>JAEIFL010000168.1:0-602097 GCA_018901835.1 Scaptomyza graminum | reverse complement strand
GTCCGACTGTTTCCACTTGTTTCTATTACATTTTGTGTTTGAAGTTTGTTTGTCTCGGTGGTGTTCGTTTACATTGCTATTTTTGGTTTTGCTGTAACACGTCTTGTTTCTACAGAGGTTGAAGTGGTACTGTGGACCATTTCTTCAATTCTACTGCATTAGAAAGAGAAAATATGATAGTGTAGGAGGTAGAGAGTAATAAACTAATGGCTTATCCTAATTTTACTTGACATCTTCGATATTTTGGCAGGTCTAAAAATTTCTCGCCCAATACCCATCATTGTTTCTTGTGGACGGTGATTTTGTGCAGGTTATCGCATATCAGCAAATAACCTCGGACGATGGCAATAGTGGCGGCAAGCGAGACTGCCATGCAAGAGGCTAAAGACTACTTTAAAAATAAGATGCTTCAATATGGCGCCGCTGCCGAAGTCCCTGGCGCAGCTTGGACATCGGTTGTGGCGTCACAAGTGCGTCACATTTCAGGTGATTTACTAACAATATTAAATTAATTCGTGTATATAATTATATTTATATTTCTTTAAGGCCAGCATATCAAAAAAATTTACCGATTTTCTTTCAAAGCACACTGATACATTTAAGGTGGTAGATGACTATGTGATACTGCTTCAATATGTCGAAGTCCCTGTGCAGCTGTTACAACATTGGTGGCGTCCCCCAACAGGTGCGTCACATTTCGGGTGATTTTACTAACAATATTAAATTAATTCATGTATATAATTATATTTATATTTCTTTAAGGCCAGCATATCAAAGAATTTACCGATTTTCTTTCAAACACACTGATACATTTAAGGTGGTAGATGACTATGTGATACTGGTGGGTCAGCGAGAAGATGACGGATTTGCTGGCCAGGGACCGTTGCACTTGCCGCAGTCGAACATTGATACACGCGGTACACAGCAAATGCTCGATTTTTTTGCGCAGTGCATTGAGATAAAAAAGACCATTTGCTTCGTGGATCAGTTATTCCAGTTGCTGACCATAAACTTTCCCCAGGATCAGTGGCTGCGCATGTTTAAGACGCCTGGCGATTTAAGCTCTTTTCTAAAGCTGTTTGGAGACTGCTTTTACATACACGCGAATCTGGTCACATTGCTGCAAAAACCTAAGTTGAACGACTCTCATATACAGCAGGCACAGGCGCGTTCTCGCGAGCAGTTTAATGCGCTCAACAATATGAGATTCCGCAAAAGCCTGATGCAAACATGAGCGCAGTACAGCAGCGTTGTAGTTGACGGCAGTGCGTAGCAATGGTTTCAACAACAATGTTAACAACAACAATAATAATATTAATAATATAATAGCATCGCCCAACTTCAAGCTAAACGCGCCAGTGTCAAACATGACATGCGGCACTGACTTTGGACAGGGGGCAAAATTAAATCGGAAACCAAATTCTGGCTTCGATAGCTATGTGCCAATGTCTCGAGCTTAAGCTAGAAAATCTATGCGGCAATAACTATCCAGCTCGAACTTGTGCTATGGTCCCATTGGCATACCTTTACAACATCAGCAACAACAATACGAGCAACCAAACAGGACCAAGTGAGCGTATGAATAGTCTAAATCAAACTCTTAAGCAACGCATAAATACACTGGTCATACGAACTCTAGCCGAAAATCTAGAAAAAAGATAAACAGGCGCTGGCAAATCAAAACTCACACGCGAGTCTAGTGCATGGGAACAACATCAAAGGGACCGTCAACGCTGGAGTTGCAACGACTGTAGCTGCAAACGTGATATCAGCACAGAATAATTCTTATTTCAATTCCTCACCTAGTCAAAGTTACTTGTTGGCGACACCTGGAAAATTAAAGGTTTTTGCAAAATACAACCATCATAGCTAACGTAAAACACTCAACGTTTGTCACAGATTCTCTCTTTTAGACCTATCGAAAGATGAAAGCAATATTGCCATATCAGTTGATTGTGAAGGAATCAATTTAGGCGTGAAGGGTGAGATAACGCTTATTGAAATTGGAACAGCTCGTGGCGAGGCATTTCTGTTTGATGTTCAAAATGTCCGGCAATGGTGATTGATGGTGGCCTAAAGGAGCGTTCTAGAGCACGATCAGATCATCAAAGTAATACAGACTGCCGCAATGATGCAGCCAATATGTATTATCAGTTTGGCATATTGTTGCGTAACGTATTGACCCGAAGCGGCACACGCCATTGACACCGCAGCGGCGAAAATACGCCAGTGCATCGGCGGAAAATGGCAAACAAAGGCCCGTATAGGCTAAATATATATCTTTAAACTCGCTGTGCGGGCGCAATACCAAGCGCCCTGTAACCCACATTGGATGAACTCCAAGCTAAATCATATCGACGTGATCAAAAGTTCTGGGCCAAAAAGGCCTCTGACTCGCGAAATGATGTTATATGCGGCTGGAGATGTCCCTTGTCTTGATACTTGACGAACTCTTTGGCAGTCTTGCCCAGCAGATTAAAAAAGCGAAAACAGGTTGCCTATTCTCGAGCATTTGCACCGAGCAAATTCTCATGCAGATCAAGCCAAACGAGTAAAGATACGAAAGAAACAGCGCAAAGTTAGCACTGAGGTGTCTGATCTAAGGCAAAAAACTGGCGCCAGACAAGCAAGAGTATAGTGCTTTCCAATCGCGGGATACGACTTCGCCAGTAGTTGTATTAACTGCATTTTGAAAACAATTGGATGCACTGTGTATTAATGGATATATTTTACTATTAACTCGACTTTAACAGAATACAAGTAACCTTAATTGCTTTTTCAGTTACATGGAATTGACGGAGGATGAGAAGGAGCGCCCAAAGGGCCACTACAAAGTTGCCAAAAAGCTGGAAAAAATGGAATCTGCTGAAATCCGAACAAGTTCGGTAAAGCTTACCGCTATGTAGCCAACAACAGTTTAAGTATCATTGGCATTTTACTGCAGAATCAAAGCGATTCAGAGGAAGATGCGGAAGCAAATGGAATGAATTTTTCCCCAGCTTAGATTCGAGTGCCGTCGGATAATTCGCTGTCGGGAACTTTTTCACCGCGTTTCAGTTCTGAGCCGCCAAGTCTGACTGAATCAATGCAAAGGCTGGATGAATATTGCAAACAAATCCATGGATCGATTAGCGCGCATTGATAAGCTGGAGGCCATTTTGACAACTGCAACTACATTGCCATGCGATCAAGTAAGTGTACTTGTGCTTAGACAATTAAAATAAGTAATTTGAATGAAAAACATATCTTGCAGATTATTTCTTCCAATGCAGTGCAAGATCAATTTGGCTTAAGCGTTGCGACAACTGAAAATCTGAAAATCATTCGCGAAAAATCAAAAAAGTATGTATAATAAACGTAAACAAACAATCATTGTAAACGTTGCTAGCTAAGATTTTGCAATTTTAGCTCGAGGAACTGTAATTGCCATGGGGAGCGCAGCATTACACCCATTTTGAGATCAGCGAATGAAAGGCAAATAGTCAAACTTGTGGATGCAGAGTCGCAAACCCTAAGCACAGGCGATGTTGTTATTACAAAAATATTCTTTCAAGACGAACATGACCGTGCCACCGAAGCGGTGTTGAAAAATAGCAATCACCATTTTGTGTAGCTTAAACAAAAATAGGTTTTGGAAAAATTAATCTTAACAAGCAAAATGCAAAAATAAATGTATGGTTTTTTAAATCATTCTAAAAGACAGCATAAAAAAAACCTATAATACTGACAGAGTTTTTAACACTATTATACAGTAGAACTTTTATATAACGAATCACAAGGGGGACAAGAAAACTTTTCGTTATATTGAACCAAATTGCAGAGTTCTATAAATAAATGATTATAGATAGCTTCGTTAAATGGAAGTTTGATTTATTTAAGAACGACTGCATATGCAATATTTTTTCTGATTTTTCATCTGAAAAACGATATAGTATTTTGTGCCTGAATGTTGAACATTGCAATAAAAAACAATGCTTTTCCATTTATTAACAAACAAAACTAATCACACTTTCTCATTAAATTTGTGTTGTATTCCGATTATTTAGCAAATTTTTGTTAAAATTAATGATTTAATTCTAAATGAAGCTTGGCGTACTCATCGCTGAACCGTTTGTATTTGACTTAGTTTGAGTTGTGAAAAAGAGAACTCTTATAATAACAGAAGTGTTGGAGCAATCTGTTTAATGTCACAAATTATTAATTTTTAAAATTCCAACAATTAGTTTACAAAATCCTTACCGCCATATCAAAACTTAAATTGGTACCCATACTGAACGCGTTTATCTAACCTTACTTGAGTTAAACCCTATATATATATATTATATAAATTACTGATACTTTTTAACAAGAACGTAGTCAACATAAGAAAATGAATTGTAAAGAACATTTATTGAAATTGTATAATTATAAAAAAGCCGTAAATAATAAAAAAAAACTTGTACATGGGTATGGGGTAACCACTTTAAAATTCAAAAGTACACCTTGAAAGTATTTGTCATTAGTTCAGTAGTAGAAATCATAAATCATAACTGTTTGTTCGATATTTGCAGAGTTTTAAAAACTGTAGCAAAAGTTTTGAAACTTTCTTCTGCTGTTAAACAAAACAAAAAATTGCTGTATTATATATAATAATTACAACAATAATAACAACGTAAGCGCCACAAATCCACTTAACAAATTCTAAAATAGTAAAAAAAATCTCCTGAAAAATTGATTTTGGCGCATACGTTATTCTGCAAATAAGGCTCTATATTTTCGAAACCTAAACATGAAGTCTGTAGGCGAAGTAAGGTTATGAAGGCCACCGTTCGAACGCATAGCGCTCGGACAAAAATGAATGCAAGTGCTGCAGCGACATGTTACTAATTATAATTCTTTTTTGAAAGGGCTGACAATTTTCATAGGCACATAATGCGCCTTTAAATTTGACACATTTACAAAATCAGTCATTTTGCTAAATAGCTGTTGCTGGATTTCTACTGCACAGCCATATGGCTGTTTATCTGCCATACAGTTATAATTAATTTTAGAACATTTTGAGTTAAAAATGTCAAGCCAGTCATTAACAAGCTTGATAAATTCATCTGTCTCCGTAGCGTCCACCTCCAAGCCCAAAGAATAACAGAGTCAAATGGCATTCGCTGTTGTGTTAGGTAAAAGTTGCGTTACTAACTTTACACGCTGTCTACTAGAACTTTGGACATGAAGGTGTTCGTCCGAAATTTTTCATTGGTGCATCGCTTGCATTGAGTCTGATTTTAAGAGAATCCATCCCGAAGAATTCCACCATCTAAATAATGATTTCTTATCAGTTTGATAAGTTGAGGCACATCTGAAAACACAAACAACTTCAGTTCTGAGTTCAACGGATGCTCAAACCATGTTTTGTCTGAAAAAATTCAATTAAAACAATAAGAATTTCATTAACAATATTAACAATTGCATTATCACCTGTAAAAATTCCTAGTTTCCTAGCACCAGCATTGTATAATTTGAATATTATGCTTTTAATACTTGTTACCGAAGGTAAACCTATTTCGCACACCCTTACATTGAGAGTTACCAAATTTAGTACGAAGATAGCTACTGACATCCCCGAAAAAAACTGCATCAAAACTTTGGATGATACTCCCACCCATACTGTCCTAGCCGCCCCCAACGCTTCGTTAAAAACGAGATGCGTTAATCTTTCAGAGCTGTTGAGCTATAGTTACCAAGTTTGGTAGGGAAGAAAGCTGGTAACGATCTCAACAGATCTGCATCAAATTTTGATGCAACGCCCTCCATACCGCCGCCAGCCCCCTTCCTCCACCTTAAACTAACTTTGACCTAGTGTCACCAAATTTGGAAGAAAGATAGCTGGTGGCATTCCCATCTGCATCAGACAATTTTGTGACAGCCTACACCCCTGCCGCATCCGCACCTCTTTGCAATCAGGCCTCTCTTTTTTTCGTGTTTCGGCAAAGCCAACTTGTGTATTGCGCGCTTGATAATGCCTCCTGTAGTCCGAACCTCAGCCACACGCACTTTACCGTCGTCGCCTGGTATTGTTGACACCACGCGACCTGTAAGCCATCGCTGCGGCGGCAGATTGTCCTCGTGAATGAGAATTAGACAGCCTGTCATTAGATCTTGGCCCACGATGTTCCATGCGTTGCGCTGCTGCAGACTGGCCAGGTAATCCTTGGACCAGCTCTGCCAAAACTGCTGCTTGAGTGCTGACAGCATTCGCCACCGCTTCAAATATCCAAAGAAGCTGGCCTTGCTGCAGCTTCCGCCGATTTCCAACTCTGAGGGCAGCGAAAGAAGAGGCTGCCCGATTAGCAAGTGGCCTGGCGTGAGAGCCTCTCCATCGCTGGGATCGTTGCCTGGCGATGCGATTGAGCGAGAGTTGAGCAGGCCCTCGACTTCCACTAGGTGAGTGTTAAACTCGTCTGCGCTGAGCTTGGCGTTGCCTACCCCTCGTAGCAACCGATGTTTGGCGGCCTTGACGGCTGCCTCCCATAGTCCGCCGAAGTGTGGGGACCGCGGTGGGATGAACGCCCCCTCGACTCCTTTCTGAGCTGCGTAGGTTATCAGGGGATCCCTTGCTGCGGTGGAACGCTTCGTTCAACTCCTCGAAGACTCTGCTGGCTCCTACGAAGTTGGTAGCGTTGTCCCTGTAGATCTTCTTAGGCAGACCCTTCCTTCCGACGAACCTTTTGAAAACAGATAAAAAACTGTCAGTGGAAAGATCAACAACAAGCTCAAGGTGAACGGCCTTTGACGTGAAACACACGAAGACTGCCACATAAGTTTTTATAGGTGGCTTCCCACGTAACTTTAACGAGACATAAAATGGTCCGCAAAAATCGACTCCACAAATCAAGAAAGGGCGAGCTTGCCTCACGCGATCGGCCGGCAAATCGCCCATTATTTGCCCAAATAGTACGGGCCTATACCGAAAACAGTCGACGCATTTCCTAACAACATTTGTGCACGCCTCTCGAGCATTGATTACCCAAATTTGCTGCTTTAGCAGTGAAACCATCACCTTGGCACCTGCGTGATAATGTGTTTGATGCAAATTACGAAGAAACAACTTAACGAATTGAGAATTTCGAGGCAACAACAATGAAAATTTTGCGTCATCGCGAACTAATTGAAAAGTCACACCATCCAGCTCCATGGTGTGTATAAAAGGATTCAAACGTTGAAGATTTGGATCCAAAACTTCCGATCTTTCTAATTTGACGTATTCTGAACCCAACTCGAATTTTTGAAGCACCTGTATAAATCTAAAAAACGACAATTTAAGCTCTTTTGCTGATATAACTGCCTCGCGACTATTTTTTTTCCTTGAATAAAACGATGCACGTAGGCCATGATACGAAGTAGCTTGTTAAACGACGAACATCTTTCAACGAGATCGACAATTACATTTGCTTCGCTTTTTGCTACTGAACATACCACCGCGCTTTTCTTGTTTCGGACAGCTGTAGGTCACGAGAGATTTCAAATTGGTGGAGACAAGGCCATTTATCAGCACTTTTAAGCAAAAAGTCTGGCCCGTTTTCCCACAGCGAACAATTTAGACCATCTACATCTGTACCACGCGACACTTAATCAGCTGGATTCTGTTCTGTAGGCACATGACGCCATACAACAATTTCTGAAAGCTCTTGGATTTCGGAAACTCTATTTGCAACGAACGTCGCTAGTGTGGATGGATCTCTTTTCAACTAGTAAAGTGTGAGTTGAGAATCCGACCAGAAATTGATGCTTTCAAGTTTTAGATTTTCAAGCAATGGAGCTACTTGAACCCACAACGTAGCTAGAAGATGAGCTGCACACAACTCGAGCTTTGGGATTGACTTTGTTTTAAGCGGAGACACTCGTTGTCTTGCTTTCAGTCATCAACAACCATAGGCTTCACTTGAAGCGTCTGCAAAGCCGTGGATTTGGACTGTTGTGTACGTGGACTGGCAAACGTATCGAGGAATCGATATCTTGTGTAGCTCTAGTAAATTCTGCTTGAACCTGTTCCAACTGGTATATAGACTCATTGGAACTGACTCATCTCAATCCAACTTTTGTCGCCACAGCTCCTGAAGCAGAATTTTTGCTCTGGTGATCAATGGACACAATAAACCCAAAAGGTCAAACAAGCGGGCCGTCACCGACAGGATATTGCGTTTTGTTGGTGGTAAGGTAGTGAACGAGTCTTCTAAGCTGAAATAAAACACATCAGTCTGAGGATTCCACTTAATGCCAAGTGTTTTTACTGAGGTGGACGAATCAAATATAAGAGATTTATCTGGCCCTCTATTGGCCAGCAGTCGAGGATGATTAGAGGCAAATTTGGCTAGATCGAAGCCCCAAATTTCAACACCTCTGTCACTTCTTTGGGAATAACTTCCAGCTCATTTAACGTATTTGCTCCAGTTAGCATACCGCCAACGTAGAAGTCGCTTGAAATCACCCTTGACGCTAAAGGATGCGTCTCAGCATAAATCTTTGGATAGCCAAAAACGGAGCTGAGGCTGTCCCATATGTGACAGTGTTCAAACGATAAGTTTGGAGAACATCAGTTGATTTCTCCCTCCACAAGATCAGTTGAAAATTCCGATCCTCATTGGCAATATTAATTTGCCTATACATCTTCAAGATGTCATCCGTTAAGGCATATTTATTCAATCTGAATCTTGCAAGGGTAGAATATAGCTCCCTCTAAATAGTTGCACCCACCATTAATGTGTCGTTCAAGGAAATCGAGGTCGACGTTTTACTGGATGCATCATAAACAACTCGCAATTTGGTGGTGATACTATCAGGTCTCAGGACACATTGATGTGGAATATAGTAATGGTGTCCTGCAAGAGGAGTAAGAAGCAATGACATGTGACCAAGGCTAAGATACTCTCTCATAAATTCTTGATACATGTTATTTAACTCGGTATTGCTTGCAACTTTCCGCTCTAACGCAAGAAACCGTCGCTTGGCCGTTTCGAAGGATAATCCTAATAACGTTGGATTTATCTTAAAAGGGCAGCTTGACCTCGAAACGACCTGACGCAAGCCTCTTTACGGTCTGCTTAAATTTTTGTTCGCAGGCAACTTGTTCAGCTGTATATACAGCCTTCGATCTCTCTGGAGCTTTTTCCATTTCCCAAAATCGTTCCACCAGAGAGTCGAGAGAGCAGTTGTTTTCGGCGACGGTGACGCTGCACACCTGAGCTCTATCCGATAGACTTCTAGTGTACTTTCCTGACACAATCCATCCAAACAAGGTTTTTTGGAAAGGTGGATGCTGGGAATTAACTTTTATTTGGCCTACACTCAATAAATCAGAAAAGATTTCTGCGCCAAGCAGTAAGTCAACCTTTGCGGGCTTGTAGAATCGAGGATCTGCCATCTCAATGTTTGCTGGGATACTCAATTGGGCAAAATTTACCTCATGATCTGGTTGATATGTAGATATTGACTTTAAAACCCAGAAATCTGTGGCAAAACTATGAGAATTGACCCGAGAATGAATTGACGTGTGCACTTTATGGCGTACTACAGAGTCATTTTTTCCAACAGTGGTAATATTAATGCAAGACTCATTTCTATGCAAGCGTAAACGCTGTGCTAAGTCCTCTGTAATGAAATTTATTTGCGACCCGAACAAAAGTCATCTAGTTGAAACTGTCCAAATCTATCACGCACCTTTACTAACGCAGTAGCAAGAATTACTTGATCGCTACTTGTAACATGACTGGTGTAAGCTACCGGAGGGTCAGAAACTCCAGAGCGTGATTGTGATTGCATTTGTTGTGACTGTATTTGAGGTAGTGAGCCGGAAACAGCTGACTGGTGCTCTCCCTCATATCTATGAAGAAGTGTATTGTGGAATTTTGAGCATACCAGACATCTAGTGGCCTTGCAATTCTTAACTGTGTGTCCTTGGTTAAGACAATTTATGCACAAACGATTCTGTTTTGTAAACTCAAAACGTTGAATTTCAGGAAGAGCGGTGAAAGCTTGACAATTACCTAATGTATGATTCGTCGCTGAACAATAACGACAGTTTGACTCAGGTCGCCGATCTGTTTTGGCACACGAAAACGATGTTTTGTATAACCTTTGTTCGATGATTGGGTAGGCTTGCTTTGGTTTTTAATTGCTTCTTCAGCAGCTAAATGCTGGTACCGTCGGTTTAACCGAGCCGCACACTCTGACCACGTCGGCAGAGTATTATAGTCGAGCTGTTCTTCAAACCGAGATTTTGTTGAGCTATCTACTTTGGACATTGCTATGTGAATTAAAATGGCATTATTTATTTCCTTTTCACTTCCCAATGACTGTAACGATGCATGAAGAGCCGATATTTCATCAATCAGAGACCTTAAGCCTGAAGCAGAAGGTTTTGATAGATGGGGAATGTCAAGTAATTGCGAGATAGTGGCGAAGAAAATTAAACATTTGTTATAATAAACACTTTTTAAACTAGCTAACGCCTTTTCATAGTTGCAATCCGATATTTGAAACGCCTTGACAGTTCCCAACGCATCATCCTTCAAACAAGACAGTAAATGATTGAACTTTTCAACATTTGTTAAAGATGAGTCAGAATGCACCAAACTCTCAAAAAGACTTATAAAATTTTTAAACTCGGCATGCTTTCCACTAAACTTCGGAAGATACATTTTTGGCAACTGTGAGGAATGAGGACGACCACTACTATCCCCGTAAATAACCTTCGGAGGCTCATTTGCTTTTATTGCGGATTGATATAAAGCCTTTGATATAATACACACATCCTCGACAGACGCTCTTGAATAATTGTTTGGGTTAAGTGCATCAATGTCTGCCTGGATATCCATTAACTTCTCACAGTAATCTTCAAGCAGCTGCATTCTGTATCCCAATTGAAACGTATCGAACGATATAGTTTTTTCTTCAAATTCTGTCCTCATACGTGATATATCACCCATAACCTTGTCGTGTTTATGCATTGCCAATAATAATATTGCATTACTTTTTGAATTTCCGTCCTTGGGTTCCTTATCTTCTTTACTCATTTTACAAATTTATTTTTTAACTAATTTTTTTAAATACCGATATAAATAAATAATTATACAAATATTAAAGCGCTCAAGTTTATATGTGTGCCAATAACGCCAACAGAACCACAACGCACGAATTTGCAATTTGTTTGTTCAGCCGAACATATAAGCAATTATATTTAAGAATTAATTTGAGATAGCCAGATTTCAACGCAACTCTACACTGCTGATGGCTTGCAGCTGCACGCACAGTTTAAAAAACACTGTATGTAATATTTGTACAGTTTTACGACAACTTTAACTGCCCTGAATATGAGCAACTGAACCTCGCACAGTTTTACAGCAACTGTGATTACACTCCACTTGGCGCAGCTATGAGTATGAGCTTAACAAAGATAGATGAACTTTTTGCAGTTTGGCGCTTTGCACTGAACAAAAGGGAATGAACTTAGCGGCACATTGTCGCTTGGTGGGTGTTCTTGCAGTTTTGCCTTTGTACAATTACAGTGCAACAAGCTCAATATAAAAAAATCACACACATTTATTTCTATAAATGAATTCACTTTAATTTAAATGTTTTTATTTAAATAAAGTGTCAAAAAATTACTTGGTTAATCGGCATGATTTAACTTTCCTTAAGACCTCCAAATGATTCCACTGTGCTCTGGCTCCAACAGCTAGATTACACTCGCACCGAAAACGAATAAGTGCCGAAACGAAGACCATCTACATTTAGCAAATTCAGAACATTTCTTTCGTCTGACTGTATGTGCATGTGGATCTTAATAAAAAATAATTTTGTTATATTTTACACAATTTTTATACCCTGAACCCATGTAATGGAAACGAGGGTATAATTGTTTTGTGCAAATGTTCTTCTTTCTGTTAGTCCGTCTGTATGAGCGCGTCGATCTCAGAAAGTGTATATCAAGCGACGGTCAAGTTTGTTTTAAATTATCGATTATTATAAAAATGCTAAGCTTGTTTCGAAAACTACAGACAATAAAATTATCATATGTGGCAATTTCATCGAAAATGGTTAAGGATCCACCAGATATCGAAGACTGAGGTTAAGTCAAGCATTCAGTAGCGCAGTATTGCATACACTTGCACACAAACAATCACATAGAATGTGAATTATGATTGTATGATAAATGTAGGTGTAATGTCGAGGGTTCAGAATCTCGTAGCTTCTTTCTCTGCTTAAGTCTTCTTACTTGTTTGTACAGATATTTGAGGGACGTTGCCAACTAACTTCCTACCACGTTTGATGACTATAGCTATACAGCTGTACAAGATACCGGCATTTCCGGTTTTTAACGGCTTGTAGCTGGGTGTGACAGTGACATCCAAATTTGATGCTGATCTTTCAGGGAGGCTATCATTTGTCTTCCCACCAATTTTGGTCACTCTACTTGTTAAGATGTGGGAAATATGTGTGTTTCGACAAGTTATCGATTTACAAGCGCCCCTATCTTAAAGTTTTTTTTAAACATTTTAATGAACTTTCCTTTTCTAATTATGGAAAACAAATTTTGAATTAGAAAAGATAAGACAAAAAATCCACGTCCGTATGTCAATCATTATGCCTCAGTTATGACCCAAAGATTGTTGGTGCAAATATCTTAGAATTCTTCGCCGAATCCGATTTTAGTGAGCGCTAATTGAAAGTAAAATTCGACCCGCCCATTTATACACTGGCTTCGAATGGCTCTTTATAAGGTTACCATGTAATCTCTAAATTGCTTTAGCTAACTCTAAGCTACAAATGCTAATGCTTCTAACAGCTGACCTGTCATACGCAAGCAACCGATCAACCTTGTTATCCAACGTCTAGCACGTTTGAGTCCAGAAGCCAACGCTGAACCTGGCAGTGTCAGAACTAATATCTTATATAATAGTTGGGCAAAAGCATTCGTTTTATGCATATCGACAGGCGTCTTTTGATTTTTCGCAGACAGCTGCTAAAAGAAAATTGAAAACAGCACGCTCAAAACTATTTTTTTTTAATATGCCAGTTAAAAGTGCAGCAGAGCAAGAGAGCGGAAAGATATAGAGGTGGTGAGGATGAAAAGGATGGGAGATGAAAAGCAGGCCAAGTTAACGAAGCAAAAAGTTTGACTTTGGCTTTTCTAATTGTGCAACTTCCGTGGCAAAGTGTGCGGCTAATGTACCCGATGCTGCACCTTAAGTGCAGGTCACATCCTACTAAGAGACAGCTTGTCTTAATGCAACTACTTACGTTGTGAGCGGAGCTAAATCTAAAGCTGGAGGTTAAGGCTTCATTTTTGGAAACTTCATTTCTCTCTCGGCCGGGGGCAAAAGTAATAGGCGTTGCCGCATAAAAAATGGACAATTTGGTAGTTGAAGTGTGAAATGTCCGTAAAGCCCGTAAGGATATGACCAAAAGCTGCTCCAATTCGTATTTATAAATTGCCTTAACGCCCACCAACCGCACCCCGGTCACAAGTTGTAGCTGTTGGTACCCCTTGATGTTTCTATAGATTGCCTTCCCTTGGCTAACCTTAAAGTTATTTTGCAATAATTTCTTAGCCCCAGCCACTTTCTTGGCTCCTCGGTTTTTCTTTCAATCCCCATCTTTTTCTATTTTTGCTTAATTTTTTATCTCGTAAATTTTCACAAGAGATAATAATGATATGCGTTTTTTCAGGTTACGCTTTTTTAATGGTATGCCTGCCTGAAAACTTTCTTGGCCCCTACTTTTTTCTGTTTCTTTCACTACTCAGCTTTCATTATTAACTTATGACCCATAAAAGGCCACAACTTAAGCAATTATTAAAGTTGATCTGTTTTATGGTGAGCCCCACCCTTCTAGCCAATAAATCATCCCTTTGATAAGACAATTTGATTTATGTTATAAAAACAATTTTTCTCTTTGACAGGCTCCTGTCCGACCAAACTAAACTATTTTCCGTAAAAAAACAGAGCAGTAAAAAGTCAGAATGCCATTTTTATTAAAAGATACCCTGTTTAAATTAATTTATCTTTATAAATCTTAAAAATTTAAATAGGTAAGTAACTTAAATAATTGAAAAGAATTTCTTTGTAACCAGTAATTTTATTTTTGGACATACTTACTAATATGTATGTATAAATATGGTTTGTAAAGAGTATGTGATCGGCCTACCTTAACATGGACATCTTTTACAGGGGGTTTAAGAGAACAATATACATAAGCCAAACTTAAAAATATTATGTTGAGGTATTTTAGATGGCAAATCTTTTCTACATATACATATGAGAGTCAAACAGCAAGCAACAACAACATTTGAAAATGGTTTTTAGCATTTTTTTAAACTAAATTGCTGAACTTTGTTGTTATTGTCTTGATATTGCTGCGGTCGTTTGGCATGTACAACATGAAGTGCAAATAGCTTGCAGACAAAATTTCTATATTTTTAGTTTTAGTTACTATCTGACTCTGTTTTAGATCCTATATCGCGAGTTTTAATTATTATGAGAAAAAGTGTTTAACAGGCATACTAATTTTGTGGAGTTCAATTTGACACTATTTCGAACGCAACGTACACCCAAGCCGCTTCCGTACCCCTTTGCAATAAGGCATCGTTTTACCCGTTTTTAAAGAGGTATCGAGTATACCACAGTCGGTTGCATCAGACTGCAACGTTTCCATTTGGTTTATTTAATGTGGGCGCACTCTCAAATCTTAAATTATTCATTACAGGATGCAACCACCGGGGTAATACTCTAATACCAATGTAAAATCTGATGGCATACACTTTGCTCGCACGGGGGGCTTGAAGGCGGCTGGAAAATGGTCTCCGGAACTTGTTTGATGCTGATCTTTGCGAGAAATTACTAGCTAAAATGCCTCATTTGGTGACACTTGCTCACGATCTGGGAAAGATATGATGATTTCCGATGATAAAAGGCGAGCGGCAATTTTTAAAATACTCGTATTGGGTAATTTTTTGTTTCACTATTGCAATTTAATATTCATTGTACTCGCTATTCGTTGGTAGTGTTGTCTTCTGGGGCTTAAAAAACTACGCTCAATTGCTATAATGCTATAATAAGCGGTATTTGAATAGAGGGGACAACTACCCTTTGTTCAGGGGTGGTGTTCTTACCACAGACGACTCGTCCCACCTTGCAACGCTCACACCGTGCATCACTTAGATATCGTTGCTGAGCTTACAAAGGATTAACACACAAATAAATAGATAGAATAAATACCACCCGCCAAAAGCAGACAGACAGACAGACACACACAGAGAAAGAGAAAAAGAGTCGGCTGTTTGTCATTTTGATTATAGCTTTGAAATGCCTAAATTGATGCCACAGACACTTCTGTGATGGGATTCTGCACAGACTGCAGGAGGCAATTCACCCTTTTCCTGATGAGTTAGGCGACTATGATTCCCATTTATTTTTATACTCAATACCGAATTTAAAGAGTGTATTGGGTTTGTGCAATGTCTGTCATGGTGCCTGTCCGAACGCAGCTTTTTTCCACACCCTTCAAGCTAGAGACTTGAAACGGATAAAGTGTCAAGATTGGCATTCTACGATAACTGGAAGGCTGGCTTATCGATAAATTCGATAGCTCAAGTCGATAAATCCACCTATTTAGCACATCCATACAGCTAGAACTACCAAATTTGGTGAGAAGATGGCTACTAGCAACCACAAAAAACTGCATCAAGTTTTGAAGCCAGGAACATCCATTCCGGCCCCGGCCCCCCGCATTTTACAATCAGAAACGCTCATTTCTTCCACAGATTTTAGGCTAGAGTCACCTAACTTGGCAGGAATGTAGCTGGCTGTATATCCTTTAAAGATCTGCGTCAAACATTTGGATTCCACGCTCACTCCTGAGGGTGGCTATATGAGGAGTTTTTTCTACTTTGCTTCGCAACCGTACAATGGATAACCATTGCTCAATGAACCAGATTTTTTGATGACGTAAAATATTTGGAATTGGTTACCACATACAGACATAGGAAAAACTTGCAGCATTGTAATTTAGGCATTTGCTGTTTGTCATTTTTTAAACGAGCGGACGTAGCAAAATTCTTAAAGTTGACTCAATTGTTGCTGAAAATTGAATTTCTTATTAAAATATTTTTTTTTTCGTCTGCTTGTGCCTGCCACGTCAACAAAATCAACATCAACTAGAGCACTAGCATTGAAATCAACGAGAATATATACAAATAGAGTCTCCATGAGGCGAAATTCTTACTGCCAGTTGGAACCCGAAATATTTTGATCTCAAGGGTCCACCTCTCTCAGAGAGAGCATTTTGTGGCAATTTTTGCTGGACTCGCAAGGCGCGAGAAAAGTGCAAGTCATTCTTCTTTTTGAATGCGATACGACATGAGCTCTCGTAGCACTGCCGGCCAGCCATGTTGTGTGTATGCGCTCGTATGCCAGCGATTTTCTAGCGCGCAGTAGCTTGTTTGTTTGCTGTGCGCCCATATTTTGCTTGTATATGCATATATGTATGATCGTGTTTATATCCTTTTTTTTTTTTTTTTTTTTTTTTTTTTTTTTTTTTTTTTTTTTTTTTTTTTTTTTTTTTTTTTTTTTTTTTAATTTTAAAAAAAAAAAAAAAAAAAATAAAATATTTTTTAAAATATAAAAAAAATTTTTTTTTTTCCCCTTTGGTTTTTTTTTTTTTTTTGGTATTTTTGGGGGGGTTTTTTTTTTTTTTTTTTTTTTTCTTTTTTTTTTTGAAACGCAACTTTTTTCCCCTTAATTCAAGCAAAGGCTTGAAACTCTTCAATTCTCTTTATCTATGGCATAGTAAATTAAAGTGTCAAGATTGGGGCTTTACAAAAACTGGGGGGCTGGCAAATTGATAAATTAGATAACTCAAAATCCACCTATTCGGCACACCCTTACAGTTAGAGCTACCAAATTTGGTAGGAAGATAGCTACTGGCATCCCCGAAAAATTGTGGAGCCACGCCCACCCATTCCGCTCCCAGCCCCCCGCGGTTTTAAATCAAAAACGCCTATAACTTCCTCAGTTTTTAAGCTCGATCCACCAAATTTTGCGCCAAGATAAGTGATGACGATCCCCAAAAAACTGCATCAAAACTTTCGATGCCACGCCTACCCATACCGCCCAAGCTAACCCCAGCCGCCCCAACTTTTCGTTAAAAACGGGAATGCGTGTATCTTTCAGAGTTGTTGAGCTAGAGTCTCTGAATTTGGTAGAAAGATAGCTAGTAATGAACCCCAATGATCTGCATTAAAGTTTTGGAGTCACGCCCACCCTTTCCGCCCCCAGCCCTACCGCAGTTTCAAATCAGAAATGACTTTATCTTCCTCAGTTTTTGAGCTACAGCCACAAAATTTTGCGCCAACATAGGTGATGACGATCCCCAAAAAACTGCATCAAAACTTTGGATGCCGCGTCCATAACTGGTAGCGACAGCCAAAGATATTTTGTAGCCAGGCCCACCCATAACGCCCACAGCACCCTTCCCCAACCTTTTACAATTTTTGAGCTAGAGTCACCAAATTTGGTAGGAAGATAGCAATTGACATCCAAGAAGATCTGCAGGAATAATTTGGATGCCATACCCACCCATAACTCGCCCAGCCCCCCTTCCCCCACCTAAACTTTGAGCTAGTGTCACCAAATTTGGAAGGAAGATAGCTGAAACTGTTGCTGCTGTGGCTGCAGCGGCTGCATATAAAACTGTGGCAGGGAAAGCATATAAAACTGTAGCAGGCAAAGCACCCCAATAATTTTGTATGTTCATTCTTGTATCACTTTTAGAAAAAAAAATGAAGCAATGCGCAAATGGCACACTAAAGTAAAAATTGTAAAATTCCCTTAGAGTGAAAGAGTTACTGTTATTTATGTGAATTGATCTCATCTACAGAACAATATCACATTTTCATGCTCTTAAGCCAATCGCATTCCTCTTAGTCCTCCTTTGTTGTTTCAAATTCGTGTGTGCATACAACGGCTTATAATAAGCCTGAAGCGATCGACAAAAACAGCAACAACAAATCTTTTGCATTCACAGTTATATTTATACCCTGAAATGGGTAAAAAAGAGTATAATTGTTTTGTGCATAAGTATGTAACAGGCAAAAAGAAGCATCTCCGACCCCATAAAAGGTAGATATATTCTTGATCAGCATCAACAGCCATATGCAATATGAAAATCATACCCAACCTGTCACATGTGACGTCACGCAAAACAGCTATTTATGCGCAATGCGTTATCGGTATTTTGTATCATGGTTTCGGATCACTCTCTTATGTATACGCGCGCTCTGCAAGTCAAAAAAAGAGCGTAGTATCGCTGCCTTCTTCGCACGCACTGAATCAAAGCAAAACATATCTAAGAGGCTGCAGTTAAGTGAATTGCATAGCCTAAACTCACACGTACTTTAGCCTTTAGCTTTGACTTAGTGTGTGCGGAGGAAGTAGGGTTATTGAACTTTATGATTGACATGCAAAGCGCGCACATAAAATATAGAGTGAACGTAAATGAGCAACAACAGAGGAGCATGATCGGAGCGAGATTTGAAATTATCTAATTATCATAAGAGCAACGCGCGCACTCTGTTAAATTTTAAGCGGCTCTTTGAGTTTGGGACGAACAACGTACATAGATTTGTGTAAAAACTAATGTGAACGGCCTTTGCTTGTTCGAAATTGTATATTATTAATGTAAGTTATACGTTTTGTCTAAGTTATATTAGCAGCAAGTAGGCAAATCCACCCCCACAACATATGTATTTTGGTGTGCAAAATTTTTCTACACGCACCAAGTTATGTTTTGTTGTTGTTGTTTTTTTTTTAATCAACGACACCAACAAAAAGTAGCAGTGCGGGCCCAACAACAACACTTACAACAACAACAAACGCTACTTGGGTCGTAAATGAATTGTCAAAGGCACACAAATTTGAGAAAAAAAACAATGTGCACTGTGAAAAAAAATTTTTTTTTAAAAAAAATTTAAAATTTTTTTTAAGCGCATTGTTCACTTACATGTGAATGCACTTATTCATTAAGAAGCGGAAATCCGTTTCTTTTTTGCAAGTGTACGAACCAATTTTACTTGTTTGAAATTGTATATTATTAATGTAAGTGTGTTACGTTTAGTCTAAGTTATATTTAGCAGCAAGTATGCAAATCCACCCCCACATTATTTTCTGGTGTGCCAAATTTTTCTGGACGCACCAAGTTTTGCTTAGTTGTTGTTTTTTTAATTCAATGACACAAACAACAGTGATGCCGATTTGGCCTTTTTCCGGACAGATCTGACATGTTTTTAAGTCCCTTGTCCGGAAAAAATATCAAACATCCCCTATCCGGAAATCTGGCCTTTTTTCAGATTTTATTTGATTCATTTATTTCAATCTTTTTTTCAAAGTTTTCTTTAAAAACATTGTGGCATCCAATCTATTAAAAATAGCGATCTTTTTACATACTTTGTATGTATTTTCGATATCATTTGTAATCTAATGTACAACAAAAGTGAAAAATAAACTTAAATAATGCCGAAAGATTCGTACAAACAAAAATTTCGTGATTGCTGGCTACAGCAGCCAGATTTTAAAGTTTGGATAAGCCGCGATGAAGCGGACACCAATAAGGAATACTGCAGATACTGCATATGCTTCTTTTTTATTTTCTGGGATTTTTTTGGTTTTTATACTCGATACCGAAGGTAAAGAGTATATTGGGTTTGTGCAATGTCCGTCATGGTGTCTGTCCGTCTGTCCGTCTGTATGAACGCAACTTTTTTCCACACCCTTCAAGCTAGAGACTTGAAACTTTGCAAATGTCTTTATCTATGGCCGGGACAGATAAAGTGTCAAGATTGGGGTTATACGATAACTGGGAGGCTGGCAAATCGATAAATTCGATAACTCAAAATCGATAAATCCACCGTTTCCGCACACCCTTACAGTTAGAGCTACCAAATTTAGTAGGAAGATAGCAACTGGCATCCCCGAAAAAATTGCATCAAAAATTTTGGGGCCACGCCCACCCATTCCGCCCCCAGCCCCCCCGCAGTTTGAAATCAGAAACGCCTATATCTACCTCAGTTTTTGAGCTACAGCCACCAAATTTTGCGCCAAGATAGGTGATGACGATCCCCAAAAAACTGCATCAAAACTTTGGATGCCACGCCCAGCCATACCGCCCTTGCCAACCCCAGCCGCCCCAACTTTTCGTTAAAAAAGGGGATGGCTTTATCTTTCATGGTGTTTGAGCTACAGTCTCCAAAATCGGTAGGAAGATAACTGGTCACGATCCCAAAAGATCTGCATTAAAAATTTTTGGGCCACGCCCACCCATTGTTCTTTTTAATGGTTTTAAACATATTGATATCATACACAACATCTAAATAAAATGTGTTTTCCTTAATTTTAACATTATATCACATTAAATGTTAACATTTATTTTAAATGGAATAAAACAAGAGCATATGGCAACACTGTACCATTGTTTTGTTTACATTAAGAAGAAGAACAAGAGACAAAGCAAGCAAGCATCGTTTGGTTGGGCCTTTTCATGCGCGATGCTTTTCGTTCAGTCTTGTTTCGAGACGCGAAGCAAGCGAGCATCGTTTGGTTGGGCCTTAAGTCAACATAGATAAGCTAAAAATTAAAAAACCTCCCAATCAGAAACTGGAAAATATTGACCAGCTCTATACGCCATGATATGTAAAAACGACTTTATCATCCGTTGTTTTTGAGCTAGAGGCGGCAACCTTCAAAGATAGGTTCAATTTTAAGGCTACGTCCTTGACTTTGGCATATGAATTTGAAGAAAGTTAGGGAACCGATCAGGATGTAGTTTGTACATACATATCATGGAAAAATAAATGCAGAGTTCAAACGGGTAAATGAGAAATCCCGCGATGTTGAGGGGGCTTGACACCGACATCCAATTATTATTATACAAAACAAAACGCTTTCTTTTCCGTTTTTTTTTTAAAGTAGTTTTTACGTTTCAAAAGCATTTCATTTAATCTTGTGCGCCAACAAAATACAATAATCAAATAAATAAATAGAATGCTTTGAGACGCAGTTGATTGTACCGAATACAGGCAGGCAAGTAACAAATTTGCCCATCGGTGCCAGCATTTTACCGAAACACGTAATTGCATAGCGCAACACAACGCAACTACAAACTGCGTTACGTTATTGTTGTTTTCGTTGTTGGAAAAAGGAATAAAATATCTTCTTACTCGTTATAACAGAGATTGCATTAAAGGGTTAATTTTAAAATAAATGTACTTACTGTTGATAGAAAGATGTTTTTTTTTCTCAGCTAAAGTAAAGAATTCCTTTCAGCCAAAAGCAAAATAAACGAAAAATAATCAAAATCTCATTTGTAAACATGCAGAGTATTTCAATCAACAAGAATATATACAAATAGAGTCTCCATGAGGCGAAATTCTTACTGCCAGTTGGAACCTGAAATATTTTGATCTCAAGGGTCCACCTCTCTCAGAGAGAGCATTTTGTGGCGCGGACTCTCTCAAAGAGCACATTTGGCAACCATTTTGCTAGACGCGCGAGGCGCGGAAAAAATGCAAGGCATTCTGCTTGCTGACTGCCACTGCGTAGCAAAGTCAGCCAGCCATGTTGTGTGTATGCGCTCGAATGCCAGAGATTTTCTAGCGCGCTGACCCTTGTTTTTTGGGATGATCGCCTGTTACTCCTGCCTTTTCGTTTTTTTTGTGTAACTAGCTGTATAACTACAAAACCCTAGAGCATATGCATACCAGCATATATATATTTGCATATATGTATATATAAATGTGCGTTTGCATACATACATACATATGTATGTTTGCAGTTTTGCCCTGGGCTGGACCATGATGAAATAACACAAGGTGGTCCCATCGGCTGCCGAAGTTTTACGAAGTATACACTTATTTCAGTGCACGTTTGCTTGTTGACGAGAACAATCACATTGCCGCCTCACTCACACTCAATACGACATACTATACTATGTTCTTTTCACTCGCACTTATTGCAAGCATACAATAAGTGGATGTCTGTTGCCGACGCACAGTGGTTGGGCTTGTATGGAGCCGCGGCCATAAATACTTCCCGTTGAGATATCGACTTGAAATTTTACCAAAAATCTATAAAAATATTTTAAATATGTTGTAAAAAAAATTGGCCACATCGGATGACTTTATCCGATAGCTCCCATATAAACCATCGGTATGAAACGATTGATTTACTATATAATATCAACTGCCATTGCAACAATTGGAAAAAAAAATACGTTAACAAATATATAAGTTTCAAACATTAGTCATTATACTCGATACCGAAGGTAAAGAGTATATTGGGTTTGTGCAATGTCCGTCATGGTGTCTGTCCGTCTGTCCGTCTGTATGAACGCAACTTTTTTCCACACCCTTCAAGCTAGAGACTTGAAACTTTGCAAATGTCTTTATCTATGGCCGGGACAGATAAAGTGTCAAGATTGGGGTTATACGATAACTGGGAGGCTGGCAAATCAATAAATTCGATAACTCAAAATCGATATATCCACCGTTTCCGCACACCCTTACAGTTAGAGCTACCAAATTTGGTAAGAAGATAGCTAATGGCATCCCCAAAAAAATTGCATCAAAAATTTTGGGGCCACGCCCACCCATTCTGCCCCCAGCCCCCCGCAGTTTGAAATCAGAAACGCCTATATCTACCTCAGTTTTTGAGCTACAGCCACCAAATTTTACGCCAAGATAGGTGATGACGATCCTCAAAAAACTGCATACAAATTTGGGATGCCGCACCCACCCATACCGCCCTTGCCCACCTCAGCCGCCCCAAACTTTTCGTTAAAAGCGGGAATGCGTGTATCTTTCATAGTGTTTGAGCTAGAGTCTCCAAACTTGGTAGGAAGATAACTGGTAGTGACCCCCAAAGATATCTTGGCGCCACGCCTACCACAAGCCCCCTTCCCCCAACTTTTAAAAACTTTGAGCTAGAGTCACCAAATTTGGTAGGAAGATTGCAATTGGCATTCCACAAAGATCTGCATCAAAATTTTGGATGCCACGCCCACCCAAAACGCCCCCAGCCCCCTTCCCCTTCACTTAACAAACTTTGAGCTAGAGCCACCAAATTTAGCAGGAAGATAGCTGGTGGTATCCCCATCTGTATCAGACAATCTTTGATGCAGCGTACACCCCTGCCGCATCCGTACCCCTTTGCAATCAGGCCTCTTTTAACCGGTTTTAATACTGGTATCGAGTATATCGCAGTCGGTTGCGTCCGACTGCAACGTTTCCACTTGTTTTATTATAACATTAACATATATAAACAAAATAAGATTCAAAACAGGGGCTTGGTAAAAATAAATCAGACTCTTCTAACAAATCTAATGCAGACTTCATTAAGTTGGAATTATGTTTGCATGGCAATTTCCTTAGTCCCGTAATAAAGGGATCGGAAGATAAAAAAGTCTGTTTATTAGATCCGTGTTTGTTGAAATTCGAGATGTCTTTCTAGTATGCTGCTTTCTAAATAGTTTTATGTCTTTGTTTCGCGATTCCGCAGCTTCTTCCGATAGTTTTCCAATTGAAACAAGTGCGAAATTAATCACATCTGCACCTTGGATTAAAACTTTGTGAACTGTGGGTGGAAAGTAGTACCAAGGATAGAAATCTGGATAGGTTAGTTGTTTTGCTTTCAACACCAGTTCGTACCTTGGCAATACATCAAATAATATTATCGAATTGATAAACTTACGAATGAGCAAATATTGGTGTTTTGATAAATTTGTCTCTACAAAGAGTGACAAAACTTCATCAATGTTTGCTTGGCAATGCTTTGGCCCTGAAGAAAAACTGCACGATCGAAGCAAGGAAGCTGCAGAGTCATCTGTTTTCGATATTTCAGCAATCTTTGGTCTTTTTTATTCTTTTCGAACACTCCGAGAATTCAATTTGCGGCCGTCCACGATCTGCCCATTTTTTATTATTGGTTGAGACACCTCGTGGGCACAGTTTAATAAAATTGATTCCATTTCGTTCAACCAATCAGATTGATATTGAATAACTGAAGATTTTTTTCGTTTGTAACTATCCCAAAAACTAGCTATTCTCTTACAAATACATCCAATACGCTTGGATATTTGGCTTAACTCAGGAATGTAGCCGCTGTTTTCAATTTTCCCTTGCACAACTTCGATCAGTTTTTTACATTTTTCTGTATTGGTTCCAGTTTCTGAGCACCACAGATTAAAAATATATAGGCGTGCAAACACACATTTATAGGAATAGCCTAAAAAGTAAAGTCCAAGAGCAAAAACATTAATTTTATATATGTATACATATTTCATATACATACATACACACACGAAAGACGAACACAAAACGGAACAGCACAAAAGGCAAAACTATGACCTTGAACAACGTTAGACAGCGTCATTATACTTACGATTGTATACACATCTGCAAATTTCTGCAGCTAATTTTTACACATACATATATTACCTTAAGAGTCAGACGAATACAGAGACATATAAGCCAATCGTGGCATTTTGTGGGATCACAACTAAAACTCCAACTAAACATAAAAAAGACGTTCACAAAATACACAAAAAATATTACACAGATTTTGTTAATTTCACAAAAAAAATTTGGGGATTAATTTATTTCTTAATATGTACATTTAAAGTAAATACCTTCAGCTTCAAACTGCATTTTAAATTATTAAAATCGGATAGCTCCTGCGAATGTTTGACCACTTTGAAAGGCAATTATGTTATGAAAAAAACCTAACTTAACTCCGCTGCGCTGCAAAAATGAACACATGATCACCTTTTGCATTTTATTTTTAGAAAGTCTCGTTAGATTTCCAGACAAAACCGGTTTGCCATCAAGAAGTTTGGACATTTAAGAGATAATTTGTATACATTGTTTCCAAATATTTTGTGATAGATTTTTTGATTTATGGCCTATGGGCGCAACCACTGTGCAGCGCCACAACCATGTTTACGTTATGCAGGCGTTAATGCTTACTTGTTTTGCAGGTAACGCTTTAAATGAGGTAACGTACACTTTTTTGAACATGCAGCCTCTGTTTATCAATTTATAAGACATTATCACGTCAAAAAACAAAATACAATATAAAAAGAATAACTTCCAAAGAGTGTGTTTTTTTTTTTTGCAAAACGAGCTGATTTTTTAATTATGAGTTCGGTTGTCGTGTATCAAACAATTGTTCGCTTCGAGCTCATGTTTGAAACGAGTGTCGAACGCTCACTACTAGAAGTTGTATGATCACAAACGAGTTCAAGTTCACACTCGTGATCGAAAATTTGACACTCGTTGCAGTTACCTGCTCAATACGACTCACACGCAGTGATCCCTTACACTCAACTACCCCCTAACTCAATCCTTTCTCTTGCCAATAGCTAATCGGCGCATTTAATGAATTGATTTGCATTGAAAATTAACACAACAAACTTTTTGACCGAAAATCCCCCGCAAAACCCAGAGCAGCTCAGCAGGTCAATATGTCGAAAAGATTACGTTACGAAAGGGAGGAGGCAACTCCCTGGCTTATTTCTCTCATTAACATTTAAAATTCCAATATTAATATTCAGAGCCGATGCACAGTATCCCGTGTCAATGTATCCTATTTTGTGTACCCAATGTATTCGATTGAATCCATAACAGCTGAAAACAAACAGTTCGTAAGTTCTATTGTTTTAATTGTTTTGCATGGGAAGTTTCCAAAGAGTCTGCTCTGTCGACTTTAATTCCAAAGCCGCAGGCATTGGACTGACTCTGCATTTGACAGCCCAACATGTGCGAATTTTAAAACGTCTTTTTTTATTAACTGACAAATGCAGCCAGAGCAGCAACTTTGACAAGGGGTTTGCTTAAGTGTTTGGTTACCTCATCAAGCCCTTGGTTCCAAGCACGCGTCTTTGCCAGCGAAAACTGCAATTGACTTGAACCCTTGTGTGCGTATCAAATGTTTGTCTGTGGTTTGGGGCAGCAGCATATTTAGCAACAAAAACACAACAATTAAATGCGAGCAATTGATTTTCAATTACTTAACGCCGCGATCACATTTTAGTATACTAAAGCTTCAATCATTAATATCTCTGGTGATTCTGAACTGATTTTGATGTTCATTTTACAGATTTTCATTATATCACATTAATCAAAAAGTTCGCGGAATAATCCTATTGTTCCGATTTGAGTTCACGGGGATTTTTTTTGCATGGTTATTTTGTGCCTAAAAAAAATTGTTGGGTGAAAGACTCGATTTCCAAAAGAGATGAAAGAGAAACCTTTTGAAAGAGCTACAAAATGAAGACGAAACAAACTATTACATTTTTTTCTGCATGTCAGTCAGTGATTTAATTTTTTTATTAGAAAAGGTCAAAAGTCATATAACTAAACAAGAAACTGCAATGAGCCCTGCGATTCCACCAAATGAGCGATTAGCCCTGACATTGCGTTTTTTAGTTAAGGGTATGTATTAAATATAATTAACATATTTATGAAATTTTTATTAATATGTGCATTATTCAACTGGTTGATGTCCAAGAAAGCATCAAAACAAAAATATGCTTCGAATGGAACATTCGACTATTTAGGGTATGCAGCAACATCATTCGTCCAAGGCAATTCTGTTTTGCTTCTTCGTGAATGCACAGACACAACACACACACACACTTACAGACAAACAAAGCGGACTTTTGTAATAAGAAAATGAACGGACGAATGATGAGTGTTAGATACCCTAATATTATATAAGTGCTACTGAGGATATAATATATAAGTATGCAATAATTGCATACTCAATAAGCATAAGTTGGCGCTTAGCAAACAATTGAGAAATTACTAAGAATAGTTTAATAATATTAATTAATTAATCAAATAATATAGCAAATAAACTAGGTAGGGTATTCCACACCATCATTCACTTATTTAAAGAAGTTCGCTATGTTTGTCTGTAAGTGTTTGTGTGTGTCTGTGCGTATTTATGCGTATGCATGTGCGCGCTTTGTTGTTCTGTTGGTGGCGGTCAAAAGCAAAACAAAAAGTAAATTTGAATGGTTTTGCAATTGTTAACACATCGCTAGTGAGTTCAAACACTCATTAATTTTTTTGCTTCACTCTGCGCTCCTCTTGCTTAGACCTTTTTTACATGAATGAAAAATGAAAAAATGTTTCACGAAAATGTTTCACCGTGTAAAAGGGGTCTTAAATTAAGTGCGCAAATGATGAATTTTTGTTATTATTTCATTTTAACTTTTTGCAATTTTTCAGCGATTTCTCGATAATCACTTTGTTTTTTATGCTCATTTTTGTAACCTCCTGACGAGATATCACATAAAACAGTCCTTTTTTATAATTTTCATACTGTTCAATTAATTTTTTTGTTAAGCCCCGATACCACATTATAACAAGTGGAAACGTTGCAGTCGGGCGCAACCGACTGCGATATACTCGATACCAGTATTAAAACCGGTAAAAAGGGGACCGATTGCAAAGGCGTATGGATGCGGCAGGGGTGTGAGCTGCCTCAAATATTTTCTGATGCAGATGGGGATGCCACCAGTTATCTACCTACCTAATTTGGTGATTCTAGCCCAAAGTTTGTTAAAGGTTGGGGATAGGGGGCTGGGGCGGTATGGGTGCGCATGGCTTAAAAATATATTTGAGGGTTGCTACCAGTTATCTTCCTACCAAATTTGGAGACTTTAGCTCAAACACTATGAAAGATACACGCATTTCCGTTTTTAACAAAAAGTTGTGGCGGCTGGGGTGGACAAGGGCAGTATGGGTGGGCGTGGTATCCAAAGTTTGGATGCAGGTTTTTGGGGATCATCATCATTTATCTTTGGTGGCTCTAGCTCAAAAACTGAGGAAGATATAGGCGTTTCTGATTTAAAACTGCAGGAGGGCTGGGGGCGGAATGGGTGTGCGTGGCACCAAAATTGATGCAGGTTTTTGGGGGATATCAATAGCTATCTACCTACCAAATTTGGAAGTTCTAGCTAAGAGGATGTGCGTAAGAGGTGGATTTATCGATTTTGAGTTATCGAATTTATCGATTTGCCCCCCAGTTATCGTAGAGCCCCAATCTTGACTCTTTATCTGTCCCGGCCATAGACAAAGACATTTGCAAAGTTTCAAATCTCTAGCTTGAAGGGTGTGGAAAAAAGTTGCGAACATACAGTCGGACGGACAGACACCATGACGGACATTGCACAAACCCAATATACTCTTTACCTTCGGTATCGAGTATAACAATGACTTTACTCGTAAGGGTTTGCACTCATGTAATATTGTAATCGGACAGTGATACATTTTATGCGGAACAAAAGAATTGTGGCTGGCCACCGTAGCAACAACTACCTATTGTAATTGTCCGTCACCAAAAAGTTTTGCGGGGTAGGTAACAGACACAACAATAAATGCCAATAAGACACAATTAATGAGCAAAAATCCATTTTGTTATCAACAAGCAGCAGCACTTTGAACGCATTTGTAACGCCATGAAATTCGATTCGCAAAAATGCAGCTGCGCCGACGCATGGCTCACGACCGCTGCCCCTTTCCGTTCTTCCCTTTCTAATCATTGACACCATCCTCAAATTCAGATACTTAGCGAGACGACGCTTATGATTAATATAAATAAATTGCTATTTTATACCCTATAACTTTGTAAAATAATGCAGCTTACCTTTTTAAAATAGTTTAAAAATATTGCGGGGATGTTGTAGTGGCCGAACTATAACGCGAACCGAAAAGAAGGAAACTCAACGAGCTACCCACGCGGTTATTGTTGTCCATCTGTTTGAAGGCAGAATTCTAACTACCCGTTTTTACACTGATCAGAGTATACCGCCGACGGTTACGTCCGACTGCAACGTATATACTTGTATTAAAAAAAATATAAAAAATATACATACCTACAAATGTATTTGTATAAAAAACAGAATAATAGTAGGCTGACGCTGACAAGTCGTGTGAAGCACACCTGCAAGGTTCAAGTGCAGACTCCAAACAGAAACCAAACTGGTATGTGGTTTGGATTTGGGGTCTGGGGCCGAGAGATTGCTGTTATGCTGAAAGCATGTTTGCAAACTGCAGTCTTGAAGTCAGCGTTGTGGCCTTAAAAACGAGTGCAACATTGGCTGTCGGAGTGACTGTGCACTAGCTGGCGTTGTGCCAAACTAAAAAACTTGAAGAACTAGTGCAAAAAAAAAAGAATCAAATTCCACAGCTTGTTGCAATCCCAGCCTAAGGCGTTTCGCTACTTGAGCACAAACACACAAGTACAAAAGTAACAGCGAGGTAGTGGGTTTTCAAGGGGGTGGTAGGTGCTCTGACAAGTCTGTACTGAGCCATTGTCCTTTGCCTTACACCGCAGGCGTTGCGCGTGCACAACAACCACAAAAGCTACAGCCTGGCAGCCTCGGCGGCTATCTGTAACAATGTTGCACACCAAAGACGAGCTCAGTATTTGTTCAAGGCGATAATGTGACAAGGATAACGAGATAGCCGACCAGAGGGCTTCTTATCATCAAGCACATAAGCCCCAGATATGACGACATCTTTACTCGCACTGCATAGGGAGAGGAGTTCTTGGTCGATGTGCGTAATGCGCTCATTACGCGACGCATTTTTTATTCATCACGTCCCAACATGAAAAACATTTATTTTTGACGTAGAATACGTCTTACCTTTCGTATGTGATGTCTCAATCTAAAGTTGTTGTTGTTGTAATATGAGCGTCTCACAAAATTGCTTATTGCTCATGAATTAATGGATAAATTTTCCTCAAATCATTTTAAAGCCAAGACTTCAAACTTACAATAAAATTATACTTATATTTGTATTAATTACATTTTCTGTTAAAAAAATGTAACCAAAAATATGTATATTTTTTCTTCATTTCGAAAGCTTTAAATTGCTCTAGCAATCTCAATAATTCATCAATTACTCTGCTTTTTGAAACAATAAGTTGAGATGAGTTAAACAAACATTCCTACATTCAAATTTTATATACTTTTGCCGAATATACATATATCTTTTTAAGGCAAAAAACCAGCGCGAAAATCACTACTTTTTTTTAATTGCAAATTGCTTATTTTTTCATTATAAAATAAACTTTATTTCTTTTCCTTGATATATATGCGGTCATGATTGTTATCTTCTAAGTGTTGAAATTTCATCAAGATATTCGGTCATAATTCAATTTTTGTCAAATGTGTGTTTTTTGTGTATATTAGTTTAGTGATGTGAGCAATAAGTGTGAGCAAGTGCGATAGCTGATAGCATGTGCATATGGATTTGTTTCACTTGCACGTGCAGCGGCTATCATTTAAAATCATGATACAAAAAAGACCGATAACGCATTGCGCATAAACAGCTGGTTTGCGTGACGTCACATGTGACCAGTTGGGCTTGATTTGCATATTGCATACAGACATTGTAGTAGGGGTGTTGATATTCTAAAAAATATCAATATCGATAGTATTTCGATACTACAAAAATATTATTTTTAATGATATGTAATCAGAAAAAAATATCGATATTATCGATGATTTTTCTATCTAGGTACAATATAAAAATGGTTGTCCCGCAAAAACTTTGTTTCACACTAAGCCAGGGTGCTTTTATTCAAAATAAAAAGTTGTTTATTTTCCAGAAATAATAATGAATAATAAATCAAGTTACATTTTACATGTTTAAATTATATTACCCTAAGTCCGAGTTGTAAGATTTTAAAAAAAACTCGCTGCCTTATGTGCTCGTCTGTCATTTTACTGCGAGAGTCGCACACCACTACTTTAATGGCAGATGCCATGCGTTCCGAAGCAACGGAACTTCCCAGAGCAATTAAATATTTTAATGCGAGCTTCGACAAGTTTGCCATATTTTCACTTTGGTTAAACCAATACTTAATAGGATCGTTTCTCCGTTCGATTGGATGTGTACTTAAATAAATTCTGGCTCCATATGCGACGCTAAATCAACTTCATGCTCGCTCCAAAGCGATTCTGTATAAGTTGTGGGAACTACCAATCCAATGGTAGTTTGTGGGAGCTTTAAAAATACGTTTTTTATATTTTAATACATTTGATATAACAGATTTTGTCACTGCTTACCTGGCTTTCATTGCTCAACATCTCAAATGATAAGTCATATACAGCGTCAGCAACGACCATAGGTGACCCAAAATGCATTTTTTTGAATCGAGGGTAGAGTAATGTAGATTTTGCGAGATACTTTGATTGCTCAAGGGGATCTAATCGATTTCTGGCACTTGAAATAATGATTTCTTTAGCAAGCTCGCCCTGCTTTGTGTTGATCTCAATTCGATCCAGCCGTTTTTTGATCAAAGATGCTAGTGGGATTGTCAGGCTCACCGTGACATGCGTTTCGCCACTAATATTTTCGGTGGCCTCTTTAAATGGCTTTAGCATTACTTTATTAAAAAATGTTTTTTCCTCCATGATGACAATAATTTTAGTCGCGGGAATAAAAAGCAAAGGTAAAATATATCGCTTAATTATATCGCCGAAAAATATCGATATTGATAATATCGAAGTGCAAAAATATCGCATCAAAATATATTATCAAAGAAATATATTAATGATATTTCGATATATCGATATATATTCAACAAGCCTACATTGTAGTGGATTTGAATAAGTTACGACTGTTAAAAGTGAATTTTGATTTTTGTATATTTAAGAATGCCATGAAGGCCAATCCGTATTATTATTACTAAGTACCACGAAGGTAAACTGAGTTTGTATAATATTTAAGAGTAACCGAAATGAATTATGTTAACAGAACAGAAATAGAACAGAGTATGTAAAGTTAAAGTCATGTATGCTAATAACAGAATTCGCCGCGAAGGGCGAGGCGATCGCGTTGAGCGTGAAGCCCTAGGAAGTTTGAAACGGAGTATGAAAAAGTATAGAAGTGTCGGCGGCCGATCGCACGAGTGAGAACGAAAGGTTATAGTGTAATAAGACTTAAGCTAGAAAACGCCTAGTAGTCAGCGTGTTAGAAATTCGTACGTATAGTTGTATATTTATATACATATATATAAGCCCATTGCTTTTGAAGCCGAGTTGCCAAATAAAACCCACGCTAATATTTCCCAATAATACCACGCGCGTTTTGATATTTTCGGTTTTCGTTGTTCGCAAATGCGAAATCACACACGCGTAAGTATAACTGTGTGATACCCTTACCTCGCCGAGAACGGAGTCTGTCTGATCAGCGGCACGTTTGCTGTGGGCATCCTGGCAATATCCAACCTTGATCACCCGACTTACGCTTACCCTCAACTTCACGAAGCGCCTCTAAGATATTATAATTTTCTTGTGACGCGGAGCCTGGCCGGACTCAGTTATACCCCGGCCATCGCTTCTTTACAATCTTATCTAATTTACTACTAAACAACTTAGTAGCCTTTCATTTAACTTGTTGCCTGAGGCTTTTCGCTGAACTAGCTGTGATTGCTTAAGTTGTATTAGCTTAATTTTGCAACAGTTTTAGGCCTGTGTCATTTTTTCAAAATATTAACACATTATTGTCGGGGTCAGCCACCAAACTAAGGTATTTTTCAATTTCATTATATCGTTCTTTCTCGTGTCCAAAGTTTAAGCACGAACACGAATGGAAGCACGGTCCGTGTCCATCCAGGGAAAGTTAATGTAATTAAATTGGAAAAGAGTACAGTTGCTGAACTCTGCGACTGTCTTGCCTCTCCCATTGGAATTCCGTCATTTGTTCCAATTGCACTTCTTTTAAAAATTTGTCAGGGGCGATATTGGAAACGGACAAACGCGCTGTCATATATCGGATTGGGTTGTGTCGACTTTGATTTGGCGTCGTACTAAAAAATATGGGTATAAAGGTTTTGTGCAATTGTATGCAACATATATTCCAAATCAGCATAAACAGCCGAATATCCGTTTGCCATTTCGTCTGACTTGATGTGTGAACGCACCGATCTCAAAGACTCTAGAATCAAACAAATCGGTTCCCTTCAGTGCAGAATCAAACAAATAAATTAAGAATAGTCGGCCAGCTCCCGATTATTATAATCTGTGCACAATTTTCATAGAACCGATTTCGTTCTGTATGTAACAAACGAAAAACCGAAGTTCTTCTGATGGTTTAATATATGCAAACGGTTCCTAAATCAATAACATCTTTTTATAATTAAAGAATATAGATTGAATTAAAGATATGTTTTTAACCGACATTCGTTTTTAATACCAAACAAGAACAAGTGGAGCCGTTAAAACCGGTAAAAAGAGGCCTGATTGCACAGGGGTACGGATGCGGCATGGGTGTACGCTGCCTCAAAGATTGTCTGATTCAGATGGACATGCCACCAGCAATTTCCCTACCAAATTTAATGACTTGAGTTAAAATTTAGTTAAAGGGTGGGGGGATGGGGGAGCTGGGGCGATATGGTTGGGCGTGGCATCCAAATTTAATGATTCAGATCATTGAAGGTCGTTACCAGTTATCTTCCCACCAGATTTGGAAGTTCTAGCTGAAAGAATGTGGGAACTATAAGGATTTATCGATTTTGAGCTATCGAATTTATCGATTTGCCGTCCCCCAGTTATCCGAGAACCCCAATCTTGACACATTATATGTGCTCTAGCTTGAAGGGTGTTAAAAATAGTTGCGAACATACGGACGGACAGACACCCTGACGGTCATTGCACCCAATACACTCTTTACCTTCGGTTTCGAGTATAAATATAAAGTCGCAACCGACTCCGGTAATACTCTGATACCCTCATAAGAATAGTTGATAAGAGGACTGCAAACTGGAAGGGCACCAGAAAAGGACGCTGCGTTCAAAGATAGTTTGATGTATATTTTGGGGGACATTGCCGGCTAAATTACCAACAAATTAGATGATTCTAGCTCAAAAACTGTGGAAGATATTGGGATTTCCAATTTAAAAGTATGATTTTTGGTGACTCAAATACTGTGGAAGAAATTTTCAAAATTCAAAATACCGGGCGTGGAAGCTGTGAACGTGGCACAGTATGCAGTTGTTTGCTGACGTCAGTAGTTATCTTCTTACCAAATTTGGTAACTCTAGGTGCAATTATTGATTTCTTAGCCCCCAGTAGGCGCAATCTAAACACTATATATGTCCCGCCCAAAGACAAAAAAAATATGTGCAAAGTAATTTCATATTTTACGGGTGTCGAAAAAATATGCGTTCATACAGACGGACGTGGCACAAAAGCAATATACTCTGTACCTCGGAGTAAAGGTGGGCGGTGGGCGCGGGCCGAGCTTTTTTTTTTGGTGGCCTTGCACGGGCCTGGAGCGGGCCCGGGCCTAAAAATTGACTGCAGGCTTCGTGCGGGCCCGGGCCTAAGCAAAGAGGCCCGGCCCGGTAAGGCCCGTAAAAGCCCGAAAAAAGGCTGATTAAAATTTAATTCAAATGTTAGCAAAATAAGAACTTGCTTTTCCAGCAACTTCGGCAACTAGCGAAAGGCTCCAATGGTATTGGATGAAAAACGCACTAGATTAAAAATTCAAATTTGTTCCTAATCAAAAATAAATATGTATAACTTCTTTTACACGGTGAAACATTTCACTGAAACATTCGTTTGTAGGCAAAGGGTGTAGAGGGGTAAATGTTCCAGGCAAAGTTTCACGTTTAGTGAAACAGTGAAACATTTGCTCATTTTGCTTTGCCTTATTCCGATTGCATGTAAACACGCAACTCTGTGTTTGATGTGAATAATAAAGTTATCGATACAAAATATCGCACAAGCAAATATTAGCGCAAATATTAAATACATTTTTGTGGCTTATAAATTATTAAATTAAATTAAATTATTTACCTGTTACTTCTATCAAATAAATTATATTTTAACAAATAAAACAGTCGATGGCAAAGATGTAAGTTTATCGACCATAAATTTAACTCAGAGTTGCATTCCAGATTTCCGAAGAAACTTTAAAACGGAATGAGAAAATGTTTCACCGTGTAAAAGGGGTCTTAGTATTAGTTTGGGCCGGGCCGGGCCTCTGTGAAAAACAAACGTGCCGGGCCGGGCCTTTTATAGAAGACTTAGTGTTCGTGCGGGCCCGGGCCTCAGAAACCAGGCCCGCGCACACCTCTACCTCGGAGAATTGAAATAGTTGAGATTGATTTTGTCATCTGCGTTTGATTACTGACTTGTTTACATATGGCCGCAGGAAAAAAAACGACAAATTTCCAGTCACATGCCATAAATTTTGATAATTTGAAAAAAAATTCACATAAGTTCTAATAGTCTTTGATAGTCGGCAGTCTGTCGTCAATCAAAATCTCCACGTAACGCAATCCTCAAGCTCTTTTCCTGGCTGGGTGTAAAAAGACTCTTTGTGAGAGTTGCGGTCTATTAATTTGAAATGTCTCGCTATAAATTACTAAACGACTACCGCTTACGTGTGATCCATCCATCAATGCCATCATTAAGCTTAAACATTTGACAGAAAAACGCAACGAAATGAAAAAACAATGCAGACAATGATAAAGTTGAAAGAGAGGCGATGGAGTCAAACCCTGGCAAGGCTTGGTTCAACAAGAGCTACTCATTTTAACGCAGCGAGAAATGGGTTCCCAACTATGTGTGTCTGAGTGTGACATTACAACGTCGTCATCAACATCAACAACACCACATCGCTAGCTTTTTTTTGTGATTTGAAGAATGCTGTTGATAGGCAAACAAAGCCCTAGAGTCTAGGGCCTAGACCTAAACTCGCTCTTTTTACAAAGGGAACCGCCAGCTATGCCGTTGCAAAAATATTTTAGATGCCCGTCTCCAGCAGCAGCTTCGTTGACTGCACTCAGGCGTGTCCAGGTATTCGTTGTTGATTATGTTGATAAGTGGCCCCCACATACTTTTTAGCTGCACTTGTAATAATTTGTTTGCCACTCATCTTTAGTTTTTTTTTTTGCCATCGCTGCCTGTAATCAATGCCAATGTGAAGTGAGCCAGATTCTTGTAACACGAAGGTGAATTTACATTCCAAACTGCTGCTGGCTGTGAGAGCCTCGTTAGCAAAGCGTCACTTATCTGTATTCCAAGCTATTGCTGAAGCATCGCGAAGTTTGCGAAAATATAGAAAGCCTGAAAAATTTGCTTTATTGATATGTGAAAATGTGAAAAAAATTTGAGACCATGACCTCACCTTAAGCTTCGATTTTTTTTTGCACAAGTACATCCTTGTTAATAAAAGGAGCCAACTGTTCCAGATGGCGCACACAATTTAATGTTCCATTATATTAGGGTCAACGTTTTGAATAGTTTTGCATGCAGCTCAGGTTTTGGTGGTTCCTCAAGAAAGTTGACAGTTATTTATTTATCGTCAACTATGGAGCAGCTAATATAAAATCAAAATTAGCTGAAGGCCTGGACGCTAGCGCTCGTAAATTCACTTAGCATTGGTATTTTTGTATGGCTAACATTAAAAATACTAATAAATAAATAAAAAAATCTAAATTAATAAAAATACCATATAGTTAAAATAATTATAGTAGTAAGAGTATAGGGCTCCTGGCTTAACAGAGTTTAATCTAATTGGTGCATAAGTCTGTATGTATGGAACGCTTAATAAAGACTTTGTTAATCAATACTTAATTAAATTTTGACCAGATTTAAATTGTATCATACTCAGTGCTCTATTTTGTTTGCATTAGTACGCCTGGAAAATCAATTACAAAGCCTGCCCTACATATGTTGCATTCAACTGCTTTTAATTGCAACGGAAAGGCATGAAATGTCAACGGCATTGGCTTGAAATTTTTTATTTGGCTTTCTTTCTGCTAGTTGGTCCGTTCGGTTTATAGGTCTAGAGGCCGGCCTGCAGGTGCCTTTGGCTCAGTAAAACTACTTCACTTCTTGCATTTAAACTTCGCTTTTCGCTATACGACTAACCTAAAAAATGAAACAAATGCCAACTTTGCTTGAGATTTAGTTTTTTATGTCTCGTACAGGTTTTTTCGGTACCCGCATTTAGTGAAAGACACAAAAAAGTACGATAACGTCGCTGCCATCATCGCCGCTTTGAGATATGTATGTAACACTTCTGCTCCAATTAAATGGCCTCCACAAAATATTAAGCGAAGCTTTATACATTTATACCTTTTACAACTAAAAGGTCTTTCCAACTTTGGTGAGGTTGTAATATTTAGTGCTTACATTTTTTATTGGAATATATTTTCATATAAGGCCCCTGGTATGCAAACAATATAAGAAGTAAAATCTACTAAACGAATGACCTCGATACGTTTTTGTGCGTGTGTGTTTAACTTTTCAGGCGTGTGTGTGTGTGTATACTTGTGTGGAGCCAGCGTACATAAGGTATGCTGCGGGGCAGCGTGCGAATGTATTTATTATGTGTATATAATATACCTATATACAATATTATATATACAGCGTAGAGATGGGCATGGGCCTAATTTTTCGCGCACGACCCGACCTGGCCCATTGGCCGCAGCGCATGGCAAAAAAATATCATATAAATATCATTACATATTTTTGTACAAAAAAAGTAGCTTGTCCAAATTTGCACTTGAAAGTCTTGTTCGGTTTTCATTGAGAATTTTAACATTTTGCAATTTTCAATCATAACGCAATTCACTGTTTCTAAAAAATTATCTTTTCTTTCTTCTGATAAAAAACTTAACTCTTTAAACGAAGGGTTTAAAAATAATCCAACTAAATGAACTGAAGTTGGCTGAAAATGTTTTTCGAAAGAATTTAATTGTTCCATTACATTGGAATCATATAATTCTATTTTGCAATGGTTTTTAAGTTTTACGATCCATTAAGCATATACATATGTGAATTGTTGGCCCTTTTTCGCATGATAATTTTACTGAACACTCTTTAAATGGTTTTAGAAAGTTAATTAGACTTTCTATTAAAGTAAAGTCAATATAAGCTATACGTCTGAGCTCATTTTTTGATAAATAAAGTAAAGTTTTTATTTTTTGCTTGACCTCGCAAATGCATAAAACACCAAGTAAGCTGGTCACACTTTTCGAATAGAAGTGGCATTCGTGAAGAGAAAAGCCGTTCGCTATGTAGAGTGAAACAGTTCTTCTTTTACGCCAAGAATTTATCATGCTTTCTACTGTTAATCTTTAAACAATTGATCAGGTTATACTCAATAATATAAATGAAGGAAATATGGTTCTCCTTGTTTTTTTGATGCAGTTTTCTATGGATCGTTACCAGCTATCTTCCTACTTCCTACTACTATTTTGGTGACTCTATCTGTAAGGATGTGCAAAGTACGTGGATTTTTAAGTTATCCAATTTATCGATTTTGCAGCCCCCTAGTAATCGTAAGGTCCCAACCTTGACAATTTATCTGGTCTGGCCAAAGAAAAAGATATCAGGAAAGTTTCAAGTCTCTAGCTTGAAGGAAGATAAAAGTTGCGTTCATACAGACGGACGGACGGACGGACGGACAGACACCAAGCCGGACATTGAACAAACCCAATATACTCTTTACCTATCCTATCGATTTTAAAAATAAAAATTAAAGTTGGTATCAAAGTGTTTTACGGTTGATGTCGCTGCCGCCCTTTCTTTAGGAGAATGTTAATCGATTAAGCAAGAAACTTTCCAAAGAAAGTTTGGGTGGGCCATCTGATAAACCAATTGCATAGTTGTTAACTTGCAGAGCTATTCTATTAAACGAAGTTCTGCCTTTAAAAAGATATTTATACTGGTTGAAATACTTTAATCAGTAAAAATAATGTGCTTTGGACCTAAGGTGTAAATCATTTGGGACTACAAATTTTTAAAGTTTCACAGATTTATCTTAATATATATATATATTTGTGATGTTATACAAAAGATCCAAACTAGTGTGCGTCAATTTTAATCTTTTGCTATCTATATTATTCATTGTTTAGCACTTACCGGTTCATATAAATAGCTTGCAACTGGCATCCAAATAACTTTCAACTACCCACCCAGGGCAAAAACTGGAGCAAACATAAAAGTTATGATTCAGAAACTAAATTTTGCTGTTGTAAAGTTTACTATGTGGGGATACTCGTTTGCACATTGTACATACTACATACATGTGTACATATGCATGTATGTATGGGAAGGTTGCTTGTGTTGAGCAGGGGGAAGAGTTTTTAGCTGGACGTCATAAAAAATAGCTTACTAATGACAAGAGAATAAGAAGTCTGGTTGTTGTAACTCATCCATATGAATAAAATATGTTAGATAGTTTTCAGCCAGCAGGTGATGCCCTAGATGATATAAATAAAAATTTAAATAAAAATTATCCTTAAACAATACTTAAATATGGTGGCAAGCTGTGAATATATTAAAAACAATGTAACTAAACATATTAACTATTTTATCATAGACTTTAACAAAATGCTTATAACTATATATTTAAGCAACTTTCAATGCTGCAGAATTATAGAACCTATGTATATCTTAGTTGAAAGTGTTTGGCAATGCCACAAAGAAACCGCATAGCTTTCTTTAAACAATTTCACCTGCATTTTGGGTCCGCTTTATATACGTATATAGTATTTAGACTATTCACAGTCTTGCCCTCGCTTTGGGCAAGTCCAAAACCAAACCATCCACGAAGAACATGAACACGATGCAGCAACCACAACTATGCACATGGACAGAAATACTCCCGAGGTGAAAGTATGTGAAAGCAAGCCATAAATCGTTTGCCTGACGCTCTGATGTTGTGGGTGGGTACACTACAACAGAGATAAACTCCTCTCTGCCTGTGTAGGTGTATGTGTGTTTGGGTGTTGGGGTTGGTGTTGGCTAAAGCTACAGGCGATTAGAATTGATGTGGGTTACTAAACACACATGAAAGGCCATTACGTTAAACGTTACGTCATGTAGCGCTGCGTTGCGTTGCGTTGCGTTGCGGAATTTAACGAGCTGGCTGCAACTTTTATTGAAAGCGAAATAGTTTTGACTTTGCAATGTCAGTGAGTTATTCGAAGAATTTTTGACTCACTGTCAGAGTTTAATTATAAATTTACTAGATTGAAATATTGGTTTTCTTCAATCACTATTTCGTTGTGTTTTTCGCCAGTGATTTACTAACTAGCACATAAAGTCTCAGCATTGTTTGAACGCTGATGAAATTATTTATCGGAATCTAAGCCGGAAGCTAAAGAGTGTTACAGAACATATCGATGTGCGATTTGCGTGAGGCAAATATGTATAGGATTACGATATTTGACATTATAAGGTGTTTAGTATGTAACTGATATGTTTTACCAAAGCTGAAGACGTTTCTTTTAACAAAGACTGATCTACAACTTTTCAACATACATAACACGTCCTAAATTTAGATTATGATTTTCTGGTTAATTATAAACTGGTTAATATAAAACTATAAAAAAATACCATATTTTGATAAAAAGTTTGCTTTTGTAATAGTTATAGTAAAAATACAATACTTGGAGTTTATTGAGAGAAAGCGCTTTTTTTTTCATCTCTTTACGAACTAAAGAATTTTAATTTTATACTTTAAACTCCAGGTAAAATTTTGTGTTGACCAGTGTAATCCACAACAAGGAGATACCCTGAACTCTTGTGTCTAACTATCAAAAAGCGTACAGGCACGCTGAGACTGTGCTTCGATAAGAATCAATTGACGATATCTTGTGTGTTCTTGATCGATGTCAATGAATTTTTCACAGAAGATCAATATTATGTAAAAGTTTTCGAAAATGGAACCAAATCTCCGTATTAAATAAGTAGTTACCGTTTTAAAGGTGCCCTGGCAATTTTTCGTACATTTCGGTATATTACACACATAAAGCAAAGTTTCACAAAATGAATTTTTCTATTCGCATATAAAAATCATAAATATGTTTAAAAGTATTGGCTTCAGTCAGCGGCAACAAAACGAAAAACAACACAATTACAAGTTTTTAATATTTATGTTGGTGGGATTTGGGGTGGTATCCCCCTCTATGACAGGCCTTTGGCATACAACTATGATTATTGGACTGGCCCAGCGAGACTTACACAAAAAGTTTATATTGTTATTGTTGTTGTTGTTTTTATTGCTGTGGCTTGCGTAAGTTGTATGTGCATATACATATACATATGTTAATTTCTGTGTCATATGCTTTGTTATTTTGTACTTGGTTCTCATTTTATGTGTTGCACTCTGCATGCGAAGCAGTTTCCAAGTCAAGCGTTGCTCCCCCTCCCCTCAATTTCTCACTCAATGTCAATCTGTTTGATTTGTTTTTTATTGTGCGCACTTGTGTATGTCTTTATTGACATTGCCGTATGGTAAATGTATTATACATAATTTATGACATACAATTCAGATTGGGCAATTTGTAATTGAACACAAATACACAAACAAAACCACTGATGAACAATTATTTAAATATGCGTGTGCACATTAGCACATACATATGTACATATGCTGTACATGTGTATGTATCTATGTGATTTTAAATATTTTTGGATTTGCCATAAAGTGTATTTTAGAATTGAGGTAAACAAATGTTAAGCTAAAATAAACTGTCAAGAGCCATTGTTTGTGGTTGATTTTTCTGTAAGCAATTAAGTAAAATCACTAAGACCCCTTTCACACGGTGAAACATTTTCATGTAACATTTTCATTCTTTTTAAAGTTTCTTCGCAAATCTGGTCGCATTTACACGATGAAATTGTTTCATGAAACATTTTCATGAAATTTTTTTTGTAAATAGGGGGGGCAAAACGATGAGTTCCGCTGTTCCTCAAAATTAATAAATTATACATTTTTATTTAGAATCTGTCGAATGAAAACAATAACTAAATTTTAAGGAGGAATATATATGACGATTACTTACATTTTTCAATGGCGAAAAATATATTTATGACTGGTTAGGTGTCAAAGCGGAGAGGGAGGTTGAGGGCCTCAAGTACCAGCCCATCTGAAGCCTCCGACATTATTCAATCGCAGCTGTCAGCACTAGAGCCTTGGCTTACCAAATGGAATATAAGCATCAACACTGAGAAATCTGTGCAAGTGGTCTTTACTCTACGATCCCTCTCATGCCCTCTCAAGAGCGTCAAGGGCTATTTATCTGGACAGCAAACTTAATTGGAGAGCCCACTTGACTTACAAGAAAGCCAAGCTTAACATCCGTTTTAAGCAACTGTACTGGCTGCCAAGACCTGCTTCTCGTCTTAGTCTGCGCAATAAGTTACTTATCTATAAGGCGATCCTCAAACCTATATGGGCTTACGGAATTCAAATCTGGGGTACTGCAGCGGTTTCTAATATCAAAATAATTCAGACTTTCCAAAACTAAGTTCTGCGCACCTTAGTGGGTGCACCTTTCGATGTTAGAAACAACGTTTTACATAACGACCTCAAGGTGCCCACTGTTCAGGAATCAATTCCGAACTATAGTCAGAGATACTTGGTTAAACTGGATAATCATGTCAATGTGCTGGCGCTAGAGTTGCTGGACGCCAGCGACGTGGTCCGACGGCTTTCGAGATTCCACCCCCTCGACCTCCCTCTCCGCTTTGACACCTATTCAGTCATAAATATATTTTTCGCCATTGAAAAATGTAAGTAATCGTCATATATATTCCTCCTTAAAATTTAGTTATTGTCTTCAGTAGACAGATTCTAAATAAAGATTGTTAATACAAAAAAAAAAAAAAAGTTAATTATATATTTTGGTATTTAAAAACGAACGGCGTTCTTAAAACATGTTCTTAATTTTGATTTTGTTCTTGAACTATGCTCAAACGTTCTTGGTTCAAGGACCGTTTGTTGATATTGGTCTATTATAAGAACATTAACCAATTGGTTCTTCATTTGGTACAAATGGAACCAATTTCGTTCTATTTGTACCAAATTAAGAACACTTCATAAAATATGAACGCATTTACCACCCGAAGCTGAGCCGAAGTTTGATTGGTTAAAATTAAACTTAACTACATACTAATCATGTTCGGCAACAGCGCAGTGGTAAAGGCGCTCGCGTGGTAATCGTGAGGTTTCAGGTTCGAGTCGCGGCAAAGGTAATGGTTTTTCGTAATCGGTAAGAGTTAACAGATTAATTTAAATGATGAAATGATGATAATAGCATATAAAAGGTATTTGGTAAAGTTATTATTAACTAAAGTAAAGAGCTATTACAACATTTTCTATAGACTAACCACCAAATGTAATAATATGGGACTGATTTCTCGGGGTATTGTTCAATATTAAATTTTTTAAAAACACTAACTAATACTATTTAATATTCAAGCACAAATTGTTTATAAATTAACCTGTTAGCTGCGTAAGACGAGTTAACTCTTCATGGAAAGTTAAAAAAAAAGTGTTAATGTGGTTACATATTAGCGCAACCTTACTAGGGTTATAAAAGTTTATGCAAAATTCCTGTACCTAAACAAGGAACAATATAAATGTTTCAATGAACCGCGTCTTAGGTACCTAGTTGCAAGGGGATTTCTAGATTTAAAATTTTGCAAATTCTTTAGGCGCTTTGCATCATAAAAATCGTTATTTCATGTTGTTTTGAAGAATACCACTCACAATATTTTAATATACATATTCTTTTTTTATTTTCTTTATTTTTTAAAATTTGTTTTAATTTTTGAATGTAAAAAAAAAATTTTTTTTCGTTTTGTTTTCATATTTTTTCACAATATTTACTATGATGGCACTTGTGTTGCGTAAGACGAGTTAACTCGTCTTCGCTCTATCTATGATGTTGTGTTGCGTAAGACGAGTTAACTCGTCCTACTTAATATGTTGGCAATTGTGTTGCGTAAGACGAGTTAACTCGTCTTCACGCAATTTTAATTACGCAGCTAACTGGTTAAGAACCAATGTTATCATATAAAGAACAATTTCGAGACTATTTCATTCTTGAAGCAAGATTGACCGCTTTAAAAAATCCGTTCTTAATTTAAGAAAATCGTTCTCATATCAAGAAAATCCGTGCATGGCTGGGTTTCATAAACGGATGTTCTTGATTTTGCACTAGCAAGAACGGATTATTTTTCTCTGTGTATAAATTTATGTACTTACTAATCACTATAGGTCAACATTCAGGAAAACAAACTTAGGTTATACATTTAATTCTTAAGGTATAATTATACCCGATACCGAAGGTAAAGAGTATATAGGGTTTGTGCAATGTCCGTCATGGTGTCTGTCCGTCTGTCCGTCCGTCCGTATGTGCGCAATTTTTTTCCACACCTTAAGAGCTAGAGACTTGAAACTCTGCACATGTCTTTTTCTGTGGCATAGACAGTTAAAGTGTCAATATTGGGGTTCTACGACAACTAGGGGGCTTGCAAATCGATAAATTCGATAGCTCAAAATTGACAAATCCACCTATTCCGCACACCCTTATAGTTAGAGTTACCAAATTTGGTAGAAAGATAACTCCTGGCATCACCGAAAAAATTGCATAAACAATTTTGGATCCACGCCTACCCATTCCGCCCCCAGCCCCCCCCGCAGTTTTAAATCAGAAACGCCTATATCTTCCTTTGTTTTAAGCTCAAGTCACCAAATTTTGCGCCAAGATAAGTGATGACGATCGCCAAAAAACTGCATCAAAACTTTGGATGCTACGCCCACCCATTCCACCCTAACCAACGCCAGCCGCTTCAACTTTTCGTGAAAAACAGGAATGCGTGTATCTTTCAGAGTTGTTGAGCTAGAGTCTCCAAATTTGGTAGGAAGATAGCTAATAGTGACCCCCAAAGATCTGCATTAAAGTTTTGGAGCCACGCATACCACCCCCAGCCCCCCTTCCCGAACCTTTTAAAACTTTGAGCTAGAGTCACCAAATTTGGTACGGAGATAGCAATTGACATCCCATAAAGATTTGCAGAAACAATTTGGATGCCACGCCCATCCATAACGCCCCCAGACCCCCTTCCCCATCTTTAACTAACTTTGAGCTAGTGTCACCAAAATTGGAAGGAAGACAGCTGGTGGCATACCTATGCATCAGAAAACTTTGGAGGCAGCGTACACCCCTGCCGCATCCGTACCCCTTTGAAATCAGGCCTCTTTTTACCGGTTTTAATACTGGTATCGAGTACATCGCAGTCGGTTGCGTCCAACAGCAACGTTTCCACTTGTTTTAACATAATTTTTGACAGTTATACTCACGTATTCTTTAAGAACGCCCTATTTGTGGGTAGAGGAGGAGAAATAAGTGAAGATACGCTGTATTGTTCCAAAAAATGTAACTGCTCGGACATTGGGCGGCGTGTACTCCTGCCAAATTGAGAGAATGATTATCACATGGAACGAAAACAGCTTGTTCATTCAGGTCGATGATTATCTGCTTTACTCCTGTATGGATACTGGTTATTGTTGGTGCATGGATGTACGATTAACCTCTAAAATCTTTCAGGATTAATTCATCTTCGTCCAGTTTGTTCGTAATAGCTTCAGTAACTCCTTCTGCTGTTTTGACTTTCAGAGGTATGATATCAATGAAGACCTCTCTGATTTTTACTGAATTTGGCTTAACTTCGACGAATCGGATAATTTGAGAATTCTGTTCCTCATGTGCAGAATCCGAAGTTGAAGCAAACATTATACTGTAATATTTGGCATCTTTGCACTGCGAAATGAGAAACTTACGCACTTTGTTCCCCATCATTGTGATGAGTTCGTTTTGAATACTGGGAGATAGATACGATAAGCATCCTGGTTGTGATGACATGTGTGAGATTTCATGGCAGGATCAAATTTAGCCAAATATATCAGCACCGGCAAAAAAATTCCCATGATTTAGAGTCTCGATCGACTCACGATGTTCTCTTAGAGCCAAATTCTGTTGTGCAAGCGTTTGAATAGTAGCGATAATTCTTTTGAGTATACACCTCCAATATTTTTCCATTTTTGTAATTTGGCGTTGTAATTCATCATCGATACCCCCACAACTTATCGATACCCTTACAACTGTGTACACAAAATTTGGCAAGTGCAATGCATTACTATTACTAAAACTATTTATACGTACTATATATGGTAAGTTGACTATTTATTAACTTAAGCTTTATTATACTATAAACTCTTGCTCAAAAGTTGCTTGAGTCAGACAAAAAACCAATACACGGCGAATTTAACAGTTATTTTTATTACTTGTTATTGAAAAATGTTATATGCATTTGAATGACAAGAAAAAGTAATAATAATGACCTTCAATCATGTAGTTGTATGCGTATACCGATTGTCACAAACACTTTTTTTAGTGCAGTCCTGTCTGTAAAGCAACAAAAAAATCAATTGAAATCTCGTAGCGCAACTACAAAAATAGGGAAGCCCAGTTACTTTGCTGCGGAGCATAGGCAGCGAAGAGGTGAACATAAAAGAATATGCTAAATTGTTTTTATACTCGATACCGAAGGTAAAGAGTATATTGGGTTTGTGCAATGTCCGTCTGTCCGACTGTCCGTCTGTCTGTCTCTATGAACGCAACTTTTTTCGACACCCTTCAAGCTAGAGACTTTAAACTCTGCAAATGTCTTTATCTATGGCTGGGACAGATAAAGTGTCAAGATTGGGGTCCTACGATAACTGGGAGGCTGGCAAATCGATAAATTCGATAACTCAAAATCGATAAATCCACCTATTCCGCACACCTCTACAGTTAGACCCCTTTTACACGGTGAAACAGTTCACTGAAACATTTCACTGAAACATTCGTTTGTAGGCAAAGGGTGTAGAGGGGTAAATGTTCCAGGCAAAGTTTCACGTTTAGTGAAACAGTGAAACATTTGCTCATTTTGCTTTGCCTTATTCCGATTGCATGTAAACACGCAACTCTGTGTTTGATGTGAATAATAAAGTTATCGATACAAAATATCGCACAAGCAAATATTAGCGCAAATATTAAATACATTGTTGTGGCTTATAAATTATTAAATTAAATTAAAATATTTACCTGTTACTTCTATCAAATCAACTAGATTTTAACAAATAAAACAGTCGATGGCAAAGATGTATGTTTATCGACCATAAATTTAAATCAGAGTTGCATTTACCAAAAAGTTTCAGTGAAATATTTCATGAAACAATTTCACCGAGTAAATGCGACCAGATTTGCGAAGAAACTTTAAAACAGAAAGAAAAAATGTTTCAGTTAAATGTTTCACCGTGTAAAAGGGGTCTTAGAGTTACTTTTGGTGCCACGCCCACCCATTCCGCACCCAGCCCCCCACCCGGAATTTTAAATCAGAAACGCCTATATCTTCCTCAGGTTTTGAGCTGACGATCCCCAAAAAACTGCATGAAAACTTTGGTTTCCACGCCCACCCATACCGCCCTTGTCAATCCGTAGTCGGTTGCGTCCGACTGCAACGTTTCAACTTGTTGTATTTCGCACTGCTTATGGAAAGAGCAGTTCATGTATACGCAACCTGCTCGCCTATACTTAAGAGCTTTTACAAAAACAAATGCGCTTAAAGAGCTATGGGCTTTGACATCTATGAATTAGAGAAACAAAATTTAAAAAAATAATCTGGAAAATTTACGAGGAAGGGATGGTGGTGCGGCAAATCAATTTTCGGACCGGGCGCCAAATTTTCTTGGTACGCCAATGCACGATAATAAGCTTAAAGGTCTGTTCGACAAGGGAACTGTGTGATCTCTTCGCGGCTTTGGTATCATTATGATGATTGACTTTTTCCATCTGCCTGGAAATTGGCCGAGCTGGGCAATGATGCAGAGGGCTTAATCAGCAAGCTGAATAATAATCTTTAGGGTTTTTATATTGCAGTCTGGAAATATTTTTTGAGTTCAATTGCTCTTTAGTGACTGTCGCCGCAAAAAAATCACAAAATTATAATTTTTTCTCCTTAAAAACCTTTTTTTCTTCTTAGTGTATGGTAATGTCACGGATTTGGTGTTAAGATGATAACTTGTGACGTCCCTCAAAAATCTGCATCAATCCAACACTTCGTTTCAAAGTTATGAGCAGTTTAAAATTTTGTCTGTTAAAGAAAAACGATAGCCCCGCCACAAAAAGCTTCCAAGCAACATATTCTATACATCGACAGAGAGCCAATTTTAGGAGCTCTTATGCTTACTTTTAGCTTTAACCTTATGTGCGCAGGTAAAATACTTATGGAGAAACCTAAGTTATTGCAAGTTATTGGATTTTTATAGAAAATTTAGATTCTTATAAGTTTTCTTATAGGATGGTATTGCTTGTTCAGTACATTCAATGCTAGTTCTCTTTACTGATATCATTGCTATGTATGTTAGCTAAATTTTGGCATACATTTTGGTACACATTAGCCAAACATTTATGCAATGTACAGTAGTTAAATTTTATTAATGATACTAAAAACAAATAAGATTGCTCATAGATTTCTGCTTCAATGCGTTACATATTTTGTGTAAAAAGTGTTGAGATCCTGCGATAGTATCCGGTTTTTATCACCAGCGATTGACAGCTTACAATAGACTTACCATTAAAAATGCTTTCAATCAAAAATCGACTCACATCATTTAGAGACCCTCAAACAGTAATAATTTTACTTAGCTCAAAATATAGACTATAGACCTTTTACTTCAGCTTCACAGCATATTTTTTGTTCCACATGCATACAAATAATAAATATGTCGTAGTAACTTGAACAAGTCCCCTGAGGCAAAATTCATTAATGCAGGCACACACAGTAAAATGCAACCCCCAAACAAGGATTACCCCAGGCAAATTTTGCAGCACTTGAAGCCATTCTCATTGTCGCACTGAACATGCACTTCACCGTGCCACAGCCTACACTCTCAATTATGACTTAATTCGTATCTAATGGATATTTTCTGTGAAAATTTCATGATTAATCGCTGCCTTAAGGCCAGAGCCGCCACAGCGATATCTAAGTGCATATGTATGTGTGTGTACTTTGGGGGTTGCTTGAGACAGAGACCGAGACTAAGATTGACCCTGACTGCAGTTGTTCACACATGTTCTCAAAAAAAGTATTGCCAAGTTTGGTTTGAGGCAAACAGCCGTCGAACAATGGAACTTGGAACTGGCACCACCCGAGCAATAACTCAGCTCGAAGCTCGCACAACTTTTAAGTTCTTTCACATTTTGAAAATTTGCGATTAATACTGCCGCACATGTTTTTTTTGGATGAATGGTTTGAGGTGGCGGCTTGGGCGGGAGGTTGTGTGCAATCGTTGGGGTGTGTCAGCTAGCAACGGTATCGTTACACTAAAGCAGCATATGCAACTTCCGCCAGCCACTGCCACAGTCACAGCCAGAGTCGCAGTCTAAGCGCAAAAACTGATTACACAGCATTTGTGGCAACAACCGGCGACGCTTTTTGCCATACATATCCCATGAATGTGACTTTGATTTTCTCAGCCGCCGATACACCTGAACTTTTCACAGACTGCCTAACCCGACTTACCCGTTTTCTTGTCTTCCTTTGTTTTTGTATCAAAAAAAGAAAAGCTGCACAAAAGAACGAAAAGTGTAGTTGCAGGCGCCATCTGTTACCTATTAGTTGAACTTTCGCTTGTGAGAAGGTTGAGAAAACTGAATTTTTATCTGAGCAAGAAAACAGTGACCGAGAGAGAAAGAGAGATAGGAACTATCGAGTGAATTGAATGCCGGTAAAAACAAAGCTATCCATTATTTTCTTTCTCTCTCTCTCTCTTTCTCTCTCTTTGTCTGTATCTATTTGATTTTGTGTTCTCTGTTTATCTTTAGCAGTGTTTTATTTTATTGTTTTTGTTGCCATGACCGCTCCCAAAATTCATTATTTGCATATTTTGTGGCTTTCATTACGAACATAAGTAGCGAAATTTGTGGCTATTAATTCATTAGACATTAAATAGTTATAAGTTGTCAACAATTGCCCAGTCAAATATTAAGAGACAAAATACATTCATAAATCATTCAAAACTACTTCAATGCTGTGCAAAAATTAGTTTTCTTGACAACTTCATGGAAACTGCAAACACTTTGCCTTACATGAGGGCTTTGCACACCTGTGCCATGCTATAAGCACGCACACACACTTGTATACTCATTTGACACCCTGCAGTGTCGTTAAAAAAATTAGAAACAATATAAAAAAAAAAATTTAAATTTAATGCGCTCACTGGGAATTTTAAGTCAAGTTTCAAACCTTAAATTTATCTAACTCAACGAGAATCCAATTTGAGTTACAATCACGCTCTCACAATCCCTCTCTTATTTGACGCACACTCACGCTCTCGCATTCACCCTCTCATTTCATATGACTGCTCTCAGATATTTTTGGCATGTCCCAAATCGTTTGTGCGCTCGTGCTTCGTCACATGGTTCTCATTCGAGAGAACGAGTGACTGAACTTCTCTCAGATACAACAAGCAGTCGACAAACAAGTTTCGCCGCGTGCTGTGCTCGCCGCGCTCTCAGATACTTTTTTCCAGTTGAACCGAGTACGTGAACGTGTTTAGTTGTTTTTATAGACAAACGATTAGATAGAGCCCAACAGTGAGACGTGGTCCAAAACTAAAAACCGAAACTAAAACCGAGATCCAAACATTAACCTAAGCTGCAACTTAAATTGCGCCGTTAGCCAACGAAAACAGCAACCAAGCAATTTTAGTTGCAAGTCCGAGTGTCACAGTCCAAGTGCTTTGTAGTTCTTTCGCGCGAGTGCAAGTTCCCGGAACCCGGTTTTACCCCTTTACCCATTTGTGTGAATCAAATCTTTTTCGGTGCGGCGTGTGTGTGCAAAAGTTAATAAAAATGTTTGTGTTGCCAACCAATAGTGTATCCAACAGATACATTTGCCATTAAAACAACAACAAACAAGCGGCGAGTTTTTCGTGTTTTGTTAATTCATGCGAATTTAACGATAAATTCACACTGTGTTTTCCAGCAACAAAAACCAAATAAAAACGTCCACGCAGCACCAAGTTTTCCAGAGTAAGCTTTAATTAAGTTTGCTTTAAGCTTTATTAATGTCCAACATCTTGTTTTCTAGAATATTTTTTTGTTTTGCTTTTGTTGTTGTTTTCTTGACTGTCAGTCCACAGCTTGCATGTAATTTATAATTTCACCTTTAGGCTTACAACTCAAGTTGGTGTTGTTGTACTATTGTCCGGATACTGTGCAGGACAGCGATCGATAACTTCTTATGAGTTTTTGGCCTGTACAAATTTGAAATCATTAATAATGTCGTTGGCTGTATGTGTTCGGCGAACTAACAGGTTTTGCGTGTTCTGCAGTTCCACGAATTTTGTAGGTGTTGTCGTCCTCTCTTTGTTTGTGTTTGTTCTCTTGCACTTCGATGTGAATCTCAATATTAATTATGAATGAAGCGCGGCTTGAGGCTCAGCTTGGAATTCTTTTGACTCTGTCAGCGTCATGTTGTAGGCCTTTAAGTGGAAATGCTTGACACTTCTGCAGAACAGTTGCTCAATCGCCCAAAGCCCAAAAGGGAGCAAGCCCGAGCTTTGGATTGGGGGGCTTAACTACAGATTAGGTTTGGCTAATGTTAAATCAATCAACAATGTATTTTAAATTTGTATCTGATCACATTTTTGACATTTTTTATAATAAAACATTTCATCACTAACATCATCTAAGATAAACTGTATTCAATTTTATTGTGTACCCATTCTACTTCTTACTATTACCCTCAATTGATTAAATTGAACAAAAATCAAGCGTAGCAAAACACTTGCTCAGTCTCGTATGACTACTTTTACACACTTTCCAAAGTACACGCACAAAACAGCTCCAATCAGACAACTTATGAAAAGTGAAACGAGATAGGAAAGAAAGAAAACGGCAGACGGCTTATTACGTACCTGCTGAAAGGGGCATGTCATCAAAGAAATTGTCTTGATATGTTCATTACATACATACAGACATATAGTATATACAGAGCATGTAAGTATATTTTTTGGGATTAATTTTTGACGCTTGCCACTTGAATGTGTTGCATAAACGGCAAACATAGAAGGCCACAAATTTCCCGGCATGCCACATGCTTTATAACCTTGATGAAGATGTTGCTAATGTTGCTCTTAATGATTATAATGATGATGATGTTGTTGATAATGATTATTTTAAGCGGGGGGTTTTGGGGGAACGATATCAACATCATTAGCAGCTTCTTTCACATTTTTTAATGACTTTAACACCGGAAAGTGGGTCTCGGCTCTCGGTTCTCGGGTCTACTTTAATTGCTGCCTTAGCTCTTAGCTAATGTAATTTATATTACTTCTTATGCTCTAAAAGCTTTAAGTAGCCAAAAAGAAAACACAAGCAACAACAACAACATTTAACCAGCGGCAAAGTGCAGCAGCATCCAATATTATTTTTATTTTTTTTCTTGAAAGGGACCCGAACCATCGATGGGGACAAGACAAACTGAAAAAATACTTTTGTTTATGTTTACTTAACATTGTACTTGAAAGATATTTTCGTTATCTCTCCCCCTCTCTCACATTCTTTATAGCTTTGCGTGTTTGATTATCTAATGGCTAAAAAATTTTCAAGCTGTTTTATTGTAGCCTAAAAAATTGTCTGTTTATTTTACACAAGTAATAAATTCTTTTAGAGCCAAAAAAGGTAGTGAATATTCGGACATTGATCGTCTCATTTTATCCCGTATTGTCTGAAAAGTTGCGATAAAGTCACACTTATATAATACATATTTTTCATTCTGCTGTATTTGAAATTTATGTAAATTTTTAGCTGTCGCCACTGTTGCCATCACAGCCTTCCTACCCTACCTTCCTGTTCACTCCATGTTTACTTTTCTGCCGGCCTGTCTCTTTGTTGTCTTGACTGTTTTTCCTGTTGGTAATTAAAAAGTTTTTGCTTTTCTCATTCGAGTCTTGTCTGCGTAGATTAGCTGATGCTGCAAGTGGAAAATTTTAAAAATATGTATGTGCGTTTTCTGAAAACGACCTTGAAATTGAGTACGTAATTAAAATCGTTAGTGTTGGTAAACAGCACAAGGCTAACTGATAAGATGTATGCCAAAAGCTATGTGCGGCTTTTAATTTCAGTAGTTACCTCAAGCTTTTCCAAGTGCTGCGAAAAGTCCCTTAAGTCCCTTTAAACTATCAAGTTGTTAAGCAAAGTATTCAATAATTTGTTTGTGAAGTACAGATTATTGCTTTGGTGGTGTTAAGAGTGAGTTTTGTAGTTTTTAGATTGACCCATTACCTACCCTTTAAAATATTCGGTTCCGTTCCATTCTCTTACTTCGGCCTAAGAATATGATCAAAATCAATATGATAATCACTTCTAGTTGAGATATCTCAACTCCTTTCTATTTATTTTTCGGATAGACGGGCAGACGGAACGACTAGATGACTAGATCGACTTTTGTTTTTGACCTGATCATTTTCATATAAGCCTTGTTGTATTTTATTATTAGCCTATGCTAAAAACCCATTACCCATTTCATGGGTTCAGGATATACAAAAAATTACAGTCGTGTCTGGATATAGTGAACTAATTTTTGCAAGGCCTGTTCACTATTCCGAGGTTGTTCACTATTTCGAGACTCACATTTTATGCTCAAAATATGTACACATTTGTGTATGGAAATGCTAGATTTAAAACCAATTTAATAAATTTGTAAACAAATTAAAGTAAATATGTATATTTATTTAAAAAAAATCGCGAATTAATGTTTGCGTTTTGCGTACAGAAATTAATTTTTGGACAGCTTTTTCATGCAGACTGCGCATTTTTAGAATCGCAGAAAAGTCAGTAGTATTGGCCTCAGCCCATGCGATAGCCTTGTCAAAACTGTCTATAGCTTCGGAAGCTTTAATAGTGTAAAAGTGTAAATAACGTGTAATTGAATTAGGACATGGAATTTTTAATTTAGGTATTGGTTGCTATAGTTGAAATAAATAACAATATCTATGATTTCTATGAGATAATTCATGAACTATGTACTATTTAAAAGCAATGTGAAATTTATATCCTTGTCCCACTGTCACACGAATTACACATCTTTTTAACTCCGTTACTTTTTAATTCAGTTTCTGCGAATTTCCCGTGGTGTCGCAGTGTAGCAAAGCAAAGAATGTTTAGTACTTAGTGTAAGTGTGAGCATTCCCTTTTGTGTGTTATTTCTTTCTTTATCTGCTTAAAGTTTATTAAAAAAATTTTGTTCACTATTTCGAGTTTTTCGTTTGTTTACTGTTCACTATTTAGAGTACTCCATGTAAATTTTTGGGGTGTTCACTATTTCGAGGTGTTCACTATTTCGGGTGTTCACTATATCCAGATAATGTGTCGAAAGAACATATTTGTTTTCCAATTTTTCGTAGTATACCCATCTAACATAACAATATCATATTTTTAGACCTGTGAAATAAATTCAATTCAATTAAGGTCAATGTATTTAATTTTTACAAAACTCACTTAAGTGTAAGCACAGTCAAAGAGTTATTAGCAAGTTGATTAATAGATAACAAGCTACTAATATTAATAGCATATTTCTGCAGTCATGAGTAACATAATTACATAGTTCCGAAAATGTTCTTCAGTTTGTAGTATAAATAACTTATATTTGGCAGTTACTTCCACATGCCGCCAATGCGTATTTCGCAACACTCGCCGTTCCCAAGCTAACGCATATCACAACCATATCATTTGGTCTATCATTTATCAACTTCTGTTGGAAACTTCGGTTTTGGTTAGAACGCTTATCTGATTTTGTCGCTGCAACAGCAAAGGACAATTAATAAAGTCACAAATATACATGCATACATATATTGACGGAGCGTTTAGGCTACTCAAGAGCTCGATTTTGGGGATTAGATTAAGTCTTGACCTTACCGTACAACGTGGTGGACCAAAACTTAAACAAAAGACCATAATTATGGATAATTTGAAGCGACGTAGATGACGTCACCGGGTCTTATGTTGTTAGCCAAAATAAGTTTAAATGTCTTTGGAGTATAATAAGAAGAGCGAGAGAGACGGGCGCAAAACTAGATGGCATACTTTTTTTGTAAGCATTTTATTACTTAATTAAGCAAGAATAGTAGAAAGACAAAAACAAAAACGGATACCGAATTTGCTACATATGTTCAGATAAGGTAAAGTAATCAAATTATGCAACCATGTTTGTATGTACATACATAAATAAGTAGAGGCAAAATTGTGTGCAAAATATAATTAATAGCCATAAATGTTAACTACGCATACGCCATGTAAGTCAACTATTTGTCACGACCTGAAAAAGTCTGATGCTTGCTTAATTGCCAAGACTACTCATCTGGCCCAATTTAACGTGGCAGGTATGCTTGCAAACAAGTTTCCTTTTGCCTAATTATAGACACGTACCCTTTTTGTCGTCTCTTTCATCTGAAATATGTTTGTTTGTTGTTGTTGTTTGCCTAGGTAAAAACTGTGCGTTATGAAAACATTTTCACGGGTTTTTCTCCCAATTGTCGCATTTTCGCATCCTTTGTGTGCCATGCTTTGTACCATAAGTTTTTGTCAGTTAACTAAGCAAATATTTTTATGTTTACTGAGTTAATTTACTTTGTAGACCCAAGAGCCATAAGCCCAACCCAAACATTGTTTACATTTGTGGGTGGTTTAGCTACCGCTGTTGTTATTCTAGGAATCAACTTGGCTGAATTTGTAGGAGCTATCGAGCAGAATGTCGTAAGATAGTTCGGGGCATTTAATCGCTTCGTTCGCTACGCGGTTAAGTCATGAAATATTAAAAAAAGACATTTATTATACTCAATACCGAAGTTAAAAAGTTGTTGCAATGTCCGTCATGGTGTCTCTTCGACATTCGTAAAGCTAGGTACTTAAAACTTTCCAAATACCTTTTCCTTTGGGCGGGACAGATGAAGTGTTAAGATTGGGACTCTACACCTACTGGTAGGCTGAAAAATCGATAGATTCGATATCTGATAATCGATAAATGCAAATATTTTCCTATCCTTACAGCTAAAATCACCAAATTTGGTAAGGGGATAGCTCCTAGCGTCCCACAAAATATTGCATCAAAATGAAGCCACGCCCATCCATACCGCCCACAGCCACTCCAACGCTTTGTTAAACCCGAGAATGCGTGTATCTCTATCAATTTTTTAAGCTAGAGTAACCATTTTTGTTGGCATAGACGTTATCACGTCAAAAACATAAACCACCTTAGTTTTGCTGTTTCCCAATATGTTCCGAAATCGAGTTATGTTAAATTAGATAATTATTTGAAAATATGCTCTCTAAATTGTTATTCAAGTTGCTCTTATGATGTGCTCTCGATCACCTATGTGGGCATTGCTATCTTATCTATACATCGTTTCTATATTTTATTCTGGTTTCATTAATGCTTAGCCAGCTTTGTGCCCTGCCTGCGCTGCCAACAACTTTACTTTTGCCCAAGCACATGCTTATGTACAAATATAGACTTACTTGAATCATAGCCATAAAGAGCCGATGACATCTACATAAAGTATTTATTCGAGCTTGTGCAACAATTGTCACAGTCACAGCTTATGTAGAAATCAGCACATTGAGCGCCCCCCAAGTTGTGGCTACTCACTGTGTTATCTTATCTGCTAACGGTGCCTTATCAGCAAAAAACGAGAAAGGTAAACAAACACAGTTGATAAACCAAACGGTGACAAATGGTCTTGATGTCGATGACTCATTTGACTTAATGTATTGTATATTCTCTACGGAAAAAGCACTTAACGCACTTTTTGGGCCTTTGCCAAAAATATTAAAATATCTATAAATACGCACAAATTGACTTCAATAGTTCATAGCTTTCATCAAAATGACATTACAATTCAGTATAATTCAATTGTTCTTCAAGAACGGCTTTAGAGGCCAGCTTTACTTCGACATGCGCATAAATATCTCAATTGAATAAAATTTTTAAATACTTTTTTTCATTTAATCGGGTCAGGTGAGAACTGTATCCGTTGGCACAGTGAATTATACACAATTAATAGAATTAATTCAATTTTCATACTTCACCTTCGAAATATAAAAGCTTAATAATCAGAAATTGTTATCGCTGCTGTTGTTTACTCTTAATATAATTATTATAATAATTACTCTTAATAGTTAAAATGCATAAGAAAAGCATAACTGTTTTGTATGTAACACAATTGCCTTAAATTAAAAACGTATTTTTTAAGCCCGCCGTTCTTTTTTAAGATCAAAATGGTCTTGAAGTATTCTTATTATGATAGCACTTCTTTCTTATGAACCATTTTTGCAAGAATTAAGATCGTTTATTGAAATTGAAACCAGTCTATAATGTTTTTTAACTCAAGTACATACATACTATATGTAATTGTTAAGCGGGCGTCTCTACCATAAATATAACTTATACTAAAGTTGACAAACATGTTTTGTACTCAGTTAACTCTTATCCAACAAACTTCGTCTTAGCATCGAATGGTAATCTTGTGCTTATTTAATTAGCATTGCTCTATTTTAATTGGTACTTTTGGATCAAATTTTGATTTATTTGTACCACATAAGAAAAACAAAATAGATCAAAACAAACAAAACTTTAATTAAATAATATATAATTTTAATATTAAATTTTAAACAAAACTTAATTTAGAACATGTTTAAGGACCGCCCTTCGTTTATATAGTCAAACATCCATATAACAAATGTCAAGGGCACAAGAAAAAACTTATTTATAGAGAAAATTCGAAAATTAGAAGTGTTTGAAAATTTGTGTTTTTTTATGATTTGTTACACAGTGTGTATTTATTTTATGTTAGCTTTTTTTGTTATAAAAAAAAGAATTGGAAAGTCAACGAACCAAACTAAAACGGTAGTGCTTATAAGTCGCCTCTATTATTCTTCAGTTCACATAAAAACAAACCAACAACAAATTTTACTCAAGCCGGCTAACGCAACAACAAATTGTGCATACATATATATAGATATTGTTTCCTGATTTGAAATTTCGTTATATGGAGACAAAAAACACTTAAAAAGTATCTAAATAGTAATGGTCTGGATTCATTGTATAAAAGTTCCACTGTACCAATAAAAAAAATCTAAAAGTTTGAAAAACTTTCAAAATTTGATCTTATTGTATTTTCTCAGTATTTCTGTAAGAAGCTTGGAACATCAGATTTGAAATATAAATTTTAAGATCAAGTTTGTTTCAAATAATCGACAGCTCCTTCGATTTTCAATAAGCACTCGATATCGACAGCAATACAATTTAAACCCCGATTTTTTTTAAACTTTAGACAATCTGTAAAATTTACATCGAAATCGTTTGGCAAAAAAACAGGAGATAACGAACATTTAAGTTAAGCCAAGCATGCAGTAAAGCTCAGGGTCCAGGGCACCTCCTAGTAAGGCTTTCTTGACTACAGTCTTCTTAATTGAGTTTTACTGTACATATTTGTTTCGACTCGATTCATTTACAGCTGGCGACGCGTCGTCAGTTGCTGATTTTATTTTTTGATTGGGTTGTACAAAATAAAATACAAATTACGTCAAACATTGTTATTAAACTGATTAGTCTAGCAAGCTTAACTATTTTTTATTGTATGCTCAATATAACTAGTAAAGTAGTTTGGTCAAGGTTGTTTGTTAAAACTAACAACTTATAAAAACATAAAAAAATTTGCATTAAATGCCAAGGTAAGGTTGATGTAATTTAGAAAACAACATAAATATAAAACAGATGAATGATGTAATTTTCTCAAAATTAATTCATGAATAAACTATTTGTAGCACCGATCGATTCTCAGTTCATCCCATTTACTTTAAATCTGAGGCTAGTATATAAAACTATGTTCGAACATTTGGTTGAACATATTAATAGCTACACGAATTACTTAAAACTTTAGTTATTCTCAAGATCTGTTTAAGTGCTTACATCATTTTAATTAAATTTGAATAGCCTTCGAGCTTGTACAACCATGCTAAATAATTATATGAAAATTTCATATGTGTTTTTTCGGACGTAAGTTCAAATTCCACCAGCTTTTATAAATTTCTTTTATTTTGGCTGTTAAAATGGACTTTGTATGAATATATTATTTTAATACTATGTATAAAAATACATACTTGTGTTGAGTATTCCGTACTTAGTTTAAGAAATACCAAATTTAAGCAACTTCTTGTACTGCTTTTAAAGTACGAATAACTTGATTATTTCCATCAGTGTATTAATAACATTAAATTCACAGTTTGCTTACAGCTATTTTTGGATTCAATTCGCTTAGCATATTGAACTTATATTGGTGAATATATTGCTTTTGCATACCAAAATTGGTTTACAATGCTCAAAATGACATTTACAGCTGTTTGAGATAGTTACAAAAGTTGTATAGAGATATGCACATCTTTTAACTTAATGCTCTTCAAGCAAATAACTTTATTTTGGTGTTTTTGTCCATTAGTGCTATTGAGTGCTAAACTTGAATTGTCAAGGTGATATGAATCTAGTCGTTTTGTTTTTCGATACGCTTTAAGTTAGGGAGAGGAGAACTTTGCATAGTTAATTAATAATTTGATTTTTCATTGTTCGACGGACAGGTGGCGTCTGTGCTGAACGCTTGGTGCTTATCTCAAAAGTTGTTGTGCCCCTTCGCTCGCTCATCATTAAATATTTAAATGAACTACATTTTCACATACATACATATACATACATATGTATACGCTTTCCGCGTTTTGGTCACTCTCCTCTATTTGGTAAACATGGGTCGACTCAATAATTAGTTGCACTTAAGTACACATTAGATAAAGCCCTGAGTTGATGTGTTGACATTTCCTATGGTTAAATTGATTAAAAGTAAATATTTGCCCTCTCTCTCTCTCTCTCTCCTTTTCTTTCCCTTCCTTATTCTGACGCCATAAAGGGTTCGTTGCTTATGCCACCAATTTTATATTACTACTTCTACTACCATAGATTAGTTAAGATTTTTAAGTTCAATATTTCAATTTTTGGGGCAAAATTATTGATTTTTCTGTAATTTTGTTGTTCCTCTGCTTAGCGCAGGTAGTTGTGTGTGTGTTTGTTTATTTATTTAATGTTTGTTAGACTCAAAAATTATTTGGGTCAAATCAACAGAATTGTAATCAATGAATAGACGAAAGTGCGTACAACAGCAAACAAATATCAATGCAGCCCGTCATAAGTTAAAGAGTGAAAAAAGAAATCGAATAACGAAAGTCAAATATTTAAAATTCCGCTTCCTGGTTGATATTCAAGCTCAGTTTGTTGATAAAGATTTATGTTCTTTATGTTAATCAATTTTACTCAGTTATGGGTAGTAAGAGAATGATACAATAACACATTTTTTGCATTTACCGTTTGTTTTTGTGTTCTTTGTTTATTTTCTGATCTTCGACAGACGTCTTCAGATAAATTTGTTGTTACGTTTGAAACAATAATCGAAAAAACGAAAAAACGTTATAGAAAGACCGAAATCGGTGGAATTCGCTATGGAATATGTGATATACTATCCTGAGCAAAACAAACTGAAAATTGATCCAAAAGCAGTGTACTCGGAATTAATTTAATTTATGGAAGTTTGACTGTAGCATATGTATGAAATATCGACGAACAAATGCGAACACAAGTTAAATTGCTTATGCTCTCGAGCTCGTGTCTTATCTCTCTTTGGCCTCAAAACACACACTTCCTCACAGTTGAAATGTGTTCTCACTGCTGAGCCAATGAGCTGCCGAACCCTAGGGCATTTAAAAACAGCTACATACTCACACATACACACATACGAAATATGCTTTGTTCACATACAAATGTACGTACAAGCATGCCAATTAACAACTGAGCTTTTAAAGCACGTTCTGAAGGGTTGCAGCTGAACTTAAGGCGTTGTCAACCCAATAACGGTCTCAAGTAAAAGGCAAAGGTTTTAAAAGGTTTGCACAGCATGGAACAGTGTTGACAAACAGCCATAAAATTTCAGACGTTGAAACAGTAGAAGCTTTTCCCTAAACAAGGCACAGCACAGAGCTGTGGAAGTAATATATGTATTAGGGAAGGGGGAGGGGCCTAAGGGGGTCGCACAAGCTGTGGCAAACAGACAAGGGGAGCACATTGTTCTGGCAAAATAAAATGCTCAAATTATTCATTTTGCAGCGTAAATGTTTAATTAACAGCTCAGCGCTCACACAAAGAATATGCCAAGGGGGCATGGGGTATGAAATGGCAAATATGTCTAAGGTTTCCCCATTTATATGAACATACTAGGGGGTTCCCCCCTTCTCGCTTCGCTTGCCAACCCCCTCGTTCGCTTCGCTCATTCGAAGTACTCGCGCTACGCACGCGCTACGAATATATTGTATTGAACAACATTATTACTTTTCCCTCACTTTGTATAGCACCTATACCTCAACCGGGAGCTTTTTAAGTAATTTTCAGCAAAACACTTTGGAGCCGTGTACAGTGGCAATAGAAGTCCTGCATAATCTAATAGAAATATTCCTAGAAACAATAAAGTTGCTTATACTCTCAGAAAAAAAGGAGTATAAATATGATGAACATGGTTTTTATCCTAACACGAATTTGCGTAACTTGACATGTGCACATGATAAATCAAGAATTACTACGAAATAGTAAAATCAACATATATCATTTAAAGTGTTGACGTTTTTGGTTTTTTTCTGAGTGTACAAACAACCCCCCTTAACCCCTTTATCGCCCCTTTCACCACCTCATGATGTGTTTTTAATGGAACAACAACAACATTTTCGGTCGGTTAAAAAAAGCTACAGAAAAAGCGGTCGTGTGAAGCGGACTTTAACACTTTTGTCGCCCTTTTCACCTCCTCATGATATGAGTTTTTTATAAAATATGTATTGAGTCATTTACCATGGCTTTTCGTCAAATTTGCCATGATACTAATTATCAGCTACTACACACAGCTGCCCTGCTCTCGCAGGATACCGAATCGTTCATCTTGGATTATAATTATTTTGTTTTTGAAAAACTTCCTTGTACACCACGTTGCTTGTGGTTCCTCCTGGAGCAAATATTATTAAATTTTTAGGACAGCTGACCCTTGAGCAAGCAACATAAAATTGTCCACGGGAGCAGCAGCTTTCTCTTATATCTATTCCAGCTACTTTTAAGGTCTGACCCTGCGATTTGTTTATCGTGATCGCAAAACATACCTTTAATGGGAACTGTAGTCTTTTAAATTCAAATGGGTAATCCGATGGAATCAATGGAATCCTTGGTAAGAAAACGCATTACCCCCCAAGCAATTCGCAAATATAACAATTCACTGTAAACAGTAAAATCACTTAGCTTCAATGGCAAAAAAAATATCAGTTTATTTCACAATTCAGTAGACTTTACGATTTCAAAAGTCACACGTTAATCACAAATCACTTTTGACATTTGAAATCAAAATTGATTTGACAGCAAATGCAAAGAAATCCGTTTTTGGAAATTGGCAAAAAGCGCTAAAATTGCAAATCTTTTGGTTTGTAATGTAAATGAGGAAATATTTTAAAAGCTAAAATCTAAAAACAATATAAATGGTTTGGCTCTTTGTTCAAATCTGGCTTAGATATAGCGCTTCAAAAGCTTGCCACGCGATTCTTTTATGGTTGAAAGTGGAATTTAAAAAAATCCAGTCTTATTCAGAATCCTCGCTATCAAATTTATATCCCTGCAAAATTTCATTACAATAATTCCAGTAGTTTGGTCTGGGCGTTGTCCCTTTGAACAACGGCTTCTCCTACTTATATGTATATGTTATGCAAACTTATATGACGGTAATATAATATCTCTTATACATAAGTACTTATATAAAATTCTCGTGTCACGGTGTTTGATGCCAAACTCCTCCGAAACGTCTGAACCGATTTTGATGAAATTTTGTGTGCTTATCGGGTATGTCGGAGAATCGGCCAACATATATTTATCATGCATTTACATCAAATTCATTCCGCCGACTTAATTTCCAGTATGAGTCTGATGTTGAATATTATATGCGCATTCCACAATGGTTTGTTACTATAATAAAGAATAAAAAAAACAAATATTTCCGAGAAATAACGTATACAGCACAACAACGTTTGCCGCGTCGGCTAGTTTGTTTATTTGTCTCTGACAGCCGGGAGTAGTGCTTGCCACAGTCAACTACGCGAAGATGACGGGACTTGGAAACAATTGGCTGCCTTTTTTTTGCAACGCATACTTTATGCCGTTAAAATGGGTCTCGGCTAAAGAGTTTCGGATTGGAAGTCAATGCTCGATAACATCCGATGCTCGATGACTTCTGATTTGGATTCAGCGGGCAAAATAAAATTAGAAATTATAAATTTGTTTATTTTTGTTAATAAATGTGGAATGGAGTAGACAGAAGCATGTCAAACGGCAATGGAAATACAGCATAACGCACATTACACAAAACTAAAATACTTATAACCTTTGCTGTCACATTATAAAAACCACATTATATTCTTTAATTTGTTTATTTAAATATTTTTGTTCGTCTACTTGCATAGAATCTTTCGCAATACCTTCGAAAGCATTCCTCTTAGCTATCACACCTTTAATGATTGTTCCTTTGTTCCTCTGTATGTGCATGCCGTGGGTAAAACTGTTTTACATTACGTTTAATTTAATCTACGGCAAATCGCTGACCATGGTCCATGGTCCAAAGAGCCTGGCAAACTAACTAAACTGAACGCCTGACTGACCTGCAAGGCCCAGGGGTTCAACTCAATCTCCAGCTTTTCTCTTGCTTGGCCTGGCTAATTAAATAAGCTGTGTCTGCATTGAAATGTGCTGTTGTTCTTTTTATTATATGTAATTGCTTAAGTTCGCTTCGGTGTTATTGTTTGGTAGCAGAAGCAACAGCAATAACTTGATAGCTTTAAAGCCGGCTTCCGGACTACGTTGGTTCCGACAGTTTTATTTGTTGGCTATGACTTTTGGGTCAGGGATCATCTTTAGGAGAAACTAAAAGCAGCTTAGCTTAAATCGATGTGACTGACTAACAAATTTGTAGCAAAAATAAAGCAATTAATATCGAATCAAAAATTGTTTGATGCAGATGGGGATGGCACCAGCTATCTTCCTTCCAAATTTGGTAACAGAAACTACAAGTTTGTAAAAGAATGGGGAAGGGCTGGTGGCGTTATGGGTAGGCGTGGCATCCAGATTTCTTATTCAGATCTTTGTGGAATGTCAATTGCTATTTTCCTACCAAATTTTATGACTCTAGCTCAAAATTTATAAAAACGGTGCGGCATCCAAAACTTTGATGCTCAACTGACTTAAGCTCATCAACTTAGAAAGATTCACGCATTCCCGTTTTTACGTAGTGTTGAATGGGTGGGCATGTCTCCAAAATTTTTGATGGTATTTTTTTGGGGGATGCCAGTAGCTATCTTCCTACCAAATCGGGTAACTTTAACTGTAAGAGTGTGCGATGGATTTATCGATTTTGATTTATTGAATTTATCGATTTGCCAGTTATCGTAAAAGACATGCTTTTATACGCTTTCTTGCCATCCCCAAAATATGATTTGAAAATCTTTTATTGGGATAATTTAAAAAAGTTTATATAATAAAAAAAAACATAAATAAAAGTATATTTCGTTCGGAATTCGAACTCACGACCATCGACCTGTGAAGCGGCAGTCTTCCCTGTATGCCACCAGAGCTTATCAAATTTGTCAGTCATATTAGTAAGTTAAGCAAAAGGGAAAACTATTTTTCGTGGTTTTTACATGATATTACATATTTTATCGTGCCAAAAACTTTAAGAACATGTATTGTCATCTGAAACACATCTTTTGTGAAAATTTTAGAGCTCTAGCTAGTCGGGAGCTTGGTAAAAATTTGATTACAAGATTCCGAGACAAACAAACAGACAGACAAGTCAAGTTAAATAAAAGCATGTAAAAAAAGGTTGAAATTAACACAGCTCATAAAGTGTTTTTATTTTTTTTCTTTGGCTCTGGGTGAATGTTCAAAGTAATTTCATTCGCATCACGATAGCTTTTTCAAAATGAATTAAACAATAAGTTCGCTGCTTACTTGCAAGGATTAACAGCTGGAAAGTGTTAACTGGTTATAGATAGTGTCATATTGTCAGAAAAACCTGATTAAAATCCTTAGGAATTAAGTTTTAATTTGTTATCAAATATTTATTTAATTTTTTAATTCACTGTATTTCTAACTTGTTTTCATTAATGTATTCTATTTCAGTTATGTATGTAAATGCAACAACGCACCAATGTCAAAAGCTGCTTACTTTGTGGGTAAGTAAACTTATAGAAATAGTCAAGTATTTCGTACTTAAAGCCCAACATTTCGAATTCGATTTTTCACTTAGTACGGAATTACTGAAATCGAAAAAGTCAAACTTGATTTAAGTACGATTTTTTAAGTTCCGATACAAGTACACTTTAATTATGAATCAAGTTTTTCTGTTTTTGGTTCTAGTTTTGTATGAGCACGGGGTAAGTTCATTAATTAGAATTACAAAACAAGTAAATCAAAAAAATGTTGAAGACATGCTTTTATACGCTTTCTTGCATACATTTGTAATCGATTCCCAATTGCTTCTTGCTTCTATTAAGCCAAATACAAAAAAGTTTAGTATTTCACGTTCGGAATTCGAGCTCACGACATTCGGCTTGTGAAGCGGCAGTCTTCCTTCTATGCCACCAGAACTTGACAATTATACTGGTCAAACTTGTAAGTTGAGCAAAAGAGAAAACTGTTTTTCGTGGTTTTTACAAGATATTACATATTTTATCGTGCCAAAAACTGTAAGAACATGTATTGTCATCTGAAACACATCTTTTGTGAAAATTTCAGAGCTCTAGCTAGTCGGGAACTTGGTGAAAATTTGATAACAATAATGGCGACCACAGAACTACAGCAAAAACAAAGCCGCAGTAAATGAAAAACGGCATTTGCTCTGCTCTCATCTCTCCCTCAATTTTCAGCTACCGCATTTCATTGCATGCTATTCCTATTGCTGTATTTTATTGCGCGACAAAACTAAAAAAAGCAGAGCATACACTTATTTGTCGTCCGGCTATGGCTCTGCTACAGCTCTCGTCAAATGTGCGAGCGATTGCAAGAGCATAGCATGTTGATTGCTCTTGCTGCCACAGAGTATTTATTGCGAACGCTGAACCGGCGATTCCTTTTTGCTGCGAGTGCCTTAGCTTATAAGCCAGTTCCAAGCACAATTTGGCTGCAGTTAATGTTCATATGTTTTGGGATTTGAACCCCAGACTCGTACTTGAATCAATAATTTTCATAATTGTTTTCAGTATTGCAAAAGTCATACTTGATTCAAGTTCACTCATTCTTACTTTAAGAATGTTTGTACTTTATTTAAGTTTTTTATACTCATTTCATACTTGATTGAAGTATTCAATTCTTGAATCGCGAGTACTCAATTCAAGCACATTAATTATTTAGTTTTAGTACGGATTTTTTTCTGTCAGTGTAAGATCTAAGCGCTGTCAAACTCCAAAAACTGTTCGACTGTCCAAATGTTCCATCTGCTCTGCATAATTAAACCTGAAACTCGTCGAATCGTGGTTTGTTGTTGTCGCTGTTGCTTACTGTTCATGTACACTCAAATTGAATAACAACAAACACGGAAATGACCGATGCCGAACGGCTTTCGATTTAGTTGGTAGCGCGATGCTGTGAGATATTTGCGAGATGGTTCGTATAAAATATGCAATTGTAAGTTGCAGAGACATTCATAGAACTTTGCAGACGGTCACCACGTAGCTCAGGTCACACATCGCAAAACTAGATAATGCAACATGTGGCACCTCAAGGTTTTCCACATATAAACTACAAAATGTCTGAGTCTATCTCTTTTTGTGTGTCAGTGGTAAAAACATCGATTGAAAAAGAATAGCACCACTAATGCAATCTTCGTAAAAAGTGTTATCTTTATTGAATTTGACAATTTACTACTATGATTTAATAACATTTTACTTCTCATTACTACTATTTCAATCATTGAGGAGTAAATAGGCCAACACTTTATTGTACACCTAATTCTCTTTTTACACGATCTATTTTTACACGGTTTGAAAATAATTGTTTTTAAATAATTTTACACGATTTTATTCCATTTAGCACGGTTTAAAATTGTTTGGCTTAAATTTTATTTGCCAGATTTGATTTTTGCGAAATATGTTCATATCACAAATTTATAGGAATTCCCTTTTTGTGGATATATTATATATCAAGTTTACTGGTCAAGCAATTGTAAATAGCTCAAAATTAATCCACCGATTATAGTGTCTGTTTGTTTTTTACACGGGTTTTTCTGGAACCAAAAACCATGTAAAAACAGAATTAGATGTAATTGGTTGTAAAATGCACTGTAAAAGTAAAAAAAGGGACGAAATTATCAAAAAAAATTTAATATTTTTAAAATCAAACAGATAAACTATTCGGTGTGTTAATGGTGCTAGTATTTCTATCGCATGTTTAATAAAAAAATATCTTCCAATTATCGTATTGATAAAAATTTATAATCTACGTTTAGGGGAAGCTCTAAGCTTTATTAAAAAGATACTCACTTGAAAAAATTGCAAACCTTGATGTTTGTTTTTTGGTCTGTAAGAAAAAGTAGCTAGGTGGCGCTATTTTAAATTTCGCAGTTGGATATATGCAAGCAGAACAAACTAGCTCGTCGCGTACGTGTCACACTTTGTGGACTAGATTGACTGCAGACAGAGAATGCGCATTGGCATCCGGCTGGGTCTTAAGTATCGAACACCAAGCATACAAAAGCCAACGCAGACACATAAGCATCATGCGAGCCCAGATGCACTAACTGACTCTACTCGACTTCCTTGCACTCTCTTCCACTTTACCTTGTACATTCCCGAAGGCAACGACAGCTTTGCATGCCAAATTTTAGCATGGCTACTGCAATTAACTTCGTTCAACAACTGCGTTTGGTCAGTGGCAGATACCATTTATCATTTACCAGTTTTTTCAGTTTTTCCTAGGCACGTACTGGATTATTGAACCTCTCTGCCCGCCTCACTCTTACTTTATAGTGGTGTCAATGGGCGTTGCAGTTTGACTTTTGGATATTGCATACACTTATTTTAACCCGGTATTCGCATCGGATTTTAACTGATTAACAAGATCGACAGTCGAACTTTGGGCATGGTTTTGAGGTATCGCGTTTGTTTTGCTAGTTGGAAAATTCAACGTTACTTTCAAGTTTTGAAAATCATCATTATACTCGATACTGAAGGTAAAGAGTATATTGGGTTTGTGCAATGTCAGCACTTTTCTGCGTCGCTCAAATTTGTGTCACTAACATGTTAACGTAAAAAAGGCGTTTTTGTTTTTTTTTAGTAATTGTTGGCAAAAAATAATGTAAACTTAAAAATATGTCGCCAAAGGTAAATAATATAAACATGTTTGATATTTAATATTATACAACGTATTAATATGTTTTCGTCCGTATACATTTTGAGGTTGTTTACGTTTTTCATATATGTTTGTGATGAATTAAATAGAGAAGTGTGACCAGCTTGTGTAACAATAAAAAGTGGTGGGATTTTGGATTTAACCGATGCGAATAATGTGAATGCCAACATTTTTGGTCGGTTAAAAAAAGCTACAGAAAAACCGACCGTGTGAAGGAAGCTTAACTCATACTATTTAAAATTCACGCACAAATTGTTTATAATTTAACCTGTTGGCTGCGTAAGACGAGTTAAATCGTCATGGAAAGTAAAGAATTACGAACAGGTATCGAAAACAAAATTTGTTAAAAAGTGTTAATGCAGGTTTCTATTAGTAATAATTATTCGTTTATTTTTACTTAGCGGGCTCAAAAAAATTATAAAAAGAGTACATTTTTCTTTTTTGTGGTATGCGAAATTGAATATTTCATTATGGGTTTTTACTTTATTGTAGCTCTCTTTTTGGTGAAAAACCTAAATAACAAGAAAGCATTAAAAGTTAATTGTTGTGGTTACATATTAGCGCAACCTTACTAGGGTTATAAAAGTTTATGCAAAATTCCTGTACCTAAACAAGGAACAATATAAATGTTTCAATGAACCGCGTCTTAGGTACCTAGTTGCAAGGGGATTTCTAGATTTAAAATTTTGCAAATTCTTTAGGCGCTTTGCATCATAAAAATCGTTATTTCATGTTGTTTCGAAGAAATCACAATATTTTAATATATATATTCTTGTTTTATTTTCCTTATTTTTTAAAATTTGTTTTAATTTTTAAATGTAAAAAAAAAATTTTTTTTCGTTTTGTTTTCATATTTTTTTTTTCAATATTTACTATGATGGCACTTGTGTTGCGTAAGGCTGCGTTTATGGTCAAGCGACTTCGCGTCGCGCGATGCGACAAGAATCGCTCAATCGCTACTGCGATTTTTACCAGCGATATCGCAAGCGATGAAGTGTTTATGGTCAAGCGATTTCACAAGCGACCAAATTTCATTTTTTCGCCAAGATAGGTGATGACGATCTCCAAAAAACTGCATCAATACTTTGGATGCCACGCCCACCCGAGCCGCCCCAACTGTTCGTTAAAAACGGGAATGTTTGTATCTTTCATAGTGTTTGAGCTAGAGTCTCCAAATTTATTAGAAAGATAACTGGTGGCGACCCCCAAAGATATTTTTGAGGCAGGCCCCACATACCGCCCCAGCCCCCTTCCCCAACCTTTTACAAACTTTGAGCTAGAGTCACCAAATTAGGTGGGAAGATAGAAATTGACATCCCAAAAAATCTGCAGGAATTATTTGGATGCCACGCCCAACCATACCGCCCCCAGCCCCCCCTTCCTCACCTTTTACAAACTTTAAGCTAGTGTTACCAAATTTGGAAGGAAGATAGCTGTGGACATCCCCATCTGTATCAGATGCAGCTTACACCCCTGTCGCATCCGTACCCCTTTGCTGGTTTTAATACTGGTATCGAGTATATTGCAGTCGGTGCTTCGGACTGCAACGTTTCCACTTGTTTTAAATTTATATTTTATTAAATTTATTATTTTGAATTAATCAGAAATATAAAGCTTTTCTTCTTTTTTGTTGTCAAACCCCCTGCTTTTGCGCCTTTATTCACCAATTCGTTGACACATTAGTGTGCGGTTTGGAAATCACTTGAATATAAACTCTGTGGCAGGGTTGAAAACGTAAGCGATTTAAATTTTTAGTGTTTTCCTTTCTCTTGAACGTTATTGTCTTGTTTCTTGATTCAATATAGTATTTACTTAAACTGTGCCACCCGACTTTTATTATTTTGTTTGAAACGCTATCTATGTTAAGATTCTGTTGCATATTTTTTGATTCGGAATCGTAAAATTTTAATGCAAATAACTTAACACTTTTTTTTGCTTTATCAGCTTTCTGATTTGTCAAACAGCGTCTCGACGTCTCTTGTTTCACAGCTTTCCACATACAGCTTACTGTTAGCCCAGCAGTTTAGTTAAAGTTCTTTCTTGTTGGCCGAAAAAATGATAATGATATGTGTCCTACTCAATAGCTTGGCAGGATGGCTTGGCACAGTCTTATAAGTGATATTCATATGCGGATTTTGTGGTCTGCGTTGTTAGGTTGCATCCGATAAGTTTTATCCTTATATGTATGTGTCGGAATACCTGCGCTTATAAATAAGTACATAATCAGGTGACAAACGTGTCGGCAGAAGCTGAATCTGAGTTCGCAGCATCAGCCACAGCCCCAACAGGCTCAGCAGTTGCATGCATAAATAAAAAAATAGTTTGCAACAATTACCATAAGTTGCGCTGACATCTTTACTTAGTGTAAGTAAAAGTGTTTGGCATTCAAGTTACGACTAACTTACAGAGAGGCCTGCCTTGCCAGCTACATTGATGATGATGATGATGTCAGCGAGAGCTACAGGTCGATAAAAATATAAAGCTGACACGGCCAGCATAATAAAGTGTATAGTTTTATGGTCAAACAGGAGACAGACGCATTTCAACTTCGTATTAAAGTCCGCCCTTAGCATGAAGTCGGCTTTAATAACCGATCTTCTCTTCGTCGAAAAACAAAATTCTTTCTGTCTTTCTCTTTCTATTTTCTGCAGACTTGTTAACTAGGTGTCTGACAGTCTGCCAACAAATTTTAATTACAAGACGCAACCGCATGCTGTATACTTGATTATTATTTATTAAAATATTCCAGGTGCTACAAGCAAAGAGTATACAATCTAGATTCTATAGTCTTTTTTACAAGTAATAAAATGGGTAATTGTAAACATAAGTTTAGGAAACTGTTGTTTTACTCATTTGTTACTTATACTTATTTGTAACTACTTCTTGTTTTCTATTGGTTTGTCAAAAGCTTTACTAAAGTCAAGTAGCAATAGCATGGTTACTCCACTATTGATAATTTTTTTTTTTTGTATCTACAATTCAAAAAAGTTTTTTATTTGATACCTGTAGTAAAACGGGTACAAAGAGGCCTATTTGCAAAAGGGTACGGATTTGGCAGGGGTATGAGCTGCATTCAAGAATTGGCAGGTCTTTAGGAGATGAAACTAAAGGTGCCACTATTTGGTGACTATTTGGTGACAAAAACAGCAGAAGTTACGGGGTTAACAGATTTTAAAAGGTGTAGGCAAGAATGGGCATGTCATCCAAATGTTGATGTAGATCTTTGAGGGATGTCTCTAGAGCTTGTAATACCAAATTTGAAGACTAGCTCAAAATATACACGCATACCAGTTTTTGTTAAGGCGGGGAGGTATGGGTGGGTGTGTCATCCATATTTTGATGCAGATCTGTATTGGTCAATACCATCTATCTTCCTGTCTAATTTGGAGTCTAGCTAACGAAGCCAAATTTTTTCTCAGCAGATTGAATTGTTTCTTCGGTTTTGTTTTATTACGACAAGTCAAGGTTCTTTTTTAGTAGATATCGGAGTCGCCTTGTACACTATAAGATCCATATTCGACAAACCACAAAAATATTAAGAATTTTTCAAATAATGGATCCTAAAACAAAACTAATTTGTTCAGTACATAGAAAAAAAGGGAACGGAGAACTTGTCTTAAAGGCTACCGTTTAAAAATGGTTAATATATTTGTGGTTTGAAAAACATTGGTTTTGTAGTGTATAGCTGACGCTTTATGTTTGTAGCATGTCAAGATAGGAAGAAAAAACATGCTGATAACAAACACACGTGATACTCTTTTCTGAAAACAGGATCGTTCAGAGCCTGAATCAGAGCTCAAAAACAAACTGGAAACGACTGTTAGTTAGAATGTAAGTGAAAGTTGGTTCGAAAAAAATTAGACTTAACAGCTTACGAAATACATTCGACGACAGCGCAATGTTTAAACCATCCGCATATTAAACGAGAAGTCTCTAGTTCGATTCACAGCAATGGAAATAGTTTTTTATATTTGATAAAACTATCAAAAGAATGAATTTAAATTATATTTCTTATAATGTTATAGCAGCATAAGAATCTTTGATAGCAGAGTAATTAGCGCTATTCCACCCCGCTGCCGTCCCCCAGGCTAAAGTTAACAAAAAAGTTGATGCTGTAAGCTATACTGTACTTTAATTAACCAATGTTAATTCAAATTACTTTTTAAAAAGCAACAATTAATGGTCCATATTCGGGCACAAATTGTTTATAAGCTAAGAATGAAATGTTACCATATTAAGGACATTTCGTTTTAAAATCAAGAACGGTGGTCCCAAAAAATTCGTTCATAACTTAAAAAATTGTTCTTAAATTAAGCAAATCGGTTGCTGGCAGACTTTTTTTAATTTTGCAATGGAAAGAACGGACTTTTTTTTTTTTTTAAATATAAGAACTAATAAGAATTCAATAAACACCGATGTTACAAACCTAGTCCGAAGCAGCATCGAGCTGATGAAGCGTCCTAATAAGAGGTGGGTCCCGGGGCTAAAAATCATTTTCGGGCTTTTTACGTGCGGGCCCGGGCCTTAGTGGCGGGCCTAAAAAGCCCGGCAGGCTCGAGCTGGGCAGATTCTAGCGATAAGCGCGCTATATTTGTGAACAGTGAACAGCAACACCAAATTTATTTTATATTAAATATCGAGCATATGTAAACTATCGCAACAGTTGATATTCTATCGATCATTGTGAGTAATCGTGCTCACATTACCACAAAATTACTGACTCTGCTCACTTTGGTGAACATGTTCACTTGCTCTTTTTTTCAATGAGTCAACTAGCTCACATTGCTCACTTGTTCACATGTTCAATTAATTTGAAATAAATTTATCGACTTGTTGCCCTTCTTGAGCATTATTATTTTTTTTTTAATTTTTTTTTGTGCCGGGCCGGGCTTTTTTGAAAATTACCCGGGCCGGGCCTTTTTTTGAGGCCCGCACCCACCTCTAGTCCTAATGTCGGGGTACAAAACTTTTCAACAACCTTTAACGTTTTCTTAGCTCTGACTGAATGACGGCCCGTAAATTTTATTATGGGCCTTTTTTGATTAAACCAAAATACAACCTACGAATTAAATGATTATTAAAACTATGTAGTATTCATATATATCAATTTTTTAAACAAAATAAAAGAACCTGGATGATGTGAAAAAACTGGATAGTGTGAACACATTTCAAAATTTTGAATGTCTTCTTGTTCACTCTATCCAGGTTTGCCTGTATACAGAAAAACAGTTCACGTCAATTTATCACAAGTCTTTGGAGCAACGGAATATTGGCATCTACGTTTTGATTGTCGCTCACTATATGTATGTATGTGTATGTAAAACTTGCATTGTGTCAATAAAACCAGCAGCAGTTTGTCATTAAATTTCATTTTGATGAAGGTTGTTTCTGTTAGCACTGTTAAGTGACGTAAATTAGTTTTTTCCAATGACCTTCCAGAATACTGAAAATACCCCACGAAAAAGATACCAATAAAAAAATGAAACAAGCCAAAATTTAACAAGTGGAAACGTCGCAATCGGAAGCAAACGACTACAGTATGCTTGACAGCTGTTTCAAATCGTATAAAAAGATTCCTGATTGCAAATAGGGACGGATGCGGCATGGGTGTACGCTGCGTGCAGAGATAGGCTGATACAGATCTATAGAGAAAGATTTAATAATTTTTTTATAACAACTATTAAAATTAAAATCATGAATTGTATTTTATACGTGAGCTATATAATAATATATATAAAAATTTTTGTGGTGCAGTTTATTTTACATAATATTTTACTCATCGCTTGGATATCTTTAGGTTATTTAAATCTTGGAATTTCAGTTGCGAGACTAAAATACGTTCCAAATGCCCATCAGCACAGTTCAAGCTGACCTACTTAAAAGCACTTTCCAGCTTACACACATAATATATTTACACGGGGTCGGTTCGTCCCCGCAACTCTTGACAATTTCGTCCTTGTCAAGCCCAAGATAAATATAATTTGTTGGCCTTTATTATGGTTGTGCCTCCCCTCTTGGCCGCAATGTCAATGGATTGGCTGATGTGCTACGGAAAATCGATAAAGGTCTTTAAGATCCATGTAAATTTAACTAAATGTCCGTAAGTAGCGTTGAAAAGGGGGCAGGGGTTCGGGGAGCATTAGAAATCGCGAATTTCACATCGATTTATTTTTTAGATGGTCGCTTTTTAAAGGCGTTTCCAGGGCTGTTGCATTTCACGCTAGCCCGCCCGCCTATCCGTCAATATCCTAAGCCATTTAATTCTGTGCATTGTGTTTTAGAATCATTCAACTTTTGCCAGAAGGTCACAAAGTTTTTGTTGGCACTCGCTCAAGTCATGGGTAAACGTTTCATCTTCTTTTTTTTGTGACAACTGCTGCGTACGGCTGTAGCCAAAAAAATAAGGACATCAGTATACAAAAAAAAGCGAAACAAAAGATCCTAAGAAGTTCTTTGCTTGCTCTGTTTGGTTCTTGTTGCTTGGCATTGAATAAAACCTCTTCAACTAGAAGCAGAAAATTGTAAATTGTTTTTCTTTGGCAAACACAGCAACCAACCTCCCAATCAGCCCTACCCTACCTCCTTCCGTCAACACATATTCTTTGTTATTTTTCAGTCCGCTGGCATCTTTTCATTTCCTTTTTTAGGTCGGTCTGGTCATGTGCACTTTAAGGGGTAACACCACTGTAACCACTCAAAAAAAGCGGTTTTAAGGGAATTTTTTTTGTTTGGAAAGAAAAGTGATACGAAAATACAATTCAAGGATATTATTGAATGTATATTTATTGAACATAAAACAAAAATTGTCCAATATCTATACAGTTAAAGCTTGAGAAAGACGTACTCATTTTTGTAAAATTGGCGAGCAATCAAACAGTAAGTGTCTTTTTTCGCAAAAAAAAAGACAATCATTCGTTAATTAAAAAACTTCTGATAACCTTATCAAAAATCCCGTACGTGTTTCTCTTCGAAATGTTATTTCAAAAATATTGACAAAATTTGAAATCAAAAGAATGAAAATTGTTCGAGTTATGCTGCGTGATGTTTTAAAAAGTGACGTTTCGAGAAAAACGCATTTTTAGTTTGAATTATGAGAAATTAAATATTCAAATAAAAAATTTTTGCTGTTTTTTTTAAGATCATAAAAACAAATGTTTTTTTGCCCAAATTTACAGTGGTGTTACCCCAGCAGCAAATCAGCTAATGGAAACTAAGCTTGTTTCAATGTTGTTTCATTCATAGGTTACACTTTTTTTTCTTGGTTGGCTCCATGTGACCTATCGCTTGATCTGTTCAATCTCTATCCATCTCTGCTTTTTTAATAATATAATAAAAATACATAGATATGATGGTTTGTTCGTGAAAATAATATTTTGCCTGATAGTTTTAAAGTTTTCCTTTGGTTAATCATGTGTTTTACCTATGTATTTTTTTTTTTTAAATTACCCATAAATTGGTACAGGCAAACCTGGAGAGCGTGAACACTGGATAGTGTGAACACCTGGAAAGTGTGAACAAAATATTTTGTTTGAATTTCGTTTTGTTCACACTATCCAGGTTTGTCTGTATAACTGTGCGAATTATTATAATTTGTTTTTCACATTAACAGTTACGTTTTGTTCGGCATCGGTTGCTGGAGAATGAAATAATAAAAAACACTTAATAAATCGATTCTTTTCGCAATTATTATTTAACTACTAATCTATCAAAAGTTTCATAATTTTAATGGATTGCGTTCAAGTTAATTGCCGCTAATTTTGAGCGTTTCAAATTTTCGCATATAGCATCTGATCGTGAATTGTGGAAATTAATAGATTTAGCACGCATTTTGGTTTACGCAATAATTTGCCATCATGACTGCAAATTAGATTTCATAGTATACAATTTTTCAAAGAATTTTTAATTCGTAGATGAATTCCTCTCGGCAGTTAATTGACTCTTAGAGTCTCGTATCTCTTAAATATTGCCTCAAGTCTTTTTCAAGCGACGCCAAACCGATGAGAAAATCATAGTCAAGCACAAACAGAGAGAAACAGAAATGGGTTAAAACAGGGAGGAGAAAAAACAGTTTTATTGGGGAGAGTGCATATATTGGGTTCTAGACTTCTAGCTTGTGCCACGCAACTCATGTTCTTGGGCCAAATATTGCGGCGACATCGTCAGCTAATTTGACTATAGCTCAAAAACTTTGAAAGGTATGGCGAATTCCGATGGGCGTGGTATCCAAATTTTTGATACAAGTCTTTGCAGAATATCACCAGCTATCTCCGTCTATCTTACAAACTGTCAAAGATATAGGCTATTTCGATTTTACAAGGCGACATGGTTACTGGGTTACGTTCATACAGACGAACAGAAATTGCACCAAACCAAACTTCTCTTTACCTCTAGTATCAGAGTGTAACAAAGTAAAAGCAGAGGCGACACTGAACAGATGCTTGGATGAAAACACAGCTGGCAGAATTGCGTAAGAAAACAAAATAAAGCCACGCTTGAAATCAATTGTCTGTCGTCTGGAGTCAACAGTCCAACAGACAATCGCAATACCAATAAAATGGGATAAAAAAGAAAAGGAAAAATAAAGGGCGAAAAATGGGAAAATGCAACTGATGTCCACCCTTATAGAATTGAAAAACATCAAACCAAGCACCCAGACATTAAAATGAAAATCAAAATTCGAGTATCTTTAAGAAACAGGGTACAAGTAAAATGCCATTTCCAACTGATATTTTAGACTCTTGAATTGGTATCTTAAAATTTCAATGTTGTTGCGATAAGGGGTTGATTTTGTTGTTGTTTGTTGATGTTTGATATAATTATACAGCAAATGAAAAGAAAACAGGCTGGGTAATTAAAAGTGTGCACATACTACAAATAAATATATATTTTTATCACTTAAAAACTATAAAAACCGTTGACATTCAAAATTAAAGGTAAAAATTAATAAATTATTTATTTTATTTATATATATTATATTTTATTTAAAGTGACTGAGATTAAGTTTTCATTGCTCAATAGTTGTGAGTGGCTCCATTTCGCTTAATACACTATTCTGCGAACTCTACTTTCAATATTTAGCAAAAATATATTCTACCATACTGCAAGAATAATATAATTCAAATTGACACTTTATATGACCAGCCCAGGTTACAAGTTTCAAGTCTATAGTTTTCAGAGTGTCGAAAAAAATGGCGTTCGCACCGACAGCCAGACGGACGGACAGACACCATGATGGTATACCTTCAGTATATAAAAACATATCATTGCTGGTTTTTTGGTTTTGAGCGATGTCTGTCATGTCGACACCTGTAAGGCTAGAGATTTTAAACTTTGCAAATATTTATGCCTTTGGTAAGAAACTAGCTGGCTACTACCACCTAGCTTCCATGAAATATTGTGCTGCCACGCCCACCGTTGGACCCCCAGCAACCCTGCAGCCTTGTAAAATCGAAATCGTCTATATCTTTGACAGTTTGTTAAAACAAAAGATAGAGGGAGATAGCTATTCCGGAGATAGATATTCCGAAAGGAATTGCATCTAAAAATTTGGATACTACGTCCATCCATACCGATTGCCTTTATAAACTCGAATCCCTCATATCTGCCACAGCTTTTGAGCTAGATTCAACAAATTTGGAGGCAAGTTATCTGACGATGTCCCCCAAAATTTGAATCACACAAATGAGCTATCGGACATTTGGACAAAAAAAAATGGCAAATTTTAATTTATGACATGTCCTTAAATTAACAAATTGTTAAAAAAAAAAAACAGTGGACTGTTATGTTGCATAACAAAAAATCGGTGTTGTTGTTGTTGTTGTTAATGCGGCTGCTGATGCAATTGCTCCAGTTACAGTTACTGCTGTTACACGTTTGTATACGTAGGGCTTGCAGTAGCCATTAACAAAGACACGCACGCAATTAATTGGATAATTATTTCAAATTTCATTACATGTTAAAATATGCAAATTGTTTGACGTTAGAGTCCACCGAATACACAAAAACAATTTACCAACTAACTTGTTCACCTTCGCGTTTTCGCTGCAATTAAATGCGTTGGCATATACTTATAACATATAAATAAAGCAACAGCAGCAGCAGCGGAAATTTCGCAGAAGTGCTGATGCACAACACCGAACAAAAACAGGGAAAACGTTGCAGTCGTACGAACCCAACTGCGGTATACACCTGCATTAAAACGGGGACGCCCATGGGTTTGATACACATCTTTGATGACTCTAACTCAAAATCTGTGAAAGATATGCGCCCAAAGGCGGGCGGAATGTGTGGGCGTTGCATCCATTCTTGATGCAGATCTTTAGGGGAAGTTTCCAGCTATATTCCTGCCAAATTTGTTGACTCTAGATTAAAAACTGTGGAAGATATAGGCATTTCTGTTATTAAATGGAGTGGGACTGAGGGTGGCAGGGGTGGGCGCGGCTTCCAAACTTTTGATGAAGATTTTTGGGGGAAGTAGCCAATAATTTGCCCGCCAACTTTGGTAACACTACATTGTAAAATGTTGGAAATATGTGTGTTTTTACTGATTAGCAGCTGAAGCTGTATCGTTTTGTTATCGATTTCTCAGCCCCTATTGGGTGTAACCCTCCTATTAGGACACTTTGTTTGACGCAACCATGGACCAAGATATTTGCAAAGATTAAAGTCTTTAGCTATAAGGGTGTCCACGAAACACGCGTTCATGCAAACAGATAGTCGAATAGACAGACGCACGGACAGACACCACGCCGGACATTGCACAAACCCAATATACTCTTTACATTCGGTATCGAGTATAAAAATTCAAATGTACTGAATTGCCTTTTAACTATAATTTTGATGTGTTTTTGAAAATTAGAATTTCTTGCTAAATGCGGTCAGTGTAGAACGGCTAGAGAGCATGTGGGATAGAAATGGGAGGGACAGCTGCGACAAGGAACATTAAAAATGGCAAAACGGAATAAATTTGCGAGAACAGCTGCTCAGATGCGAAGGCCGATCCAGTGTTTCGCGAGGGTTGGTTGGATTGTATACTTTGATACCGAAGGCTAAAAGTATATTGGTTTTGTGCAATGTCCGTCGTGGTGTCTGTCTGTCTGATCTCAAATTTTTTCGATACCCTTAAAAAGAGAACTGAATCTTTGAAAATATCTTTGTCTATGGGTTTTACAGATAAAGTGTCAAAATTGGGTTGCTGTGCCTTTTGGGGGACTGGAAAATCGATTAAAATCGATAGCTGATAATCGGCAATTCTATGTAAATCAAGAGTTATCAAATTTCTTAAGATGACAGCTGCTGGACCCTTCCGAAAATTGTCTTCCTCCCCAAAACTGCATTAAAACTTTAATAACACGCCCATTCATAATATACTAAAGAGTAGGTTGGCTTGGACCTTGGACAGGACTAGAGACTTAAACTTTTCAAAAATCTTGCTTAATCGCTGCTTCAAAAAAACGTATCGAAATTTGGATGTTACTACCCAATACTGGTATCAGAGTATATGACAGTCGCTTTCGCTCTACTTTAACGCTTTCACTTGATTTATTTCAGTTTTGTCCCCATTAAATGCACAAATTCTCAATGTAGATAAAATTCTGTACAATTAAAAATGTTGCTGTTGTAGTTGCTGCAGTTATTGTTGTTGGCCGACTGTTATTGTAATTGTGTCTGTTTGCAGTTTAGCTGTTGTTGCTTGTTGCTATAGTACGCATGTCTACAAAATATTTGTGTTAACGCACACATGCAAATATGTGCATGTTAAAAAATTTTTCATTTGCATGATTGGTCTCGAAAAATGGTTTGTTGCAGGAGGGCGCAGTCTTCATGAGTGGGAGAGCACAAAGTGAAGCTTAGTCTGTTGCTGCCGGTGGAGTGTCAGTTGAGTGGCGTGTATGCTGCCGGCGGATCTGTTGCCGCGTCGACTTCAATCGAATTGTTTGTGTAATTGTTTTCCATATGTATGTTATGTTTTCCCTCCTCTTTGCCTATTGTTTGACAGCAGCAATAACACAATAACATTAACAATAACAAAAGCAAGAGCACCTTGCGGTTTCTGTGGTTGCCGCGTGCTGTTGCTCGCACTTGCTTTTGCACTTAGTACTGTACTGAGCAAATGAAATGGACTATGTGAAAAGTTGACGGCAGTTGGCATCTGGGACACAGACATATAACGTTGTACGTTACGACTGAATGGTTTAGAAATCGTTTTGGGACAGCGACGCTTTGTTTTCAGTTGTTCAGGTTTTTTGTAAAAGGTCTCCAAAGAGATGTTATCAGAAATGTTGACGTCTTTACAGCGCTTATGCTGCAAAAATGGAACAAAGGAGAATGAACGCTCATATTCACATAAGTATCCATTTGCACATATGTATTTATTTATTTATGTCAAAAACTTAAGAAAATGCTTTACGGATATGTTAGTTGTAGCCGCAGAAACAACTTGTTAATTTTTGTGTTATGAATATAAGGCAATAGGCTCGCTACGTTTATATTTAATAAAGCTGCTGGTCTCGAAACGCCAAAATGTTGTTCCTCGTCAGACCCTTGTGATTTGAATTTCTTTTCGTCCTATTATTTATAATATCGAAAACAAAAAAATATTGTATAATACCCATTTTACAGGCTAATGCTTTTACACGTTTGAGATTTATGAGTTCTGTCAATCGCCAATGACCGAAAACTTTCCACACCTACCTGAACGATTCCCTAGAAGCGAGAGCAAAGTGCGTACCAATAATGCACACATAGAAACTAAACGAAACTAAACCACAAAACCGCTAAACAATCTAAAATGTAGTTTGCACAAAAATCTATGCCATTGATATTAGTTCCAAACCACTTGCTGGCATGCGGACCTGTGACCAGTAGACCACAAAAATCACGTTATTTCAATTTAAATGCCAAACAATCGCCGCTCCACCATCAATGCGAACTAGCTCTGTGGCCGACTATCTCTGCTTTTCGTTTTAGCTTAGCATTCTTGACATACTATTGTCTTTTGGGAAAGCTTGGCAATAGGGGCGGGTCTTTGGGTAACGCCCACGTGCAAAAACTTAAAATAATCCCCTAGTCGTTGAAAACGTAATGCTGCCAATTTATCATTAGGCGTTGGGCTTCACAGCGCTACAATAAAAACAAAAGCAACAAATAAATGCGAGTGTGGGCATGTTTTGTGAAGCGTGAGAGAGTTATTTGGGTAAAGAGAGTTTTTGACCCTCGGTTTGGGCGATTAGATGGACTCAGTTCCATTATCATTGGATGCCTTTGCCTAATGATGAATTATGTTCATAATTTTAAAATTTATCGCCGCGACCCTCTGACAACATATGCTATGATCATGGTGACGATGATGATGCTGGCTGTCGTAGCGTTGTTGAAATCGGCTTTCTAACACTTAAGTGTGTCAAAATGTCGCTGCGGACGCAGCTGACGCACATAAAATGCTGTGACATGCAGGGGTTTCCCCATGCCATAAGCCATCAACGTATCACTTACTGCGTGACAGAGAGATGAGGTGGGTTTTGTGTATTATTTTAATATATTTATGTATATGACGCCTCGAGACAGTACAACCGAGAACATCATAACTTAACTCAACCTTACGCACTTCCCGACTTACGTCTTACAGTTGATAAAGTTAATTCAAGTTTCTTGATTGAACAAATTTAAAGTGAAAGTTCTTCAAAATTTACTTAAGAGTGTGTAACTCCGATTATAGTTTTCACTTAGTTCAAGTCCTCTCGTAATGTTTAATTATATTTTTAATTCTTTGGTAACTAAAGTGACCAAACCTAGATGACAAAATCCATTTCCGATTTTACAGTATCAACTGTTTCAACTCTGTGATACCCAAAGTAAAGAGTATATTGGGTTTGTGCAATGTTCGTCATGATGCCTGTCCGTCAGTCCGGCCGTCCGTATGAACGCAACTTTTTTCGACACCCTCCAAGCAAGAGACTTGAAACATTCCAAACATCTTTGTCTATGGGCGGGAAAGATAAAGTGGGGTTGGGGTTCTGCGCCTACTGGCAAATCGATAAATTCGATAACTCAAAATCGATAATTCGTAATATTTCCCACACCCTTACTCTTACTCTTACTGTGAAGAGTTAGCGAATTTGGTAGGAAGATAGCTTCTACCATCCCCTAAATTTTGGAGCCACGAAGTTCTGCATCAATACTGTCCCCAGCCCAGACTTACAAGAGGTGTAAAGCACAAGTTAGATTATTCTCAACGTGGCTTTTAACTGTGCCACGATTAATTACGATAACACAACTATCTTGATTAGAGCAAAGCAAACATTAGCGGAAAGCATTATCATTTAATGCTATTTTAATAACAGAGCTTTAATTTAATGTTCTGCTCCCTACAATCATTTTAAAACGCTTACCCCCCACCCCCAGGAGCGGTTTACGAAAATGGGCGCCCTAGGCCTGACGAAATTAGCGCCCCCTCTGCTCCATAAAATAATCGAATAAGAAAAGGATAGAAATAATGCGCATTTATCAATGATTGCATCAGTCTCTGCCATATCAACAAGCTCTGCGTTTTCTGATAGCGAGACTAGAGAGCCGGCTCTGACCATCGTATTCTTGAATAAAAACTTTCAACGTGAAAGAACTCCGGTAGCGTTACTCGAAAAAGGGTGAGATACATCCGAAAAACAATATCCATGTTCGGACAATGTCGCAACAATATTTTTCTCCCGAATAATCATTAAAAATGTTCCAATGTTTTTTTGCTTCTCCGTCAATCCGATTTCCCCGATAAAATTTCGGAAATGTAAACATTCCTCGCCAAAATCGACATCAAGATCGGTGGAGTATGTCGTCTGTAAGTCTTCGCATTGTGAAATGATCTCTGCATTAAAAACAAACGAAAAAGTATATGCTGTGCTCTCGTTTTAAGTTTTGTCGCTTCATAATCTGTAGCAATAGCAATTGATATGCTTAGCCGTAGCGGTAGCCGAAAACCGAGAGCGAGATGAGAGCAGAGCAAATGCAATTTTTTTCAAACGCTGCTAGTACAGTTGTACACAAGCCCATAAGAATATTTTTAATTCAATGGTCAGGATGTGTCGCAGTGGGCATAAGATCGGTACTGGCTCAAGAAAGATGGGGGCGCGCAAACTTGCGAATTTCGCCAGCTCATGGCCCCCTCTGCAACTGCGCCTTAGGCCCGGGCCTAGCTGGCCTAGTGTATAAACCAACCCTGCCCACCCACCCCCCCCTTAAGTGCTGTTGCAGTGGAAAATTTGTATGCACGAATCGAAAATTATATTAGTATGTCTTCTTTTCATTACAGATTATATGCAGATTGTGTGTTGCGAAATAGTAGATACACATTTTTGAGAGCTTCACGTAGTTTTTGGGTAAGTTCTAAAAATATTTACGTTGTAAAGTATTGTACATTTAATAGTTAAATTTAATAAAAATATGAATCGTACATTTAATTAGTCTATAATCCATTATACAATCAATTAAATAACAAGCTCAGCTTAAAGCATTTTTTAAACTAAGCCGATAAAGTCACATTATCCACACACATTTCAAGGCGATGTAAAATTTATTTAATTCGTCGCGGCTAACTGATACGGTAACAAAATAATGATAGATAATTTATGTCAAAACAAAGTAAACAGTCGTATTAATTAAACAGCTGTTAAATATTGCGAAGTCATTTTAAATTCAGTTGTGAACCATATAGAATTGCAATTAAGTCAAATATGTAAGTACATATGTATGTATCTTTCTTTCAATGCCCGAAATGCCCAGGACCTTATTGTTCATTTGAACGAGTACAAATGTGTCGCCTTTTCTCTTGCTGGCATCATTCGTGGGAGGCCCCACGCCCACATCACATATCGATTACCAAATGGCGACGTCGTCAGCGAAAAAAATTGTCATCATAAAGAACAACTGTGCCCTTAAAAAAACGGAAAAGAGCTGAAATTTTTGCCCGACATTTTTTGAATAGCTTCATTTTGTTATTTTTTTTCGATGTTTTTTGTTGTTGTTGTTGGCGAACATGTGTGAAAAATAAGAAACCGCTTGGTTGTCAAGTTGAGTTGAGTTGAGTTCGCCACGCTGAAGTGGTAATGTGGGGGGCGTGGCTGCTGGTTGGAAAAGCGCCTCGAAGTATATTTAATTAAGTGCCGTCCCAAGCAATTCCTTTGCCCTACACACACTTTCCCTCCCGTTTCCATTCTCATTCAATGGCCTAGTCTGTCCCAAGGGCTTTTTTATACTCGATACCGAAGGTAAGGAGTATATTGGGTTTGTGCAATGTCCGTCATGGTGTCTGTCCGTCCGTCTGTATGTTCGCAACTTTTTTCCACACCCTTCAAGCTAGAGACTTGAAACTTTGCAAATGTCTTTATATATGGCCGAGTAAATTAAAGTGTCAAGATTGGCGTTCTGTGATAACTGGGGGGCTGGCAAATCGATAAATTCGATAACTCGGAATCGATAAATCCATCTATTTCGCACACCCTTACAGTTTCCAAATTCAATAGGAAGATAGCTAGTGGCATCACCGAAAAATTGCATCAATTATAGTACAGCCACGCCCTCACAATCCACCCCCAGCCCCCCACCGCAGTTTGAAATCAGAAACGACTATATCTTCCTCCGTTTTTGAGCTAATGCCACAAAATTTTGCGACAAGATAAGTGATGACGACGCCCAAAAACTGCATCAAAACTTTGGATGCCACGCCCGCCTTTACTGCCTTAGCCAACCCCAGGCGCCCCAACTTTTCGTTAAAAACAGGAATGCGTGTGTCTTTCATAGTGTTTGAGCTGGAGTCACCAAATTTGGTAGGAAGATAACTGGTAGCGACCTCCAAAGATATTTTGGAGCCACGCCCACCCATACCGCCCCCAGTTCCCCTTCCCTCGTTAAACAAACTTTGAGCTAGAGTCACCAAATTAGGAAGGAAGATAGCTTGTGGCATTCCCATCCGTATCAGGTAATTTTTGAGGCAGCGTACACCCCTGCCGCATCCGTACCTCTTTGCAGTCAGGCCTCTTTTTACCGATTTTAATACTGGTATCGAGTATATCGCAGTCGGTTGCATCCGACTGCAACGTTTCCACTTGTTTTTTTTTGTTTTGCCACATGATGTCAGTGTGAATTTTCACATGACTTTGTTGCAGTTGGAATTTAAGTTTGGATTGTTTAAAGAGTCGCTGTTGAAGTTGTGGTTTATACCTACTATTTGCCTACGGTGTTGACTAAAGCGACATGCTGAAGGTAGCCAAGGTACAAATGGCCAAAAATAAGGTTGACGAATGATTAAAACTACATATTCTTTTTTTATTTCTTTAAGATGGTGCTGACTTCAATAATATTTATAAATACATATAATAAATTGTTTTCGAACCAACTCTTCTAATAGATAATCAAATTTTTTATAACAGCTGTAACAATATTAATAAAATGTCACCCACACGCACACAAAAATAAAGTAAACACACAGCTTCATCTATAAGCCTTGACAGTCAATTTGTTTAGCACAAAAATATTTGCTTTTATAATTTTCGTTGAAAATTCAGAGATGTAATTGTCATTTGGTTAGACAAACAATTGGATTTAGCCGCCAAGCTGTGAGCCCAGCTAAGACCACAGGCCAAGGCGATTTTGAGTCTTGTATAAGAACAATAAATGCGCACGAAGAAAACATAAATAACATGAAATTAGTAGAAAAAAATTACAAAAAATCTAGAGAATAAGTCTAGAAAACTTGTTTCTTGACTTTTCGAGTTGGCATCAAGAAACACCTGCGACAAAATGCTTGTTGTTGTTGTTTGTTTCTGTTGCCATATTTTTGGTTCAAGTACTAAATCACCTGGCTGGTAAAAGTTTATTTGTATCTAATTTAAATTTATGCGCGTATATCTCTTGCGCTAGATCACAAACTGAAACTGGTTTCGGTTCTCCCCGCTTCTTATTTATGCCCCACACACACAACAACAAACACAAAGTTACACAAGCTGACAAAGCCTGATGCCATATTGCCATTTTTTATATATGCATGAACACATTCATATGTAGTAGTATATAGTAAATTTAAAGTGGCTCCAGTATGTTAATTGTTTAATTGTGCTGGCATCAAAATAGCAGCTTAAGTAGCCCAAATCCGAATCATTAATCCAAAAGGTAGCAACAGATGTTAGTTGAAAGTTTTGTTAGTTATTCTTACCATCAATGTTGGTTTGCACATAGCTTACAAATTTGTTAATAAACACTGCTTTCTGTAAGAAAACCCAACTTTTTTCGACACCCGTAAGGATTTGAATCTTTGCAAATATCTTTTTCAATGGGTGGGACACATAAAATGTCAAGTTTGGGTTTCTTATAGCCTATTTCCACTGCTTAGTTATTCATTTAACAGTGAGTTAACAGTAACTGAGGTTCAGTTTGCATGTATTCTCCCATAAGGAATTAACTGAAGTAAAACTGACCGTAAATATTAACTGAAGCATAACTGAAAAGAAACCAGTTCATTTGAACACTTGTTCGATAAAACATCGCGATGTTTCATCAAAAAAGTCACAAAACAGCTGATTCAACGTTGAAAGGGAGAGCGCAATTTTGAATTATATTTTTAAAATAATTAATATACTTCTTTTTTAGATGTATTTACAAAAAAAAAACCATTTTTGGGAGTAAGGCATGGAGAACTTGGTTCAGGGCAATGCAGAGAAACTCCCACGGCGGAAATGCCTTGAAAAACGCATCACTATTTTGTGGCACATCCAGCTCCCAAAATTTTCCATGCCTGGGCTATTTTCAACATAAATATATAGATATGCTATTTTCAAATATGCTTGCAAGTTAATTTTAACTATCAAATGACCACTCAGATGGACCCTTTCGTTTTCTGCTACATATTTGCAATGTTGGGCCAATGTTTCTTTAAAATTACATTGCTCCTTCATAATAAGCAAATCAGGTTGTAGAAATAGCATGTATGTCAATCAAACTGACAATAATGCACTACAAATTTGCAATAATGAATTTCGCTCAATGATTAATTCGTAATTTTAGCTATAACAAACCAAAACAAAACAAACCGAACAGCTGATTCATTAACTGAGGTTCAGTTACAGTGCAATGGAAACAACTTTCGTAACTGACTGTTAAGTTAACAGTAACTGAGCAATGGAAATAGGCTATTAGTCTACTGGAAGGCCGTAAAATCGATTACATCGAAAATTGATAGTTCTTTGGGACGTCTCTAAAGCTTATTTCTTCCAAACATACCGACCCTAATCGCATCTGACCATAAAATATTTTACCATGCATAGTTTGATCAAATAAGACTAATTTTTTCAACCTCTTGCATTTGAATATTATGGATTTAACGTGTAGAACTTACAAAATTGGCATCTCCAATAGCTTCTGGGTTTTAAATTATGTTTTCTGAGATATAAGCAACGTTTTGCGCTATCGAACTAGTGTTTAGTACATTTCGTTGCTGTGATGCAGTCCTTAAAGGACCTCCACCGCTTTAGAAAATCAACTTTTTCGAAAGAAACTGTATTATTTTAATCGAAAACCCAGCCAATCGACCAACTTTTTGTGAGGTTTTCAAAAATATATAAATTTTTAGATAATTTCGTCCTTTTTCAACTTTAAAGTGCATTTTACGAAAAATTACAATTAAAAGTTGGCCTATTAACTCTTTAATGATCGAAATAATATAATGAGTTGTCAAATATAATAAGCAAATACTTTTATAAAGGTTGTTTTTGTAAACATAACGATTTTTACGTAGATTGCATAACTGAGTGTATTTTGCCTTTCGCAAGATTTTAACTCTTTTTCCAAAACACATAAATAAACAAGGGGAAACGTTGCAGTCGGACGCAACCGACTGCGATTTACTCGATACCAGTATTAAGACCGGTAAAAAGGGGCCCGATTGCAAAGGTATACGGATGCGGCAGGGGTGTACGCTGCCTCAAAAATTACCTGATACGGATGGGAATGCCACAAGCTATCTTCCTTCCTAATTTGGTGACTCTAGCTCAAAGTTTGTTTAACGAGGGAAGGGGAACTGGGGGCGGTATGGGTGGGCGTGGCTCCAAAATATCTTTGGAGGTCGCTACCAGTTATCTTCCTACCAAATTTGGAGGGTCTAGCTCAAACACAATGAAAGATACACGCATTCCCGTTTTTAACGACAAATTGGGGCGGCTGGGGTTGGCTAGGGCGTGATGGGTTGGCGAGGGTATCGGCATCACTTATCTTGGCGCAAAATTTGGTGGCTCCATCTTAAAAACTGAGGAAACTATAGGCGTTTCTGATTTAAAACTGCGGGGGGCTGGGGGCGAAATGGGTGGGCGTTTCTCCAAAATTTTGGTGTGCGGAATAGGTGGATTTGTCGATTTTGAGTTATCGAACTTATCGATTTGCCAGCCTCCCAGTTATCGTATAACCCCAATCTTGACACTTTATCTGTCTATGCCACAGATAAAGACATTTGTAAAGTTTCAAGTCTCTAGCTTGAAGGGTGTGGAAAAAAATTGCGCACATACGGATGGACGGACAGACACCATGACGGACATTGCACAAACCCAATATATTCCTTACCTTCGGTATCGCGTATAAAAAATGTTTTAACTACCGTATCAATACAAACTAATACTCCACGTTAAGAAAAAACTCTAAGCATTACAAAAAAATACTCACTCGACGAAATTGCTTGATGATTGTCTTTGGCCGGTAAAAAAATTGCTTGGTGATGCTATTTTCATTTTCGCATTTACTGGACTCATGCAAAAAATTAGACATCATTAGAAAAGCCCATTTTCCCCATCCATCCTACTGTAAACTTAAAATAATGAATAGAATTGCTGAGGGCACATGTGCCCCATAGAACTCGGTCTTATGAATGATCTTTATTCAAGTCAAAATATTCTTATTATGTTTTACATATATGAAGCTCATGCTGTTATTGATCAACAGCTACAAAGAGAGGAAGAGCGAGTGTACTTATACATTTTGGTGCTCACTCAAAGCTTGGGTAAAATGCAAGCGCAGCTTGGCCTTCTCAAGAGACTTCATATTACTGACACGCGCATACAGTATGTACATATGTAAATTTAGAGTAGGCATGGTTATATTTAAAAGTTTTTCTTGGTTTTCACTTTTATTGGCCACATCTTTTGATATTCTGGCGCCTTCTTTTGCAATTGCTTTGTGTTGTTTTTTTGGCTTAAAATTTACTTTAATATGTGTGGTTGCACAGATTTTGGTTTTTATTGAGTTTGAATTGTTGTCATGCTGGTGTTTTTAGAGGGGTGAACCTATTGAAACACCGAGACGGAGACTTTATAAAGTGGCATCGTAGTGAAGCAGTGGACCAACATCCGTTTCCGACATTTGGCCCGTGGGCTATCTGTGTATTTGGGTCAATAATAAATTGGCCAACGCGGACTGAACTGTTTTCTTAGCCTTACATCATAGCCACTGGTTATTGCAGTTAGAACCTATCGACTTGCTTCAATCCATATTTAATTTTATTTCACATTTCGTTTTTTTGATTATTTTTTTTGGTTGCCAGTTCTTCGGCTTTAATCACTTTGGAAAGTTGTGAGCAATAGAGTTTGGACTGCCATATCAATGATTTTTTAATTTCCAAGCACTGTCAGACTGTCAGAGAGCAAGCTGACTGGCTTTTTTATTTTCTTTTGATGATGCATTTGGTGGTTTTATAGGCTAGACTTTATAGTGCTTGTTGGATCATTGCCACTAACCTATGACCCGCGGCTGATGGTAATGATAATAATTAAGATAGCGGCTGCGTGCTCGATTTGTAAGTGGTGCATTGCTTTTTTTTCAAGATTGAACCCTGTTCGGCATTTTGGCCAAGTGAATGTAACTAGCAGTTTGCATTATTGGCTCTGGGTGAAAGCTGGACCTATAAATATATAATGGATCAACGCTTAGCATTCACAAGACTTTTGTCGATCGGCCACCTGCAATTGGTTTTTACTCTCTTTTACTTTTGGGTGTATCTATGGAAGATGAATTGGGTTAGGTTCGGTCAGCAGGAAGTTATGTTCAATAACTTTTAGATACAAGTTGCCTTGATGAAGTTTGAATGAATCAATTTAAGTATGAAATTGGATTGCCAATTACTTCTGCATCAAATATAATTATTAAAAGCATAATTTTTTCATTCTAGAAACTTTGCGAATTCATTTTTATACTCGATACCGAAGGTAAAGAGTATATTGAGTTTGTGCAATGTCGGTCATAGTGTCTGTCCGAATGTTCGCAACTTTTTTCCACACCCATCAAGCTAGAGACTTAAAACTTTACAAATATCTTTATCTATGCCATAGACAGATTAAGTTCTAAGATTGGGGTTCTACGACAACTGGGGGGCTGGCATATCGATAAATTTGATAACAGAAAATCGATAAATCCACCTCTTACGCACATCCTTACAGCTAGAACTACCCAATTTGGTAGGAAGATAGCTATTGGCATACCCCAAAATCCTGCAGCAATTTTGGGGCCACGCCTACCCGTTCCACCCCCAGCCCCCCGCAGTTCAAAATCAGAAATACCTATATCTACCTCAGTTTTTGAGCTACAGCCACAAAATTTTGCACCAAGATAGTTGATGACAATCCCATCAAAACTTGGATTCCTCGCCCACCCATACCTCCCTTGTACACCCCAGCCGCTCAAATTTTCAGAAATATAAGAAAAATAAGAATATAGCTTGTTACGATCCAAAAAGATCTGCATCAAAGTTTTGGAGACAAGCCCCCCTTACCGCCCACAGGGGAGCTAGTACTAACTTTTTATACATTTTTAGGTAGAGTCACAAAATTAGGTAGGAATATATAAATTGACATCCAAGTTTTTCGGGAGATGTCATCTCCTATCTTGACACCAAATTTGGTGGCTCTAGCTCAAAACTACAGTTATAAGCGTTTCTGAATTCAAACTGCGGGGGGCTGGGGGCGGAATTGGTATGCGTGGCTCCAAAATTATTGGTTCATTTTTTTGGGGGGATGCCAGTATCTATTTTTACCGAATTTGATAAATCTAACAAATTTATCGATTTACAAGTCCCCCAGTAGTAGACATTTACGCCGCCGCCGATTTTTGTAATTTTCGACGCGCCGCCGCCAAATCACAAAAATAACGACGCGCCATCGGAGCGCCAACGGCGTCACTTACTTCTACCCCAAAGATTAAAAAAATGTATATTTTAAAATTAATTTTCTAAATAATCGATCGTAAGATTTAATTAAATAGTAAAATGCGTTTAAATAAATTTTTTAATTTTATTAAGTCTAAAAAAATGACTGTAAATTTGTTTAAAATCGTTATTTTATTTTGTTTTAATTTTCTGTTTAATAATCAAACGATTTATTGTAATCGAGTCTGTGGAAAACGACTGAACTCATTCAAACTAAAAAAAAAATTGTAAATGCTATTCTTTAAATTATTAAGAAAAATTTTGTGTTTCTTATTGCACACGCCACCGGCGCAGCCGACAAATTTGAGGATGCGCCGCCGCCGCCGGTTCTTTTCGGCCCCCACGCCGCCGCTGAAAAAAAACCCATCGACCTAAACCTCTACCCAGTAGGCGTAGAATCCCATAGAAAAAGAAATCTGCATAGTTTCAAGTTTCAAGCTTCAAGGTTGTCGAACAAAATTGCGTTCATACAGACGGACATACAACATGACGGACATTGCACAACGCCAATATACTATTTACCTTCGGTTGCGATTATAAAATGCACCTCCAAATTTGTTAGGAGTACAGTGGCTTCATGGGAGTTTACTTGACGTAGGGTCACGTGGCACTATTGATGTGCCACATCAAGCAGTGATCATAACAAACAGTCTTGCTACTAATTAAAATGATGTGTTTGACGCTTGAACACAAACAAATATTCGAAAATCAGAACAGATAAGGCAACATCAAACTGATTATCGATTAAAGATGACTTCTTCATAGATGATGTCATCACTGGTGGCGAATCAAAAGGCGACTGTATCAAAACTCGACTCAACAGTAACAAGTATGGAATAACGATGTTTTTATTACCTTATGCCTTGTACCCTACAATAAAAAACCGACAGCATAGCATTCCGAAGCGTTCATCAGTACACTGTGCCACATCGATCGGGCAACACAAAACCGAAGAAACTTACTCATCAGGGGACGATCAGAAAGTGATTGGCTCAATTTCAACATACATAAATATTGCAACCGATCTGGATCAGCAGCAATTCATAAAAATAAAAACAGGGAGGGAAACGGAGAGAGGGAGTTGGGGCCCAGAAATGAACATCAAGCAGCGCTGTTTGCCATAATTGCGGATGTTATATGTATGTTGGCATGCCAGACTCTGAGACACGCAGACTAAACTGATGAACTGATCTCGAGCCACTTGTAGTTTAACCAACAGATAACCGTAAGAACAAGTTTAAAGTTTGTTGAAACAATAATAGCGAAAAAAGGGCCAAGAAAAGAAGAAAAGAGAAGACAAAGCTTCCGGTGCCGGCTGTGCTGGTTTCTGCCTCAAGATGATCATCCCATAATTGCAACTAAGCAAAATTATATACTACATACAAGCAGCCAGCCGAGCTCTGAGAGCTCACACGCACAACCATGTGTCATCATCAATGGGAAAGGGGGGAGGTAACAACTCCACTCTGTTCCTCTGTGTATATATGCCAGCGGTGCAGATCTCGACTCAACTGCAATCCACGACAATTACTCTCGACTCTCCTGCGGATATGATTGTGGTTGTGATTGTTGTGGTGCTGTGGCAACGGCTACAATCTGTGGCCAACCGCTTTGTCGGCCTGCACTCGAGACAAATGTATATCATTAATCAAATTAAAAGTTTAACAGCGCCGCAAGTCATTATTCCAGCGTAGGTTGCTCAAAGGTATTGTGAGATAAATGAGAGAGTTTTACTTTAAAGTTAGAAGTTTAATAATGCAATGAAATTGTGTAAAATACAAACATTAGAACGTAAATAGGAAGGCAAGGTTCCCTTCGGTCAAATATTCACATACTGCTAGAAATATAAGAAATATGATTTTAATTCTTTTTTTTAATAATTTCATGGAATATAAAATACCATTGCCTTTGCTGCGAATCGTACCAGAGACTTCCTGTTTACTATGCTGTTGCCATTGCGCTTTTTTCGAACGTATTTTGTACGCAGTTTGGCCTAATGTTATCCAAACCTACTTCGGCTCAAATGCGGGTGAAAAATGCGGTCTAATTGTAAAAATTGCAAAAATTAACGTTTTTTTTCTGAGTGTACGATTGGCAGTACATAGCTTTTACATGTTTAAACAATAATACCCAACAATTTGTATAGCATACATCAAATTTTTTATATCAAGCTCTTATGTTAGGTTTTTTGTTGATGGTAGAGAACTTCTGAGGTAACCCTAGCTTCAAGCCAGCGTAGTAAGACGACTGCAAGACAGAGAAATAACTGACAGAACAACTGTTGCTGTTGTTGCTGTGGCGCTGCTCTATTTTAGAGCCGGTCTTTAATTGTTGGGGATCTGGAGTGGAACTGCCAATCATTGCTTTGGCCTGACGTCTGCTGCTGCTGCTGTTGCTCATCTTTAGACTCCATTCACTCAGGCATCAAGTGAAGTGGCTACTCCACTCTCGCCTCTTATTAGAAACTGCTGCCTGACTTCAACGGGCCACTTGCTGGCAGGGCAAGGTACGATCCCCAGCTACAGACCAAGGGCCAATGCTTATTAAGACGGCTTTTCAACTTGAGCGGTTTCCTGGATCATTTATATACATATATGTGTATACACAAATAAAATGGCAAACAACTGAACGTATGTAAGTCTTACCCTTAGACCAAGCTACCACATCACTTTTGCTGCTCTATGTTATTTAAAACAGAAATTATAAGCTTTAGATTTTAGCTTAGAACGGCTTTAAAAATTTCATTGGCTATAAGTTTGTTGGTAAAATAAAGTGTGTGTCTTTTTGATGCTTTTTGCTGTCCGCTCACAGAGTTTACTCATTAGGGGTCTTCACACGTAAGTTGTTATTCGTTATTCGTTAAATTTGTTAAAGCTTGCCAACTGTGAAGACTCCTTTTTTCAGTTGTTAATCGTTAAAATATTTTTAACACTGCTTATGTTAGTTGTTAATCGTTAAAATATTTTCAACAAAGCTGGCATTGCCTTTTATTTCATTTCATTTCATACATTTTCATTTTTTACCGAATAACGAGTAGTTTGTCGGGGCTGCCAGCTCGTTAAAGTGTTATTCGTTAAGCCGGCATTCTGTTAAATTTACAAAAACAAAATACATGTAAAACTTTAACGATTAACGAATAACGAATAACAACGTTGCGTGTGAAGACCCCTATTGTGCTGTTAGACTAAAGAAATCAAAACATTGAATAAGCTAAGCACGTGTTTGTCATCAATTTTACCTGAATTTAACCCTCCTTTTGGCAATTGCAGATTCTGTCCCAGTTTGCTACTACATACTATGTGTCGTCATAAGACTTTAGCACCTAAAAAGGAATAAGACATTGGCTTGGGGGTTTCTTAATTATTCGAATCTAGATACCAGATCCAGTGGGTAACGGTTCAGTCTTCGATTGGGAGCCGTTATCCAGAAGTTAGAGTGCCAGTTTATTGTCGTGTGATTAATCATACTTGATACCGATGGTAAAGAGTATATTGGTTTTGTGCAATATCCGTCATGGTGTTAATCCGTTGTTAATTATGTTCTTTAAAAGGAAAACTGAGTATGATGCAAGCTTTCCAGGTTTTATAAGGCAGTGGGCGTTGGGCGAAGTTTGGGGACGTGGTAGCACATTTTCATTTTCACAGATCTTTAAAGAACGTCAGCCGCTATCCTCCAACCAAATTTGGCTGAAATTATTTGTGAAAATGGATTGTTAAGGGTGTCCAAGAAACGCCCGTTCATACAGACGGAAAGAGATCTTTACCTTCGGTATCAAAGTATAAAAATATTCTGCAATGCCCAAACATTTAAACAAATTTCATTTTGTTTGTTGCAGTTGTATAAACAAAGCAATTGTTATTTCTTTAAGCAAATGCAGCCGAACTGACCTGTATTTGTTTTTGTTTCGGTCTCGCTTTTCTAATTTGTTGGGTGTTGGGAGTGCACTGCACAATACTTAAAAAAGAACACGGAACACGGCAAAAAAAAAGCCACTAACCGGCATCCGACAGATACCCAGATACTCAGGCATGTTGAAAAATTGCGAAAATACTGAGGTACAACATTGTTGCAGCCAAATATAAATAGAAACAATTTTTGTTGAGGAAAAACCAAAAGGAAAAAACCGAGAGCAGCTACGGATATGAACACAGCAACATAATTATCCGTTTTATTAATATTGGATACAGTATAACATATTTTCGTTGTAATTTTATAACTCAAGAACAGGCTCACCTATCCAATCCAAATGTTTATGCTTTGTTCGGACTATTTAGCAGATGGTTAATGTGAAGTTTGCACAAAATCGGTAGAGCGGTTCTTCATTTATCACAGTTTTTAGTACAAATGAATTCAATAAATGGCGGATCATTATGTTAACGAAGATATTGCTGTCAAATTGAAACTTTTTTCAAATTGTCAGCGAAAATTACAGCTTTGTGTTTGTATTTTTAAACATGTGGTTGAGAGCATTCTTACAAACGGTGAGTCCTGAAGCTTACGGCTTTATGGCCTGACACTACACATAAGTTATTATTTTCACTGGCATAAGGCAGCAGAAGTATCTGAAAGAGGAGAGAAGCGTGTGCAAAATATTTACACTCCAAAAAAAAACCTAGTACAAATAAGCAAATTCATTGTTAATCCAACTATTTTTGTGTATGATTTAGCACCAAATATGAATATGCTTAACTTGACATGTGCCCATGTTAAATCAAGAACTACTATGAAATCAACATTTTTCATTGTTACCAATACTCGATGCACTCAGAAAAAACCGTAGTATAAATAAGCAACGAAATTGCTTAACTTGACATGTTAAATCAAGAATAACTATGAAATAGTAAAAAGATTTTTCATATTTAATTTAAAGGTGTCGACGTATTGAATCACAAAAATACTGAATTCAAAATTTTAGTCAAACTGAAACTGAATATGCAATTTCTTATTTTATCATCTAGAGCATACTTAAACCAACTAATGTAATGTAATCGTAAATTAATTAAATCACTCTCATTAATTATTATAAATTATTAAAATTTCTAGAAATAAATTGAAAACTTATTAAATCATTAATTATTATTAATTATTAAAATTGCTAGAAATACATTGAAAACTTATTAAATCAAAACTTACCGAATACGAAATATTATGGCCTGCAGCGGTGTTCGAACTCGAGGTCTCTTGTTCACTGAGCGGACGCCTTAGCCATTGCGCTGTTGCCGAACGTATTTCGTATGCAGGTAGTTTTGAATTAAAAAGAAAAGCTTCGGGACGAAAGTAAGATGTCTGCTCTTTAATTTGAAAAGCGAACATGCTAAACGTTAATATCATGAATGTTTGAATTAAATATGTTGGTGTTAAATGGATCATTTTATTATAAGTATTTATTTTTAAAAATACGTGTATATTTGAATTAAATATATTTCAACGTTAAATTGAACATGGAATGTCATTTTGAATTACAAACATGTTGTTTTAAAGTGCACGCACTTTGATTTAACTATGTTTCATGTTCGTTTTGCTGTTTAACATTGTTTTAAGTTGAATCAACATTTTTTATAGTTAAATTTACTACGTTTCATAGTTAAAACCCGCATCGTAAAATTAACTATTTTCATATTTGATTTTCGGATGTTTTTTTTTCTGAGTGTATCTGATTAAAAACGGGTAAAAATAGAATGTCACTAGGTATCTGCCTACCAAATTTGGCGACTATAGCGCAAAATATAGAAGCATTCCAGTTATTTAATGGTTTGGGGCTGGGGTGGTATGGGTGAACGTGGCATCCACAGTTGTGATATAGTTTTTTGGGGAATGTCTTAACCTAACTTGGCTTACTGGGGTCGGTATGAGATGGCGTGGCTACAATATTTTGACGTAGAATACGTCTTACCTTTCGTAAATGAGGTCTGAATCTAAAAAAGTAGTTGTTGTAATATGAGAGTTTCACAAAATGGCTTATTGCTCGTGAACTAATGGATCAATTTTCCTCAAATTAATTTCATTTTAAAGCCAAGGCTTCAAACTTAAAATAAAATAATTTTGATGTATGTTATGATTACATTTTCTGTTAAAAAAATGTAACCAAAACTATGTATATTTTTGCTTCATTTCGAAGGCTTTAAATTGCTCTAGCAATCTGAATAATTCATCAATTACTCTACAAAAATAAGTTGAGATGAGTTAAACAAACATTCCTACATTCAAATTTTATATATGTACTTTTGCCGAATATATAACAAAAAACCAGCGAAAAAATCACTGCTTTTTTAAATTGCTTAATTGATGAGTTTCATCAGTGAATATTTATTTTTTTTCATTATAAAATAGACTTGATTTCCTTTCGTTTGATATATTTGCGGTCATGATTGGTAACTTCTAAATGTTTAAATTTCATAAAGATATTCGGTCATAATTAAATTTTTGTCAAATGTGTGTTTTATGTGTATATTAGTTTAGTGATGTGAGCAATAAGTGTGAGCAAGTGCGATAGCTGATAGCATGTGCATATGGATTTGCACGTGCAGCGGCTATCATATAAAATCATGATACAAAAAAGACCGATAACGCATTGCGCATAAACAGCTGTTGTGCGTGACGTCACATGTGACCAGTTGGGTTTGATTTGCATATTGCATACAGACATTGTAGTGGATTTGAATAAGTTACGACTGTTAAAAGTAAATTAATTGATTGAAATACGCTGTGCTGTTTTTAGATGAAACAATAAGTTCTTATATTAATTTTTTTTGTTATGTAAGTGTTTATAAATGAAACGCCAGAAGTGTCACTGTTTAAGTTGATATATATTTGATTTCACCGAACATTTTAAGTAATCGGGCGACCGCAATGCGCTTTGGTTGCAGTGGTTACAAAAGCATGACTGACTGTACGTTCTTGTAAAAATACAAGAGTAGCCAAATATTAGTGACAAACAAGATACAGTTAAAGCTTAGGTATGGAAAAGTACCGGCTGTAAGCGTGCGTTTAGGCAAAGCTTTCACGCATACTTGTGCGTGTACATAACAATAATAGATAACGCACCGAAAACGGCGCGCAAAGCAAAGTATGAACGAAACTATATTTACAGGGTGTCTGGGTCCCAAACATACCGGCCCCCCTGAACGGTTGTTCAGCAAAGAGGCAGTGCAGCAATCTTTGTAATTGGGCGTTTGAAAACTCCGTGGGCGGTTTTTACGGTAACAACCCGGACCCTATCATCTTGACCAGCATGCACCTCTGTGATACGCCCTAGAATCCATTTGGATGGTGGTAGATGAGGTTCCTTAAGTACGACCAGGGTATCGACGCTTAAGTTGTCATTCTTCAAGTGCCACTTTGTACGTTCTTGTAGAGATGTCAGGTACTCCATATGCCAGCGTTTCCAAAAACTTTGAACCATCGCTTGCAATTGATTCCAGCGTTCTAATCGGTTTATGGGAATATCAAGGCGTGATGGTTCCGGTAGCGCGGTATAGGGAGTTCCAGTCAAGAAATGAGCAGGCGTGAGCGGATCTAGAGTATTGTCCCCTGATGGGCAAAGAGGGCGTGAATTGAGGATGGCTTCAATCTGCGTCAAGACTGTAGATAGTTCCTCGAACGTTAAAGCTGTTGTTCCCAAAACACGTCGCATATGTAATTTAATTGATCGAACTCCCGCTTCCCATATACCCCCAAAATGGGGTGCAGAAGGTGGTATGAAGTGCCAAGCAATTCCTTCGTTGGCGAAATAGTTGGCTAGTTCTTCATCTCCAGTTTGCTTTATCGCCAAAAGCCGCATGTCATCTAATAAACGTTTGCTGCCATGAAATGTGGTTCCGTTGTCTGAGTAGAGATCGGTTGGCCTTGATCGGCGGGCGATGAATCGTTGAAATGCTGCGATAAAGGCCTTGGTAGTTAGGTCGCTTACAACTTCAATATGAAGAGCCTTAGTTGTTAGACATATGAAGATTGAAAACCATGCCTTTCCGATCCGTGGTGTGCGTCCCTTAGACTCCCTGATTGAGATGGGACCAGCATAATCCAAACCTGTATGTTGAAAGCAGCGGCTTGCCTGAACTCGAGGAGTAGGCAACTCTCCCATTATTTGGGTGCTGGTGGCCCTGCGTTGGAGAAAACAGCGTTTGCATCGGAAGATAGCCTTTCTGACGAGGTTGCGGGCACCCATGATCCAATACTGCTGACGAATATTGATGAATGTTGCATCAACTCCGGTGTGAAAATTTATGACATGAAAATGTCGAACGAGTAATGCAGCAATTGGAGAACTCTTTGGAATCAGAATTGGATGCTTGGCGTTGTAACCAAGAGTAGACTTCTCGATTCGTCCTCCTACTCGCATTATTCCATAATCATCAAGAAATGGAGAAAATCGTATTAGTTGCGATTTAGAATGAAGCTGACATCGATCTTCTAGCTTCTGGTACTCCTTATGAAACGCCTTTCGTTGGATGTGCCGAATGAGTTGGAATTGTGCTGCCTGCAACTCTGTTGACGTAAGAAATGTAGACGTAGCCCCATTAGGTGAGCGGAGTCTGTGAATAAAGCGATAACAATAGCTAGTTACTCGAACCAAACGTGTCCACGATGAAATCTTGTTGATTAGCAACTCGGCGATACTTTCGTCAAGAAAGCTATGTAGAGTTGTTGGCTGGTCTGAACGTTCCTCAATGTCGATCTCGGGATTAGACAAAACTCGAAACTTGCTGGTTGACGGTGGCCATTCGGATTGTGGCATGGTCAGCCAGGATGGACCCTTCCACCAAAGGCCATGCTCTAAAAGTTTGGATGGGTGAAGTCCTCTGGAGGCACAATCAGCAGGGTTATCCTCCGAGCGTACATGGCCCCAGCAGCTACGTGGAAACTCGTTCAGTATCTCAGCGGTTCTGTTGCAGACGTATGTGTTCCAGTGCCGTGGCGGCGTTGATAGCCAGTGTATCACTATCTCCGAATCTGTCCAGCAGCTGGTGCTGCAAATAGGAATTGTTAATGAAGCTTTGATTATGGTCAGTAAACGGGTAAGGAGCAGAGCAGCATTCAGTTCCAAACGTGGAATGGAGACTGGCTTGAGTGGGGCCACTCTTGTTTTCGCAGCTACAAGAGTGATGTGGAAATGATCTCCAACTGCAACCCGACTGTAGACTACCGCTCCATAGGCATGCATAGATGCATCAGCGAATCCGTGCAGCTCGATGTGTTGAAACGGCGAGGCAATATATCGAGGTACTTGGCAGTTTGTTAGCGAAGGTAAATCTTCAACTAACGCTTTCCAGCGTGAGCTCATAGCCTCAGGAATCGGGTCATCCCACTGCATTACTGAGGTCCAACTTTCTTGAAATATAAGTTTAAGCAATACTGTGGTTGGAGCGGTCAGACCAAGCGGGTCGTAGATTTTGGAAAGTTGCGATAATAATTCTCGTTTTGTAAGGATTTTACTCGAATCGAAATCCGTTATTTTAATGAACATCACATCTCGGCTTGGATTCCACTGAATCCCGAGGACCTTGACCGGTGTTCCCACGGTTGACCCGTTGTCCAGTTGTATAGGGTCGTAACATCGATCTTCATAAGGTACCGATTGCAGAAGGCGCCAACAGTTGGAACTCCATTTTCGTAATCTAAACTTTGCCTGGTCTAACAGACCAACCAGCTCAGTTTTCAGTACCAAAAGATCCTCGATTGAGTCGCATCCAGTTGGGATGTCATCTACATAAGCGTCATATGTTAAAGCGCGTGCTGCCTTAGGGTACTCTTGGCAATGATCTTCAGCTAACTGCTTTAGAACTCGAACGGCCAGATATGGAGAGGGTGCTAGACCATAGGTAACCGTCAACAGGCGAAAATGAAGCAGTTTCTCGTTCTCATTCTGACGCCAAACAATTCTTTGAAAATTGGTGTGGGTCTTGGAAACCTTAATTCCTCTGAACATCTTTTCAATATCGGCACATAGAACATATTGGTGCTGTCGAAAACGTAAGCACACTCCAATAAGGCCACGCTGAATTGGTGGACCAATATGAAGTCGCTCGTTGAGTGAAATCCCAGAGCTGTCCTTTGCAGACCTATCGAAAACTACCCGACATTTGGTAGTTAGGCTATCCAGTTTCATAACAGCATGATGCGGCAAATATACGCAAGTCTCAGTGAGTTCCTCAGCTTGAGTTGCTGAGAGCTGTTCCATATGACCTCGTTGCATGTAGTCATCCAAAAAACTCGTATATTGCTGCTTAAGATCCGGGTTTCGACGAAATTTACGTTCCAATGAGACCATGCGATTGATTGCCTGTGGTAAAGTTGAAGCAACAGGTGGCGCTTCATCCTTGAAGGGATACTCGACAATATACACTCCGTCTTTGGAGCGCGTATGGGTGGACACAAAATGACGTTCTGTTGGATCACTGGCGTCTAAGAGTGCCTGACTGGGTTGAATACCATCCATCTCCATAAAAGATCGAACCATAGTGTCAAGGTCTGCGTGATGTGTGACGGCAGGAACTATTGTTTCATCAATTGCAGTGTAAGAACCTGCAATAGTCCAACCAAAAATTGTATTAAGAGCTGTGGGATGGTTCTTACCAAAGGATTTTCTTTCTCCTGTATACAGGGACCAGAGTTGATCTGATCCAACGATCACATCAATAGATCCCGGTGAGCAGAACGTCGGATCTGCTAACGGAAGCGCACAGATTTGTTTCCACGTTGAAGAAGAGGTGTCAACAACTTGCGCTGGGAGCGACGACGTCAGCGAGGTCAAAATAAAGGAAGCCAGTTCGATGACTTGTTCCGAATTGCGAGAGCGCAACTTAAAGTGTGCGCGTCCTCGTGTAACGCCAGCACTGTTGGCTGCGAGACCAAGAACTGAAATCCGTGCGTGCGTTCGACGCACGCCTATCCGCTGGACAAATGATTCCGATGCCATGGTTATTGTAGATCCTGAGTCCAGGAGCATCCTGCAAGTTGTAGTATTTCCCCAGGCGTCGATGACGTCTGCGAGTATGGTTGGCAATAGTGCTTGCGAACCTGCAATCGGAATATTTTCCAGGGTATGGTGAGAGTAGTTGGTATCAGTGGGAGAAATGGTCCCCTGGTCTTGTGACTGAGGTTGTTTGAATACAATTGAAGGGTCAGGTCGTGAACTTAGCGGAAGATCGCTGTTGGCAATGGTTGCTTGCGCAACGTTGAGACCATGGTCACCCTGCTGTGGCGAGCCGTGAACCAAGGAGTGATGTTTGCGCTGGCAAATCCGACACGAGTGCTTCGATGTACAGTTGCCGACCATGTGTGAGGGGCTGAGGCAATTGAAACAGAGCTTCTTGGTCTTCAGAAAGTCTCGGCGAGCTGCGATGTCCAATGCTAAGAACTGTTTGCACCTGAAAAGTTGATGATTCTGCTGGCATGCAGAACACTGTGGCTCAACCCGTCCTTGATGCGCATCTGCGTGGTGTGTTGTAGCTGATCGTCGACCCTGTGGCACGCGAACGAGTTGACTAGCTTCTAAGGTGTCACAACGTGAGGTTAAAAATCCCAGAAATTGGCTGATGGACACACCAACTTCCTCCGATTCTGCGAGCTGGGCCCATGCTTGACGAGTTTCGGCATCCAACTTTGATAACAGTATGAAAATTAGCCAGGGATCTCGTTGTTCACATTTAAGTGCGCGCAATCCACGAATTACTTCGTCGGCACCGTCTGCCAGTTTACGTATTGTGATGATATTTGTCGTTGCGGCATTGGGAAGCGTCATAAAACTGTTTAGGAACGATCGGATAATAAGCGATTGTTTATTATATCGCTTATCTAGCCTGTCCCAAGCTTCACTGTAGTTTTCGTTAGTAACCGAAATATGTTTGATTAACGCTAACGCTTCGCCAGACAGGTAGGATTTTAAATAATGAAATCTTTGGCAATCAGAAAGAGTTGCATTAGACGCAATTGATCCAGTAAACATGTCCGAAAAGTGTTTCCAATCCTCATAGTTTCCCGAAAAGGTTGGAAGCTTGATACGCTCGAACTGAAAGTCCACGTGCCTTTGCTGAGAAGTATTCGGCGTCTGATCTAGAACTTGCGGGCGATTATCCGCGACCTCAGCCTTTAATTCGTCGAGAGCATTACTTAAAATAGCATGTGTAGAATAATGCTTCTCCTCATATGAATCAAAGTCGGTTTCAGGGTTTTCCCAGCCTTCTTCCGATTCATGTGCGTACAACTCTTCTGACAGACGCTCGAAGCGCACGTAATTTTCTTGCAATTGGGCCAAACGAACGACTAGTGTCGGTATAGATTTAATGTCGTCCACAAATTTAATGGCATTATTATGCGCACGAGTAATTTGGCCTTTGCAGAAGCCCCTTTGTTGAATCACACTCCGCATGGCGATCGAGGTTAGGAGACGGTTCTATACGATTTAGGAATCTATAGATCACCGTTGACAAATACAATGAATTAATTTAAATATCCCGAAACCAAACGTTTTACTGGCGATCCGGCTCGAAGGACCAAAATTTTTATGTTTATAAATGAAACGCCAGAAGTGTCACTGTTTAATTTGATATATATTTGGTTCCACCGAACATTTAAAGTAATCGGGCGACCGCAATGCGCTTTGGTTGCATTGGTTACAAAAGCATGACTGACTGTACGTCTTGTAAAAATACAAGACGTAGCCAAATATTAATGATAAACAAGATACAGTTAAAGCTTAGGTATGGAAAAGTACCGGCTGTAAGCGTGCGTCTAGGCAAAGCTTTCACGCATACTTGTGCGTGTGCATAACAATAATAGATAACGCACCGAAAACGGCGCGCAAAGCAAAGTATGAACAAGAATATATTTACAGGGTGTCTGGGTCCCAAACAGTAAGGCATAAATATGCATTTAAGATTTTTTATATGTTTAATATATTAATGTTTACTTTCCTAATTTTTGTTGCATAAGGACAGACGTATTTTACGTTTAACCTATGCGCCCGTGTGATCTAACACAGGCTGTAATCTTTTTTTTAAACAGTTTTTTGGGTAACGATGGGTAGATATTTTCTTGCCAAATTTGGTAAATCATTTATAGATTTTCAGCCATCGAGCTTATCTATATTTGCAAAGTTTCAAGTACCTGGCTTTACGGGTGTCGAAAAAAGTTGCATTCATACCGACGGACAGACACCGTGACGGACATTGCACAAAGTCAATATACTATTAACCTTCGGTATCGAGTATAATAAACAATTTTTATAGTTGGTTTACGTGTGGTTTTTTGTGGGTGTGCTATGCTCCAGATTGCCTGTCAATTGTGGTGCGAACTCTTGCCGAGATTTCGCATTTTTATTAGTTTTGTGGTGGCGGTGTGTCCAACTCTCTAGTTGTTTTTATGGAGTCTCTTCTGCTATTTTGGTTCGCCTTTCAATGCAATTTTCATGGGTCACTATTTAAGCTAGGCACGGTTTTTCAATAGATTTTGGAATTAAGACTGGTGAAATTCGAAGTTTTAGTCTTAGCTGCTTGTAATTCGGCATATCGGTTATTTTAAGATACATTTTATATTGATAAAAATAAAAACTATTTATCACATTTCGATAAATGTAGGGCTATAATTTTAATTAAAAACTACTTTGAATTGGACATAATGAATACATAAAAACGAGTTTAGGGCTGATCTTACAGTATGATTTAAAAAATGATTATGTTTATTTTTATAATTCGTCTTTCATTTTGGGAACAGCAATGGTCCTTGGAAAGACCCTGGACATTAAGTACTGTTTAGCCCAAGGAATGCGTCTCCATTAATTATGGGGATATAAGCTATTACAATATTAAGCTAATTCTATACATATATAAATTTTCATGCCAATCCATTATCAAATATGGATTGATTCGTTTACACCATTCTAAACACTATTTCCCAAGTGAATCCCGTGTACTCGTTTTGAATCCCTTTTGTTTGGCACTTCTCTTCTGCTTAATAATGTTTGGTTTAATATGAGAAAAGTATCTGCTAGTTGGGTGCAGAATCAATGCAGAGGGGCAAGCAGACACTTTGTGGTGGCGCTTTGCTGACCGTATTAGGGTGGCCCCGAAGTCGACATCGATACAACGCCTCCTCTTGTAGGTCTTGTTTGTCTGGAAAGTGGCACGCGTGTCTATTTTTGTTGTTGCTTTTAGCTGTGCTTACCATAAAAAGTAAAACAAGTCTTAGAGCGACACGTTGCTATCGCTGTGGTCTCAGTTGCCTCTGGGCTTTTAGATACAAAAGCAGTTAGCCGCCGGGAAATGCTAAGATACTGAAATATAGTTCTGTAACTAAAGCGACGTAGTGTCGAGTTTTGCGGCATTCTCTTTTCCTTTTGATGTCTAGTTGCCCCTGCGGCTTTCTACTTCTTCTATTCATTTTGAAACTCATTTGCTATTTTCTCTCTTTGTGTCTATTTTGCAATTTTTCTTCATTTCTGAGTCTGTGTGTATGTATATATATTTAAAGGGATACAAAACATTTTACGACGAGGCCAGCCAAGATTTTATTATTTCAAATGTAAATTTTCTGCCTTGATTTGTTTATCGTGCTTAGCCCCGTACCAGTATTTCCATCGGCCTGCTCGGTTTGCACAACTGCAGATACAACGTTGACTCAGTTACCTTTGAGTCATATCACACTTGCTCAGCTTGCTTGCTTGCTTCTTGAACCTTTGGGCATCACATCATACATTTTCTATACATCCAAATACCTGAAGCGTGTAAATCATTATCAGATACGTTTGTGTTGATAACTGCCCATTAAACTTCCTTAAGTGTTTTGTCGATGGCAATTTGCATAATTGCCATGCTCCGTGGTCAAACCATATAATCAGCCAATGATTCATCAGTCTGCTGACAATTTCAAGTTTGCAGCTGCTGTGATCTGCAAGTTATGAGTTAGTGGTTGCCAAAGTTGAAGGCAACTTTAAACTGTTTCTTAAATTCTGCTAATAAGTGCATAAGTTTTAAACTATGCTTTGTAAAAACATTGAAGTCGGACGAAACCGACTGCAGAATAGTCTATTTTCTGTTTCAGAGTTTAAGAACGGACTACCACATTAAAAAATACTGCTATATAAGGTAAAGTCAATTATTTTATTTCATTTAAGGAAATATATTTACATGAGGGCTAAAAAGGAATCGTTTTTAATCGCTTTAAGGGCTGTAAATATTATCAAAAGCAACAGTTCTTCACTTACTCCTACTTCTACTCCTACAAAAATCAATTGATATCTTATTTGTAAAGTGAAAGAAACTGCCACAAGTTCCAGGTCTAGGCTGAAAATAAGGAACAGAAGAAACAGTAGCCATGCCAAAAAAGCGCTTTAGGTAGCCAAAACCAGCAACTTCTAAGCGCTAGACAAACAAGGCGCTGCAGAAGCACATAAGTAGATGAACCGAAACCAACGTCGCAACGAAGTAAACAAACAAGTTCATAAATAAATTATTTACATTGGCCCAATGTCAAACCGGGCAGAGGGTGCTACGTTTGACTATTAAACTAGACAAGCGAGTAGGTGATTAATATTTTTTTCTTTTATTTCTCGTATGTTCTTTTTGCAAAGTCAACAAAACCGAATTGACAAAAAGGCAAAAGAGCAGTCGGCTGGCAAACGCTGAGAATGGCAAGAGACTTGGGGCACTCGGACCTTCTATACATGGAACAATACCAAGGCAAACAGAGACAAAATGCATGCCCTAATGGAGCAGCCTGGTCTGACCAGAAAGTAAAAAGAATGAAAATGATCAACTATTAGTAGTACATGTGTACCGGCAGCAGCAGTAAACAGCAAAAACCCTGTCAGTGAAAGAAGCAGTCTATGTGTGGTCTGCCAGCAAAAATAAATGAGGCAAGAAAATGAACGAAGCGAGAAGCATTAGGCAAAAGCTAAGGAATAGGGCTGGATCATTGTGAGAATAAATAAATAGTTAGCCACAATGGTAGTTGGTTCGCATCGATTTGACGTACGAGCTAACGGGAATATGCAAAGGAAGAACAAATTAATACAACCGCTATAAAAACGACTGAAGGCTGGCTGGGTTTAATTCTTTATGAGTTGAGCTTAAAGTTGTCACAAGTGAACACTAATTTAGCTGAGATGATTTGCATCAATTATCATTATACAAAGAATTATTTGATATAAGAAATGAAAAATTACATACATAGTGCAATACAAATCGCCAATGACAAACATCTTTTTCTATTGGCTGGTCAGATAAAGTTTCAAGATTGGGGTGCTACGCGCACTGGTGAGCTATTTACCACAGCCTTACAGTTAGAATTACTAATGGTTGGTGAGCAGAAAACTAGATGTTGTATGTTTTACGTACTAACGGCTAATTCTTGGTTTATTTGTTAAATTTTGCGGACTTAGCTTTCTTTTGACATATGGTATAAAGTGATCCAGACCAGTCTGCGTGGCCGGCCTGTTGGGGCAGTCACCAACTTTTTTATTTTAATTTTTATTATTATTATTTTTTTTATCGATTTGCAAATCGAGAAGTAACGACATGCTACCGATTTCCAAGCTCTACAAGGCGTAGAGCCCCTATTTTACAAACCTCATTTCATACCTCCACTAGAACATTTTTAATTGGGTATTAATAAGTAAGGATTTCATATATACATTTGGTTAAGATTAATTCATCCATTAAAAACTAACTTCTCAAGGCATACTAAGTACCAAGACCTAGAAAGAAAGTTTACCCCAGGATTTACAAACCACCAACACATATACCAATTCAAATTGGTAAAAATGGCAATGAAATTTATGAATACACTTTGTATGTGTTGTCTTTCGATGTGACGCTTTCCTTTGTCGCCGGGGGCATCTAAAGGGGCGGTAAGTGCTTTTTATGCATTCACAATTGAGAGTGCGTATTTCCCAAGTTTTTTTTCATATTGGATGGTTTGTTGTTATTGCGGAGCGTAATTATGCGACCGGCGGGCCCAAAGTCAATGTCAAACCAACAACTACCACAACAAAAACATAAACGACTCGAGCAACGAAAAGCTAGATATACTTTGCAACTTCAACAGACTGAGTCTGGCGACAGACTCGGGAAACCGTTTATCTCAGAAAAGTTATGTCTAGGCTGTAATTACAATTTATTGTTAGTAACTATGTAAATTTGTTTGGGGCGATAGGTACGGCTAGTAAAGAGACTGCAGAGTAAAGAATTGGAATTGTAAGATAACTGACGCTGTGACAATCCAAGTGCGTGTACAAGTTATTTACAATGCGAGGTACGCATATGAAAGAGTGCATACTATTTGTGTGCGTGTCTAGGTCATTTATGTGATCCCACTTAGCTACATGCTGCTGCTGCCAACCTTTTGTTTCATGATTCGGATGCTAAAGTTGAAGTTTAGAAAAATGCTTTGGAAGCAACTTTTCGAGCTGTTTGCTTAACTGAACCGAATGGGAAATTGAAAACAAAGAGAAAGAGAGAGAGAGAGAGATAGACAAACAGCTGCATGCACTTTTATTGACGGCTCGTTAGCTTTAGCGTTGAGGAAAAGGAAAGATTTCGCATTTCATGCGTGCAAGCAGCTATGATTGCTAAAAAAAAACTACACTTTGCCTTTGCTTCTTTTAAAAGATGGATCAGGTGCCACTCTGACAAGAAAAAGTGTTACCAGCGAGCTAGTTAAGATTTGTTCCCTCTTTTTCTGCAATTTTAAAATGTTTGATTGCAGGCTTATTTCTTGTTGGTAAGTTAATAATGTTGTCATTTCCTGTCCAATCATTGTGACTTACTTTTGTGTCAACCTCGGCGCGTTATCGACGCATTTCTTGTTCCTTTGCGTTTTTAGTCATTCCAGTATGAGATCAAATTCAAAATAGAATTCTACATACAGAGAATTAATCATGTCCGTTTAGATTATAATCTGTCTTCAGACATCACAGACTCGAGCTCCATAAACAGTCGGGTGTAGGGTTATGCAATGCTCATTGCCCATTGCAATCTAAAAACCAGCAAAACTGTTTTTATATATGTATGTAAAATTGTTGGAGTTCGGCTTTTACTACAAATAGCCTTTTCAAAACCCATAAGCCTTACCTAACGTATTTCTGTATTTCGTCGCATTAGTTGCATGTTAACCACTTAAGCAAATAAATAACAGAAACGCAGCTGCATAAGCGGCATTTGCTTGCCTGTATTTAAATTAACTTAACCTTTTTTTTGGAATAAAAAGTGTTGGACCAGTAAACAATACCAGGAAATACAAACGCAATACAGGAGCAAAAAGAAGAAACAACAAATGAAAACGTTGCAGTTGGATGGCAATCATCCTACCAAGTTTGGTGACTTTATCTCCCAAACAGTAAAAGACATAGACATTTCTTGTTTTGAAAATCGGAGAATGGAGACTTTGAAGGTGGGCGTGGCATAAAATAAATGCAGATCTTAGGAAATATTACCAGCTTTCCAAAGGTTTGATGCACATTTTTGGGGAAGTAACCAATTATTTTTCCTAAAAATTTGATGTCTCTATCGTTTGATATGTGGGAAATATGTGTATAGAGTTATCGATTTTCTCCAGTGGGTGTAGCGCCCCTATACTATACTTTGTCTGGCGTAGACATAGACCAAAATATTTGCAAAGTTTCAAATCACAAGCTGTAAGGGTGTCCAAGAAACACGAACCTCTTTAGTTTTGGTAAAAGAAAATAAAACAGGAAACCATCGTTGCTAGTGTTATGATACTACAATATGTATATACCACATCATTAACATATTTTTGATACAGTAAATTCCTATGTTGTAATGACGGTGTGCCTGGTGTTGGAATGCCTGCCTTGTCAGCTAGTCCCTTTGTCCCACTCTCCTTCTTTTTTCGTAAATAATGTGGTCTTAGTTTTGTGGGTACCGCATACAATTTGTAAGTATGTTAGTCTTGTCACATGCTCACTTCATGCCCACATTTGTCACATTTGCGCAATGTTTGCATGGACTCGGGCTCGGAGCCGAGAGGCAAAGCTAGTCCAGTCCTGGTTCTGGTTGCCTCTTGTCAGCAAAATTGTCGTGGCTGTTGCTCTTTAGTTGCGCATCTGATTTGTCCAACTACGACGACGATGGCAACGACATGGAAATTTCGTTCACTTTTATTTATTTCTTTTTTGTGTGCTCAGTTTTACAGATAGGGAGTGTAAGTTAACGTTCGGTCATAAAAGCAGAAAAATTAATTTATTCAATTAAGTCTCTGATTTATATATAATTTTTTAATTATATTTTTTAAAGTGTAAATTATATAAAACTAAAGATTGCAATATTGAAAGTCTATTGAGGAGTATCTTGTCGTCTATTAACGGGATGAAAACGTAACTGACTTGTTTTATTGTTTTGCCAGCTGCTGTTGCGGTTTCTGCTGCTGCTTGCCGTAACCGTTAGCCATGTTTGTATGAATAAACGCGTATTTAAGCACATACTTACAACACTTGCCATGAACATATGAAACAGAAACAGAGCCAGCCAGCCCCATTCTCCACTACCCATTCTTTATGTTTCAATTCCAGACGTAGTCTCTTGTCGCAGCCGCTCCAGGCGCACATTTTGCATTTCCCTTTACGCTTTTGCATTTCCACTTCTTGTGCTGTTATGGTTTTTGTCGTTGCCACACTTTTATGCTCTTTATGATTTAAAGGTGGAGGCTTTATACTTTTAGACCCTAAACCCATTGAATACCATAAAGAGTGTTATAGTTGTTATGCAAATGTATGTAACATGCAGAAAGAAGCATCCCCAAACGCCATAAATTATATAAATTCGTGATCAGCAACAGTAGTCGGATAGGCATAGCCATGTCCATATGTCTGTCCATCCGTCCGTAATACGGACTCCGTATGTACACAGAGAAATCAAAAATTGCTAAACAACGCATGTGAAGAGGCGAAAGCAGCACGGCGCGAATAGAAAACATACATATTTTTAGAAATATGGAATCTAAACTTATTTCGTTAATTTTCTGCACGAATATGCAGAAAATTCATGTCTAGACGACCGTGTAAAAAGTTATAAACATGCAAATGCAAAAATGCGGTGGCTAAACAAAACGTGCAGAAAACTTATTTTAGTAGAACACAAAAATTTAATAAATAGTTTTTAAGATAAGCTTAAAACAATATTGATTCTGGCGCACGATATACGAAAAATAGAATAGCAAAAAAGCCTACGGCTTACGGTGTGTAAAAAAAAAAAAATTGAATTATTCAGGTCTCGGGATGGCAGGTATCGATACGATACTGGAGGTATAGTCTTTTTTATCGCAGTATCGTCGATACGATATCGGCGATACTTGTGTTGGACGATATTATCGATATCGATATTTTGCTAGTTGATACTCAAGGTATCGTCAACGGATCACATCGTCCTCGATTTAGCCATTACTGCCAAGTCTGAAATCAAATCATTTGCCAATCAAATTCGATCGCCAAGATCGGCAAATCCGTTTGATGTGTGGGTTAGTTTGAAACCATTGTATCCCCACATCTTTAAAATGGCACAAACTTATTTGCCCATCTTGGCAACTTCAGTTCCAAGTGAGCAAGTTTTTTCGCTTGCAGGACGAATAATGGACGATTGTGGCTCGCGTCCAACGGCGGAACACCTACAGCAACGCATTTTTTTGGCGAAAATCCCAGAAATAATATGGGATTAAAAATTTAACAGTTTTAAAAAAAATTAGAAATGTTTTAAAATTGAATATACATACGTTATCTTATACCCCAATTCCACTAGAGCAAGATGCAACTATGTAATTGGAATTTGAAGATGTTGCATCTCTCTGTTAATGAAAGATGCAGCCTAATGGAATTGGGGTATTAGTTAAGTTTTTTGTGTATTTTAATTTGAAAAAAAAAACGCAATATATCGATACCTCGATAATATCGATACTTGATGTCTTATATTTCGACACCAAGTATCGGTGTGGTCCATACCCATCCCTAATCAGGACCCACCGTTTGTAAGAATGCTCTCAACAATATGTTCAAATATAAACACAAAGCTATAGTTTTTGCAGACTATTTGAAAAAAGTTTCAATTTGACAGTTAAATCCCTGTTAACATAATGATCCGCTTTTTATTGAATTCATTTGTTACAAAAAATGTGATAAATGAAGAACCGCTCTACCGATTTTGTGCAAACTTCACACAAAGATTCTACTAAATAGTCCGAACAAAGCATAAACATTTGGATTGGATAGGTGAGCTCGTTCTTGAGTAATAAACTTTCAACGAAAAGTGGCATTGACATATGTTTGTGTGCCCAAATGTATATGTATGTATAATGGAATTTAAGCCAGTTATACCATCCTATTAAAGCTAGAACCATTTTGGTATAAAGTTAACTCCTTGCGCCCTAAAATTATGCTTCGCTTTTGTGAGAGTTACATACAGGGTCCGATACAAGCTTATATAAAGCTATGAATTAAGCTGTTCTTACGGTGCTAAAACTCATACGATTGTAAATCTGAAAATAAGAAAAGCTACTTAAAAAAGTAAGTGGGTTGCATGAAAGTGCACAATACTAATGTATACACGCCCGTGCACGGCCGTGTAGGAAAAACGCAAACGCATAAATGCGATACTTTTCAGAACAAATCCTTACACGTGACGCGTGGAGATGTCAGGCCTTGAGGTGTTTTGTTAATTTTCTGCACGTTATTGCAGAAAAGTCAAGTTTTCTTATTTCTAACAGACGTACAAAAGCCATGACGGACTTAGCACATAGTAAAACAAACAATGTAAAAATATATACTTATCATAAAATTTTATTGGCAGAAGAAATTAATAAATATTTTTTGCAAATGCAAAACTTTTATTTAGTTTTTATTAAAATTAACTAAAAAAAATTATTTAATAATAATATTCTAATTAATTGTATGAATTCGAGCGCTAGCGTCGAGGCCTTCAGCTAAATGCAAAATATTCAGGGGTGCCACACAAAACGTTTCAGCCCGAATTTCACGTCAATTCTATTTCACAGTGACACAGAGCAAAACGCTCTGTCATTTGGGACGGATTGAAAACTTTCGCAAAAACGCTAGTATCTGATGCTGCCAACTAGTCTGCTTGACATTTTTTGCTGACTATTTATGCAGTAATGCCACATTTCTTTAACAAAATTCGGAGTAATGTGTTTAATAAAAATATATATGGAACCACTCCTGTTTTCTTTTAATTAAGAATTAAAAAAATAGCTCTTTGAAGTAAAAAAACAAGTTTGACGGCCAAATTATTTTACTTGTTGTGCAATTTGTGAAAACATTTGTGGGCAGCTTAAATTTTGCCAAGTGGCAGTGCCTTAAAAGGCATCGTCTGAAATTTGGCAGAGCCATAAGAAAACAAGCAAGAAGAAATACCGATCAGATGCGCATCTAATTTTCTTATTTTCTGCCGCCGGAGCAAATAGAGTCGCTAACGGCATTTTTGTGCAATTTCAGTTGAACAGCTGCCAGTCAAAAATAGTTGCCTGAAAGTTGCCAGATAAATGCTTGGGTTGCCGAATAACTTTAAATTGTTTTCCCGCCAAAGTTGAAATGTTTCATTTGTATGTTAATTAGATTAAAACAATCCATTATTATACAAAAAATTTAATAATGTAAATAAAATATGAAACCAATTGAAAACCCTTAACTCTGCTATGTTAAAACTAAAAAAGTTGCTAAGCAAACACTTCTCTTATTTAATATGGCTGGGTGTCAACTTTAGCAGCCCAGTGCGATTAGGTTTGTGCACACACTAAGAAAGCGAAATCACTCGGAGTGTTGTGGCACCATGAAAATTTTCGGGCGGAATTGCTTCGAGCGAAATCAGATTTGACAGACGTTTTGTGTGGCACCCCTGATTATTTATTTTTGATCAATGTAAAAACGGAAAAAAATCTTAAAGTTTCAATTAGAAAATGCAATTTACTGAATATTCAGTTGAACGCTGAAAAAAATTAACACTTTATTAATAATATATTTAAAAATGTTAAGTTTTATGGGTTTATGCACATGAACTCCACTGAAAAACATTAATTATTTTTAATGCATGTTTAAGCTCGTCATAAATTGTTGGCATCAAACTGTGATATTATTAAATATTTACAACTACCGCAGGTGCAATTTGTTGCTGCTTTTTAACATTTTAAATATATATTTGCTTCGTGTTTATATCGTTCCAGACTCGACAACACAGATATAATATTTGCATGCAATATGTTTGACATCAAAGTTCCGGTCTTCAAATTGGAATCAACAAAATAAATGTTTAAATTTAAAAACGCCAACAGAAAGGGAAAAATTCAACCTCTATTTGAATTCTTAATGAGCTGCCGCGACCGTCAACTACGATTGCTCAACAGTGCTGAAAAGTCAATTAAAGGTAATCGAGTCAAAAATTATTGCATTAAAAAACCATGTAAAACATCACATACTGTTCGTAATTGCCAAGACAAGGTTTTTGCAAAAGAAAATTTTTGAGAAATCTTCCGAGTAGATGGTAAAACACGACTTTATTTTCCCCATACAAACATGATGCAAATATAATTGCAAACAAACAGGGTCTCTGGAAACTTCGTCACATATTTAGCTGACTTTACTTTTTTTTGATAGAGTAGTATATGTACATAAAAACCAGAGCTGCAAACCCCCGAAAAAACGGCAAGGGTTCGGTTCGGGTTCTGAACCCTAGGTTGACAATTCGCAGAGGTTCCAAAACCGGGTTCTGAATATTTTGGAACCTCGGGTTCGGTTCCAAACCCGGGTTCATCGAGTAAAAGAAATGAAAAGACATTGGTTGACTTTTGAGAAAACATTTTCATTAAATTATTGTTAGCCTATTTAGCACTAAAGTATTCAGAGTTGCCCCCGTATGACGTTTTTCTTATACAAATTTGAGCCATACAAATGATTCAGAAAACAAGTTAATTTTACGATTTTTGGCAACCCTAAAAAGAACACAATGAAGTGCACAGTGGGCGGTTGCATCCAAAAACACAAAATAAAATTGTTAGTAATTTGTAATTGAATCAGGATTTGGAATGTCTTATTTAGTTATTGGTTGCAAGCAAACCACAACAACATATAAGTATAAGATCAAAACGCATTGGAAAAGTAAGCATAAGTATTCTATGTATGCACTCATAGCTAACTCAGTTCTGTACAGCGTGCCGGGCTTATTTTTTATGGCGTCTGGCTGACGCACAAGCTGAAACAGATCGTCACATTTTGTTACAAATGTACATACATATGTAAATTCATAACCTTTTTTCACGAAATTGTGGCCGAGCTTCGATCTTCATGCCGGGCGCGCACAGCCTGTATGCAAAATGCATGTATGTATGTATGTATATACTTTGTATTTGCGTGCTCGCATGGAACCGGTAAACACAAATGGAACCGGTTCGGTTCACGGTTCCAATACATTGCTTGGGTTCGGTTCAGGTTTGGGTTCTACATAGCAAGGAACCCGAAGAGAACCGGTTCCACAGGGTTCGGTTCCGGACCGGTTTGCAGCTCTGATAAAAACACAGCATCGCGTGCTCGGGTAAGAAACACAAATATTTGTTTGTTTATAATTTGGTTTTCCACATTATTAAGTGAATTAAGGCGCATATTCAATTGAATGGGTTTTTTGATTTTTGCTTTTGCAAACTTGAGCTGAACATTTTATAGAAAAATTTATAGAAATTTATAAAAAAAAATTGTTATGTTGATAACAACATAGTTCTTTTTAAGGCCCTGCACGATGGCTATCAATTTAAGTAAAGCTCCAAAGAATTCGATGTGTTTTGAAAGATTTTTTTTGTGTTGTACTTTGAGAGCGGTTTTTCCACGTTTATATAGAGATATAGCATCGCAAACCTAAAAATATTGTCAAACCTATTCAGTTGAGCGGCACTGTACAACGCTTCAAGGGTTATTGGCCCCACTCTGTCTGCTCGGCTTGCGTCGGTCAATTGCGTGACATAAACTTGCAACAGCTGCACGTAGCAGCTGTTATCCCTCTATGGGCTTTTTAAACTGATGACTTTTTGCTCACACACATGCCTTATGCTTCAATTGAGCTAGCGATGCCCAATTTAATTAATACCAGACCGTAGCTCAATAAACAACACAGATCGTTACTTTGTCAACTTGCTCCATTAATTAAATTACTGCTTTCAATTGAAACTCAAATAGCAAAGCAGCAGAAGTATGACATTACGCACGGCAAGTGGATAAATCAATTGATTTGGGTCACCACCTCCCAACATTCTGAATTGAATGCAGCCTTTCAAATACTAATGTCCAAACTTTAAGTCAACAAGCAACTAGAAACTTGCAGCTTGTAACGAGCAGCTAACGATTGCAATTTGCAACTGGCAGGCACATTTCACATTTCAAAAGCAGAGGCACATCACTCATTCATTCAAACACTCGTACATCTGATCGTTTATCAATTATTGTTTAGTTCCCAACCCATTGAGGGTCGCACTCGTAGTTCGCAAATGTCTCGGCGACATTTTCCACTGCTCAGCTATCCGTGTTATTGTTGATTCTATTGTTGCTGTTTGTGTATTTGATTTGTATTAAGGCGCTCCCTTCTGCCATTGATTTGTTCCTCTTTACTTGCAGCTCGTAACATGCGACGTACAGGTCGTTGCGCAGTTTGCAATTACGTGCGTCATTAAACCAGCGACCATTGCCGTCATTGGGTTACTTTCTGAACTTTTTCGTTATTTATTTTACATTCAGTTTTAAAGTCACTTAAGATTTTCAATTGAGTTGCCGTTCACAACTTGCAGCTGCAATTCTAAGAACTTGCAATTAGTGTTCCCCAATCGGATCAAATGCCTGACACCAAAACAAACAGCACGTTGCCAACTAGCCAAAACGAAGTCATGCTTAACGAGCTTAAAGGATACAGTTGCTGGCATTTAGCAAAACAAACGAAAAATATCGGTTTACAGTTTAATGGATTCGTTTCAAATGTGTTAAAAATTGATTTTTATAAATTATTAAGCCCAGGCAGCATGTTCACAAAAAATTTTGGGTGTCTGTAAAGTTTTGTTTACGAATGACAACGTCTAACGTGACAACGTCATTAGAAAACACTGATAAATTGAACACTGTCAAAATCCGAGCAAGTGAAGCCCAAGTCGTTGTCCAGAAAAGTTGATTTAAATTTTATGATCGAGCTTGATAAATATTAAAGTGTTGGAGCAAAAACAACACAATCATCTAATTGAAATTTCTCTGCAGGCCTGGTTCACTACACTATTTTTATAAAAATAATCAAAATAATCAACAAACTATTAAACATTTAAATTCACTCGAATGCATACAAACAATGTACTAGTGTACTTTACCTCATTTGAGGCGTTACCTGCAATACAAGTAAGCATTAACGCCTACATTTTGGTCGAACACAAAAAGTTGTTTTTAAATCGTTTGTATCTAAACCTATTTATGTTACCTGTAGTGTACCCCAAGGTAGTCGCCTTGGTCCTTTGCTATTTAATTTGTTAATTAACGAACTCTTATGTATATATGTTTGCTGATGATGTAAAACTATGTTTAACACAGAGCTGCGAACCAGTCCGGAACCGAACCCTGTGGAACCGGTTCTCTGCGGGTTCCTCTCTATGTGGAACCGAACCCTGATCCGAACCCGAGCAACGTATTGGAGCCGTGAACCGAACCGGCACGAAGCCCGTAGCAAAGGCATTTAAAATATGTGCTAAAGCTGGCCATACACGGTGAACATTATGGTGTGATTTGTTGGTGTTGGGGTGAAAATCACTCGTGTATGGGCAAGTTGGCCAACATGTGCGCGGTTTACGATCTTGTTCGTCAACCGCCAACTTGCTGCCCAACATGTTGGTCGTGTATGGGCTAGTTTTCAACAAATTTGTTTGTTTACCAACATGCTCTACATGTTCTACATTTCTCAATAAATTGATATGAGAACGCGTATTTCTTTGAAGAAGTTAATCATTCGTCCATTTCCTTTTTCATTGTTTCTTTTTATTTTTTTCAGTGCACAAATAAATCACTAGTAAAGCAATTGCGTCGTCCGCACTTCTATCGGTCATCTTCTCTATTCAACAATCACACAGAAAATTAAGTTTATGAACATGTTGGCTCGAGTATGGCGAAGCGACGCCCAACAAATCACACCAACATGTTCACCGTGTATGGCCAGCTTAAGCGTGTGATAGTGGGACAGTTTATAAATTCTATATCATGTTTTAATAATAATTAGTTCATATCCTTTTTTATTTATTTCCACTATAGCAACCAATAACTAAATAAAACATTCAAAATCCTGATTCAATTACAAATTACTAACAATATTATTTTGTGTTTTTGGATGCAACCGCCCACTGTGCACTTAATTGTGTGTTCTTTTTAGGGTTGCCAAAAATCGTTAAATTTACTTGTTGTATGTATCATTTGTATGGCTCAAATTTATACAAGAAAAACGTAATACGGTTGCAACTCTTAATACTAATAAAATACTATTACATAAGCTAACAATAATTTAATGAAAATGTTCATTAAGTCAACAAATGTCTTTTTAATTTGTTTTACTCGACGAACCCGGGTTTGGAACCGAACCCGAAGTTCCAAAATATTCAGAACCCGGTTTTGGAACCTCTGCGAATATTCATCCGGAACCCAAACCGAACCCATAACAACATACAATGATGCTTTTCTTTGTAACTTGCTACAGTCGGATTTGGGTGCATTGTCGGCCTGGTGTCGTTTTACTCAATTTAAATTGTTCTAAATGTAAAGTCATGTCTTTTTGTAGAAGTACCCCTCATACTGCTCACTATTTGCTTGATGCTTCACCACTTGACCGAGTGTTTGAAATTAAAAATTTAGGCATTATTTTTGATCTTAAATTAAAGTATATTTCGTCCATGGTCAATAAAGCCATTAATGTCATTGGCTCAATCAAGCGGTGGTCGAAAGAGTTTGACGATCCCTACTAGAGATGGGCACGGGCCTGGCCGGGCCTAAAAATCATTTTCGGGCTTTAACGTGCGGGCCCGGGCCTTAGTGGCGGGCCTAAAGAGCCCGGCGGGCCTAAAAAAGCCCGGTGGGCCTAAAAAGCCCGGCAGGCTCGAGCTGGGCAGATTATAACGATAAGCGCGCTATATTTGTGAACAGTGAACAGCAACACCAAATTTATTTTAGATTAAATATCGAGCATATGTAAACTATCGCAACAGTTGATAGTCTATCAAGTGAACATGTTCACTTGCTCTTTTTTTTCAATGAGTCAACTAGCTCACATTGCTCACTTGTTCACATGTTCAATTAATTTGAAATAAATTTATCGACTTGTTGCCCTTCTTGAGCATTATTATTTTTTTTTAATTTTTTTTTGCCGGTCCTGGCCGGGCTTTTTTGAAAATAACCCGGGCCGGGCCGGGCCTCTTTTTTGAGGCCCGCGCCCACCTCTAATCCCTACACCACTAAAACGCTTCATACAACCCTAGTACGACCCATCCTGGAGTATGGATCTTGTGTGTGGTCCCCATAATACTCGATTCACCAGGATAGAATTGAATCTGTGCAGAAGAAATTTCTTCTATTTGCCCTTAGAAGTTTTAACTGGGTTTCTGGAGTAGACTTACCCCCATATTTAAGTAGACTCCTTTTGATTAATCTTCCCTCCCTGTTAAGCCGTAGAACTATGCATGGAGTATTATTTATTACTAACCTACTTAATGGTGAAATCGACTCTTCAGTTCTTTTGAGTCGAATTAAATTAAACGTCCCAATTATATCTTCACGTAACTTTGTACCTCTTAGCCTTGATCGTTGGTTGACCAACTATTTAAATCACGAACCATTTCGTGTTATATGGTCTGACTATAACAAACTTAATATTAAGCTATTGTATAGATTTTATCGCAGTTTTTATTCTCTTGTCTCCTTGGAGGCCTCAATTCCAGTACTTAAAAGATCGATACTTTTTGCTTTATCTAATCGTAACCACTAACTACTAATCTAACGCTGGTCTATGGTATGCTCAATATATTTAACACTCCCTTACAGTTAGAGCTACCAAATTTGGTAGGAAGATAGCAATTGACAATGATCCACAATGATCTGCAACAAAAACATGGATGAAAAACGAAAAATAAAAATTTTCTGAACATACAAAATAGTTGGAATAAAAAGCGTTCATGGCTTAGTATGGTCGTTTACAAAATACTTGACACCAATGTTAACGTCGCGTTTTTAACATGCTGTTCGTTCTTGAGTTTTGCAATATTCACCTGGACAACGTCTACAATTCAATGGTACCACAAAATGGCCAGTCTTAAACTTGGCCTTTTTGCTAAGCATACATGAGAGCAGGCATTGGACCAGCTGAACCAGCCTTTTTTCTTAATAATTGCAGAATATATACTGTCTTCTGGCGGTGAAATTCAAGTCACTTATGGTTGCAGGTAACATCAAACATAGAAACAAGTGAAAATAGTAAGTAAATCGATAATTTAATCCAATTTAATAATTTTAACCAACTATGTTTTAGTTTCGGAGAAACAATACTGGGAATGACAGCAGCGAAAAAACAAGGCTCCGAACAAAAAAAATTAAAGGACGTAGACATCGCTAGACAAATTATACGAGTTGGAAACAGATAGATTAAATTTAAGCAAACCACAGCTGGTAGTTTAGGAAAATAAACTGGTTTTCACCGTGAAAAGCACAATTGGATGAAAGAAATAGAGAGAAAAAAAGTTAGATTTGGAGGAGAGGTAGAGGGATCTGGAAAGAACAAAAATACAAAATCCGTTATGAAAAAAATAAATATTTTTGTAAACAATTAAAAATAAAACATTGGGGGTATTCACTTGTCATTGTAAAGTTGGAAATTTTGCCACACACGAGCTACTGAGCGACCCTTTTTGTTTGACAGTCTTAATTGAGGGCCAAAAATGTATTGGTGACTGATTAGGCATGAATAAGATAAGATTATAAACATGATATGCGATAAGCGCACTTAGGGTCAACAAGGCAGACCAACTTAGAGTGCAGTAGAAATAGGGACACATGTTTGTTACCTAATAGCCTATTTCCATTGCTCAGTTACTGTTAACTTAACAGTCAGTTACGAAAATTGTTTCCATTGCTCTGTAACTGAACCTCAGTTAATGCATCAGCTGTTCGGTTTGTTTTGTTTTGGTTTGTTATAGCTAAAATTACGAATTAATCATGAAGCGAAATTTATTATTGCAAATTGTTAGTGCATTATTGTCAGTTTGATTGACATACATGCTATTTCTACAAGCTGATTTGCTTGTTATGAAGGAGCAATGTAATTTTATAAAAACATTGGCCACGAACATTTCAAATAGCAGAAAATGAGAGCGTCTATCTGGGTGGTCGTTAGTAAGTTAAAATTAAATTGCAAGCATATTTGAAAACAGTATAATATCTCTATATTTATGTTGAAAATAGCCAAGGCATGGAAAATTTTGGGAGCTGGATGTGCCCCAAAATAGTGATGCGTTTTTCAAGGCATTTCCGCCGTGGGAGTTTCTCTGCATTGCCCTGAACCAAGTTCTCCATGCCTTACTCCCAAAAATCGTTTTTTTTTTTGTAAATACATCTAAAAAGAAGTATATTAATTATTTTAAAAATATAATTCAAAATTGCGCTCTACCTTTCAACGTTGAATCAGCTGTTTTGTGACTTTTCGATGAAACATCGTGATGTTTTATCGAACAAGTGTTCAAATGAACTGCTTTCTCTTCAGTTATCTTCAGATAATATTTACGGTCAGTTTTACTTCAGTTAATTCCTTATGGGAGAATACACGCAAACTGAACCTCAGTTACTGTTAACTCACTGTTAAATGAATAATAGCCTATTTCCACTGCTCAGTTATTCATTTAACAGTGAGTTAACAGTAACTGAGGTTCAGTTTGCATGTATTCTCCCATAAGGAAGTAACTGAAGTAAAACTGACCGTAAATATTATCTGAAGATAACTGAAGAGAAACCAGTTCATTTGAACACTTGTTCGATAAAACATCGCGATGTTTCATCGAAAAAGTCACAAAACAGCTGATTCAACGTTGAAAGGGAGAGCGCAATTTTGAATTATATTTTTAAAATAATTAATATACTTCTTTTTTAGATGTATTTACAAAAAAAAAAACGATTTTTGGGAGTAAGGCATGGAGAACTTGGTTTCAGGGTAATGCAGAGAAACTCCCACGGCGGAAATGAAATCCTTGAAAAACGCATCACTATTTTGTGGCACATCCAGCTCCCAAAATTTTCCATGCCTTTATTTTCAACATAAATATAGAGATATTATACTGTTTTCAAATATGCTTGCAATTTGATTTTAACTTACTAACGACCATCCAGATAGACGCTCTCATTTTCTGCTATTTGAAATGTTCGTGGCCAATGTTTTTATAAAATTACATTGCTCCTTCATAACAAGCAAATCAGCTTGTAGAAATAGCATGTATGTCAATCAAACTGACAATAATGCACTACAAATTTGCAATAATGAATTTCGCTCCATGATTAATTCGTAATTTTAGCTATTACAAACCAAAACAAAACAAACCGAACAGCTGATTCATTAACTGAGGTTCAGTTACAGTGCAATGGAAACAACTTTCGTAACTGACTGTTAAGTTAACAGTAACTGAGCAATGGAAATAGGCTATAACTGAGCAGTGGAAATATTATTTTTTAAATGGAATAAAAAAAAACACATGGCAACAATGTATCACTGCTACTGTCATATGGTTTGTTTACATTGTTTCTCTTGTTGTTTTCAAAAAAAAAAGAACAAGAGACAAAGCCCGTAAGCAACGTATATTTAGACGTTGATGCTTCATGCGTGCGCATACTTTTGGTTCAGTCTTGCGACTATGCTGTAAGGTTGAAATCAACGTTTGGTTAGGCCTTTTCACGTTCAGTTAAACAGCGAAACATTTTCTCATTTTGCTTTGCCTTTCTCCGATAGCATGTAAACACAGAGTTGCACAGTGTTTGATGTGAATCATAAAGTTATCGATACAAAATATCGCACAAGCAAATATAAGCGCAAATAGTAAATACATTCAGGGGCGGTTTACGAAAATGGGCGCCTTAGGCCTGTCCAATTTAGCGCCCCCTGTGCTTCATAAAATAATCGAATAAGCAAAGGATAAAATTAATAATTTTTTTAATCAAAAATTAGGTGCACGCTTTCTCGCTTTCAAGCGTGCGAATTTATCAATGATTTTATCGGTCTCTGCCATATCCACAAGCTCTGAGTTTGCAGCAAAAACAAACGAATAAGTATATGCTCTGTTATTTATATAAATTCGGCATGGAGTTTTGTTGCCTCAAGCCAGCATTGTAAGTTTTCATTCTCCGATAAAGAAAGCCATTTAAAAATCAGTTTAGGTGGAAAGTGTCCGATAAACACTTTGAACTGACCTCTTCGATTAGGTCGACACATGTAACATTTGTGAAGCACCTCTAGAAATGCTTTTCTGCCTATGTTGGCTCATGCCTGATTTTAGTTTGCTTCTGCTCCCTATTAAGGGAAAATGTCTGCTGCTAAGTACCCACATTTGTAGGGACTAAGCCAATAGCTCTTAAGAATTTGGAGCCATGTCCTGGGGCTTCCCGCCTGGAGCTATTTAAGAACCTGACCTGTAAATTGTTTTGGCCATTTAGCAGCATTTCACATTTCAGCAATTTATATTTGATTTACAATCCCTCAAATGCCTCTGTAAGCTGCGTGTTGACTGAGTGCCTAAGCAGCGTAAGCTGCCCGCCGTCTAGCATTGGGAAGACCATGCCTGCTTTTTATACTCGTATAGAGTATATTGGCTGTGTGCAATGTCCGTCATGGTGTCTGTCTGTCCGTCTGAACGCAACTTTTTTCCACAGCCTTTAAGCTAGAGAAAATTTGCAAATATGTTTTTCTATAGCCGGGACAAGTAAAGTGTCAAGATTGGGGTTCTACAATTATTGAGGGGCTGGCAATTCGATAAATTCGATAGCCCAAAATCGATAAATTCTTATATTTCCCACAACTTTACGGTTAAAGTTACCAAATTTTGCTATTAGAATCCTACCAAAAAACTGCATCAAAAATTGTTGGAGACACGCTCACCCATACCGCCCTAGCCGATAGATATGGAAGATTGCAGTTCCAGCATTCGGCAGCCCGATCGCATACACACACAAAAAACTCGAGTTCAGAGTATCTAGTAGTTGAGCCTCCACGACAAGAGTGTTTTTGCTTGTTTTCTTTTGTGTGTTCTAAGAAAAAGTCTAAAAAATTTAAGTCGTTCTCGCAGCGGCTGTCTCAAGTAGACGCTTTATGGAATATGCATGATAATGATGAGGATGTCTAAAGGACCTGCCGCTCCATTTTCATTTCATTTCTTTTTTATATGATTGCGCCGCTGAGTCGCTGCCGCTGCCTGGTGTTTATGTGATATTTACATAATAAAAACGAGCGTCAAACGAATTGTTTTGGAGCTGACTCTCACCCCAAGAGTTAGCTGCTGCCGGCCTTTATTTTTTATCCGCAGCATATACAGCAAAAAGCCATCAGTTGCACGTTCCCCGCCTCCATCCACAGCTGTCCCCCGCTACGAAATATGACCCACATCTATGATTACTTTCATGACGCCTTCGGGCTTTGAAAAAAGTTGTGTGAGAGAGCAAAGAATAACTCCTCTGTTTTTGTTTATACTTACTTTTGGTGGGGCTGGCCAAGAAAAAAAACAACGACGAAGTTTTTTATATCCTTTTGTCTTTTTATTTATTTGATAGCAAGTTTGGGGCTTTTGCCCATATCCATCCTGGTATTTTGTAAATCTTGAACTTCTAGCAGTTGTGCGCAAAATTAAGTTTCCCTTCCTTTTATAAAACAAATAAACCTCCAAAAAGCGTAGAAGTGCAACTTGTTTTTTTTTTCAGTTTCGATCAAACGATCTGCGTTACCCCTGACCTTGCTGCCTTTTATATTCCATTTTGGAGGCTTTGAAGCAACAAGAATATATACATTGTATATATATAGAATATATACATTGTATATATTCTTGTTGCTTTGAAGCTTCCATGGTCCCCATAAAAGCAGGTAGGTCACCACCAAGCTAATACAAGTAAGAAGTTACTAGTCGAGACTTTTTAGTGTCTGGTACACGCGTATACAGAAAGTGCACGCCAATGATTTTTATTTTGTCTAAAATTTTTTGTCAAGTTTTACAATTTTATTTTTATCGATTACACAAGTGTATCGGAAACCGGAAAAGTTATCGATCATTTGAAATTTCAAAATCTGAAGTCACAAACTCTTTGCAAAAGCGTAGTGAGTCGCGTGTGTTTTCGTCTGTCACTCAATTCACACCATGATGGAATAACATAAGTTGGTCCCGTCGGCAACAGACATCCACTTATGGTATGCTTGCAATAAGTGCGAGTGAAACGCACACTTTACTCTGAATGTAAGCGAAACGGCTGTAGAGTGTGTTGATTAACCCTCAACTGATCCGTGTTTTCTAAAATAGCTCATTATAAAACAAAGAGGTGAATAGATTCATTTTAAATAATTTTGAGTTAGCAACTAGTTTAGTCAGACTTTTTAATAATAATAATAAATGAAAATGCTGAAAGAAAATCATAAAACATAAGAAAATCTGCAAATTACTTTTTGTATCATGATCTGGCTTGCGCCAACACAATGATGTGTGAGTGCATGCATTTGTATATTCATATGTGTGTGTTAAAAAATTCGTCCGCGGAGATGCGTCGCACACAACGTTCAGCTCGAGACTGAAGTATAAGGCGAAAAAAAGAGGGCGACAGGCCGAGTTAAGGCCCAACCAAACGATGCTTGCTAGCTCAAAGCATCGAAGTTGGCAAAGTTTCAACATGTGCTACGTAGTTTATCTGCCCAAACGATGCTTGCGCACGAATTCGTTGAGTTTTTTTTTTTTTAACGAATGCTTTGACGCCTAAGCAAAGTTTCACTCCGTGAAAACATGCTTTGATGCTTTGCGCTGTAGAGTTGTCGCTGTTTTTTTGTTATACGGAAAATATTTTAAAAAATTGTTAAATGTTCTTTTTAATGGTTTTAAACATATTGATATAATACACAACATTTAAATAAAATGAGTTTTCCTTATTTTTAACATTGGGGGTCTTCACACGCAACGTTATTCGTTACGAATAACACTTTAACGAGCTGGCAACCCCGACAAACTACTTGTTATTCGGTAAAAAATGAAAATGAATGAAATGAAATAAAAGGCAATGTCAGCTGTGTTGAAAATATTTTAACGATTAACAACTGACGTAAAAAAGGAGTCTTCACAGTTGGCAAGCTTTAACAAATTTAACGAATAACGAATAACAACTTGCGTGTGAAAACTCCTAATATAGTAATTAAACATGTAAACAAGGTAAAAATTCACATGTGACGTCATCAGCGCAGAACATAAACAAGTTTCTGGCAATCTGAGTTTTATCGTTCAATGTTCAGCGGAAAAAAACGCTTCAAATTCGCCGTCAAAGCGAATTCGCACCGCTCTGGTGTGCGCACGTTTATAAGACACAATGTAAATAATCGTGCCGCTGCCGCTGCGACAAAATCGCTCTAGTGTGTGGGATGCTTTATGCTACATTGTTAAGTATGCCTTGTGTTATTCCATCATGGTTCACACTAACTTTCTTCTAGAACATCCGCGCCACACTCAGTCCGTATAGCTATCTCTCTCGGACCTCGCCTTTGTGTATCTACCAATTCATGATGCATACTCTCATTGTTTCCTTTTTCATTCATTCAAAGGTTACTTATCATTAACCGTATTCTTGACGCTGACGTGTTATGGTTTTTAAGTTTTTTTTTCATTTTTGTTTTGCATTTTTTTCTTAATGATCAATCTTTTGATAATATTGTGTTAAAATTTAAAGTTAATCCGACTTTAACTAACAAAGTTACAGCGTTTCAAGCGACTGTATCTTTGGGACATAATGAAAAGATCGATTCTGTTCTTGATCAATGAGTGTTATGCTCAAGCAAGCAAAGACACTTTTCTTCGTTTTCGTTTTGGATAAGTTTTATGACAGTGTTTTACTGTATGGAGCTGGCATTGATGACTCTATGCAAGCATAAAAACTCATGTTCTTTTGTAAATGGTTTGTTTTGAATTTTTACTTATGAATATAAAAAAAAAAAACGTTAAATAGATTTTCCCGAAAACGTAATTCAAGTCATAACTCAAAATCCACTGAACCGATCCTTTTGAAAATTTCAGCATAACTTCTTCACATAAGTCAACAGGTAATCACGAAGAGTTCTTATTTATTTTTTTTTTTTTTTATTTTTTTATAACAAATGAATCGCGATTTTTTTTTTTTGCTAAAATTGCATTTTTCACTTTGAAGTGCTTGAATTTGAAAAAAAAAAATAAAATAAAATAAAAACTCTTCGTGATTACCTCGAGAATTTCATCACCTTTAAAATGCATATAAGTTTTTTTGTTTCCGATGATCCGGTAACGAGATATGATGCACACTGCAAAACCATTTTATTTTAATTCTCCTCGGGAGATTCACTGGCTTGTTTTTCAATATTTTGCTTTGAAAATTGGATCTAACATTCTTCAAAAGTTGTTAAATAATACTAGTTAGTGCCCCACTTACTTCGCTGCGCGGATAGTTTATAAAAAATTTTAGCAACAGAAGATAGATATAAAATAAATCAATTAGAAAATATTTCACAAAATATTAAAGCAATATTTTCTTTTACACGCCACCATTGAGGTAGAGAATCAGGCGCGTCATTATGCTCGTTACCGAAGGGGGGCTGGCAAATCGATAAATTCGATAACTCAAAATCGATAAATCCACCTATTCCGCACACCCTTACAGTTAGAGTAACCAAATTTGGTAGGAAGATAGCTACTGGCATCCTCGAAAAATTGTGGTGCCACGTCCACCCATTCCGCCCCCAGCCCCCCGCAGTTTTAAATCAAAAACGCCAATATCTTCCTCAGTTTTTGAGTAAGAGCCACCAAAATTTGCGCCAAGATAGGTGATGACGATCCCCAAACTGCATCAAAACTTTGGATGCCGCGCCCATAACTGGTAGCGACACCGAAAGATATTTTGGGGCCCAGCCCCCCTTCCCCACCTTTAACAAACTTTGAGCTAGTGTCACCAAATTTGGAGGGAAGATAGCTGAAACTGTAGCTGCTGTGGCTGCAGCGGCTGCATATAAAACTGTGGCAGGGCCACAGCAAGCAAAGCACTCCAAAATCTTTTGCATTCACAGTTATATTTATACCCTGAAATGGGTAAAAAAAAAGGGTATAATTGTTTTGTAGAAAAGTATGTAACAGGCAAAAAGAAGCATCTCCGACCCCATATAAAGTATATATATTCTTGATCAGCATCAACAGCCGAGTCGTCTGTCCTTAACAGTCGTGGCTTATTCAAATCCACTACAATGTCTGTATGCAATATGAAAATCATACCCAACCGGTCATATGTGACGTCACGCAAAACAGCTATTTATGCGCCATGCGTTATCGGTATTTTTTGTATCATGATTTCGGCACACTCTCTTATGTATGCGCGCGCTCTGCAAGTCAAACAAAGAGCGTAGTATCGCTGCCTTCTTCGCACGCACTGAATCAAAGCAAAACATATCTAAGAGGCTGCAGTTAAGTGAGTTGCATAGCCTAAACTCACACGTACTTTAGCCTTTAGTTTTGATTTAGTGTGTGTGGAGGAGGTAGGGTTATTGAACTTTATGATTGACATGCAAAGCGCGCACATAAAATAGCGAGTGAAAGTAAATGAGAAACAACAAAGGAGCATGATCGGAGCGAGATTTCAAATTATCTAATTATCATACAAGTAAGTGCGCGGCGCGCTCTGTTAAGTTTTAAGCGGCTCTTTGAGTTTGGGACGAAGAGCGTGGTTCACACGTACGACGCAGGCATGCATAGATATGTATACAAACTTATGTGAACGGCCTTTGCTTGTTCGAAATTGTATATTATTAATGTCAGTGTGTTACTTTTTGTCTAAGTTAAATTAGCAGCAAGTAGGCAAATCCACCCCCATAACATATTCTGGTATGCAAAATTTTTCTAGAAGCACCAAGTTTTGTTTTGTTGTTGTTTTTTTTTTTAAATCAATGACACCAACAAAAAGTAGCAGTGCGGGCCCAACAACCACACTAACACCAACAACAAACGCTACTTGGGTCGTAAATCAATTTTCAAAGGCACACAAATCTGAAAGAAAAACAATGTGCACTGTGCGAAGTAATACATGTACATAAAATTATGAAATTTAAATTTTCTTGCGCATTGTTCACTTAATTGTGTTTGCACTTATTCATCAAGAAACGGAAACCCGTTTCTTTTTTGCGAGTGTACGAACCTTTTTTTTATGACTTTGCTTGTGCGACACGAAGGCGTCACTACGCATTTGTTTTGTTTTTGTATTCTCGCTCGCGATCAAACTCTCAGCTTGTGCGACAATCAGACGGCAGTAGTGGAATGGGTAATGTGTTTTGTATTTGGAATGGGTAAAAGTGCTCCAAAATGTATGGGAGGTACTCCAACGAGTTGTCCAAAATAAAATTCCGTTCTTAGTGCTCACTTACTACCTGCATGGAATATTGTGTGAAAATTTCAGCCTTCTAGCTCTTTTCGTTTAGAATTTGGCAAACACGTCAGTCAGAACAAACATTTTTATATATGTATATAGATGTAAGGCATATGAATTGTCTTGCAATTATATGTATTTGCAACGCAGCTCAAATTGATTGCAAATGCGAATATATATACATATATATTATATTTTGTTTGGCTGGTTACACTACACTACACTATTTTTATAAAAATAATCAAAATAATCAACAAACTAATTAACATTAAAATTCACTCGAATGCATACAAACAATGTCTATACGCGAGATTTCTAGAGTTCAGGGTATCGTCTAGTCGATAATCTAGTTAAAAAAAGATAAAAATATAAATATTCAAGAAATCGCCACGAGGTGTTGAACTCGGGTCATAAAAAATCAAATATTCTACTACGGAGCGTTTGTTCAGCGGTGCCACAACCATGTTTACCTTAAATAGTAGTTAATGTTGAACTGCAGACACGCTAAAAATGAGAGTAACGTGACACTTTTTGAACATGCTGCCTGTGTTTATCGATTTATAAGACGTTATCACGTCAAAAACTTTTTGTATTCGACCACACAAGTACTCCGAAGGACAAAAAAAAAAGTGTGTGTGTGTTTCACGCACGACTGAAGTTATACTTCTTGTTTCTACTTGTTGTTGTTGTTGTTGATTTTGTTGTTGCTGGGTTTGTTTTACAGCATTTGCATTTGGATCCATTACACTTAAAATATAAATTTGTGGTAAAGTTACTTGTCGGCCGTTTGTATAGTAGTGCTGTCAAGTACTTTAATTGAACTTTATTTATTTATGTCATTTATGTAATTTTTAATAACTAGCACAGTTCACACTACCACAATTTTATAAAACTTATAGACTTAAGCACGCGTATCGTGCTATCGCGCTCTATTGTATTTGTGTTTTGTGTTTATGCTTTGTGCTATATTTTCACGTATATCGATCTATCGATAAATGCATTCATTTACACACAAACGACGTTGCCATGCTCAACTTTTTATTTATGTTGAAAGACGATCATAATCAATTTAGTTTTTCGTTTTTTCTAAATTTGAAAATAAATAAAAATCATAATTAAAAATAAGAAAAGAATTAAGAAAATATTTAAATAATTCGTATTCAAATAACTTTTATTATGGTATTAGTATGTAGTTTTAATATGGTGTTATATATGGCAGTACCGTTTCTATAGAAAAAGGAATTAGCAATATGAAATATTTTTACATATATCGTGCTATCGCGCTCTATTGTATTTGTGTTTTGTGTTTATGCTTTGTGCTATATTTTCACGTATATCGATCTATCGATAAATGCATTCATTTACACACAAACGACGTTGCCATGCTCAACTTTTTATTTATGTTGAAAGACGATCATAATCAATTTAGTTTTTCGTTTTTTCTAAATTTGAAAATAAATAAAAATCATAATTAAAAATAAGAAAAGAATTAAGAAAATATTTAAATAATTCGTATTCAAATAACTTTTTATTATGGTATTAGTATGTAGTTTTAATATGGTGTTATATATGGCAGTACCGTTTCTATAGAAAAGGAATTAGCAATATGAAATATTTTCACATATATCGTGCTATCGCGCTCTATTGTATTTGTGTTTTGTGTTTATGCTTTGTGCTATATTTTCACGTATATCTCTCCATCGCGCTCACATATTTATAAACACGTATTGTATTGTAGTATTGTATTTTTGTTTTGTGTTTATGCTTTGGCATTCCTTTTGTAAAAAGTCGATTAATCTGTCGATAATTTTCTGTCGTTTCTTTGGTATGTCGTTCTGTTTTCTGTCGTTTCTTTGGTATGTCGTTCTGTAAATTTTTACCCCCATATAAAACCCTCGATATAGAAGTATAACTTCAAAAAGTTTTGCTGGAAATCCATTAATATTTCATTTTTGAGAATGAATACAAAAATCGGTGTAAGCCACGTCAGTCCGCATTTGGCCCTGGATCCCTTGAAGGAGGAGCGATCACAGCTGTTCAAGTTATATTTAGTAGGAAAAACGGAATCATCAGAAATATTGGGTTTTAATCAGGTTTCAGTGAGTGCAATTATTTGCAAATCAAAAGATAGGCTGTTAACATATAATTTGATAGGCCGAGCTAATTACTTCTGTTAGTTTTTTGACGCCGGGGTGGAGGCCACAGGATGGCTAACAGGCGGTGCGCTACTGATCCTCATACCATTATTATTATTTCTTCGCCGATTAACAACCTCCTAAATGACGAGCTGAGGCGGCCAAAACTCTTCAGTATAAATTTTCGAGAAAAGTTCAGGCAGAACACTCAACTTGAAAGAAGAAATACTTCGAGCATGTTTATATTTAAACTTTTCGTCAAAAACAAGTGGGAAATCAATTTCACTTGTAACCTAGGTACTAACATCATCCGATGAAGTATCGAATGCTAGCCGAGACACGAAAATTAATTTATTTAGAGGAACAAAAAGAGGCATGTGAGCCCCGGCTGTACCTACAGTAGGATTACTAGGCACACAAGCTGTTGAACCGGAGGGCTCAAGTAAAGGATTGTTAGCTAGTAAAGAACGAACGGTGATTACGTTATTACTGGGATTTCTTGCCGGGGAGTTAAATACAATTAATGGGCTAGCAATTGGACCCGTTGAGGGATTAATGCTAGACACCAGAAGTGGCTTGGTTTGCAAAACAGATTAAATTGTCTTTTTATACTCGACACCGAAGGTAAAGAATATATTGGGTTTGTGAAATGTCCGTCATGGTTTCAGTCCGTCCGTATGTTGGAAACTTATTTTGCAAATATCCTTTTCTATGGCCGGGACGGATAAAGTGTCAAGACTGGGGTTCAAAGATTACTGGCAAATCGATCGATTCGATAACTCAAAATCAATAAATACACCTATTTCCCACAGTTAGAGCTAACAATCAAAAATTTTGGAGCCAGCCCCCAGCCCCCCGCAGTTTGTAATCAGAGACGCTTAAAACTTCCACAGTTTTCAAGCTATAGCCATCGAATTTGGTGTCAAGATTGTCGACGACATCCCTCAAAAAACTGCATCGAAACTTTGAATGTCAATCCCACCCATACCGCCCAAGCCGCTCCTAGCTCCAACCGCCTCCTTAACAATAGGAGTGCGTCTATCCTTCTCAGTTTTTAAGCAAGAGTCACCAAATTTGGTACGAAAACTTTTGATGCCACGTCACCAATACCGCCTCCAGCCCCAACACCCCCACCATTAAAAAACTGGTATGCGTATTGTTTAAAGGAAGAACTATATCCACCTTTGCACAATTTGCCCACAAAAATATTGTTTGTTCGTTTTAACTTAACTTTATTAATTAGTTGCACCGGCTGTTATTTATGCGTCTGTTTGCATGTGATAATCGAACGAGAGTGATCTGAGCCGATTTTACAAGAGACGTACAAAAGGTGTAAAGCATACAATGGATTATTCTCACATTTCGTTTTGGTTAAGAGAGCGCATGAGCTTTTAAATGTGCTAACATACGAGCTTTAAGAGCATGAATTATGATAACATAGAATATGATAAGAGCAAGCAAGCATTAGCGGAAGGCATTTACATTTAATACTATTTAAATAATAACAGCGTATAATTGAATGTTCTGCTCCTGACACGTATCTCTTTTGAGACGGAGTCACCTTATTTGGAAATAAGATAGCTGGTGACGTCACGTCACACCGCCTCTTTTAAAAGGGGAATGCGTGTATCTTTCACAGCTAGAGTCACCAAATTTGGTGGAATATAACTGGTGACATCTCCGCAAGATCTGCATCAGCCAATCATTGAACGCAACGCACACCCCTTGCGCATCCGTACATCTTTGCAATTCGGCCTTGTTTTAACAGTTTTTAAACGGGTTTCGATATACTGCAGTCGTTTGCGTCCAACTCAAACGTTTCACTTGTTTTGATTATTGTCGGGCAAAGAATTCATAAGATACAGAGTCAGAGACAAAGTGAAATACATCACAAAACTACTGAGAAACTTTCCGGTTAGCCAAATGAACAAAATAAAATAAATTTTCAACTCTAAGGGAAAATCTATTTTAAACATACGTATTAAACCCCATCCTCTTCCTTTCTGTTTTTTCTCTTCACAGGCAAAACAAGCGGACAGAGCGCCATAAATATCCAAGGCCAAGCACGAAGCCAACGACAAACTTGTATGAAAAAAATTTAAGCCAAAATTAAAGCATCAAGAGCAAGCGAGAAGAAAAGACACAATTAGATGGAGAGAAGAAACAAACAGAAGAATCAACTTACCAATCAAACCACACCACAAACTGGGTGCACACACAACCGAAGGGAGTAAAACTCAAAAAGGCTTGTCAAGTCGTAGTCAGAGACAGCAACAGAGTGCGAGTTGAGGGGGAGAGAGCACTCATAATGAGCAGACGACGGTCGTCTGCAATGGCATTTACCATACCGCCGTCATTGTTGCTGTCGCATCTGCCAATGCTCCTATTTTTGTTGATATTGGAACTAGTACCGACAAAAGGCCTGGCAAATTGTCCAAATGGCTGTGAATGTGATGATGAAACCCTGAAAGTGAACTGTGGTGTGGGAAATTTGGATGTGCTGCCTATTGCACTCAACCCGTCTATACAACGGCTAGTGATTAAGAACAACAAGCTAAAGACTATTGATTCATCAATGCAGTTCTATTCGCAGCTAATATTCCTTGATTTATCCTACAATGATATGGTCACAATACCAGATCGCTCATTCGCCTATCATGCCAAGCTGCTGGAGCTGCATCTGAATCACAACAAAATTGGGCAGGTGACGAACAAAACGTTTGCGGGCCTGAGCTCTATTACAACTCTTAACCTAAGAGGCAATCTGATTGCCGAACTAGAGTATCGGACCTTTTCACCGATGGTTAAGATGGTGGAGCTAAATCTTGGCCAAAATCGCATCGGTCACATAGATCAGCATGCCTTTGACGGCCTGATAAATTTAAGTATGCTTTATCTCGATGACAATACCCTAACAACGGTGCCATCGGAGTTGACTTTTCTGGCACTGCCTAGTTTGGCTGAGCTTTACCTGGGCACCAATTCGTTTATGACTATTCCGAGTGGTGCTTTCCAAAACCTCAAGGCACTGACGCGCCTAGATCTACGTGGTGCTGGATTGCGCAATATATCAATGGATGCGTTTAAGGGTCTGGAGCGCATTCGCTATATGAATCTTTCCGATAATCGCTTGCACGCGATTCCCACTTCTGCACTGCAGCATCTGGCACGTCTGGAACAGTTGTCACTAGGACAAAACGATTTTGAAGTAATCCCAACTGGGGCCTTTATGGGACTGCGTGAGCTGCGTCGGCTGGAAATCACCGGAGCTCACCGTCTAAGTCGTGTAGAAAGCGGTGCTTTCACAGACAATGAAAATCTGGAGCTCTTGAATCTGTCAGCGAACAAGCAACTAAATGAGTTGCATGCAAATACATTCAGAGGTTTTCCACATCTCAGCAGTGTCATACTTAAAGAGAATCAAATTAGCACCCTCTCTGAAAGCCTTTTTCCCTGGTCAGATTTGCAAACGCTAGATCTTTCTGAGAACCCTTTCGTGTGCGACTGTCAGATGATGTGGCTGCGTAATCTGCTAATTAGCAAGAACACCAGCAATCAATATGCTCCCATCATATGCTCCTACCCAGCAAATTTAAGAGATCTGCCACTTACACAGTTAGCTGAACCTCTCTTAGGCTGCACTCATGGTGCTTCAAACAAACAGGCCATCATTGGAATCATGGCGGTTGGATGTGCAGCGCTGATAACAAGCTTAGCACTGCTGATCTATACGTGTCGTCGTCGCATACGGGAATTGCTTAAGGGCCATTCGGCTCTAGGGCGCAAGGAGCGTGAATATCAGAAGACCTTTTCCGATGAGGAGTACATGAGCCGACCACAGCCGCCCAGTTGTGTTGGTGGTTTGCATCCCGTCTTGGGCTATCCGTGCGCAAGCAGCTACAATTCTACACAGTATTTGGGCAGCCATCCAATACCTGTCACTGAGCTATAGCTAGAAGTTCCACCCCCACCTCAGCTGCGGGGTCGGGGTGGTGCCCTTTCCAGTCTCAACAATACCGCTGCAGGAATGCCTCTGCAGCAACTTCAGATCTTGCCCAGCGCTCAGCTCAGTCACATTCACTTCATGAACCACCTTAATTCTAAGCCAACAGCAGCTACAACAACTCCTCGTTCGCATCACTCGCAACAGGATATGCGATTGTTGGCGAATGGCAAGGTTGTTGATTTAAATGCCTCACTGCCACGTCACATGCCCGGCCGAAAGTGCAGCATGCAGGAGAGCAGTCTTTCGCATTATAGCCAACCTGTTAGCATTCGCCTTACCCAGGATCACTTCAACCACAATGGCGTAGTTGGTACTACTTATACTAAACCCTTCGATGCGATGTCAGATTTTGGGTACATACACAGTAATTCGCACTATTCGCTGCCACTGGAACAGCCACCACCCACTCCCAGGCCACCACCTCCTCCACCTGCCTTGCCGCTGCGTAATAGTATGGGAACGGCTCTGGTGCATGACAATATGACTGGCAGGCGTTCGTTTAGTAGCAACAGCAGTAACAACAACAATGTGATTACACTGTCAAACAATGATCACATTTGCGAGGTGTTGATAAACAGAATAAACAATAACAACGACAGCTTGGGTTGCTATCACTGACATACGCTGAAGTCGTGAGGCACTGTTTCCCGCAGTAACTTGCAGCTTCTTACTGCTACGGACAATGAATTGCAGACTTTGTACATGGGTTGAACTGCATCGCATTTTTTGTGCTCAAATTAATGCTTATATATGTATATTTATTTTACCTAATTCAGGCGTAAAGCACTCTGTATAAATTAGCATTAAGTTAAAAACAATAGGGGAAACAAACAGACATGTAATTAAGAACAGTTTGACATTTTCTCCAGTGATTTAACTTGTAATGTTTGCTTACAAACTTCAATTCAATGTATATATTAAGCACAAGTCATTAAAAATACATATTTATTTATATAAAAACAAAAAAAATATATACAAATATATTTAATAAAACACTACAATTCATAAATGAATATGCGAAAAAACCAATAAAACAATATCTAAGCTGAATTAAAAAAAATATTTAAAGTATGAATAAAGAAAATACAGAAAAAAACGAAAGCAAATAATATTTATAGTTAATTAATTCAGAATAAATAGACACCGATGCAAAACTTAAATTACTTATTGAAATAGTAAATAATAAAAAATTTATATAAGGCAAACAACTATGCAAAACAACTCGATTTTCATAAAGATAAAAGTACTACATTGACACAATATGATTACAATAACAATGTATGCAACATAAACAACACACATAATACCTGTAAATAAAAAATGTATGCACAAACGAATTAATTTTTTTGTTGTTATTACAGACTGGTTTTTATTTGCGTCAATTTTAAAGCGACATCTAACACTTTTGTATCATTGTACATACATCTTAAACAATTTTACGGAACAACATGCAATACAAAGAAGGATAAAAATAAATAAAAGAAGAAAAAAGCATAATAAAAATAACTTTTTAAACGTAATTTTATTCAATTGTGAATACGCTACAAATTTCTTCTCTAAATTTAAAAAAAACATATATTGAAAATAAACAAATACAATTTCATAAATATAACAATTTACAAAAAATATACGTTTATAAGGTAACATGGTTTATGGGTATTCTAAGGGAATCTACCAAAATATATTAGAATATCCTTTCTGTTCTACAAAATGATTTTCAGTTAGACACATGTTTAAATATATTTAAAATAAAATAAGTAAATAAAACATACAAGGAATTGAAAAATACTTCTATGAATTTATGTGAAGTTGCGAATATGCATGAGTTGTGTGGCATGGATGGCAATTTAAGTAAAAGATTGCAAACTGTTCAACAACTATCGAAAAAAACGATGGCAAATAAACAACAAATTTTACATTTTATCCGTTCTTTGTTTCTATCTTAGCTATCTAAAAAAACATTCTTGAAGTCATAAATGGTTATTCAGGAAAATTTTTTAGTTTCTTGTTGTTGTCGGGCTGGCATCGCTATTTTTTGAAGGCAGCCTGGCATTAAAGTTTAAAGCTAAAAGTGTAGTGTCATAATATATAATATTTTGGGACACCACTATAGTTTTATTATGTTGATAACTAAGGTTGTGGTCTCGGCTAAATATGGGTTTCATTGGGATCTCGGATAATCTCTCTATATTGTCTTGCGACACTGGCAGCAGGGGATCCCGCTGTACTATTTGGTTTTTATTATTCTTCTTCATGTTGTCCCACGAGTTGCGGAGAAATATAAGGTCCACCCGGGCAGAGATCCGCCATACCCGGGTAAGGCTAGTTAGAACAGGCGGTCGCCATCTGCCTGAGCTCACCGTAAGCGACTGGGCTAGTTTTTAATCCGGGCCCCCAGCCAAGTTGACTCTCGGCACGGTTCGAGTGACACCTTAGTCCAGCCCGGAGTGAGATGTGGGGGGTAAGGATGAGGTAGGTATGTGTGAGGGAGTTGGGAGTGTGTGAGGCTATGCTTTAATGACGGCGACAAAAGCGTCTTGTCGGTACGGTGAACGGTACCGTACCCGCTGTTTGTCGGGACTGCTTATTTGCAAGGATTCTTGCTTATTCGCAGCTAACCTCATCCGCAACCCGCGACCCGCCTGGTGGCCTCAGCTTAGCCCCCTCCGAACCATCCCACAAGTTCTTTAGACCAGGTAGTTAAAGCATATAACATTAAATGATTCTTTAAGGAATCCAGTCGATCGGGGCTTATATTAGTTCAAGTTAAATATAAATGTGTGCCGTGTTACTTGTTACATACAAAGTCGTTTAAGCCCGATCATGAAAAGAGATAGAGTATAGCGAGAGCGCGCATCGATGTAAAAGTGTGAGAGTTTCTACACAAGCATAGAATAGCACTCGCGCTTTTGAGTGAGTTTAGTGGATAATTTTGACTTCGTAGATGTAATGATGATACAGTGCCTTTAAAACTGTCTTTGTTTTGATTTTGCAAAAGCGTTCCAAAAGTTGTTAGAATTAAATATAAGATTGAAAGTTTAATTGTTAATCAAATGAATAAATTATAAACTATAAGCAATGAGCATAAATATTAGAAGAGTTTGCAATTGGTAAGAAAAACCTCGTCCCAGGCCCCCGAGCTAGGCATTGCGGTACTTTTCTATGTTCTGCCTGTGCGTGAGCGCGATAGCGGATAGCATGTGCAGCCGTTCTTGTTTCAGCACTCAGAAAAGGGTCAAAATGTGTCGTGTGCGTTGTTTACATTTCTTGCTTTGCCTGCCTGTCGAGATTTTTGCTATTTTTTGATATTTCTGTCGTTGTCTGTCAAGTGAACACAAAATACACAAGTGAACTACTGAATACACTTTCGAAATTTGTGTGCATCTTTGCTATACTGTGTGGCATAATTCTTGGCTAGTGTCATAGAACTAAAAATTTTAAAGAGTATGAATGACCAGCAATTGTCAAACTGAAATTTGGCTGTTTGTGTACATATATGCATATCCAAATTCAATGTGTGTGTGTGGCAATTGTATATAATTTATTGACTTGCCACAACTTTAATGATTTGACACTTTAGGAAACAGCTAGAGAAATTCATACAAAATGCATTGCTATTATTTCTTTTATTTTATTTTTAAAATATTTTTAAATTATTCAACAATACTTTTTTTAAACTATAAAATTAATGTATGGCTCACCTATCCAAAGAAAATGTTAAGGCTTTCTTCGGACTATTTAGCAGATGGTTTGTGTGAAGTTTGCATAAAATCAGTAGAGTGGTTCTTCATTTATCACAATTTTTGTAACAAATGAATTCAATAAATAGCGGATCATTATGTTAACGGGGATTTTGCTGTCAAATTGAAACTTTTTCCAAATAGTCAGCGAAAATTATAGCTTTGTGTTTATATTTTTAAACATATGGTTGAGAGCATTCATACAAACGGTGAGACCTGAATAGTTCAAATTATTTTTTACACAATCGGTAATTTTTGAAGTGAATTAAATGTTTTTTTTTTTTTATTCCGATAAAAAGTTAACCTACATTAAACTAAACAGTAAATACAAACATAGACATTGCCAGCCTCTGCGGGACCGCCGCGAAGCATTGCTTCGCAGAAGCAAAAGCGCTGCCTATGGAGCGATCGCTCTTAAGCGTTCCAGACGCCTAAGCTCCGCCATCGTGGAAGCTGCGAATTTGCAAACCGCATGCCATACCACCTCCCTCTCTATCATATGCTCCACCAGGTTAGTTGGCGAAAGGGGCTGACCAATCAGGCTCTCCACCTGCAGACGTTCCTGGGCGAATCGCCCACACTGGAAGAAAACATGTCTTATGTCCTCCTCTGAGCCATCTCCGCACCAGCTACACTCTGAGCTGGAGCTCCTAAAGCAACCATGACCCGTTAGCAGCTCGGTGAGGTAGAAGGTCACTGACCCGTGCATCCTCTCTACCCATCGCTGCACGTCTGGTATCAGCCGGTGAGTCCAAAGCCCTTTGGTGGAGGTATTCCAGTGACGCTGCCAGGCCTCTAGGCTCCGCTCGCGGGCTGCAGCCCTAACCGCTCTTCTCTCCGTTATTACAGCTTCTCAAACCTCTGCGGCTTTTCCTGCTAAGCTGTGGATCGGGATCATCCCAGCAACCACCAGCGATGCATCCGAGGAGACTGTGCGGAAGGCGCAGCAGACGCGAAGGGCAGAGAGCCGGTATGTTGACACGATACCCTTCATGTAAGTGGCCACCGAAGTTGCACCGACCCATATTGGAGCAGCATACAGCACTATTGATTTCATGACGCTCATGAGTAGCAGCCTTGTTTGCTGCTTAGGACCCCGCGTGTTGGGCATTATCCTCGCTAGGGCTCGCATGGAGTTAGCTGCCTTCCGATGCACGAATGCCAGGTGCTCACCAAAGTTTAAGCGCCGGTCGATGACAACACCAAGATAGCGGATACAGTCCTTGGACCGCATTGTGACGCCTCCCACCGTGATGTCAACATACTCCACCTCTTTTCGGCTGCTGATGAGCACCGCCTCCGTCTTTTGGGCAGCCAGTTGAAGACCAACAGACGACAGCCACCGCGTCACTGCGTCTAAGCACCAATCGCCAAGCTCTGTAACTCGCCGTAGGTCTTTAGCCACAAGCACCAGGGCGACGTCATCAGCATATCCAATAGCTCTGGCACCGTTCGGTAACCGAAGCTGTAGAATCCCGTCATACATAATATTCCACAGGAGAGGGCCCAGCACAGATCCTTGTGGAACACCTGCAGAAACGGCGTACTCCTTCTCCCCCTCGTCCGTTTGCTACCGCTGCCTACGGTTTTCAAAATAGCTTCTCACGATAGCTACCAGGTAATCTGGCACTCTGAAACTCCCCAGGGCATCCAAAATGTAGCTCCAATTCGCAGAGTTAAAGGCGTTCTTGACGTCAATGGTCACCACTAGACAGTACTGCTTACTGCCAAAGCGCCAGCGGGTGCCTGAGATCGCTTCTGCGGCTATACTGACTACCGACCTGATGGCATCGGTAGTAGATCTCGATCTCCTGAAGCCGAATTCGAGCGGTGATAATCCTCCAGCATACTACACGGCGTCATCCAGCCTAGCAGCTATGATCGTCTCGAACACCTTGCCACTATTGTCAATAAGACAAATAGGCCGGTATGCTGACGGGTCGTCAGGAGGCTTATCTGGCTTAGGCAGCAGGACAAGTTTCTGCGCCTTCCACCTATCCGGAAAGATGACTTCACGCAGGCACTTGGTGTGCATCTGGGCAAACAATTCTGGCTGAAGCATGATCGCCAGATGCAGGCACCGATTAGGGACGCCATCGGGACCAGGCGCTTTATTGGCTGATAGCTTTCGTGCTGCCAGCTGCACTTCTTCCAAAGAAACTGGAGAAACGCCTTCCTGTGTGGAAGCCGCGCCAACTGAAGATAGCGAGCTTGTGCGAACTAGCTCCATAGGCGCTCTGTTGTTGCCTTGGTTCACACGCTTGAAGACCATCTTGTAGGCTCTTCCCCATGGGTCATTGTCGGCTGAGTCACACAGCTTAAGGAAACACTCCTTTTTGCTGGCTCTGATGGTGTTCTTTAGCACTTTTCTTGCGGCCTTAAACTCAAGCTGCAACGAACGAGTTGCCCCCGACTCTCAAGCTGCTGCTCGCTGAAAACGCCTCCTCAGTCTCAGGCAGGCTCGCCGAGCCTCAGCTATTGCATCGTTCCACCAAAATACGCTTGTGTGATGGCGTCTATAGGCCTTTCTCTGGGGCATGCTCGCCGCACACGCAGTTTCCAGCTGCTGAGCCATCTGTTCAACCATATCGTGCGCCGGTCCACCTGCTTCCATATGAGCAATGGCATCTACAAAAATCCTCGTGCTGAGAGACTCAACCCGATATGCCGCACCATTGTTGGGCCTTGCCGACACCCGCAGCCTTTCTCCAACTGAAAACACGATGGCCACGTGGTCGCTTCCGGTGTAGCAGTCACTTATGCTCCACCGTGCCGAGCTGGCGAGTGCACCGCTTACATAGGTGAGGTCAATAATTAACCCCGCACGTTCGTTATTAAAGGTGTTCTCTGACCCAGTGTTAAGAAGCACCAGGTCGAGGAACGCAAGCGATTCCACAAGGATGCTTCCTCTGGCATTCGTAGACGAGCTGCCCCACTTCGTAGACCACACGTTAAAGTCGCCAGCAGCTTTGACGTTGCTACGGCCCCTTGCGTCCACCGCAAGTTCCGCAATCACAGCCTCAAAAGCTTCGATCCTAAGGCTCGGCCCCAAGTAGCAGCTGTAGAACCACAGACCGCCAACATTCACTCGCACAAAGCTGTCAGAGACAAGTGTATAAGTGAAGGGGGACTGTTGATCGCCGCAATACCACAAGGCAGCCTTTCCAGAGTTGTCGGAAGCCCACAGCCCACAGTTAGTTGACGCCGGGTGGTGAGGTTCGCTTAGCATGGCGATGTCGATGTTCTCGTCAAGGATGAATTGCTCCAGTAAGGCTTGTGCAGCGACGCAGTGGTTGAGGTTGAGCTGCAGGACTTTTACCATTTTGTGTGCTTGACAGCTTCCCGGTATGAAGGACACCGGTAAATGCCGGATGCATGGTCAGTCTTACGGTCACCTTTCCTAGCGCATAGTGCACATTTTGGCGGCAGATTGCACGCTCTCGCGATGTGACCCGGGGTACCAAACTTGTAGCAGGCCTTACCCAGGTCAGCTGAGCTCTTGCAGTGGGCTGCGATGTGGCCATAATCCATGCATTTATAGCAGCGTCTAGGCTGCAACAGTGGTTTAATGCGGCATACCGCCCACCCGATACGGATTTTTGCTCTTTCGACGAGCTTAACCGCCTTAGTGAATTAAATGTATGTATGCATGTGTGTTTCTTTATTTGAAAAAACATATTGTGTACGGGTGTTTTATTCTTTCTTTTATTCTATGAAGTAAAAATGCCACAAGTTAGACGAGCAAATATAGGTCGGCGAACGCGTAATGCAAATGAGGCGAGCCCATCTCTAGCTCAGGGTATAAAAACCTGAAAGAATCCGTCCCACCGAAGTCAGGTAGAAATTTCAACTAAATGACAATATTTAAGTACATAATAATCCTGAAAAGTTAGCCCATCTGTCAGGATTTTTCATCTGTTTGCCAACAACAGCAAGTGACACATCCAAACTCAGCAACGTTGTGGCACTCAGCTGCATAACTTAATATATAATATTAAATAATAACATAACATGCACACAAACACAACGGCAGTGTTGTGACTTGCGCTAATAAGTGCGAGAATAACTTGCTCCAACTCTTTGTCTCTGCTGTCGCCATGTCAAGCAGCCTTAGACGACCATCAACAACTACATATGTACATACATGCATCGAAAACTATCCAGTGCACAAGGCGAGCGACGCGACGCTGGCTTAAACAGTTACACATTTCCATGGCACACCTTCTGCGACCAAAAACTTCCCATAGATGATGGTCTCGACGCTGCCGTTGTTGGTTTTGTTGTTACTGTTTTTGCAAATGGTACATTAGCGCACGCAAACAACGTACACACAATTAGAAGAATTAACAGTTGTTAAGCCAGCAGCAACAGCAAAAAAAATGAATATGACTACGGCAAGAAGTGCTGCGGGTGCTCAACGACATGACGAAGGGGTTAAGAAGGCGTGCTTCTGGCGGCAGCTCTGTTGTTGTTGCTTTACAAATGTTTATAATTTAGTTTTGTGGCTAAGAAGAAGTGAAGGAAAACAGAGCGATGCACTTTTTGTACTTGGCATAATTTTCTCGCTATGTATTATGCATAGCCTGTCGTCTGCCAGGTGCACTTCTGCAGGGTTGCCAATGCAGGAGGTGGGGTCTATTCTGCGGTAACTTATTGGTAACAACATGCCAACTTATTAGGCAAATGCGCAAAAGTTATAAATTGTTTTACGAGGCGCACATTGTTGCGGGTATAAATACGAGCATATGTAAGACAAAGGAAGCCCAAAAGTTCGACTGCAATGCCAGACAGTCAACTCAATGCAATGCCAGACAGTCAACTCAATGCTTCTGTGGGGAATACTGGCAGCAACAAATTCGATGCCTTAAAACAAAAATTGTCGTTGCCTAACTATGAACACACTCATATTTTGGGAAGCTACATTGTGTTCTTTCTGTCAAAACATGTTATATATTGATCAGCTTTCTCAAAGGTTATAAAATATGGGAATGGCAATACAAAAATAAGTGGAAACTCACAGAAGCTTATTGCTATAGAACATGTATGTAATATGTAAATATCGAGATGGAAAGAGGAAGAGATTGCCATATCTAATGAAGATTATTAAATGGATTGAATTTTGATTCGGTCAGGGTAGGAAAAAGTTCACGTCCCATTTGAAGCTCATCGTTGGAGATTAATTCGTTTTGGAGTGCATATTACATACGGAGGCTTGGAGCAGCTAGCGCATTGGAAGCGGCTCTGTGATCGGATTGTGAGTGGCATATAGCTTGGTGTAGCCAAAATAGCTGCACAGATATACATGTTGTAAGTCGATAGTAATTAAGCTCAAATTAATTAAAAATTGGCTATAAGGCTGGAGTGTTTGGTGAAAAGTGTTAAATAGTGTACGGCTAACGTGAGATAATTGAGGTTAGAGTATATGCAAGTGTGTCAGTGTAATTAGTTCAATTGGATTTTGAGAAAAAAGAAAAAAGACACTCTCACATATGCATCTACATATGTATGTACGTATTTCGGCAAGTGCATAGTTCATAACCTTGAACTGATCTTGAAATAGCATATGCAAGCGCAGCAGCAGAAAATAAGTAAAAGAAAAGAAAAAAAAGAAGCTGCAGCTGTACTCTCGCGTATTTGACACGATTTAAGAAAATACATACAGTTCATTGTTTAACTGATTTAATTTCGGTAGCTTATTTGAGGCTGTGAGCATTTTAACACCCAGCTCAAATAGCTATAATCGGTTGTATTAACATTGGTTAATAATAGTGCGAGCAAAATGGCTCCAAAGAAAAATAAAGATGCGGACTTTACTGCTTCGCGAAAAAGTTTGATGGCTTCCTTAACTCGAAACAAGGCGTATATATCAGAGAAATGTACATCTATGGTTTCATCAGAGTTAGAAGCGCGCTTGAGTCTGGTCGAATCAGTGTTTACGCAATTATGCAGCATTCAACAACAAATAGAAAATGATAGTGACGATATTAGTGAATTTGGGACTAGACAAGAAATGGAGAATTTATATTGTGAAACAAAGTCTAAAATTCTGGCACAGTTAGCCCAAAGGGGCCGTCAAGCGGCATTTGGTGCAAGTCCGTCTGCTAATTCTACGCTGTCAGTTTCGTCGGCAAATTCGCGTGTGCCGAAGTTACCTAAATTGAAGTTGCCCGAAAGTGAAGTTGTTGGAAGGGTTACAGAGTGGACAAGTTGGTTCAACACTTTCGAAACGTTGATAGAATCAGATTGTGAAGTTGACGAACTGTCGAAATTTATGCACTTAAGGTCGTGTTTAGGACCAATTCCCTTGCGTACGATTGAGTGTTTGGAACTTTCTGCAGATAACTACAGAAGGACATTGCAGCTGCTTAAGAACCGATTTGAGAATAAGTCCATAATTGTTCAAGTCCATGTGCATGAGCTTTTTAGCATGTATAAGCTAAAACATGCAAACTCGGATTCATTAGGAGAATTAGTTGATGCTGTTTACTCTCAGTTGGAGGCTCTACGCTCATTGGGTAGTGGGAGTGAAATCTTAGACGCGCTTTTGTTTCACTTAGTCCAAAATAAGTTGGATGAAGACTCACTGGAAAAATGGGAGAACGAATTCGATTGTTCTCAATTGCCATAATAATATAATAAGCTTTCCCTGTTTATTGTCAACAGAGCCATTAATCTAGCGGGTCGAGAATTTAGAAAACCAGGCATGGTTCAGACTAGCAACAGTGGAAAGAGAGCAAGTTTGGCGGCCGCAGTAGATTCAAATGGAACTTCATGCTACTCCTGCTCAGGTTCGCATAGCATAAAGGTGTGTCAGAAATTTGCTACTCTGACACCTCTGCAAAGATACTATGAAATTAAGAAACATGGTTTATGCTTTCGTTGTTTTAGCAAGCGGCATCAAACCAAGGAATGTACGGCGCAATCGTGCACAATCTGCAATAAGCCACAACATAACTTGTTACATAGAGAATCAAGCAGTGGAAATGCAACAGGGGCTGTGGGCAATGGCCAGGCATCGTTGCAAAGTTCTCTCTTTATAAATAGAGGAACCAGTTTCTTAGCTACTGCCATTGTACTGGTTAAAGGCGCAGATAGTAGATTTTATATATGCAGATGTGTTTTAGATTCAGGTAGTCAAATTAATTTTGTGACAGCCAAATTTGCGTCGCAACTAAACCTTCAAGTCAGCGAAGTGCAGTATACACTAACTGGTATTGGAAACTTAAGGTCCGAGGTTGTCGGGGAGATTGAAACAACGTTCAAATCCAGAGTGACAAACTTTGTTGCAGGAGGCAAGTTTAGTGTTTTGCCAGAAATTACACGGTATCATCCCACAGCGACAGGAATCATAAGGTCACTAGTTCCAAAGAAGGTTAAACTTGCAGATCCTTCTTTTGATTCGGCAGAAGAAATAAATATGCTACTTGGAGTTAATTTGTTCATTCAGCTGATAGTAACTGGTCAAATTAAAATGGGATTAAATAAGCCAGTACTACAGAGATCGTTGTTAGGTTGGATAGTGGTCGGCGAGTGTATTCCTGACGAGAATGTATCGTTGATTGTTAATAATTTTGATGGTCCAAGGCAACATGAGGCTGACCAGTTGCAAAATTTGGTGCAACAGTTCTGGCAATACGAGGAGGTGTCGCGACCCGGAAAAGTATTAACAGAATCTGAAAGGCTATGTGAAGTTATGTTCGTGGCTACAGTAAAACAGACAAACGATAATCGTATAGTAGTTCGCTTGCCTCTTGCACAGCCACAGAAGCCGCTAGGGGATTATATCGCTTTGACTAGGTTTTTGAACTTAGAACGAAAGCTCAATAAGCATCCGGAGCTCAAGAAAGCTAACGCAGAGTTTATCGATGAGTACAGGCAATTGGATCAGTTAGAGGAGGAAGCGGCTGATAAGATACACGAGGTGAAATATGTCATGCCCTACCATCCAGTGATTCGCCCAGAAAGTTTGACGACTAAGTTGCGAGTCGTGTTTGATGCATCGTGTAAATCAAGCAATGGGCTTGCTCTAAGCGATACAATGTTGGTAGGACCAACGTTGCAACCAGATTTGTTCGAGATACTTACTCGATTCCGGTTTTATCGATTTGTTTGACTGTTGACATAAGATGTACAGGCAAATATTAGTTGAGCCAAGCGACTGTAACTATTTGTGCATTTTATGGCGTAATTGTAGTACTGACTCAATTAAGGTACTACGCCTTAAAACAGTTACTTATGGAACCAACTCAGAACCGTTCTTAGCAGTTAGATGTCTTTACTATTTAGCGGATCAATTTGGGGAATCGTTTCCATAAGCTAGTGAAGCGGTGAGGCAAAACTTCTATATGTTTGATATGCTAGCAGGAGCGAGCTCTTACGAGCAGCTAAATGAATTAAAAAAGGAAGTTACCGAGCTGTTTAAGTTGGGGCGATTCGAGCTTCATAAGTGGCGTTCTAACAGCTATTGTTATGAAGATCGTGCAGACGCAGTAGAACCGTTAGAGCTACAGGTAACAGATACAGCAAAGACGCTTGGAATATATTGGGCTTCGAGGGTTGACAAGTTTCAGTTTTCGTAAGTCGCAAGTAATTCGGACAGCATTACGAAGCGTATCGTGTTAACAGAGTTAGCACAGTTGTTTGATCCAATAGGATTTCTAAGCCCGCTTCTGATTTTAGGGAAGATTTTCATGAATGAACTTTGGCTGCTTAAGCAGCAATGGGATGAGGAGTTACCACCAAGCTATGCGCTACAATGGCAAAAATACAGAAGCGAATTTTAACTTGTTCATGAGTGTTCGTTGCCTCGAGCTGTAGTTCCAGTCCATGCAGCAGCAGACAGAATTGAGTTGTACGGGTTTTCAGATGGCTCTTGTAGAGCTTACAAAGCGGTGGTATATGTTCGCGTCATTGATAAGCATGGAGGCATTTCAGCAAATTTGTTGGCAGCCAAATCGAAGGTTGCACCTGTTCGAGTAGTATCGCTACCTAGATTAGAATTAGAAGGCGCTAGACTGTTAGCGCAGCTTATGGCAAAAATAGAATCGAAGCAAAATTCGGCAGATATCGTTTCTCGAGAGCTGTACACAAGTCAGCTAAAGGCTTCGTCGTTGTGGTGGCAAGATTTCAGATCGCCAGATTTCTTGCTATTACCGGATGAGCAGTGGACATTTGTGGAATGGCAAGGTCCAGAGGGGCTCCCCGAACAGCGAAACAACAAATTTAGCCTGCTAGCTTGTCCAAAGATTATAATGGAGGATATATAGAGGAGGTAGCAAATATTCTAAAGATTTTTTAAAACTAACGAGAGTAGTTGGTTATGTTTATCGTTGGCGGCAAATTGCACAAACGATTGATTCGACTAGAGCTAAAGAGCTAACGGAGCTCGAATTAAAAGGTGGCTTGAATTATGTAGTATTCAATTTGCAAGCGTTAAGTTTTTATGTGGAGATCGAAAAATTACGCATTGGAAAAATAATAAGTTCTTCAAAAATTCAAGCACTTAATCCGTTCCTAGACAACTCTGAAAGAATAGAAATAATTCGTGTAGGTGGCAGATTGTCTAGGGCAGATGTACCATTTGACACCAAACACCCCATGCTTTTGCCAAATAATCATGTTGTTGTAAAATCATTGTTTGAATATACGCATCGAGGCAACATGCATGTCGCAGCACATGCATTATGTGCCTTTGTGCGACAGCGTTTTTGGGTCATCAATGCTAGAAAACTATCTCGCAGTAAGGTAAGCAGTTGCATTGCATATTTCCGACAACGTCCAATATTAGCTACGCAAATTATGGGTTCTTTACCAGCAGGCCGAGTGCAGCAAGGAGTGAAGCCCTTCGAACGTACTGGACTCGACTACGCTGGACCGCTGTGGATGCACTCCAACCAAAGAGGACGGCGGCCTATCAAGGTTTACTTATGCGTTTTTGTGTGCTTTCTGACCAAGGCTTGTCATCTAGAGCTTGTGTCAGACCTGAGCACAAACGCATTTATAGCCGCACTCAAACGATTTTTTGCTCGTCGTGGGATCAGCGCAGAGCTGTTTTGTGACAAACTGGTCACAGCGATAGCACAAGCAGAGGCAGTGAAGAACTCACGACCGCTTCACCCACTTTCGTCGGACAGTAATGACTTAGAGGCCTTGACGCCAGGTCATTTCGGGCGACCACTGAACTGCATGGATGAGCAATTTGATGAGGACATTTTGAAGTTGTCTGCTACTAATCGATGGAAAAGAATTGTCGCAGTACACCATGCATTTTGGAGGCGCTGGTCGCTGGAGTATTTGACGTTGTTGCAGGAGCGAAGCAAGTGGTCTTCTGTATGCAACAACATTCAACCAGGCATTTTGGTCTTAATTGGAGAAGACAACATACCCCCGGGACAATGGGCTCTGGGTCGTGTACATCAAGTTCATCCTGGCGCTGATGGTGTAGTTCGTGTAGTCACCATCCAAACCAAATCCGGATTCTACAAGCGCAACGTACACAAGATCTGCCCGTTATCTATTAAAGATTCAATTTGATATAAATTTGTGTCCTAGACTCAAAAATAACAATCAAACTAAATGCATGTGCTAATCAAGTGTCGCAAAATTTGACACCCAAACTTTGATGTTTTTTCTTTTGTTATAATTTTTAAGTACTTTAACTTTTACAATCATTTGGGCGTTATGGTCAAAAAACAACAATAGAATAACGATTAATTAAAAAAAATAATTAGGTCGCTAGCACGTTTGCACAGCAATGGTCGATCTGAAACAGAATCAAAGGGTGTGCTAATCGGTTGTCGGGCAGTGAATTTGCTTTGAGTCTTTTGAGTGGTTTCGGCTATGTTTAGCATTAGCTTTGGTTATTTCAGCTGTGCCCATCAAATATGGGTTTACTAAAATGCTACCAATGGTTTTTAGCATTTGCAGCCAGCCCTTTTTTTTATCACCGCCAGCAGCAAGGCGTTTGTTGTACACAAACACGACAGTAACGAACGTTGTTCGTTAATCATTATTTAAAATTCATTTAAATTTAAAATAAACATGCTGCATTTCCGATTTATTTAGAGAAAGTAGTCACAATATGTGCGTAGTTTATAACTGGTCGTTACGACTCGTACAATATGTGTATTACTGTACAGGAGCTGTACTGTCAACTGCGTAGGGGCCTTTAATATCAGCGAAGTTGATGTTGAAATCGCCAGCCAAGATAAGTGGAAATTGATTACCATTTGTATCTTCTTCAGTGTACTCCAGCAAAGTGCGATGAATAAACTGCTCTACCTCATCCAATTTTGGATTCGGAGAAGCGCAAATTACTATGTGTAGGCCATTTCTTAGTTTGTACAAGCACGCACAAATATCTCCAACATTTGATCGCCTAACATTAACATCGCTTACGTCAAGGTTCGGAGTCATAATGTTAACAACATTATTATTATTTTGGTAAATAGCTACCCCACCTTTTGGAACAGTATCTCGTTTGAATTGAACCATACAACTGAAATTAGGTATTTTAATCGGATTATCATGCGCCATGCAAGTTTCGGTAAGAAGTAACACATTTGTTTGTCTCGTAACTGAATTTTGTAAATCGTATTTGTGACAATTTAGACTTTGGCAATTGAAAGTCATTTTTGAAATGCCATTTCTGTAACTTATGAAATCTAAGACACTTTGAGCTGTCGTCTGAACACTATTTAAAGACAGTCTTTTGAATTCTTGCAACAAAGATGCAGTCGATGCAGCTCGCCTTCGATTATGATAAAACTTGAATATTGAATTATCGTTTTTTGTCGTGATATACAATTTTTCAATATTAGTCACCCGAGAGAGTGCAACATAAACGAGTTCCTGAGAATGTCCTTTACTATACTCATATACTATTTCGTCAAAAGTTCCACCTTGCGACTTATGTATAGTTATAGAAATAGCTGAAGATAATGGAAAATGTTTGCGTTTAGCTATTCATTTTCTATCCGTAAATGTTAATGAAATATTTGCTGTTCGTAATTCAATGGGAACAGCGAGATTGCCGAATCTATTTTGTACTGCTAGAGCTGCTGTTTTTTGCCTATTTTTTCTACCCACTTAAAGGCTAACCAAACGTTCATTTCAACCTTGAAGCATCGTCGCAAGACCAAACGAAAAGTATTCCTACGCATGAAGCATCAACGTCTTTAGCCATACGTTGCTTAAGTGCTTTGTCTCTTCTTCTTCTTTCTTTTTGACAACAACAAGAGAAATAATGTAAGCAAACCATATGACAGTGATACATTGTTGCCATGTGTTCTTTTTTTATTCCATTTAAAATTAATGTTAACATTTAATGTAATATTATGGCAAAAATAAAGACAACCCATTTTTTATATATCTGGTATATTATATCAATGTGTTTATAAACAAAAATAAATTTTTTTTAAAATTTTTTAAAAAAAAAAAAAAAAAAGAAAAATTTAAAGGCCCAAAGCCTGACGCATGGTTTCATTTCAGTGAACTTTGCTTAATACGCAAGGTTGAAATCAACGTTTTTTTTTTTTTTTTTTTTAACCAAAAAATTTCACCAAAACTTTTATCATTCTATAAGAACATTTATACTATCATTTTTTTCTAACCATTTTTATTACCAAATGCACTTTGTCTTTTATTCATGCTTTAAAACACTTTATAAACAAATTTACAGTTATTGCAGTACGTTATTCACCAAAAAAAAAAATTTTTTTTTTTTTTTTTAAAAATTTTTATTTTATTATATTTTTTTTTTTTTTTTTTTAGGGGGGAGCTTCGTACAGTTAGTCTAAGGCCCAAAGCATCGACTTTCAAGGTATTGTTATATTTTTCGTTACGAAATTTTTTGATTCGGTCCCCAAGCAAAGCCTGCGATAAAATCTATACAATAGCTTTAAAATGAACGAAGCCATGCCAAAGCATCGTTTGAGCGGATACATATGTTGAACTTTTTGCGTGCTGCGATGCTTCAAGGTTGAAATCAACGTTTGGTTCTGCCTTTTATCTGAACCACAAAATTCCAGCCAAACTCTTATCATGCTATACAGAGTACTCACTCATTTTCGTGAAGGCATAAATATGCATTTCAGCTTTTTTTATGTTTAATATATTTAAATTTCTAATCACTTTCTTTATTACCAAATGCACTTTGTCTTTTATTCATGCTTTAAAACACTTTATACACAAATTCTACAGTTATTGCAGTACTGTTATTCACCAGCAACTGAAATTAATTGTTGTACCTAGTGACAGTCTGACACTGACATACAGATGTTTACGGATTCGTAGCAGCGAGCTTCGTACAGTCAGTGTAAGGTTTGTAACATCGAGCTTTCTTTCAAGGTATTGTTATATTTTTCGTTACGAAATTTTTTGATTCGGTCCCCAAGCAAAGCCTGCGATAAAATCTATACAATAGCTTAAAAACCAACAACAACGGCTTCTACTCTCAAACAAAAATAAGTTAGCAACGCTTCAAACTGGCACTAAATGCACAAAAATGGAGCACAAAATTCAGCATTTCAGTTGATGTATAATATGTATTTACATATATAGGTGTAGTAAAAAGTAATCCATTATTTCTCAATTAGTTGCCGTTTTTTATCTGTATCTTGCGTTGTACAAGTCCGATCGGGTTTCGCTAGATAGCGTTAGAAAGGTGACATTTTGTACTAAAAAAGCTTTTTGGACAGTTTTGTGATTGGTTGATTAAGTTTTTTGTGAGCGTGCGTCAAAGATGGACACTAGCAAAGAGAAAATACGCTATATTTTACAGTTTTTTTTCGATAAGGGTGAAAACGCAAGCCAGGCGGCTGATAACTTGAATAGTGTTTATGGTCCTGATACTGTAACAGCCAGTCAAGCGCAATTTTGGTTCCGTCGATTTTTTTTTTTTTTTTGCTGTGTGTTTGGCCAATAGGAAAGGAATTGTGTTCCATCAGGACAACGCCAGGCCACACACATCGATAGTGACTCGCCAGAAGCTCCGGGAGCTTGGTTAGGAGGTTTTTATGCATCCACCTTATAGTCCGGACCTGGCACCAAGTGATTAACATCTGTTCCTGTCCATGGCGAACCATTTTGCTGGTGTAAAATGCGCTTCAAGAGAGGCTTGTGAAAATTGGCTGTCTCAGTTTTTTGCCAATAGGATCGAGGGCTTCTATGAGAGAGGCATAATGAAATTACCTTTAAAATGGCAACAAGTTATCGAACAAAACGGCGCATATTTGACCTAAATCGGACCATTCTAACTGTGTTAATTAAAGCCTTCAATTTCATGCAAAAATAATGGATTACTTTTTACAACACCTACACCTATGTACATACATATGTATGTACAAACGCATGTACAGACCATGATGAAATAACATAAGGTGGTCCTTATGTTATTTCATCATGGTACAGACATACTTATGTATATGCATTTATATGATTTATCAAATTTTTCTTTAGACGAGTCAATTTGTTTTGCTATTTCTTGCCATTCCATAAATATTATTTACATAATTGCAAATTTTTTTTAATTCAATTATTTGGACATCTGAATCGTAACTTTTGGAACTCAATGGTTCTACTTTAACGATTTGATTAATAAATAAATCGTGGAATGACTGTGGCATACGAATGTATATATATTTGTTACAATTGCTTGTACCACGTTACACTTTTTATTTGCAAATAATCTGCCTCTGTTTACAAAATAAGATTCTGCGGAATCTCTTAACTGCTTCATTGTTGTAAATTGTAGAGATGCAATGCTATTTTGCAACTCACGGTGCTGCAATCCTGCTCTTGTATATCTGATCACTGCTGCTTCGCTCAGCTTAGACATTTTTTATCCCAATGATATGCTTCCACAACTTTGTTGACACGATCAATAAACTGGCTGATGGATATACTCTGGTAATGTGTTTGCAATTTCCTTGACTGATGCATGACGAACATTATGATCCACCGGAACTCTAGGGCTTTCCTGCCTTGGAGGTGGCTCCTCATCTACTTGTTGTGTGGCTATATCTGCTACGTTGCTTACATTTTGCATTTAGCTAAATCATATCTTCTTGTAGCTGCGCTATAACAGCTGGCTCTTGATTTGTTGGCTGCGACATCTCGATTTCATCAGAATCCATAAATTCTTCAAGACGCTATTTTAACTCTAGTTTTGTGCCGGTTGTGGACAGATTCCAATCTCTAAGTAGATCTTCAACTGATCCTTTATTTTTACCATTTAAAATTCTATTGCTTCTTTTACGCTTTTATTTGTAAAAGTTCTGCTCGCTCTGCGTATGTAGCTGTTTTTAAACACACCAATATTAGACACACGCGCTTAATGCATGTGAGCAAGCTACCTAAACTAAATTTTCATGCCCTCCCCCTCAGGAAATACAACAAGTGGAAACGTTGCAGTCGGACGCAACCGACTGCGATATACTCGATACCAGTATTAAAACCGGTGAAAAGAGGCGTGATTGCAAAGGGGTACGGATGAAGCAGTGGTGTAAGTTGCCTCAAAAATTTTCTGATGCAGATTGTGATGCCACCAGCTATCTTCCTACCCAATGTGGTGGATCATACTTTTTAAAAGTTGGGGAAGGGGGGCTGGGGGTAGGCGTGGCTCCAAGATATCTTTGGGGGTCACTTCCAGTTATCTTCCTACCAAATTTGGAGACTCTAGCTCAAACACAATGAAAGATACACGCATTACCGTTTTTAATGAAAAGTTTGGGCGGCTGGGGTGGGCAAGGGCGCTATGGGTGGGCGTGGCGTCCAAAGTTTTGATTCAAGTCTTTGTGGAATGTCAATTGCTATCTGCCTACCAAATTTGGTGACTCTAGCTCAAAGTTTGTAAAAAAGGTTAGAAGGGGGGCTGGGGGAATTATGGGTGGGCGTGGCATCCAAATTTTTGATTAAATTTATTCGGGGATGCCAGTAGCTATCTTCCTACCAAATTTGGTAACTCTAACTGTAAGGGTGTGCGGAATAGGTGGATTTATCGATTTTGAGTTATCGAATTTATCGAGTTGCCAGTTATCTTAGAACCCCAATCTTAGAACTTGATCTGTCCCGGCCATAGATAAAGACATTTGCAAAGTTTCAAGTCTCTATCTCTTAGCATGTGGAAAAAAGTTGCGAACATACAGACGGACGGACGGACAGACGGACGGACAGACACCATGACGGACATTGTACAAACCCAATATACTCTTTACCTTAGGTATCGATTATAAAAACTTATTTCCTAATTTTTTTTTATAAATGAACATATTGAAATTTATTAGCGTATATTAATTTTATTTGAACCATTATGCTCACACATTTATTTGTATTTCATTTTATTTATAACTTCATAAAAATATTTCACAACTGAATCTGTATTTCGTACAAATTCAATTTAATAGTAAGGGAGAGTCACCAGTAGTGGACACTGTGCCTAATTCGGACACCAGCTCTATTTTGGCGAGTTTTGATGCTAGCGCGCTCTAATTTCTGTGATTGATAGCTCTTAGTGCCAGCTTGCTTTTCATGTGGTCTACAGGTGATTATACTTGGTTTTGGATGCACCAGAGACTAAAACTAAAATACCGATATTTCGATCTAAACTTTGTAACTTTTCAACGCGTTTGGAATTGTATTATACCAACAGTTAAGCTTTACGTTGATTTTTGACGGTTTTATGGCACAAAAACCTTAGGGGTGTCCACTACTGGTGATTCTCCCTTACATATATCGTTTGATTACCAGCTTGGGATGCTCTTAAGGCTGCGTTTATGGTCAAGCGATTTCGCGTAGCGCGATGCGATGCTTGCCCAATCGATTGAAACAATCAAAATTTTTTAGTTCCAAATTCTCGTTGCTATTCGTCGCTTCAATCGCTCATTATCGAGCGACATGAAATCGCTTGACCATAAACACTTTCATAAGGAACTATGTACTATTAAGTCGCTAGTAGCGATTCTCGTCGCATCGCGCGACGCGATTTCGCTTCACCATAAACGTAGCCTAATTGACAAAAAGATAGCTAGAACCACGGCATACTTAACTCTTACTGTAAAGCCTTGTTCGCACTTCGGTAAGTAGTAAGTAGCGAGTCGAGTAGACAGTAGCTCGGTAAGTAGCTACTCGCCAAAAACTGTTCGCACTATAAAATTAAGCAGGGTACGATGGAATATAGGGGCGACTGTGATGCGAGTTGGGCGGCTTCGTCGGCAGATTTCCTATTTTCCAGCTATTCTTTCGTGGCTGGGAACCCAAACGATTTGAATTTTGACTGGTTTTTTGATACAAGCATTCCTAATGCTGCTCACTATCTGGTTACTATTGCTGAGGTTTTTAATGGCTTTTTTTGAGGAAAGGCTGTCTGTACAGATGACGAATTGTTTTTTATGCGTTGGGCAAATCGAACTGCATGAAGGATGGCCGTTGCTTCTGCAGCAAAGACCGAACAATAGTCAGTTAGCCAGCCGGCTAGTCGCACCAGATGTATCAGCGCAGTAAGCTTCTGGTTTTTAGTTCCGTCGGTGAAGAACTAATTCCAGTCCCCAAGGCAGAGTTTCGATGATTTCTCTGCAAAAGCGCATCGATAGAATTAGCTAGGAGTTAAATTTCTTCGATATCTTCGCAGATTAGCGGTGTGAGATGAAGACCGTTGGCAGAAGAATGTTCAGTTCTTTGCATAAAAAGGCACAGTGACGTAGAGGGGTCGGAATTGTGTATTTTCTTTGGTGCCGGTTCGGAGTGCAGTATTATTTTGGGATTAGCTTGGCATGGGCTTCTTGAGTCAAAATGCATTTAGTAAACAGCTTTATGTTGGGCGCAGCAGTCCGCCCGAAAATGGGGAGTCCATACTGGATTTTTGACAATATCATGGCTCTTGTAACGTCTATAAGTGTATTTAAATCGCGGAGAGATTTTTTGCAACTTAGACATTTTATAATATTAAGTTTCTTATATAAACATTGTCTTAAATAAATGCTATGTTGCCTGAAGGAAAAATTAGATTTACAATAACTCTTAATATTTTAATAAACGAAACACGTTATTTAATAAAGTTGTTAAAGCAGAGACCAAGGGCGTAGCCAGGGGGGCGAGGGGGGGCAGCTGACCCCCCCCCTTGACAAAAAATATATTAAATTTTTTTTTGTGAAAATTCATTATTCATAAGCAAAAATAATATAATTTATTGCAGAGTTTGCTCATTGCTTGTTATCGACATTCACATCGAAAGCGGAGCTGGAAGAGCTTGTCTTGGAGGAGTTCGCCAAAAATAAACGTAAATTGATGCTTGCATAATTTTTGTTTTTTCTACTTTTGTTAATGTAAAAAAAAAAACGTTGGTAAAAAAAACGTAAATAAACACAAAACCACACTACCAATACCTTACAAGCCTTCGTTTTTTTGCTTTCTAAAAAAAATTTTTTTTTGGCCCCCCCTTCCTCGGATTCTGGCTACGCCCTTGGCAGAGACCATTATGTATATGTATAGCTTAACATTTACATGTATCTTTTTCATCATAAATGTTTTTTTTTTCTCTGTTAAACAATTTTTATTTTTATTCTGTCTTATAAGACAATAATTAAATTTTAAGGAGGATTACATATGATGATTACTTAAATTTTTCAATGGCGAAAAATATATTTATGACTGGTCAGGTGTCAAAGCAGAGAGGAAGGTCGAGGGGGTGGAATCTCGAAAGCCGTCGGACCACGTCGCTGGTGTCCAGCAACTCTAGCGCCAGCACATTGACATGATTATCCAGTTTAACCAAGTATCTCTGACTATAGCTCGTAATTGTTTCCTGAACAGTGGGCAATTTGAGGTCGTTATGTAACACGTGGTAAGGTGCGCAAAATAGAATTTAATTTTTCTGCATTTAAACGGAAGCATCTACTTAATCTTCCCGGAGATTAGGTCTTAATAAACCCTTTTCCAACCAATGATTGCTTTATTTAATTTGCCACCGAAAGCACAGCAAATCGCCTGGCGTGTTCCAAAATTCAGTTCTGCTTCTTGACTGCCGCTTCTTATAGCCTAGCCTAGCCTTTCCATTGCTCAGTTACTGTTAAATTTAACAGTCAGCTACGAAAGTTGTTTCCATTGCTCTGTAACCTCAGTTAATGAATCAGCTGTTCGGTTTGTTTTGTTTTGGTTAATCATGGAGCGAAATTTATTATTGGAAATGTGTAGTGCATTATTGTCAGTTTTATTGACATATGTACATGCAATGTCTACCAGCTGTTTTGCTGTTTTGAAGGAGCAATGTAATTTTATAAAAACATCGGCCATGAACATTGCAAATATGTAGCAGAAAACGAAGGCGTCCATTTGAAAGGTCATTTGTAAGTTAAAATTAAATTGCAAGCATATTTATTAATAACAATAATTAAATGTTAGCAATTTAAATAAACTGTGTGTTGACAATGTAGAAATTAAATATGTAGAAAAGGCTGACAATCTAGGGATTACATTTAACAATACACTTACATGGAAAGACCAGGTAGATAGGGCTGTGGGAAAGACCTATGGAGTTCTTCGGCAGATTTTTCTAACACAGCCCTGGCTGCCTGTTAAAACAAGAATGACCATCGCAAAAACTCTTGTAACCCCCATACTATTTTATAGCATTGAAATTTTCTCAAACTGTGATATTGCTAGTCAGCAAAAGCTTAAAGTAGCCTTCAATAGTGTAGCACGTTATGTTTTTGGACTTAAAAGATATGATCATGTTACATGTTTTGCAAATTGTATTTTTGACTTAGACTTAAGAAACTGGACTAAGTATAAAACTTTAAATCTGATTCATGACATTATATACACAAAAGCGCCTGATTATTTATATGAGAAACTACGCTTTGCAGTGTCATTAAGAACCTGTAATGTTGTTCGTCCTAGAACTAACTTGCATCCTCCGACAGGCACTTTTTTGGGTTGCTCGACTTTGGAATCAGTTGCCACTGGAGATTAAGACCGTTAGAAGCACATCAATTTTTAAATCTAAGTTAAAGACATATTTACAGCAAGTGATTTATGATGGTATTAATGACAACAATAATAGGGTCATAAATAATAAATTTTTTTTTTTTTTTTTTTATATTTTTGTTTTTGAATTTATATTTTAATGTTTATCACATAGGTAGTATTAAAGTCATTTTGTTTAGAATAATTAAAATAATAATAATGTTTTGTATGTTTAAATAGCAAATGTAAAAGTGACTAGTGCAATAATTTATAAGTACTCTTACTTGTAGCACTAGGAATAATCAGTAAATAAATAAATAAATATTTGAAAATAGTATAATATCTCTATATTTATGTTGAAAATAGCCAAGGCATGGAAAGTTTTGGGATCTGGATGTGCCACAAAGAAGTTTATTAATTAATTAAGAAACCTTACGCTGACCTTTTCAACGTTGAATCAGCTGTTTTGTAACTTTTTTGATAAAACATGAGCAGTGGAAATTGGCTGTTACTCAATCAAGCGCACGTCTCTCTTCTTCTTGCTCTCTCCTTATCTACATTGCAAGTCTACACATACACAACAACAGCACAGGCGCCATGCTCATCTGAGACGAATATCACTCTCGTAAACAAATGGTGCTTTCATTCACCATGGATACAACACAACAGGGTTTGATTTTTATGTTATTTATTAGCTATGAACAAAATTACTTATTTATAGGGCATTTATACTACAGTGAGTTTGCTATCGATATCGTCATCGACGCAAACAAGCAGAATTTGTGTTTACATTGGCACAAAAGTGCGTTATGCGTTATGCGTGAGGCGAACAGCAGCTGCCTTGTTTTGATTTCGCTGATACACAATAATTATATTAAAACAATAATATGAATTCAAGCAATCTTTTGGAATTATTATGTTCAATAGAATGCAAATTAAATAAACAATTCAAATTTAAGCTGCAGTGAATTTATTAAATATTCTTATTTTATTAATACTACCATTATTTTACATTTTATTGTATATCATCAAGTTGTCATTACTGGCGGCAGTCTCTTATTATAGCCTGGAATTAAGTTAAAATCGGTTAAACATACATATAATATTTAAAAAAAAAACAATTGCTTACCATTTTGTTGCGACATCTTTTCAATGTATTTGCTATTTATTTTTTGTTATTGTTTGCCGGCAAACTGCTAAATTGAATCAGTGGTGATAGTTGAGAACGATATACAAAATGGGCAGTTCCTTTTGAGTCATTCGAATGTATTAGTTACATATGTAAATAGAATACACGAAACTACATCCAAACTAAACTCAACTTTTTGTCAGCACTAGGCCCCTATGCTATTTGTATGGGCAAGAAGCTGCTTGTTGCCATTTAACGCAAAACGCAACAAGCAACCGTAGTGCAAACACCATATTAATCTCCGATGTATGCATACATAAATAGTTTAACATTTTTTATTTAAGTAAAATTTGGTTAATTTGCTCGAAAGCAATAATTTATAACACCATTGATGATGGCGATCCGTGAGGAATACCATTGTGGTAGTTTGAGAGCTTTTTATTAAATATGGCTGAATGATCGATGGGTCATAAAAGCTTTCACCTAGTTGAAGGAGAGTTTATAGTGCTATGCTTCGATTTAAAAACGACTGGTTGTCGCTTATGAGTCGGTTTTTGGCGATAAACCACATCAGCCTGAACGCTAGGATTTTTTAAACAGTTTTGCCTAAGCAGAACAGGAGAGAAATGGAGAGAAATCCTAATTCGGATATAGGTTTATTTGGCTTTTGGATTGGAATTATAATGACCGATCTCCAAGCATGGGGGTAGCAGCCATTTTCAAATATTTTGTTGAATATGTCCAAAAGTTTGACTTTATCAGAGTAGGGAATATGTCCTTACATAGGATATGTTATGCGATCCCTTCCTGGAGTTTTCCCTTGGATTTATGCAGAGTCAGTTCGAGCTCCGCAATACAACATCTGCGTCTATGGATCTGGCTGGGCCAGGCAAATCATTGCGAGAGAATGAATTGTTAATGAATTTGTTTTTTAGTGAAACGTAGTTATCGTCGAAGTTTACGTCCATGGAGTATTTAGACCAGGTGCTTGCAAATTCGTTTGATATGTCTAAAGGAGAGGTTAATAATCCATGTTCTTGTGTTCTTGGAAAACTGCTTGAAACATTTCCCAGTCAGCCAGCCCTGTTTGATAAACGGGGGAGAAATCAAAACTGTTGGGTTTTGGGAGGTTCTTAATGAGGGTTGTTATAGGGACGTGGTCGCTTCCATAAAGATCGGCAAGCACCGACCAAGTACAAAGAGGTGTTACGGAGGTGGTAAAAAATAACAGGCCGAAATGAGAAAATGTTTTGCGAGTAGAAAAATTAGTCGTATCCAATCATTTAAGAGGGCTAAATCAAAAATATTGCCAAAAATGCAAATATAATATTGCTAGAGGAAGTAATTACTAAGGGAGCAGGTGGGGCACAACTATGTATTTTAAAATTAGTTTTGAAATTGTAGTCACATAGACGAACAACTGGTTAAATCGAACAAATTAACAGTTGTCTCTGGCGAAATCAAAGTTCATTATATACTTTTCATAGTAAATTATGCTGAAAACGGATTTTGATGCGGTTTTTTTTAATTGAAAGATATTCGTAAATAAAAAATACACTATTTTATCGTTATGCCAGAATTTGATTTTTGGCAGAGTTATTACGGAAAACAGGTATGTTTTGAGGGAAAATTAAACTTTTCGCTTTTCTCAAAATGGTCGGGACAACTAAAAATATGTTTTGGACAACATACAGTAGAGAGTAACCAGACCACAAAATGAAAAAATGCTTATTGTAGATCAACATCGAACAAAGACTTATCATCTGCAGTGTTTGTATTTTATCGGTATGTTGCAGATATGCATCACGGCCCACGGGTTAATATTTTAACTGCAAATTTCTTTTTTAAACGTTTGCTCTTTTTTTAGAGCCTCATTTTAATATTTTTACCTTATTTGCTTTTTGCTAGCTGTTTTGCACTAGCAAAAAAAATGCATGGTCATTTGCAATTTTCTGTAAACGCACAAAGTAACTAGATATAGCACTAAGAATGTTACTGTGTCTGGGGCTTTGTGACATCTAGATTTTGAATTTCCCCCCGCAGCTACTCTTTTCTTGCATTTCCCTGAGCATAGTTCTGGCATTCTGGCAAACGCGCTGTTACTAATTAAAATCGTAAATGGGTTTATGATGTTGCACAAGTTGCGGTTTGCGTAAGAGCTGGGAGGCAGGCAATGTTTTTACTGCCGTCACTGCAAAAATGTAGCCCAATAAGGGGAAAAGAAACAACAAAAAGCGCAACTTAAAAGATGTTGTAAAGGAAAGCATTTAAAGTGCGCAGCATTAAAATATTTTTCTGAACTTCTCTCTTCTGACTTTCTTTTTTTTTTAAAAGTTCTCTGTTGACAAAATCAATAGGGGACACAATACAACTCTTTAGCTCGGGAAAAATACTTCTGACCGGCATTATATTCTTAAGGCCCCTACGCAGATGACAGTACTGCTCCCGTACCGTAATACATACATTGTACGATGATTAACGTATAATGTATAATGATTAACGAACAACGTCCGCTACTGTCGTGTTTGTGTACAACAAACGCCTTTCTGCTGGCGGTGGTGATAAAAAAAAAGGACTGGCTGCAAATGCTAAAAACCATTGGTAGCATTTTAGTGAACCCATATTTGATGGGCACAGCTGAAATAACCAAAGCTTATGCTAAACATAACCGAAACCACTCAAAAGACTCAATGCAAATTCACCTTACAGATCTTTACACAGGCAGTACGGGTCGGCTTGAGTTGAAAAACACAAATACATACATACACTGCCCGACAACCGATTAGCACACCCTTTGATTCTGTTTCAGATCGACCATTACTGTGCAACCAAACGTGCTAGCGACCTAATTATTTTTTTTAAATTAATCTTTATTCTATTGTTGTTTTTTGACCATAACGCCCAAATGATTGTAAAAGTTAAAGTACTTAAAAATTATAACAAAAGAAACAACATCAAAGTTTGGGTGTCAAATTTTGCGACACTTGATTTGCACATGCATTTAGTTTGATTGTTATCTTTGAGTCTAGGACACAAATTCATATCAAATTGAATTTATTAGTTGCTTAAAACCAATATGGATGAATGCAACTTTTTTCCACACCCTTAAAGCTAGATACTTGAAATTTTTCAAATGTTTTTATCTATGGCCGAGTAAATTAAAGTGTTAAGATTGGCGCTCTACGATAACTGGAGGGCTGGCAAATCCATAAATTCGATAACTCCAAATCGATAAGTCCACCTATTTTGCTCACCCTTACAGTTAGAGCTACCAAGAAGGAAGATAGCTACTAGCAATCCCCAAAAAACTGCATCAATAATTTTGGATCCACGCCCTCCCATTCCGCCCCCAGCCCTCCCCGCATTTTAAAATCAGAAATGGTTAGATCTCCCGCAGTTTTTGAGCTAGAGCCACCAAATTTGGTGCTAAGATAGGTAATGACGACACCCAAAAATTTGCATCAAATCTTTAGATGCCACGCTTACTCATACCGCCCTTGTCCACCCCAGCCGCCCCAACTTTTCGTTAAAAGCGGGAACGCGTGTATCTTTCATAGTGTTTGAGCAAGAGTCTCTTTTTAGGAAGATAACTGGTAGCGACCCCAAAGACATTTTGGAGCCAGGCCCACCCAAACCGCTCCCAGCCCCCCTTACTGAACCTTTTACAAACTTTGAGCAAAAGTCACTAAATTAGGTAAGAAGACAGAAATTGACATCCCAAAAAGACTGCAACGCTCCCACTTGTTTTATATGAAGTTTTTACGGTATGAGAGTTGTACTGTCATCTGCGTAGGGGCCTTAAAGAACTTATGCGCAACGGCCTGAACTACTGAAAATAATTATTGAACATATTTTTATAAGATCTTATATAAGGTTGTGTACATTTACCCAACTTCAGTCAGCTGTTTTTATCGAATTTCGATAAATGAAGCGTTCTTTTTTTCCGCTTCAAGCGCTTCATTTACGCTTCAAGAATTTTGAATCATGATTCAGCAGCTTTCGCGTTCACCAGGAAAATAATCGGCATCAGATAAATGATTGTGAAGCAAAACGACCTAGTGAACGCAGCCATTGTCTAGCTCCCTCCGTTCTAAAGATATTTGAATTTGATTTTTAATTTAAATTTTTATTATAAAAACCAAAAAAAAATTTTTATTTTCGATTTAAAAAAAAAAAAAAATTATATAGAAAAGTTATGGTTTAATTTGAATATGAAATCATAATATAAAAAAAAGACGTGTGGCACTTCTTTCAGCTTATGCAATTATAATTATATATTTATTTTTTATTTATGCAATATATTTTTTTTTTCTGTGATATTAATTCAAGTTAAGCTTTTTGAGCGTGGTGACCAATAAGAAAACCAATTTAGGAGTTTAAAAATTCAATTGGATAGTTCGTCGCTTCATCTTCATTTGTTACACAGTCAATTGATTTGAAAGAAGGCAGTGTACCAATGATCTCATTTTGGATTATGAAGTTTAAGTCATCTACAATATTATTTTTTTTCGCCAAAATTGCTCGCTCACTCAACCATACGTTATTTTTGTGGTTCGTAATGATATTTGGGAATACTTTGTTGATGAGTTCGTCTTTTGATGAGACAAAGTTACAGAAATTCTGAGGAAATGAAATCAATCCGCTCGATACGTCGACAGGTGCTCGACCATTACCGATAGTCAGTAATTGCTCAGATAAATCTTCAGCCGATGTATCGTTCAGCAATGCAACTCTCATGTTTGTTGTCCGCTGAAGTTTCTTCTTTTGCATTACGGATTCTTCGGGAAAGATTTGATCGTGTTTTTCGCTGCATGGCTTTCTTAATATTGATCTCGGCACAATATGCTAAGAAAGAAAGAAGTAAGAAGTAATGAAATACAATTAAAACTGTCAACTGCCGTTCTCTTTTCTTGTATTTAAGTTTCAGTTTTTTTCAAACGGAGATTTCACATTTGACTCATTCAACACAGTCAACTAACTACCTTATAAAATGTATGTATTCAGAGTACTCACTCATTTTCTTTCACTATTTTTCCACCATTTTCTTCATTAATAAATTCACTTTGTTTTTTTTATTCATGTTTATGTTTCTACAGTTTCTACAGTTATTACAGTACAGTTATTGACCAGCAACTGACATTCATTGTTGTACATAGTGACAGTTTGTCACTGACAGACAGATGTCTACGTATTCATAGCAGCGAGCTTCGTACAGTCAGTGTTAGGTTCGTAGCATCGAGCTTTCGTCAAGTCATTGTTATGTGTTTTCGTTACGAAATTTTTTTCGGTTGCCAAGCAAATCTGCGATAAAATCTATACAATAGCTTAATAATTATTTTTTATTTTTATCATAAGAATTAAATTTAATAATTAAATATACTTGTTTGGCTATGCAGCCAAATAGCAGCAGCATCATCGCACCATAAGCAGCAACAGCGGCTCTTATAGACATATTTATAATGTTAACTGCTCCAAAAACAACTAAACTCTTTGTTATGTTTCTTTGAATTGCATGCTCATTCTATGTTAACCGCTTGTCAATTATCTTGCATTGTACGCCCTTTGTATTCGGTGTTGCAGCAGCCAAAATTAGTTATGTTACGATCGTTAACCACTCAAGTAAAATTTGTTCGTTATCGCTGCGCATCGATCATTTCGGATCGAATTGCCAAAAACATTGTTCGTTAATTAGCAGTGGCAATTTAAGACTAAATTTACGCCCTAGCTGGCTAAATATACTTTTAATCAAGGAAAACAAAATTGTTCGTTTTTTCGTTAATCTACGGCTAGTGAAAAAGCTCCTTAGCCCAACAATACTGAAAATAAAGTTTATCGTGTTTCTGAGTATGCCATACAAAAATAACATATTTGTGTATTTCACACTCAATGTGGAGGCTTTTATGGCCTTCAATTTTTTCAACATAATTATTATTTGCGGTCCCTGTGCAAAACAAAGACGAGAAAAGCCAAATCAAAAAGTTATCGGAAAATTATTGCGATGTTTTCTCAAATGGCTTGAAAAAATACCGGAAAAACGAATATTGTGGAAGCGCGTATTGTCGTCGAAAGCGGACAAGTTGTAGCACAACCCCCATATAGAGTTCCAGAACCAAAAAGAGCCAAAATCAACGATATGGTTGATGAGTTATTGCAGCACGACATAATAATTTGTTGCTCATCAAAAACCAAATGGAAGCGATCGCCATTGCGTGGATTATCGTCGCATAAATAAGCTTATCCAGAAAGAGAATTTTACAGTTCCGAATATTGAAGAGTTGAAGTTATTTTCGTCGCTAGACTTAAACAGTGGCTATTATCAAGATAGCTCCGTAAAGTAGAAAATGTACAGCTTTTATTACTACAGAGAGATTGAACGAGTTTAAGCGCCTACCGTTTGGGCTTAAGAATGCACCAGCTGTTTTCAACAGGGTAATGGCAGAGCTGCAGAAAAGTGTGAAGAGATGATCGTAAAACTAGAGCGTGTTCTTAAAGCTTTAAGAGAATGTGGATTGACGCTTAACGCGGACAAATGTAAGCTGCTGAAGAAATCAATTTAGTTTTTGGGTCACCAGGTACATCCTTGTGCGATCAGCCCTGGAGAAGCTTAAACCAGCGCTATCGCCATGTTCCCATGTGAGCTATTGTGCAAACACCAGAAGTTAAAGTGGAAAAAAACCATAGGAAGATGCATTCATCGAGCTTAAGAAAAGTTTAATTTCAAAGCCAGTCATAAAAAGCTATCGCGTCGATGCCGAGCAAGAACTACATACCGATGCCAGCGCAATGGTTTAGCCGGCGTATTATTCAAACCAATCGCCTATTACAGTCGCGCTACACCGAAATCAGAGAAAAACAAGTGGAAACGTTGCAGTCGGACGCAACCGACTGCGGTATACTCGCATGCAGTATTGAAACCGGTAAAAAGAGGCGTGATTTCAAAGGGGTACGGATGCGGCAGGGGTTAAGGCTGCCTTTAAAGATTGTCAGATGCAGATGGGGATGCCACCAGCTATCTTCCTTCCAAATTTGGTGACAGTAGCTACAAGTTTGTTAAAGTTAGGGGAAGGGGGGCTGGGGGTGTTATGGGTGGGCGTGGCATCCAAATTTTTAATGCAGATCTTTGTTTGATGTCTTTTGCTATCTTCCTATCTGAATTTATAAGAAGTTGGAACTAGCTTCCCTGTGGGCGGTATGAGTGGCGCGGCTCCAAAACTTTGTTGCAGATCTTTGGGGATCGTTACCAGCTATCTTCCTATCAAGTTTGGTGACTCTAGCTCAAACACTTTGAAAGATACACGCATTCCCGTTTTAAACGAAATGTTGGGGCGGCTGGGGGCAGCTAGTACAGTATGGGTAGCCGTATAGCCGTTTCTGATTTTAAAATGCTGGCTAGATGGGGGAGGAATGAGTGGACGTGGCTCCAAATATTTGATGAGATTTTTGGGGTATCCAAAAGCTATCTTGCTACCAAATTTGGTAACTCTCACTTTGGGGGTGTGCGAAATTGGTGGATCTATCGATTTTGGTTAATTTATCGATTTGCCAGCCCCCTAGTTATCGTAGAGCCCCAATCTTGACACTTTAACTCACTGGGCCATAGATAAAGACATTTGAAAAGTTTCAAGTCTCTAGCTTGAAGGGTGTGGAAAAAAGTTGCGTTCATACAGACGGATGGACGGACAGACTGACAGACGGACAGACACTATGACGAACATTGCACAAACCCAATATACTCTTTATCTTCGGTATCGAGTATAAAAACAAAGTGCATTTATTAATTAACAAAATGGTGAAAAAATAGTGAAAGAAAATGAGTGAGTACTCTGAATACATACATTTTATAAGGTAGTTAGTTGACTGTGTTGAATGTGTCAAATGTGAAATCTCCGTTTGAAAAATACTGAAACTTAAATACAAGAAAAGAGTTAGGAAGTTGACAGTTTTAATTGTATTTCATTACTTCTTACTTCTTTCTTTCTTAGCATATTGTGCCGAGATCAATATTAAGAAAGCCATGCAGCGAAAAACACGATCAAATCTTTCCCGAAGAATCCGTAATGCAAAAGAAGAAACTTCAGCGGACAACAAACATGAGAGTTGCATTGCTGAACGATACATCGGCTGAAGATTTATCTGAGCAATTACTGACTATCGGTAATGGTCGAGCACCTGTCGACGTATCGAGCGGATTGATTTCATTTCCTCAGAATTTCTGTAACTTTGTCTCATCAAAAGACGAACTCATCAACAAAGTATTCCCAAATATCATTACGAACCACAAAAATAATGAATGGTTGAGTGAGCGTGAAATTTTGGCGACAAAAAATAAAGATTCAAAATGAGATCATTGGTACACTGCCTTCTTTCAAATCAATTGACTGTGTAACAAATGAAGATGAAGCGACGAACTATCCAATTGAATTTTTAAACTCCTAGGATGTGCCGGGCTTACCACCGCACAATTTACGATTGAATGTTGGCTCCGTATTAATCATGATTCGAAATACATATAAAAAAACCAAAACTGTGCAACGAAACGCGTTTGGTGGGAAGGAAGTTGATTAACAATGTGATCTACTCAAAGGAAAATTCGAGGGTGAGGAAGTTCTGATTCTAAGGATCCCGATGATCACAACCGACATGCCATTTGAGTTTAAATGACTTCAATTTCCGATCCGTCTTGCATTTGACATGATCCTTAACAAATCAAAAGGTCAATCCTTAAAAATAAGTGGTCTGAATCTAGAAAATCCATGTTTTTCCGCTAGTCAGTTAGATGTGGCATGTTCACGGGTCGGAAAACCAAGCGCGTTATTGCAAGAACAAAGCCTAAAAGCAGGCAGTGAACAAGGAGTTGCCGTTTTTTTCCTATCCTCTCTCTGCAATGGTCGTAAACTCCCCACACGTTGGCAACATGTAACATTAAGGCTAGTTTAAGGTATTCTCTAAACATGTATTTATACTTTGAATAAACACGCGAAGGCGAATAGACGTGGAAATATACCAAGTGTTAAATTTTTAAACACCCACCTTTTTTCTACAAGTGCGACGGAGTCGTACCACCGCAACGAAATTAGACGAAACCAGCCCACCCCACAATCACACCTGATAATAAAACGAAAAATGTCGTGTATAATAATATTTAAAAACAATGATAAAAATTCCTGAATAACCTACTTGTATTGTATACAAATATTTTAAACGATATTTACCTCTCATTTATTAAATGAAAGAAAAAAAATTTGTTTTGTTATCGGTCACCACACTCAAAAAGTGTAACTTGAATTAAAATTAAAGAAAAACTTGCATAAGTTGAAAAAAAAAATGCTATGCAAAAGCTTCACCGCGGCAGTCCCCCAGTGCCACACGTCTTTTTTTATCTTCGCTCCAGTTACAGCGGCTTAAAAGGGCAATTAAATGCACTCTAGCGTCGCTGCTGCTCGTCTATGTCGATTTTAAAATTAAACAATTAGCATAAGTTACCCAAAACGATTTAGGGTTTTGCTCGTACTAAGAAAAGTAAGACTTCAGTAAATTTTTCTCTGCTGCACAAGTGCTTGCTGCAGCTGCCAAAATCGAAAAGGCAGAGCCGAGCGGAACAATGCGTTATTACACCTCCGTATAACCTTAATCCAAAAAATGCATTTCCGATCAAATGAAAACTTTAACTTTTATGTTATTGATGCAACACTCAAGCTAAATGATTTTATACCCTGCTCAATCAATATAATTTTATTATTTTGTTTAAACAAGACGCGAAAACAAAAAGACAACAGTCAGTGCGGAAAAAGGCTAAAAAAACGAACACTGCCGTATACAAGAGTGATAATAAGTAAGATTCAGGCTGCTGCGTTTTGCTGCCAGCTTGCTGTAAGAAGTTAAGTTTGCTACCATTAACTTTTTGTGAGTAAGGATAAAGAGAACAACCTCGCGACAGCTTGAAAAATGAGTTAGAGTAAAAGATATTTCTACGTTTTTAAGGTGCAAATGTCGAAGCCATAAACAAAAGGCAAATACAAACGAAGAAGGTTCCTTTGCCGTTCCCGCTCTTAAGCTTTTGTTGCCCTGCTTAACCCGTCTCAACTGGCTGTGGTAGATGGCAGTACTCACCCTGCTGGCGGTTTGGTGCAAAATAAAATTTTTTTGTTGCCGCTGTTGCTGAATAGTTCGTTGCTTGGGCTTTCTGTCCACTTTGGTATGCCGCAGAGCTGCAGATTTTGATGATGCGCTTCGGTCACGGAGAAGAGCCCAGAGTGTCCTGGCCATGAAGCTGTGCACAGAATTTTTAATTGCAAAGTCGGTTAATTAAATACAGTTTTATTTTATTTTATCTTTTGACGCAAAACTGAGCTCCGTCTGCACTCTCGTCCATTGAGTTGCTGTCGACGATTTTTTAAATAATTTTACCGAAGGTAAAGAGTGTATTGGGTTTGTGCAATGTCCGTCATGGTGTCTGTCCGTCTCTCCGTCCGTATGAACGCATCTTTTTTCGACACCCTTCAAGCTAGATTGGGGTTCTACGATAACTGGGGGGCTGCCAAATCGATAAATCCATCTATTCCGCACACCCTTAAAGTTAGAGTTACCAAATTTGGTGGGAAATTTTGGCATCCCCGAAAAATTGTGGCGCCACGCCCACCCATTCCGCTCCCAGCCCCCCGCGGTTTTAAATCAAAAACGCCTACAGCTTCCTCAGTTTTTAAGCTCGATCCACCAAATTTTGCGCCAAGATAAGTGATGACGATCCCCAAAAAACTGCATCAAAACTTTGGATGCCACGCCCACCTATACCGCCCTAGCCAACCCCAGCCGCCCCAACTTTTCGTTAAAAACGGGAATGCGTGTATGTTTCATAGTTTTTGAGCTAAACGCCCCCAGCACCCTTCCCCAACCTTTTACAAACTTGAAGCAAGTGTCACCAAATTTGGAAGGAAGATAGCTGGTGGCATGCCCATCTGTATCAGAATTTTTGAGGCAGCTTTCACCCCTGCCGCATCCGTACCCCTTTGCAATCAGGCCCCTTTTTACCGGTTTAAATACTGGTATCGAGTATAGCGCAGTCGATTGCGTCCGACTGCAGTAGTCCTTATCCATCTATATATAATGTTGCTTCAATTATTAAGTCTAAAGTCAACTTATTATTATAAACAAATCAAATTAACAACTTAATTTAAAGTAAGTGTTATAAATAAATACTTCAAAACGTGTAAACCACTGACTGCGTGATCTGAGTTTTATCGTTCTTGCGTTTTGTCTAAGTTTAGCAAGTATGGAAATCCACCCCCACAACATTTTCTGGTGTCCCAAATTTTTCTAGACGCACCAAGGTTTGCTTTGTTGTTTTTTTAAATCAATGACACCAACAAAAAGTAGCAGAGCGGGCCCAACAACAGTGATGCCGATTTGGCCTTTTTCCGGACAGATCTGTCCTGTTTTTAAGTGCTTTGTCAGGAAAAAATATCAAACATCCCCTATCCGGAAATCTATCCTTTTTTCAGATTTGATTTGATTCATTTATTTCAATCTTTTTTTCAAAGTTTTCTTTAAAAACAGCGATTTTTTTAAAACGGTGTGGCATCCTATTTTACATACTTTGTTTGTATTTTCGATATCATTTGATATCTAATGTACAACAAAAGTGAAAAATAAAGTTAAATAATGCCGAAAGATTCTTAGAAACAAAAATTTCGTGATTGCTGGCTACAGCAATTTTAAAGCAAAAATGGTTTTAAGCCGGTGGATTGTCCCCAATCTTTTCACCAGGAAGCTGTATTAGCTATGTTTATGTTTATTATCACCTCACGGAATTGTGCAAGTTTCATTTTGATGCTAAAAGCTTAAAATTGCACAAAACAATTTTTGTCCTGTTTTCTGTCCTTTTTTATGCTCGATACCGAAGGTAAAGAGTATATTGGGTTTGTGCAATGTCCGTCATGGTGTCTGTCCGTCCGTCTGTATGTTCCCTTCAATCTAGAGACTTGAAACTTTGCAAATGTCTTTATCTATGGCCGGGACAGATCAAGTTCTAAGATTGGGGTTCTACGATAATTGGGGGGCTGGCAAATTGATAAATTCGATAACTCAAAATCGACAAATCCACCTATTCCGGACACCCTTACAGTTAGAGTTACCAAATTTGGTGGGAAATTTTGGCATCCCCGAAAAATTGTGGCGCCACGCCCACCAATTCCGCTCCCAGCCTCCCGCGGTTTTAAATCAAAAACGCCTATAACTTCCTCAGTTTTTAAGCTCGATCCACCAAATTTTGCGCCAAGATAAGTGATGACGATCCCCAAAAAACTGCATCAAAACTTTGGATGCCACGCCCACACATACCGCCCTGGCCAACCCCAGCTGCCCCAACTTTTCGTTAAAAACGGGAATGCGTGTATGTTTCAGAGTTGTTGAGCTAGAGTCTCTGAATTTGGTAAAAAGATAGCTAGTAATGAACCCCAATGATCTGCATTAAAGTTTTGGAGTCACGCCCACCCTTTCCGCCCCCAGGCCTACCGCAGTTTCAAATCAGAAATGACTTTATCTTCCTCAGTTTTTGAGCTACAGCCACAAAATTTTGCGCCGAGATAGGTGATGACGATCCCCAAAAAACTGCATCAAAACTTTGGATGCCGCGCCCATAACTGGTAGCGACACCCAAAGATATTTTGGAGCCAGGCCCACCCATAACGCCCACAGCATCTTTCCAAAACCTTTTATTAACTTTGAGCTAGAGTCACCAAATTTGGTAGGAAGATAGCAATTGACATCCCAAGAAGGTCTTCAGGAATAATTTGGATGCCATACCCACCCATAACGCGCCTATCCCCCCTTCCTCCACCTTTAACAAACTTTGAGCTAGTGTCACCAAATTTGGAAGGAAGATAGCTGAAACTGTTGCTGCTGTGGCTGCAGCGGCTGCATATAAAACTGTGGCAGGGCCACAGCAGGCAAAGCACCCCAATAATTTTGTCCGTTCATTCTTGTATCACTTTTAGAAATGAAATGAAGCAATACGCAAATGGCACACTAAAGTAAGAATTGTAAAATTCCCTGAGATTGAAAGAGTTACTGTTATTAATGTGAGTTGATCTCATCTACAGAACAATATCACATTTTTATGCTCTTAAGCCAATCGCATTCCTCTTAGTCCTCCTTTGTTGTTTCAAATTCGTGTGTGCATACAACGGCTTATAATAAGCCTGAAGCGATAGACAAAAACAGCAACAACAAATCTTTTGCATTCACAGTTATATTTATACCCTGAAATGGGTAAAAAAAAGGGTATAATTGTTTTGTGCAAAAGTATGTAACAGGCAAAAAGAAGCATCTCCGACCCCATATAAAGTATATATATTCTTGATCAGCATCAACAGCCATATGCAATATGAAAATCATACCCAACCTGTCACATGTGACGTCACGCAAAACAGCTTTTTATGCGCAATGCGTTTGGTATTTTTTGTATCATGATTTCAGCTCACTCTCTTATGTATGCGCGCGCTCTGCAAGTCAAACAAAGAGCGTAGTATCGCTGCCTTTTTCGCACGCACTGCATCAAAGCAAAACATATGTATGTAAGAGGCTGCAGTTAAGTGAATTGCATAGCCTAAACTCACACGTACTTTAGCCTTTAGCTTTGATTTAGTGTGTGCGGAGGAGGTAGGGCTATTGAACTTTATGATTGACATGCAAAGCGCGCACATAAAATAGAGAGTGAACGTAAATGAGCAACAACAGAGGAGCATGATCGGAGCGAGATTTCAAATTATCTAGTTATCATAAGAGCGACGCGCGCGCTCTGTTAAATTTTAAGCGGCTCTTTGAGTTTGGGACGAAGAGCGTGGCTCACACGTACAACGCAGGCATGCAACTTATGTGAACGGCCTTTGCTTGTTCGAAATTGTATATTATTAATGTAAGTGTGTTACGTTTAGTCTAAGTTATATTAGCAGCAAGTAGGCAAATCCACCCCCACAACATACATATGTATTTTGGTGTGCAAATTTTTTCTAGACGCATCAAGTTTTGTTTTGTTGTTGTTGTTTTTTTAAATCAATGACACCAACAAAAATTAGCAGCGCGGGCCCAACAACAACACTTACAACAACAACAAACGCAACTTGGGTCGTAAATCAATTGTCAAAGGCACACAAATTTGAAATGAAAAAACAATGTGCACTGTGCGAAAAGATACATGTACATAAAATATTGAAAATTATTTTCAAGCGCATTGTTTACTTAATTGTGTATGCACTTATTCATTAAGAAGCGAAAATCCGTTTCTTTTTTGCGAGTGTACGAACCTTTTTTTATGACTTTGCTTGTGCGACGCGAAGGCGTCACTGCGCATTTGTTTTGTTTTTGTATTCTCGCTCGCGATCAAACCCTCAGCTTGTGCGACAATCGAGCGGCAGTAGTGGAATGGGTAATGTGTTTTGTTTTTGGAGTGGGTAAAAGTGCTCCAAAATGTATGGGAGGTACTCGAAGGAGTTGTCCAAAATAAAATTCCTTTCTTAGGACAAACGGACTACCTGCATAAAAAATTGTGTGAAAATTTCAGCCTTCTAACTCTTTTCGTTTAGGCTGTGGCTGAGCCATTCTTACACGGACAAACTCTTTTATATATAGAGATTAAGTATCTATCATATGCTTTATAAATTGATCAATTAATTAAGATATTTCCAACGAACAAAGTCAAATGGCGCCAAAGAAAAGATAAACGTTAAAGGTATTAGGTAATTACATTTTTTTTTTTTTTTATTATAATTCGTACTAGAAATAATACAAAATTTTTTTTGTTTATTTAAAAGCATGATAAAAATGATAATCAAATATTTAATTTAATAAATTATTTTATTATACTTATTTTTATTTATTTTTTTTCTATAATTTATTTTTATTTGAATTTATTTTAAGCAAGTGGAAACGTTGCAGTCGGACGCAACTGACTGCGATATACTCGATACCAGTATTTAAACCGGTAAAAAGGGGCCTGATTGCAAAGGGGTACGGATGCGGCAGGGGTGTAAGCTGCCTCAAAAATTGTCTGATACAGATGGGGATGCCACCAGCTATCTTCCTTCCTAATTTGGTGAAACTAGCTTAAAGTTTGCTAAAGGTGGGGGAACGGAGGCGTTATGGGTGGGCGTGGCATTCAAATTTTTGATGCAGATCTTTTTGGAATGTCAATTGCTATCTTTCTTCCAAATTTGGTGACTCTAGCTCAAAGTTTGTAAAAGGTTGAGGAAGGGAGGCTGGAGGCGGTATGGGTGGGCCTGGCTCCAAAATATTGGGTGTCGCTACCAGTTATCTTCCTAGCAAATTTGGAGACTCTAGCTCAAATACTATGAAAGATACACGCATTCCCGTTTTTAACGAAAAGTTGGGGCTGCTGGGGTTGGCTAGGGCGGTATGGGTGGGCGTGGCATCCAAAGTTTTGATGCAGTTTTTTTTAAATCGTCATCACCTATCTTGGTGCAAAATTTGGTGGCTCTAGCTCAAACACTGAGGAAGATATAGGAGTTTTTGATTTCAAAATGCGGGGGGCTGGGGGCGGAATGGGTGGGTGTGGCACCAACATTTATGATGAAATTTTTTTAGGAAAGCCAGTAGCTATCTTCCTACCAAGTTTGGTAACTGTAACTGTAAGAGAGTGTGGAAAAGGTGGATTTATCGATTTTAAGTTATCGAATTTATCGATTTGCCAGCCTCCCAATTATCGTAGAACTCCAATCTTGACACTTTAATTAACTCAGCCATAGATAAAGACATTTGCAAAGTTTCAAGTCTCTAGCTTGAAGGGAGTGGAAAAAGTTGCGTTCATACAGACGGACGGACGGACGGACAGACACCATGACGGACATTGCACAAACCAAATATAGTCTTTACCTTCGGTATCGAGTATAAAGAGACAGACTACCCTAGTTATAATCAATGTTATTCATTGCAAAAAAGAAAAATATATTTAAGAAAAACAAAAAAATTAGACAATCCGTAATGAATAAAAACCAAATGCTGATCAGAAAATTTTTGAGGCAGCGTACATCCCTGCCGTATCCGTACCCCTTTGCAGTCAGGCCTCTTTTTACCGGTTTGAATACTGGTATCGAGTATATCGCAGTCGGTTGCATCCGAATGCAACGTTTCCACTTGTTTTTATTTTACATTTCTTGTGTTGTGTGGTTTTAGTTATTGTTTGTTCCAGCGAGATAAGCTGTTAAATTACTTATTATTTTTATTATTATTTAACTCGGTTTATTTTCGCTTGGTCTTTTTAGTTTTAAGCGCCGGTTATGTTATTTTAATAAATTTAATAAAGGTTCGTAGCCAAGGTGGAACATTTTATAACTTGTAGGGCAGCATAGCGTTTTTGAATTGTTTTTGCATTTTTGGGGCACCGCTGAATAAAAATCTGCCCTGGACCTTTTTCGATTAACGTCTGAACCCCACCAAATCAAAAAAGTTTCTTTTTGCCGAACCAATCCAGCGTCGGGAATATGGCTCGATCTTGCCGACCAATTTCGGCTTCGAAAAAAAAATGCAAGAGTTGCATTTTTGTAGTGGTGAGCAAGCAACGTATAAAGCCGCTTTCACGACAGGTGGCGCTAGCCAAAAGCTTATTTGGAAGCTTAGATATCTTCCTATTTATTTAATATTCAAAACTCATTTAATTGGTAATTATAATAATAACAATGATATTACGGAAAGTTAAAACACCGCTCCTCGAGTAGTGCGCGTGCTAGAGATGATCATATATTCTTCTTCTTCCTCATATCGCATCTATCAACTATCATATGCCTATCGATGGTTTTCCGGTAGGTGGCGTTTTCTGGGTCGCCACAGTACTCCCTCTCTAGTGATGATTCACGATTGTTGAAAGTGTACTTGGGCTTTTCGTTTATACGTTTGTGGCGAAGTGTTGTCTTGTTTTTTATCTAATAATTTGTCATCCTTGACAATGAAAGCGGGTTTGAGTCTGTCCACGGATACGTCTACTTCTTTGCCTTTAATTTTTAGTGTGAAAACGCGATCATTTTGACGTTGAATTACTTCAAAAGGTCCAGTGTACGGGGGTTCCAACGGTTGTCTTACGGCGTCAGTTCTTACGAAAACATGTGTGCAGTTTTCGATGCCTTTGATTAAAAACATTTTATGCTTTATATGGTGGGCTGTAGCAGTTGGTCTGATGAGTCGCATGTGTTCGCGAAAGTTGAAAGTGGATAAAATCCGATAAATTGGTGGTTGCATCCAAATCGTCAAAAAATTCATTGGGTAAGCGGATTGGCGTTCCGTAAAGCATTTCCGCAGCAGATGATTGCAGGTCTTGCTAATAGCAAGTTCGAAGGCCAAGCAAAAATGTGGGCAAGAGTTTAGGCCAAGGAATGTCTGTGTTGCACATCAAAGCACTTTTTAATGATCGATGCCATCTCTCAATCAGACTATTCGGCTGTGGGTGGTAACTTGTTGTGTGTATATGTTTATTCAAACTGTGTGCCTTGATCTGTGGTGATGGTTTTAGGTGCTCCAAAACGTGCTATCCATTGTGCCCAGAAAGCATTCGCCACCGTTTCTGCCGAAATGTTAGAGAGTGGAACTGCTTCCGTCCAGCGAGTGAAGCGATCGATCATGGTTAAACAGTACCGAAGATTTAATTCTTGTGGCATAACTATGATGTCCAGATGCACATGATCAAATCTGCCAGTAGGGACTTCTATTTTGTTAGGAACCAGATGATTGTGTTTGCTTATTTTGGCGCGTTGACATGGTAGGCAATTTCTGCACCAATTAGTCACATCCTTGTTCATCGACGGCCAGATAAACTTTTGACGTATTTGTCGTAGAGTTGCCCTGCCACTGGGAAGCGATAAGCCGTGGACAAAAGCAAAAATTTGATGTCGTAGAGTTTCTGGGATGTATGGGCGCACTGATCCCGTAGAAGTATCGCAGTATTGTGAAACGTTGTCTGCATAGCGCATTTGTTGCAGCTTCAAAGACGTGTTGCCTTGGAGAAGCTCTGATAGTTCTGAATCAACAGCTTGAGCCTTTTCAATGTCGTACAATTTGACTGCTACTGGCATAGATATGGCGCATAGTCGTGAAAATGCATCGGCAATGGCGTTGTCTGATCCTTTGATGTGGACGATTGAAGTGCAGAATTGAGAAATATAACTCAATTGCCGTATTTGGCGGGGCGACGCTTTTTCGGGCCTTTGTTTGAATGCATAGATCAGTGGCTTGTGGTCGGTTTTAATGATGAATGATCGAGCTTTAAGCAAGTGCTTGAAATACTTGATTGCTTCGAAAATTGCTAGAAGCTCCCTATCGTATGTGCTGTAGTTCTTTTCACAACTGCTGAGTTTCTTAGAGAAAAAACCAAGGGGCTGCCTAATGTCGTTTATTTGCTGCTCCAGTACAGCACCAATAGCCACATCAGATGCATCACAGATCAACGAGAGATTTGCTTCTGCCGAAGGATGTGCCAACAGTACTGAGTCGGTCATACTGCGTTTACAGGCCTCAAAAGGTTGTCCATTCAATCTTGCGCTGATCATTCTTTTTAACTTTTCTAAGCAATTCTGACAATGGTGCCTGTATTTGTGATGAGTTTGGCAGGCATCTGCGGTAGTAGTTGATGATGCCAAGAAAACGACCAAGCTCGTTGAGTGTAGCAGGACGTGAGTATTTGACGATTGCATCAATGCGATTGGTGGGAGGTTTGATTCCATGCTCGCTGATTACATAACTGAGGAATTGGACCTTGGGCTGAGCAAGTTGACATTTACTCAGGTTGATGGAAAGTCCATGTTTGCGTAGGATTTGCATGACAATACGAAGATGCTCCTCGTGCTCTGCAGTTGTAGAAGACATGATTAATATATCCTCAATGTAACAATAAACAAAATCAATGTCTCGAAAAATATTGTCCATAAAGCGTTGAAAAATTTGCGATGCATTTCTTAATCCAAAAGGCATGTATAAGAATTCGATCAGCCCAAATGGTGTACATACAGCTGTTTTTTTGGATATCGTTCTCTGCCATTGGAATCTGGTAGTAGGCCTTTACCAGATCAAGAGTGGAAAAAATCTTTTTTCCGTGTAGTTGTTCGGTAAAATCGTGAATGTGTGCAATCGGATAGCGATCAGGCACAGTAACCGAGTTGAGTTTGCGGTAATCTCCACAAGCACGCCAGCCGCCGTCCTTTTTGCTGACCATGTGAAGTGAGCTCGACCAAGGGCTTTTAGAAGGTCGGCAAATTCCTTCCTTAATCAAGAAGTTGATGTCAGCTTTTGCGGTTGCTAGTTTTTCGCCAGATAGGCGACGAGGACGATCGAAAATGGGGCTGCCGTTGGTCTCGATGAAATGACAGACGTCGTGCTGATTGGAAAGTTTCTTTGAAGGCATTGTCACGTCGACAAACTCTTGCATAAGATTTTGAAAAGTTGGCATGCCATGTAAAGTTGATATTGATATGAGTTTCGCATTTGTGAGGCATGCCGGTGTTTTGAGTCCCGTAATTGAGTCAATTAAACATTGTTTGTTGAGATCGACAAGTAATTGAAAATGTGATAGAAAATCTGCTCCAATTATAGGTGTTTGAACATCTGCAACTATAAAAGGCCAGATGAAACAGCGACGGAGCCCAATATTGAGTTCTGCTACAAGGTTTCCATAAGTTCGGATAGCTGTTTGATTTGCCGCATATAAAAGTAAATCGCTCTGCTTTGAGTTTTGTTTAGCCAGTATGCGAGACATGACAGAGACTACTGAACCAGAATCGACCAGGAACTTGATATGAGATGTGCGATCGGTAATGTGAAGACGGCGTTCCAATATGCCGGTTGGCGGAATGATGGGATCGCTGTTGATTTGTGATTTGCTGTTACCTTTCAGCGTGTTAGGCAACAGCTCATTTAGTTTAAAGACGAGCGAGCGCATGGAGTTGTGCATTTCAGTGCGTTGTCGCCAAAAAGCCTGTGGTAGTAGCAAAGATTGGCTTGCTGTGTATCTGCTTGTCGCGCTTCTTTGTTGGAATCGACAGTCTGACTGCTGGCTGCTGCTGGACCTGGTTGGTTGCGGGAGTTGCTACGATGTCGAGTATTTGTTTGCAAGCGTTTAACGTCCTTTTGCAGAGTATCGACTTTTTGCGAGAGAGAACGCAAGGCATCGGCCACGTCCTTTAATGAGTCTGAGTGAACGATAGAAGCTACTGATGAGCCAGCAGGTTGTGTAATGCTAGCGTTGACGGCAAATGTTGTATTATTGCCGACTGTTTCCAGCATTTTGTCGGCTGTTCTAGCCAGTTTATCTAAATCATTTTCTTCCCATACGGTAAGTAGAGGACGAAGATTTGTAGGCATCTCGGCGAGAAAAAGGCTTCTAATTACGCTTTCACTGCTTGGGTCCGGAGCGAGACGGCGCAAGTGTGCTAAAATTTCGGATGGCTTGAGACCAGCAGTTTCTCCTCCTTGCAGCAAACGGCGTAATTTTGATTCTTGTGATTCAGAATATTTTTCAAGCAGACCCAATTTTAGCGCAGCATATTTGTTGTCAGCTGGCGGACATATTAGCAAATTCTCGACTGCTTGCGCTATTTCACCACTTAGACTGAGAGTAACATGATCGAACTTGTCGTCGTCGTCGTTGATGTTGTGCAATCTGAATGATCGTTCAACCTGAGCAAACCATAGTTGCGGATTGCTACAGGTGAATTTGGGTAAGTTTAGTGAAACGCGCTGCGAGTTTGTTGGTTGCGGGGCCTGTGCCGAAGTAGTGACTTGCAATGCGTCTAGTTGTCGCTGCAGCTCACGAATTTGGTTTTGAAGACCTTCGTCTGTCATGATGTCCTCGAAAATTAGCTTCCTAGGTTTTAATGATCTTAAATTGTAGTGGAGGCTTCGATTACACATGCAGAAAACATTTGCTGCGTAGTTTTCAGTTGTGCATGTATGTGTAGAGTCACGCTCGCTTCCAGTGAAAATTCAGCAGTGTATGTGTGTGTGTAGCGTACACATAATTTGCGAATTTTTGGCACAGATTAAATTAATTTTGAATTGTCGGGGTCACCACTTTGGAAGCTTAGATATCTTCCTATTTATTTAATATTCAAAACTCATTTAATTGGTAATTATAATAATAACAATGATATTACGGAAAGTTAAAACACCGCTCCTCGAGTAGTGCGCGTGCTAGAGATGATCATATATTCTTCTTCTTCCTCATATCGCATCTATCAACTATCATATGCCTATCGATGGTTTTCCGGTAGGTGGCGTTTTCTGGGTCGCCACACTTAGCCCGCTTCCAAAATGTCATTGCATAATTTTAGGCATAGGAAATAAAAATAAAAATTTAAAGGCAAGCGCACTACTGCAGTATACTGTGCGCTTGCGCTAATTGTAAAAGCGGATAAGTCAGCGACTATCGGCATGCGCCTTTAAGGACTGCTACATTTTTGTATCACTATTTTTATCGCAAACGGACCAGAGAGCTGCAACGATCAAAAAATTTTCTTACATACCCGATCATTGATGGGTTTTTTTGTGACGCAAAACTTTGGATCAGCAAAAATGAATGATCGGTTAGCGTGAGTGATCGAAGCGAACATTCAGTTTGAATCACAGCCGATCGATTCGGGCATTATTGTTTTTGATCGAAACTTTTGTATGAGCAGCAAAGAGTGATCAAACATTTTTGTCGCAATCAGTTCGCTCACAATCAATGTTTGATCATAATCGGGCGGCTCGACTCAACCCGAGCCGAACTTGTCGTGCACTTGCTGAAAACGTGCAGTTTTTGCAGTTTATTTGAATTTAAATTGAATTTGTTCTTATTTTGTTAATTTTAAGCATTACTTTGCTTTATAATGTTAAGAAATAAATGGAATAATATGTTTTTGTTAATTTTATGCATCACAACATACATATTTTTTAAGGTGCTGGTTGAAATAAGCAGAAAGCCACAGCCATACAGTGACTCACATTTTACAACGCAACTTTCGATCGGATCACTCACAGCCAATTTAATCACAACATGATCGAAACCTGAGTTTCGATCATTCGTTCGAGCCGATCGTTGTTTTCATTCCGATCATTTTCGATCATCATACCCGAACCTAAAAATCAGTTGCGATCAGGGCGCAGAGCAATCATGCCAAACGAGTGAATTCTTTTCGTGTTGTGATCGAATTGATCAAACATGTTGTTACGAAGCGTTTGAATGGTTGTGATCAGATTTAAGCGAGTTTGATCGAACTGATCCGATCATGATCAAAGCAGCTCTCTGAAACGGACATTTACTGAAACGGGATCAAAATCGCACCCACGTTTCAGTCAACACCAAATAATTAGACCTTCGTACATATCACTAAATCCGTTTCAATATCTGCAGAGTGAGCAGACAAACTCAGAATATCTATCTCTCTTTCATATATCTTTTACACGTTCCATTTATACTGTGTTGGGTTTTATTCTTTTGTACACAAACGATTTATGTATGTATAAACTAGCCATATTTATCGACCGTTCAGTGACAGATTCTATCAAGTATGGATGGTAAAACGCTTATGTACCCAGATTCAAGTCAGTCCAAACAAGCGATGATGTCGGTAGCTGGCATATCTCAAAAGGGCCTTAGGGCTCAGCTATTAAAAGATATCACCTTGACGGTAGTTCCCAACGGCAAAACGGCCATCGCAGGGTGCAATGTGACTGCATCTAGTGCTCACCCAAGGCTGTTAAAAACGCCTACCTAACCCCAAAATTGCCAAACCAGATCCGGAGAATCAGAGCACATAGACCCGAACAAGTCGGACGGCAACCATATGCTGCTGTGGCTAGACGTGGCATAGGGGAAACACTCCCAAATAACATCCATGGCAACTGCCCCAACATGAAGGTGCAGGGTGGACCAGCGCATGACAGACTGCAGCAACAGCTGAGGCAGCAGCAAGAACAGAACCAAACCCGACTAAAACTAAACCAACAGATGCCAGGCAATGGAGATGATATCTCTTCTGCCATTAAGGATATGAGTCGAGCTATTGAAACGATGGCAGATATGCAACAACAAGTTCTGGGGATGCAACAGCAAATCCTCACGCATATGACTGCGTTGCTTTCTAAATGTATTTGCCACTAAAGGTTCTTATCTGGTGTTGCGTGATGGAGTTTTAATTTTGAACTTAATAGTGCTAAGAAATAATATTTGAATTGGAGTATCGATAAGTTGAGTTAATGTTGTAAAGTACCTAGGTTAATATCGTGAATCGTCACAATGAAGAAGCGACGCGATCAGCAAACACGAAAAAATAAATTTTTTTTACCTAATATATTTTTTTAAGTATTACATTATGTTACAAGAAGTTTGAAAATAAATACGGTATATTCTATTTTTGTGTTTTACACCGTCGCGACGGATAGAAGCTGCAACATTTTTATTTTTTCATACAAAAGACTGATCGTGATTAGATCAATGGCGGCCGCAATTGTGTTAAAAGAAGTTTAATAATAAATAATATGAGTTACAAAGACAAGAAAATACGACGCAAACAAAGTTTAAAGTAAGAAGAAGAGACACTGACGTTTTCATTTATGCGTGTGCGTTTTGAAATAGCGGTAAATGGAAAAAAATTAAGACGCGCAAATAATAAACATAGCTGAAAAATGATGACGCGCAGCAAGAAACGCAAAAAGCAAGCGGCGAAAAAGCTGGAAGAATCAGAGAAGAACCAATTGAGTGACATGGATGAAACTGTGCTACAAGTGAAAGAAGATAAAGATGCGACAATACATGGTCTAATGGTCATTTCTGGGGATGAACGAGGCTGCGCATCCAACTCAGTTGCCACACAGGGTGGCACAACGGCTTATGGTGCAGCGATCAATACTGCGACCACTTCTGGAGATGCACGAGGCTGTGCATCCAACTCAGTTGCCACATAGGGTGGCACAACGGCTTATGGTGCAGCGATCAATACTGCGACCACTTCTGGAGATGCACCAGGCTTTGCATCCAACTCAGCTGGCACACAGGGTGGCACGATGCCTTACGGCGCAGCTACCAACGCTGCGGTAAGATTTGGCGATGCACCAGGCTCTGCATCCAACTCAGCGGCCACACAAGGTGGCACGATGGCTTATGGCGCAGCTAACAACGCTGCGGTAAGGTTCGGCGATGCACGAGGCTGTGCATCTTATCCAGCGGCCACACTAGTTGGCACGCATGCAAATAGCTCGGCGTATTACACCACATTGAATGCTGGCAACGTGAGAGGCACAAGAGACGCTTATGGAGATGGATATGGAGCTTCAACAAATAACGTAACAGGTTTGGGTGCTTCACAACCAAATGCATTTTATAGAACAAATAATTTTGGTGCAGGGAACGATGAAAACATAGGCCCGGGTAGGGTAAATATGGGGTCGAATAATCCTTTTCATTTACTGGAAAAGCTGAAGATTGGCCGGTGTTTAGTAGCATGTACCACGAGTCTAATGCTGCTTATAATTACTCAAATCTGGAAAATTTACTAAGACTGCAAAAGAGTCTTAAGGGAGTAGCAAGATAAAATGTTGAAGGAATACTAATAAATCAAAATAATTTCAACCATATCATGGAGCATGGAAGACCTGAGCTTTTGATAAACAGTCAAATGAACAAAATACACGAGATCCCTCACATTCCTGAAAATAGTCTTGAAAAAGTTATAGTATTTGCAAAGAAAGTAAATTACTTGGTAATCTTTCTGCAGTTGGCAAACGCAGAGCAGCCACAAGCAAAATCCGATGCTGATGGAAGAATTGGTTGGCAAACTACCGATGAGCAAACGTATTCAATGGTCGGAGTACGATTTAAGACATTTTAACTATTGGGTTGGAAATATAGCAAGGACTATAGCTAGAGTAACCACCATCGCTACGCCAACAAATGATCGAGCAAACCAAAAGGGAGAAGCCGTTCATCAGACAAGTGAGAAGCCCACCACAGAGAAGAAAAGAGAAAGATCAATTGTGTGCCTAAACTGTAAAAGCGATCATTATTTTGATAAATGTGAGCAATACCAGAAAGCTAATGCGAACGAAAGATGGGCAATCGCAAAAAGAGTAGAGGTTTGCTTCGGGTGTCTGCGCCGCGGGCACACGATGCCTACATGCAAAAATAAGCGTGTGAGCAATTTAATGGGTTGCAAGAAGACACACCACAGGTCATTACACAATCAGAAGTATATTCCAAACGACAGCAAGTAAAATGATAACGATTTAGTTGACACAACCAAACAGGAACCTGAGAAAAACCAGATGTTGGTAAATGCACTACATTCCAGAACATCTAAAATGTTATTTAAAGTATTGCCTGTTGAGGTCATGGGACCCAACAATAAGACTTCATCCGCCACTTTGATAAACGAGGACCTAGCAAAGCAGCAAGGTGTGCAAGCAGATAAGGAAAATCTTACGCTCAATTGGATCGGCAGTCGCGCTACTGAAGTCAGATCAATGAAATGTCAATTAAGAATACGGGCTCAAAATAGTAATAAAATATGGCTTAGATTATCGGGCAACACAGTTCCAAGCATGGAGTTGCCACTTCATTCAATAGACATTGAGGATATGAGAAAGGAATTTCCTAAACTGAAAAACTTACCGATAAAGGGATATAAAAACGTAGATCCAATGCTATTTGTTTTCGCCACTGCCTGGTGCGGATCGTTTATTACTCGCAATAAAAGGCCAAGGGCCAACACGTCCAGCTCAGTCAAAAAGTAATTTTTTATTATATCTTCCTCTTGTTCTTATGCTAGGGCTACAAATTCATTCAATATTCATTCATTGTTCATTCAATTATCGATAGATCGATATTCATAGCGCTGTAACTATGTAATGCAACTATTAGCTATCTGTTATACAAATTATACGTTATACGTTAACAAATCAAATGTTCAATTCAATATAAAAATCAAAAATAATATAAAATAACAAAAGGCGCTACTTCGGCGCCTACATACTCCCGGCCTTGGATGCTCCTTCCAACAAACAAATCAGTCTGCTATTGGCAGGGGGCAAATCCTTTGTAAGTTCCGCTTGTAGACTCCCGTCTTGGTTTTAAGAGTAACGACGCGAACTGCTCCATGAGCACCAGGATGAGTTTCTTGAATGCGACCGAGAACTCAGTGTCCAGGTGGGGCGTAGTCTTCCATTATTAGCACCAACGTGCCAATTTCTTATTTCGCTGCTTAGTCCTCGCCGAGCAAAAAATCGTTTTAGGGCAGCGATGAAGGCGTTAGAGCTTAAATCCGATACTAACTCCAAATGACACGCCTTTGTCAGGAAGCATACAAAGACGCAGAGATACGCCTTTGTTGGCCGACGACCTCGCTGGTTATAATGCATCCAAAGTGGTCCGGCGAAGTCCACACCAGCTCGTTCGAATGGCTGCGCTCCGAGTTGCACTCTACCCGCCGGCAAAGGGCCCATGAGTTGATTCGATGATCTGGGGCGTTGACGGAAACAAGCCACACAACTTCGAACCACCCTGCGAACCAACTTTCTAGCGTTGATCACCCAGTACCTCTGTCGCACAAAAGCGCATATAGTCGGCGCTCCGGCGTGCATATTAGTTTGGTGTGTGTGCTCAAATAATGAATTTACAATAATGTGCTCACTTGGCATTAAAATTGGGTGATTTGTGTTAAATGGTACGTTGGCATGTGTGAGCATGCCACCTACACGAACTATTTCAACTCCGTGGGCAATTTCAAAAAAAGGGTTCAGCCCTTGTATTTTAGCCGACCGTATATAATTTTATTTTTTAAGTGTGACTATCTCTTCATAAAACGATAAGTTTTGTACATTAAAAACTATGTAACGCAAACCACCTTCAATTTCTATAGCAGTTAAGGCCTCGGCCTTGGCTGAGTCAGCTTTACTGTGACGCCAACGGTTTATATAACCAAACACTCTATTCCACTTAAGAAAATCTTTTGCAAATTTTCATTCGTCAACGATGTCACTAACTTTCAGTTCTGCCCTGACGATCAACGAAAATTTGGAATTTTGTTGCTCTGGAACTTCTTCTTGGATAGGTCGCTGCATCTCTGGCCATTGATCGGTTGGAACCCGCAAGAATTCTGGACCTATCCATTAGATCGTGGAATTCTTCAATTCTGCGGTATGCAGCCCACGGGAGACAATGTCCGCCGGGTTAAGTTTAGATGCTACCTTGAACCAGTCTTGCACCTGCGTCAATTCTTGAATGCGTGCAACTCTATTCGCGACAAATGTGTTCTATCGACTGGAATGCAAAGCAATCCAGTTAAGCACTATTGTCGAATCAGTAAAATATTTAGTCTGAGAAACTGAGACAGGGACGCAATTTTTGACCTTGGCAATTAGTTGGGCCAAAAGCCTTGCTCCTTCTAGTTCCAGACGAGGTAGCGATGTGACACGCACCGGTGCTACCTTAGATTTTGCCGTTAATAAATTTACTGAAATGACTCCTTGATCTATAACTCGGGCATATATAGCTGCGCCATAAGCACGACAAGATGCATCGGAGAAGCCATACAGCTCCAACTCTTGAATCTCACTGTCTGTTGGTACCACTGCGCGTGGTAGAGAACACTTGCACACAAGAATCAAGTCCTCACGGAATCTCTCCCACTGTTGGGCGTAACTTTCGGGCAATTCTTCATCCCACTCCTGATTGAGCAACCATAACTCCTGCATAAAAATCTTTCCTAGTATTAACAATGGACTGAGAAATCCGATGGGGTCAAATAGTTGCGCCAGTTCGGATAAAACTACGCGTTTTGTTATATTGATCGACGTCTTTGCGGCGTACGTAAACTGAAACCGATCAGGAACTGACGCCCAGCATATGCCGAGGGTCTTTGCGGTGTCTATGGTTTTCAATTCTAAGGACTCAGGGAATTTTGTATCACTATGAAGGGCCTCACAATTCGTTCGCCACTTATGCAGTTCAAATCCTCCCAATTTAAGCAACTCTGCGACTTTTTAAATCCCTTAAAGTCGATATAGACTCTGCTCCACACAGCAAGTCATCCATATAAAAGTTACGCTGAATCGCTTCATAAGCTAGTGGATACTGTGACCTGTAACGCTCCGCTAGATAATACAGACATCGCACAGCAAGAAAGGGAGCAGAATTCGTACCGTAGGTAACAGTCTTCAGACGCAGCACCTTTAACGACTCTGTACTATTCCGACGCCACAGGATGTACTGATAATTGCAATCAACTGGTTCGACCAGAATTTGCCTATACATCTTTGTAATATCGGCCGTCAGAGCATATCTGTAAAACCGAAAACGCGTAAGCGTTTCAAAGAGGTCTGGCTGCATCGTAGGTCCCACAAGCATTGTGTCATTCAATGACAATCCATTCGACGTCTTGCACGACACGTCGAACACGATTCTTAACTTAGTTGTTAAGCTGTCTGGTCTAATAATTGGATAGTGAAGTATAAAATACTTTACATTGTCAAATGTCATGATTCAAAGCCATATATTCTTCTATGAACTCCGCGTAATGCTCTTTAAGCTCGGCGTTCCGACTTAATTTTCTTTCTAAATTTCAAAATCTATTGAGTGCAATGTTATAGGAACTGCCTAAACCTTCTCTGGGCTCCTTAAATGGCAGGGACACTACAAATCTGTTACCTTCCGTCAGCTTTACTTTAGACACAAAGTCGGGCTCGCGTTGCTGCTCTTCTGGACTCCAAGAAACCGAATCAGGGCGTTGAGGAATTTCCTCACACTCCCAAAACCTCTGAACTAATTTGTGCAACTCTTCTACTTCATCTTGCTTAACCTTAGCTGAATGATTGCAGATTAATGCCACATTATCGCCTTGTTCATTTCTCCTACCACGATCCTGCCCAGAAGTGATTTTTGAAGAACTGGTTTATTTACACCGAGCTTGATTTGCCCCGCAACTATAAGCTTGAAGAACAGGTTCACCCACAACAACATATTTATCTCATTAGCCGAGTCGAAGCCAGGATCTGCTAGATTGACTTTTTTCGGTAACCGCAAGTCGAGTTCTGTTGCTGCTGTTGTCTGGTTATATTTCGTTATTTTTGGTAGAACACTAAATCTATCAGTTGCTTCAAAGTTTGTCACTAAAGATTTAAATGTCGTTTTTAATTTACCAAGAATTTCAGACTTGGAATTTCCTATACCATTAAGCGTATAGTGAACACTCATAATTGGCAACTCCAGTTTGGCCGCTAGCCAAGAGGTCACGAAATTCAACTGGCTTCTCGAGTCCAGCACGCATCTGCATTTGTGAAACCGTCCCATCGAATCCTTCACGAGCACTATCGCTGTTGCTAGAAAACTTACAGCCTTATTTGTCAGTAAAGAACTATAAAGCGATGTTGAACCCCCCTTTATGTCACTTGCATTTTCAGTTTCTCCGGTCTCTCTATGAAGCAGTTCATGATACGCCTTGTGACACCTACCACAACGCGGCCCACTACAATCTTTCGTTAAATGACGCTTACCGAAGCAAACAACACATAAGCCTATCCTTTTAACCTCGTGGTATCTCTGTAATGGTGTTAAGGATTTAAATTTTGGGCACGCCTTTAAATGATGCTGACCAGAGCAACTATAACAAGCACTAGTATTATCCATTGCAGCCGCCAAACTTACCTTTTTTTATTCACCCTTGAATGCTGTTTTGGCTGAAATGGCTTTTCTAACCTCGCGACTTGATAAATTTAATTCTCTGTTGCTTAGGAATTGGGCAAGCAGCTCCCAAGACGGTAGCTTTGAACAGTCATACTCGCTTTCCCAATTTTCTAATGTTTCATCATCTAGCTTGCTTCGCGTCAAATGAAAAACAAAGGCATCTAATATCTCCTTGTCACTGCCTAACGAGCGAAGGGCGACCAATTGAGAATTTATGGAATCGACTAGCATCCTTAGCGACTCTGCATCCGATTGCTTCATCTTCCGCATGCTAAAGAGTTCGCAAATATGTGACTGCACAATAATAGCCTTGTGTTCGAAACGATCTCTAAGCAATTGAAGAGCCTTTCTGTAAGTAACTGCCGACAATTCTAAACATTCAATTGTTCGTGAGGAAACAGTACCTAAACAGGACCTAAGATGAATGAACTTTGAAAGCTCATCAAGGTCGTTGTCTGATTCAATCAATGTCACAAATGAATTGTACCAGCTGGTCCACTCCGTGACTTTACCTGTAAATTGTGGTAACTTCAATGCAGGCAGCTTAGCACCGCGAGCACTGATATAATTGGTCATTGTTGAGTGTAGGGATGCAAACGATACATCGATGTTCGATGCATCGATGTTTTTTTTTTCAAGTTTTCGATGTTTTTACATCGATGTTAACAAAAAGCGATGTATCGAATATCGATGTTATTCTTTTCGATGTTCGCAACCGATTGTAAGGAAAGAGGCTTTCTAAGTTATTGTTCCTAAATTCGTTACGAAATAAAGAAAAATTAAAAAATTGTTTTTCAGTTTGTTTTTAGTTTTTTTAGGACATTAGAATGCTAGCACTGATTATTGGTAAAAATATTTAATTACTTCAGCGTTTGCTAGCAGTGAGATAATGCAAAACAAAAGTATTAAACATCGATATATCGATGTTAATTTAAACGATATATCGAAGCATCGATGTTTACCAATTTATAAAATCGATATTACAACTATCGATGTTTTTCTTTTCGATGTTGCATCCCTAGTTGAGTGTGCTGATGGTTCGGCACTCCCAGTTGAGTGACGACCCCTTTTTGCCAATTGGCTCAAAATCTTTGCCTTTATTTCGCAATACGAATCTTCCATAAGTTTACGAGTATCGAATCCAACCTCATCGTCACCAGCCTGCTCAATCTGACTCTGAATGTCACACAGCTGAGCGAACACTGACTCAACCAAGCTCAAGCGCGCCTCCAACAAAACTTACAAAAATTTATACATGTTCTTATAAAAGTATTTTAGGTGGTTGTCAGAAGGCTCTAAGTTTTCCTTTAACCCACTTTTTGTGTGAAGTTAACCTTTTAAAGTGTCCGTTTCTAACTTATTTCTATTATTAGTTTTAATTAAATTTACTTCAGAAAATAGTCGCTCAACATTAGCACTGCTATGTGGCAAAATAAGCAAATTTTGAGTAAATTCTGTCAAGATCGGAAACATCTGGGTTGAATTTCCCTTTTTAATATTTGAAATATAACGCCAAAAATTGTCTGGCGGTACCGCTTCCTCCTCTTTAAAGGGAAAACTCATGTTTCGAAGAAGTCGCCATTCGCGGTCTAGCTCCGTCATATTTTGTGAACACAATCCTGTAAATAACAAAAACTAATTGAAAAATTGAAAAATTGAAATTAATAAGACAATAAAAAACGTAACTGCAAACATTTGCCCCAAATGTGCAATAGATGGTAGCTTTGCTTTCAAACTATTGTTAAGTATTGTCGCTGGATTTAAAAAGTTTAAACTTTTCATTTTCTGCAGCTCCTCATCCTCAAAGGAAAACCGATTTTGTAGTTGCCTTAAACTTTCAATATAAAATTGAAGGCTCGAGTTTTGAACTGGATGATTTCATCTCTTTCCAGATTATGTTTTTTTTTTATAAACAAAGCCGCAAAGTTGCCTCCGAAATACATATTTTTTAAAGGCAAGTGGTTCTCATCGTTGGTGAAATCAATCTTTAGTAATTATTCATAAGGCAACAATAAAAACTCAGATTTTACAAAGCACTCAACTATTGTCTTGTAAACTGCAAGAACTTTTTCGTAGAATAAATACAGTTTTGGACTTTCTGACTGCATTTCCTTGTTTAAATCGTTAAAATAGGGCAGCACAAATTTTAGAAACTCAAAATACAGTTCTGTCGTCGAATCTAAACACATTTGGAGAATCGGCTCTGCAGATTTTAACTGGTCATTCAATGCAGCTCCTTGAAAGTAAAGTTTTAACGCAGGAAGTTGTTCTAACAGCCTTTCAACTACTTGGAGCAGAGATAGCCACCTTGTTTGCCCGATATGTAAAAGTTTGTGTGGTTTCACATTAACGAAAGACTGAAACCCGGAATATCTTTCTTCAGCAGTTGCGAAAGAGAATGGTTTTTGCCAAACATTGCATTGCATCCATCCGCAGCAAATCCTATCATGTTCTGCTCATATGGAATGTCCCTTTCTTCAAAAAACTTCTTGCATTCATTATGCAATGCCGTGGCAGAGCTGTCAGTGACTGCAATAAGCCCTAAACAGGTATCTTGTACCTTGAATGCCACTGCAGTTCTTGCAATAAGAGCGAAATGTTTCGTTGTAGATCTGTCTGTACTTTCATCGACAATAAGCGAGAACTTATTTGATTTCAACCGTTCTATTAACTGTTCCTCTGCCACTTGTCCAGTTACCGAAGTTATAATATTGCAATCCACTGTTCAAATCTTCCGCCAAAGCAAATGGAAGATTGTTTTTCGCCAAAAATAAAGCCATTTTTATTTGAGCACATTTTACCTTGTTTTTAAGGGAAGTTGACGCCTCAGGCAATATTGACAGTATGGTTGGTTGGTCGACGCCTAAGTGTAAAATATTAACAACAAGACTGATTAAAATAACATATAAAAAACAAATAAAACACTTATGGTATTCACTTTGTGTTGCAAATGTGCAAAAGTGCAAAAGTGTAAGCCTCTCCAACAACAATTTGTACTGAGCCAAGTTTGCTACGTTTGCCAGACCCCTGCCTATGACTACAAAAATCGTTGCAACTTTGCTACACATAAGTGTTGAACAAAATTAAAAAATCGACCAGTGTTGCAAAAGCCGCCTGGTATTTTTTGGTGTTATTTAGTGCTACATGTGCCAAATCAAAACAAACATTTGTCATTGTGCTCAGCTGCTAATTGTAGGTCAACCGGCAATTGTTTTTTTGGACCGCCTGGTGGGTTAAAGGCTTCATCCTCTTTTATTAGTTCCAAAAGCATGCCAAATTGGACCTGGGACACACGCAGCATTTGCTTCAGACGGCTATTGCCGAATGAACAAAGGATGCTATCCCGCCAACTAATGGACTTGGGTACATTTGTTATGTCGCCTCTGCGGCTCGCATATATGCAAATTGCGTCATCAACAAAATCATCCCATATTTTGTCCAATGCAGAGTTGGCCAAGACATTGCCAGAAACACCTGCAATTATGTTTAGCTTATGTACTTAAATGACCAAATAATGCATTTCAACCTATATACCTTCAATTGCTTCAATTTCCTGAAGTGCTTGGGATGCTGTCCATTCTAGAAGTGATTCTTTTTACGGTTTTAAAAGGCATTTTAAAATTTATTTTTTATAAAAAGCAGAAAATCAAACGATAGCGAACAGCTGTTTGTGCAAAGTTACAAGACTTGTGTCGTTCAATTGAGTGTTCACGACAGCAGTGTTGCAAAGTTACACTTTTGCACATTTGCAACACAAAGTGAATACCATAACTGTTTTTAGTTTAGTACATTTTTCACAAAACAATTTGTTAATGGAAATTTAACTACGAACGTATAAAAAGATAGCACAAAAGGCACATGGACACACGACACAAACTTGACAATTAAAAAACGCAATACCATACATACTTCTCAAATTTTTCTTGTGCTTAACAGAATCTTCATGTTTTTCTAAGTCCCTCTTGCCTGAAGAGCATTTGAGGTCCGCTTTGCAAAATTTGCAATAAAAATAAGAATTACCCTTACTGATTTTCGTCAGCCAGGAGGAATACTTTTTTTCCCAAGCTGCTGAGTACTTAACATCGTAAAGTACTTTCCTTTTTTTGGTTGGAGTGGCATTTGCTACATCTTCTGCGCTGTCACTTGTTAAATCTTCGATGTCCATTTTTATTAACTTTTACCTTTATTCTTTTTTTCTCCACTTTCAATCACAAATAATCACAAAATACAAAGTAAGCGCTGCCAATCTATTTGCAATTTAGCGCTGCCACCCTATTGAAAACGGAATTTAGTGCTGCTAACCCAATAAACATTATCATTTTATTTATATAATTCATATTCGGGGGTGTGCCAGAAATCTCTAGAGATTTTGGCTCGAGCAGGTTTTCAAATCTCTAAAACAAAACCGTCGGTGTGCCAGAAGTTAGGGAGATTTCATTTTTCGGTTAAATTTTTCGGAGCAAATACGTAAAACGAAAATGGCCAAAAAGAGTTGCTACCTTTCAAAAGTAAAAATTGCCTAAAATGTATTTGCTATTTTGTCATGGTTTTCAAGGTTGGCCGCAGGGCATTAGTGTTATATTTAATAAATTGTTAAATAAAAATATGTAAGGGCTTATCTCTTGTAATTCTTATACAAAATATATATTTCATATTTTGCCCGCCAAATAACTCATGTTGCTTGACAGCCCTGCCGTGATAGCTTGCTTGAACAGCTGTTCTACGTATTTCGTGAACAAACACCGCAAAAGCTGCCAACTTATGAAAAACAGTTTGCTGCAATAACTTTGTTAAATTTACAACAAACTGTCCACTGCTCAACCATGGAATTTTGTTACCTGAGAGTACAATTTTTTTATGTTTATTTGTCACAAAAAAGTGTCTTTAGAATTGACCTATTAAAGACTCCGAATAATAGTTATTGTTAAACGAACAAGTTGGCACCTCTCTTGTTAGGGACGGTTTTGCACGCTTACACGGAACGGCAAATAGTCTTAGAGATTTGTTACAGATTTATTAATATCAAAAATCATGAATTAAAATATGTATTCAATTCAAATGTATTTGTAATATGCAGCTAAGCTTAAAATTACCTTTCGAAAAAGTAACACTTGTTATACATTAGACATCTAATATTGCTTAAATTAACCAAATCTCTGACCATATTTGTTGAGATTTTAAAACCATCTCGAACTCTGCTCTGGCACACCTAAAACCAGCTCAAGGTTGGTTTTAGGTTGGAATTCGGTTGGTTTTGATGGCTGGCACACCCCTGATTATATTGATATTAACCATAAATGTTAGTTTTTTGGGTATTTGGCAATTTTTTTTTAAAAAGTACGTAGTTTTAGTCTCTTAACACGTAGACACGTAGATCTCCTTTAAAATACAGAGATCTACGTAAAAAGACGGAGGGTTGGCATCACTGGTGCCCACTGTTCAGGAATCAATTTCGAACTATAGTCAGAGATACATGGTTAAATTAGATAATCATGTCAATGTGCTGGCGCTAAAATTTAATTATTGTCTTTATTAGACAGATTCTAAATAAAGATTGTATTACCAAAAAAAAAAAAAAAAAAAAATTTGTTGGTCTCGACTACTTCGGACCTACTATAATGGTGACAATCGGACGACGTCATGAGAAACGATGGGTAACTTTATTTACATGTCTCACCGTCAGAGCTATTCATCTTGAACTCGCAGCGGATCTTTCTACAGACGCTTGCATCATATGTATACGAAATTTTGTAAACAGGAGAGGCATTCGAGTAAAAACACGATTAGATATGGGAACAAATTTCGTTGGAGCAGACAGAACGATCAAAAAAGTAAAAGACTTGTTTGATTGGGAATACATTGAAAACGAGATGGCTAACAAGGGAATACAATGGGAGTTTAACTGCCCAGCCAACCCAAGCTCAGGAGGATGCTGGGAGCGACTTGTTAGATCTACAAAAAGGATATTGGCAGTTACGCTAAAGGAAAAAGCTCCACAGGTGGAAACGTTGAGAAGTTTGCTCAATTAACAGCAGACCATTGACTCATGTGCCAGTCACAATTGATAATCCGGAACCATTGACACCAATTCTACTCAAGCACCAGGCGACTGCGTCGATTTCCGTTTTCAGAAACAATACAGAATTGCCCAGCAATTAAGAATACATTTTGGTGGCGTTGCGTAAGGGAGTACTTGCCGACACTGATACGACGTACTAAATGGTTTAGTCCAGAGCATGATACAACTACACATGGTAGTCTCGTCGTGGGCAGAGGCTCGTCGTTTTTGTAGCTTATCGACAGTGCATGCTTGCTTGTCGATGTGGAAGGTTGTGTGCGCACGAATTTTTTCTAAACGATTAACCCTAAGCGGACACATAAAATTGTGTTACTGCAAAATTTGCAGATTTTCTTATGTTTTATGATTTTCTTGTAGCATCTTCATTTATTAATACTTGGCGGACTTATTAAACAGTCTGACTAAACTAGTTGCTAACTCAAAATAATTAAAAATCAATCTATTTACCTCTTTGTTTTATAATGAGCTATTTTAGAAACCACGGGCCTTTAGAGGGTTAATCAACACGCTATACTGCCGTTCCATTCGAACACACTCTACAAAGTGCCTTTTCACTCGCACTTATTGCAAGCATACGTTAAGCTACCCTCTGCCCACGACGAGACTACCTTCTGTAATTGTATCATGGTCCAGAGATGGGCACGTCACGACGTTCCTATACACACGCAGGCAGCGTGTGCATAGGCCCTGTGCCGCAGCCAACTTCACAAAATCACACGTACACTATGAGCATTGAAAGCTATTAATAGAACACGAATGTTCGGTCGTCGTCGGTGGTCGTGCCGAAGCATGTATTAGACGTTACATTGTACTTTAGTTGACGGCAAACTATTGAGAAGGCAACACCACGCAGCGCATCAGCAAAAAAAATACATTTTTACAGTGCGTCAAAATGTTTATGCCCCAATGGGAATATGAATTTTTCTTTATAGAAAATGAAGATGGCAGACCACAATGCTTAATTTGCGATAAAATTTTATGTCGCAATGCTATTTCCTCAAATGTATTAAATTCTTTATCAACAGTTTTGACACATATGATTAGTTGACAAATGCTGCTCATGTCCGTACTTTCGTCCAAACTTATAGAAAAATATTTGCAATTTTGTTATCTTTTTTTCATTTACATGTAGATGTGAACGTTAACTTGCAGCGTACACTTCGTTTTTTCGCTGCAGCGCACGAAAATTTTGCTTGTATGCGTGTGAAAATTGTGACAATATGTGTGCGTGCCCATCTCTGGTTTAGTCCAATCAAACCATTACAGAAGGGTGACTTAGTTATAATATGCGAAGACAATCAACCAAGAGGAAGTTGGAAAAAGGGAGTGGTTGTAGAGCCCTTACAAGCTGCTGGTCAGGTCAGAATTGCAGAAGTGCAGACCGCAACCGAAAAAGTTAGCCAGGTTAGATGTTTTAGGTAAATCTACCGGGTAGCTTTACGGTGGGTGGGATGTTGCGTGATAGAGTTTTAATTTTGAATTTAACCTTGTAACCGGTGGATTGGTATAGGATGCCCAGGGTGACTTTTAAATGGCTGTAAAATTAAAACTACTGAGCCCACAGAAAATTAGTACGGGAGTTTATAGTTCGTTGGAGTTTTTTCTTTAATTATCTGCAACGATCATCAAAATCGGGTGGGCGGGGTGGCCGAAAACACAAAAATACCCTTAAACCCGGTGATCGGCCCTTAAAATTCTAAATTTGAGGTAAAAAGAGTATATTGGGTCTGTGGAATCTTCGTCAATGTGTCAGGCCATCTGGCAGTTTTTCGTCCGCCCGCCCGTCCGTCTGCCTGTCCGTCTGCCCGTCCGTCCTTCTGAACAAACGAACCCTTTTTCGACACCCTTCAGGCTAGTTTTCGGTTAATTTTTGTGAACCTACAAACTCATGTTACAAATTATGTTTTGCCCCTTTCCGTAATTTTTGCATTGATGAGCAACTCTTAGTTACACGTAACAGGTGCAGTTTACGTAATGTAAATACGTATTATTCAGATAATATATAGTATATATATATGTGTCTATGATTATTTTTAATGATTTTTACATTCTAAACACAACTGCATTTACAGAATTTAAATAAATTGGTCGTGCACAAAAATATTCCACATTTTATACTCATTTTTGGCAAAAAACGCACTTTTACGTATATTTTCCCATAAGGGCAGTCTAGGGCTTAGCACCGGTTAAGTGTATAAAAAAGTATCACCGGAGACAAGGTTAATAGTGTTAAGAAATAATATTTGAATTGGGATTATCGAAGTATCGATAAGTTGAGTTAGTGTTGTAAAGCACCTAGGTTAATATCGTGAACCGTCACGCGACGCGATCAGCAAACACGAAAAAATAAATTTCTTTTTCCTATTATATTTTTTAAAGTATTACAAGAAGTTTGAAAATAATACGGTATTAATATTTGTGTTTTACACCGTTGCGACGGATAGAAGTTGCAACATTTGGAATGCCACAGGCATTTCAGGTAAGGTACTAGAGCTTAAAGCTCTGGTACGAAAACATGATATCAAGGTCATTCTCCTGTCTGAAACTAGGACGAATGGCCTATCATTTCCAAAAGATTTTGGCTTCGAGGCGTACCCAGTACACTGGGTTAAGAATCGTATAGCTGCTGGAGGCTGCGCTGTCCTCGTCCGGAGCAATTTAATACATTTTCCTCAGTTGACTTTAGTTAATCGGGCTTACCAGTATTCAACTGTTAAAGTCTTGACAGAGGCTGGTGATGTGGATTTTGGAGCTATTTATTGCAGGCCAAATGAGAGGATTTTGATAAATGAATTTAATACTGTCCTTAACTCGGCTGGTAGCAAGTACTTGGTGGGTGGAGATTGGAACGCTCACCATTGGCTGTGGGGTGGACGAAGCCGCAATGCACGAGGCATTCAGCGTGCTGGGAGCCTGTCTCGTCGGCAAGCAAAGGTCCTTGCTACAGGATCACCAACAAGGTACCCTTATGGAGCAAGAAGCACTCCTTCTTGCATTGACTTCGCCATTTACCAAGGGATTCCTGACCAGCTCCTTTCCATCTCAGATGGTTGGGACATCCCTAGTGACCACCTTGCCCTGATAGTCACTTTAGATAGCAGCGCAAGAGTGGTTAGTGAACCACCGAGGCTCATCAACGCACGCACCAATATTGAGGAGTTTCAGAGACGGCTTGGCGAAAGCATCCAGCTTAACACCACGATCAACTCTGGTTTGGATGTTGAAAATTCCATTGATCTGCTTATTGCCAAGATCCGGTCAGCTGCAGCTGATACCACACCGCCCCTTGTGTTAAGACGCCAGGATAATTCTGGAAACAGTCTCCCAGCAGACGTAATGAACTTGCTCAGGATCGAGAGGCGAAATAGACGCAGATATCAGACAACGCATAGCCCTCAGGAAAAGGCGGTATGGCAAAGATTGGAGAGGAAGCTTAAAGAGGCACTACGCTTAAAAGTGAAACCTTTACCAGGAGGTTAGAGAATATGGATTACACCCGTGATGCTGGTTACTCTCTCTGGCGTGCCACACGTAGCCTAAAGCGTCAACCTTGGAGGACTGTTTCGCTTCGTTGTGCTGGTAACGGGTATTGTCACAGTGACGTCGAGCACGCTGAAACGTTTGAAAGTCACCTTGAAGAACGCTTTACGCCGCTTGACCTAGCTGAACAGAATAGCCTCAATGAGACCACCCGAGCACTGGAGACTCCGCTACAGATGTCTCTGCCCATCAACCCCAGAATAGAGGAGGTCAAGGAAGCGATTGAAGTCCTTCCTAGATCTAAGGCTCCTTGCCATGACGATATTTGCCACACCACCCTGAGGGCCCTGCCAATTCGAGCGCTTCTTTTTATAACGTTGATTTTCAACGCTATACTAAGGACCCAGCACTTTCCTGCCCAGTGGAAGTAAGCAAGGATCCAAACGATTCATAAGTCAGGCAAGCCGGAGGATGACACAGAGTCATATCGACCGATAAGTCTCTTGCCTTCTTTGTCTTAGGTTTGGGAGAGGCTTAGGCTTGTTAGGCTTATGGATAATTTGGCCATTTTTCCTGACCACCAATTTGGGTTCAGGAGAGGGTATGGTTCAATTAAGCAGGTCCACAGGGTGGTTAACCACATACTCAAGAAATACGAAGACAAGAATTAGTGCTATGGTATTTTTGTGGATGTCCAGCAGGCCTTCAATCGCGTCTGGATTAAAGGTCTGCTACAAAAAAAAAAAAAACGCGCCTCCCAGCTTCCTTCTTTCTGCTTATGCAGTCATACCTGTGGTAACGCAGGTTTGAAGTCAAGGTGAGGGCAGCGCTCTCTACCACGCAGGAAATGAGGGCGGGCGTTCCACAAGGCAGCGTACTGGGTCCCTTCCTGTACAATCTGTACACAGCAGACATTCCCACTCCAGATGACCTAGAAGACCTCGCTGCACCAGGCAAGTTTCATAAGTCACATTTGCTGACGACTTGGCAGTGTTTCACTCTGCTCCCTGTGAATACGAGGCTGCTGATGGAGCTCAAGAGTACATTCGCCTGCAGGTGGAATATCAAGCTCAACGCCTCGAAGTGCCAAGCCGTGAACTTTACGCTCAGAGGAGGCGATGCTCCAGCAGTCTGGCTTGATGGCAGCCCCCTGCAGCCTGGGAAACAAGCAAAATACCTGGGAATCACCATGGATAAAAGACTCTGCTTCCGTGCGCACATTGACGGACTCGTTAAGCAATAAAGGGGCAAGATGGTCAAGACCACCTGGCTGATTAACGCCAATAGCGCATTGCCGCTACGCTGCAAACGGGCTGTGTATAACACCTTGGTTGCTCCGATTTGGAGATATGGTATTCAGATTTGGGGCATTGCGTGTCGGTCAAGCTGACGACGTATCCAGACACTCCAGAACTTGGCCTTGCGTCGAATGACTGGAGCTGACTGGTATGAACGAAATTCTACCTTGCACAATGACTTCAGAGTGGATACCATAGACAACCAAGTTAAGGCTTACTCCACTAGATACAACGCACGTTTGCAGCGGCATCGTAGCTGGCTGGCTAGAGAGCTTTCGGGGAGAAGGGTCATTAGAAGACTTAAGCGCACCTGATATCGTAGCCTGCTGACGATCCGTTGGAAGTCACCCGTATCCACGTGACCCAGAACTACGCCTGATGTAAACCAGGCTTGCAGACTTTAACATAGACGACTGTGTTGTTATAAAAACAATCTGAGTTTTTGATACAATACCTTAAATTAATAAAAAAAAAAACAACTAGCTTTTCGAAAGTATTTTGACGCTGAGACAGTCAACTCAAAATTCAACATTAAGTCGAACATGTGTAAATCTACTTGAATTTTGTTTCCATGGTAAATGAAGTAAACCTTAGCAACCATTCCATTTGTTTATTGACGCAAAAGGCTTTAAAAAAACATTACGCAAAATATCAGAGGCACATAAACAGCAAAATGAATATAAGCTCAACGATTTGGTATGTTCCACTTCAAACCAAACAATTAAATTATTATAACCTTCTAGAAATATTTAATTTAGTTGGTGCAACAACTACGAAAGCAATCAAATCATAAATGTGGGTCCCGACGTTCTCTGCCTGAGAGAGGGCAATTTGCTTAAGTTTACCCAGATGTCCACGCTTGCTGTCACGTACTTCAGGGCAGAAACTGTTACCTCTGGCCTACATATAAGCGTGATTGCTGGTCACAATCGCTTTCCGCTTTTTGGATTTGCCGAGAGTGTTCTACGCCCGAACATTTACATCTACAAGTATCCAGAGTTGACTAAATTTTCGACACTTACGTGTAAGTAAAAATATTGACGCAACCGACTGCAAAACAATCCGATGCCAAAATTCTATTATAAAAAAACAAATTAATGAGTGTTCGAACTCACTAGCGATGGGTTAACAATTGCAAATCCATTCAAATTTACTTTTTTTTTTGCTTTTGACCGCCACCAGCAGAACAACAAAGCGCGCACATGCGTACGCATAAATACGCACAGACACACACAAAAATAAGTGAATGATGAGTGTGGGATACCCTACCTAGTTTACTTGCTATATTAATTGATTAATTAATTAATATTATTAAACTATTTTTAGTAATTTCTCAAATGTTTGCTAAGCGCCAACTTATGCTTATTAAGTATGCAATTATTGCATATATATTATATCCACAGTAGCACTTATTTAATATTAGGGTATCTAACACTCATCATTCGTCAGTTCATTTTCTTATTATAGAAGTCCGCTATGTTTGTCTGTAAGTGTGTGTGTGTTTTGTGTCTGTGCATTCACGAAGAAGCAAAACAGAATTGCCTTGGACGAATGATGATTGCTGCATACCCTAACTAGCTTATTTGCTATACTTATCAATTAATCAATTAATATTATTAAACTATTTTAGTAATTTCTCAATTGTTTGCTAAGCGCCAACTTATACTAATCAAAGTATGCATTTATAGCAAATATATTATTGAAGTACATGTCCAATGTTTTGAAAAGACTGTCTGCGAAGTGGCAAAGTTTGCCAGTCACTCACCTTACAATTTTGGTAGGGAAAGACATAGCAAATATACAGATCTACATATATAAGATGCACCCAGCTTGCTTACCCATTAAATTTGGTAACTTTAGCCCAAAAACTTAGAAGAAAAGGGCACATCATCCAATTATTTGTATTTTCCGTATTAGAGTACAGCAAGTAATAAAGTTGCTGTCGAATGAAATCGACAGCAAAAAATTCAGTACCAATAAAAACAAGTGGAAACGTTGCAGTCGGATGCAATGGACTGCGATATACTCGATACCAGTATTAACACCGGTAAAAAGAGGCCTGACTGCAAAGGGTCTCGGCAGGGACGTACGCTGCCTCAAAAATTTTCTAATAAGCATTTGGTGGCACTAGCTCAAAGTTTTTTAAAGGTGGGGGAAGGGGCTTGGGCGTTATGGGTGGGCGTGGCATCCAAAGTTTTGATGCAGATCTTTGATTGGTGTCAATTTCTATCTTCCTGCCAAATTTGGTGACTCTAGCTCAAAATTTATAAAAAGTTGGTACTAGCTCCCCTGTAGGCAGTATGGGAGGCTTGGCACCAAATTGATGAAGGGGGTCATTACTAGCAATCTTCCTACCATTTTTCGGTGGCTCTAGCTCAACCACTATGAAAGATACACGCATTCCCGTTTTTAACGAAAAGTTGGGGCTGCTGGGGGTGGCTAGAGTTGTATGGGTGGGCGTGGCATCCGAAGTTTTAATGCACATTTTTGGGAGTCGTCATCAACTATCTTAGCACCAAATTTGGTGGCTCAAAAACTGTGAGAGATATAGGTATTTCTGATTTCAAAATGCGGGGGGGCTGGGTCGGAACGGGTGAGAGTGGCCCCAAAATTATTGATGCAGTTTTTTGAAGGTTTCTAGTAGCTGTCTTCCTACCAAATTTGGTAACTCTAACTGTAAGGGTGTGCGAAATAGGTGGATTTATCGATTTTGAGCTATCGAGTTATCGATTTGACAGCCCCCCAGTTATCGTAGAACGCCAATCTTGACACTTTAACTTACTCGGCCATATATAAACCCATTTTCAAAGTTTCAAGTCTCTAGCTTGAAGGGTGTGGAAAAAAAGTTGCGTTCATACAGACGGACAGATGGACGGACATACACCATGACGGACATTGCACAATCCCAATATACTCTTTACCTTCGGTATCAAGTATAAAAATAGATGAAATTTTTAGTACTTTAGCTCAAAATCTATGGAAGTTATTGGTATTTCGGGGAAAATGTTTTATTATTTTTCTATAGATCGTTGGAGGATATTATCCAATTTTTGTTCGTGGAACCATAATATATAATACAAGTTTTTGAGAAACGCCACTATCCATTTTGGAACAAAATTTAGTAACTTTTTTTGTAAAGATGTGGGAAATATTAAATTATGGCCAGACTCAAGTGGGTAATCTTAAGACTCTCTGCTCATAGACAAATTTATTTGCAAAGTTTTATTTGCTTGGTATCAGGCATATAAAATTATGGATAGACACACTCTCAAATATGTATATCACCGTTAACCAATTCTTTGTTTTATAGCTTCTGTGTTAACTTATACAATGATTCAATTTTCTGATCTCGATCTACTTATTGGAATCGGTGGATATCCAAGGTATCCGATTTGTGTGTTTAACTATCGTAACAGCACAATGATCCTGGAGCATCCAACATTTATTGTCACCAGGCAATTTGCATTAGTGTTAGGTACTGGCAGTTTTCCAATTATCGTACAGTACGACAAGATGGAAATGCGAATTTTATGCTACGAGATATGCTATGTGGAAAAGGATGCATATTTGCATTTAGTTTCCGAGGTGGAAACTGGCAAAAACTATGTGAAATCCGCTCAGCATTTCATGTGCTTTAGCGATGACAATGTGCTTTATGTGATCAACGATTATGGTGAGTTCTCTCAGGTTGATATCGCGTGTTTCGCCATCAAGCAGCGCTGGTCACCCACCTACATAAACGACAAAAATGCCGACGAGGTATTTACTCGTCCTCACGCTCTCACATTTCACCGAACAGGATTTCTGATTTCGAACAGCAACATGGCGTTTTTCATTAAGAAGAAAGCTGGAAACTTTACCGTCGAATGGACAATTGATCAGGGACTAGCACAAATCACTTTGTTCATTAGCAATCAGAATGGAGAACTTTATAGCTTACGCGAACTGGGCAGTATTGATCAAGTAGTGGTCGAGGAGAATGAGGGCAAACTGAAGCAGGTTATTGTAGCCGGCAAACCAGTGTTATCATTTCGTATACTGTCTTGTTTTAAGGAAGAGTGCGTGCTAGTGTTGCATAACGACAGCATTGCGATAATGGATTTACCAAGTGGTAAAACAATTTCCAGTGTGGCCATCCCGATGGCTTGCGCCATGTGCACGCATCGCAGTAATCCATATGTGATGGTGGGCACAATCGATGGAGGACTAGTACTTATACATTTTGAGAAGCCCTCGGCGCCAAACATCGTTAATGAAGTGATTTGCGATTCGGCAGCTGTTTTTGCCATGGATTTTCACGACAACTGTGCTGTTTTTCAGGATCAGGCTAAGGCACTGCACATTGTGAACATAGATTACCGCCCTCCTAAAATGACGCACTATTTTGCAATCAATGATAATCAGCTGGTTAAGCAGGTGTTTGTACACAGTTTCCTGTTGGTGGAGGGGCCACGACTCTTGGTGATGATATCGCGTGATAAGAGCGTAAAGAAACCGGGCTATGCCGATGAGATGTGGATATACAATTGGGGCAAAGACAGGCGACTGCATAGAAGAGAATTGCCATTGCCCAACACTTATGTTGCATTCATCGTCCAGCCACCCATGGGTCGATGGGTGCTAGTTGAAATAGTCGCCGTAGTCAAGGATAGCGCCATATTTGATCAGTATGTGCTGAACGAGAGCAGCGAACTTCAGAGGATTGCTTCAATAGAGTCGGCTCACTTTGGACACATAATTGACGTCGGCATGACGAAACATCTGCTTACGTGGGGCGTTGAAGGCATCATGATCCACTTTCGTCAACACAAGCGTTCCAAGAAGCCATTTATGATGTCCCGCTTTATTTCACTATTCTTTCGGCCCCATTATGTGGTGCGAGCCAAGGAGTGCTTTAATTCCAAGTATGTTTTGAAACACTTTTAATTCTTTGGTAACGAAAATGTTGAGAGTATTAGCTTTGTGCAATGTCCATCATGGTGTCTGTCCGTCTATTCGTCTGTCTGTCTGTCCGTCCGTCTGTCTGATTGTCTGTCCGTATGGACAAGCTTTTCTTAGACTTGCTTAAAGCTTGAAACTGGATATTTTGAAAATATCTTAATCCATGTCGGTTGATAAGAAATTTAATATTTCACAAATGATTTTAAAACACATTTTCCATCAGAAATTTTTTTTTATTTCGTTATAGTGGTTAACTCCAAAAAGGAAGTTTCTGTACAAGTTATGCTATACAGCACTTATAGCTTTTTGTGTGCATTGATTGTCCCTCAGTCAATCAGGCCGAACCAACTTAATATAGATGTAACACTATTCCTGAAAAATAAATGTGATCAAAATTACATTTTGAATTAGTACTTATATATAATGAGAAAAGCTTTTAGCTGTAAGAAAATAATTATGACTTTTATTTTATTTACTTTTACAGGTACTTGATAGTATTGAGCTCCACAAATGTGTTGTTAGTAAGTCGCCTACCATCCCTAGCAGATAACGTGAGGGAAAACAGCGAAATAAATGTGCAAGAAAAATACATTGTGCAGCAAACAAAATTGGTGTCGATTTTCTTTTTGCCAGTCGCAGTCAAATTAGAGACAAAGGAGGAGTACCTTCCTGCTGATGTGTTTAAACGAGATAAGGTTTTGCAAATGATACAAGATTTTTCGGCCAAAGTGACGGCTCTGATTGATTACGACATTTCCGTAACTGGTAAATCGAAGGGGATTTTCAAAAAGTTTTGCTACCACTACAAATGGCTAGAGGCGTTAACAGAGGAAGCGCATAAGCTGTGCGATTTAGAACGTGAGTCACTTATGCGTGCCATCGAGGATCAATCACGTATACGGGATTGGATAATGCAGTTGGTGACGCACAATGCTGTTATTATTAATTATAAAGTACGTTCCATTTTTGCCGATGCAAATTTCGAAAGCTTTGCCATGGCGCGTAAGACAAATATGAAAGTATTTGATAAATATCGTTTCTATGATGTGGAAGATCATATGAGACTTTCTGTGCTGTCCATTAAAGACGTGTATGATGATCCGGCACATGGCCACCATGAAGATGGGAACGAGCCCGAACAGCGCAAAACGGCGCTTAGCAATCTAAAACTCTATGTGGTGGCAGGACCTAGTGTGTATGACCACATGATGGCTCCTCAATTCCAGATGCAGTCCAAAGAAATAGTCACATCGAATCAGATTTTCAATGATAATTGCAAGTATCGTTTTTATCTAATTGATCCCTTAAAGCAGGAGTTCAACAAGCACTTTCACGAGGCACAGCAACTTAAGGGGGAGACCATTGACAATGTGCTCAACACCAATGGTGTGCTCAATCGAATCTATGATAATATGAACTGCATGCTGAAACTACTCAACATGGATATGTTTCAGCCGCCAGAGCTAACTGTGCCTACTTTGGCCAAGGATGAGGTCATAAAGTGCATTATGGAGGTGGATGATTCAGAGATCAAGGCAATCAATCGACGCAAGCCCAAAACTATAGATACAGGCGGGAAGCGAGGTCGACTTTTGCTTTGGTCTGTGGAGTTCTGGGCACGGGCACTAATTGTCATGATGGATGGTGTCATTGAAAAACTGTGGGAGGAAGAAATCAAAAAGGATATACCCGTGCCGGAGTTTACGCTCAAAAAGCAGCCACACGAGTACTCGCTTGAAGACCAAAAAGTGTTTCGCGCCTACGAGGAAGCTGTGCGTCTGCTCGAGGAGGATCGTCGCAAGTATCTGCGTATTTTGAACGAGAATGAAGCTAAAACGCTGATGCTGAAGACAAAGCAAATTCTTAAGCTAAACCAACGAGTGGCCGAGCTCATGCTTCTCAAACTCAAGTACGATTTTGCACAAAAGCAAAGCCGCGTTCGAATGCTCAACCTGGTAACGACCAGCAATAAACGCGATCAGCTGCGAGAAAAAATCAAAAGATTACGCAGCGATATAGAGAAGCTGAGCGAGTATATAAAACGCTATACCAATCTTTTGGACTTTTGGGAGCGGGCTCAGCAGGATGTGCGCACTCGTCTCGAGGCACAACAGACCAGGGATCGCGCTTGCGAGCGACAGTTTCGCGGCAACTTTTTAAACTCGGTACCACATGCCGCCCACGAGATGACCAAGCTCTTTAAGAAGCGACCAAAATTGCCAAACAAAGTTTTTAGCTCTTCCTTAATTTGCAGTGAAGTCGCTCAGCGCTTGAGCGCCAAACAAAGCCAACGAGTTCCCTTCCCCATGCCCAATGAGATTACAGAATTTCTAACTTATATTGTCGATAATGATGCTCCAAAATATTGTCCAAACTCGGTCGATGCCAAGGCTTGGGAGGCATTTGTCAAGTTACGCCGGCAAAAAATCGAGAGCGAGCTGCGACTCAAGGGAATAAGCCATCAGTTAGTGGACAGCCAGAGCGCTTGCAATGGTCTTACCAAAGAGATAGCGGGTCTTAAGGACACCAAGGCTCAGACGCAAAAAGAAATGGAGGACACAATACAGCACTATGTAAGTTTCTAAATCCTAAAAATTCGCACGATTTTTATAATCGATACCGGAGGTAAAAAGGGTTTGTTTTTCCTTAAGCCGAGTGTCCACTAGCAAGTTACTTGCGGAAGAACTTCTGCAAGTATTTGCTGAGGTGTTTCCACTGAACCCAAAACTTGCGGAAGTTTGATTGCAGAAGTAGTTTGTAGAAGTTTTACGACTAACTTGCAGCAAGAACTTGCAAACGTGTTTACACACAATGTGAGTTCAGCTTGCAGTAGAGTTAGCTTCTTTAAAGAGTGACATTGTTATCAGTTTTTTGCTTTCAGTTTTATTTTATCGAATGGAGTTTTTGTTGTTGGATATTTCAGTAATCGGTGCACAATATATGCAATTTACATAAATTGTTCTTTATTCTCAATGTACTTAACTGCATATTATTGAATGCGCTTTCATCAATTAATAAAAACCAAATACAAATTAGTTTATAATTTGATTTGCTTTTAGTTCATTTGCCAAAAATGGGATTTTAATTTAATCCAGACTGTTATAAAACAAAAAATAAACGCAAAGCTGTTTATTTTAAAAATATTTTACTAACATTATTTTGTTTTTTTGTCATTAGCTTACTATTTATATGTCAAATGTCACGTATACGTCGTGTGGCACGCCATGGCGACATTTTCGCTACTTCTCGCATGTCATCATCCGAGTTAGTGTGCTGCCTAGGCAGCTGCCACAGTGTTCCAAAAGCAAATGTATTTTTTCCTTACTCCAAATAAATTTATTATTTTCCATTTTTATTTACTTCGACAATAAATAAAAAAAAAAAACATAAAACAAAACCCGACGTATACCTGACTTCTTCCGCAAGTCTTGAAAACACTTGCAGTGCACAGCACGTTGCGCAAGTTACTTCCAGCAAGTAACGAACACGTGTTTCCACATAAATTCTGCAAGTTTTTCTTGCAAGCTAAAACTTCTGGAAGTCGACTTCTAATACGTGTTTACACGACAAAAACTTCTAGAAGTCACTTCTGGAAGCAACTTCCGCAAGAAAACTTGCTGGTGGACACTCGGCTTTATGTTTGAGCCCCCTACTGGGAGTTTGGGAAATCGATATCTGAAAGTCGATAAATCCTTATATTTCCCACAATCTGACAGCTAGAGTTACCAAATTTAGTAAGGAGATAAATACTGGCGGCCCCCAATAAACTGCATTAAAATATTGAATGTCACGCCCAACCATACTGTCCCTAACGCCTAACGGGAGCAAGTTTTACTACATTTTGTACAAAGATATCTGGAAACGACTCATAAAGATTTTTTTTCTTTTTTTGATTGATATTTAATGTGTTTCATCAAAAATTCAAATATTTTTATAGCACCACAATGTTCATTTGTGAAAAGCTCAGTTGACTCCAGGCGTTATTATGTGTCTTGCTCGGGTCTGGTGTTTTAATGGTACTTTGGAGCGTCTCCTCTGTGGCTTCTGACTCAGATCCTTAAATGTTCCACGCTTTAATCATCTTATAACACGTTTCCCCGCGAGCACACTAGCCAGCCGGCTCCGTTGTCGCTGCAAACGTGCGTTAAGTCTTATGGAGTAAGCCTTACTTGGTTGTCTATGGTTTCCATTCTGAGGTCGTTGTGCAAGGTTGAGTTTCCAGCACCAGTCAGTGAGTGGAGTATCTAAATACGCCGGCGAATAGTCCGACAATGCCGAAGATATGAAAACCATTTCACCAAGTCGGTGCAAGCAAGACTATCAGCCAATCTTTGAACGCAGCATACACCCTAACTTTATATCACAAGACAAACACTTATTAACTACGGACACGAGATAGCAGGACATAAACAAATTTTGACTGCGTGATATGTTTACATATGCTGTTTGGTCTGCCGTTTAACATATTAAACAGCTCCGTTGACAAGTCCAAACGGCTGAGTTTACATGGTTAAAGTTTTTTTTCACATGAAAAAAGGCCTGATGTGTAACGCACAATTTTCTTAACGACAAAAGTGTACGTTTAAATGCTAAGTGGTATTCCGTAACCACAAGTTTTAGCGAGTAAACCAAATGAATTTTGCTTTTAATGTGCTGTTAGTGGATATGGCTTATTACAGGTTTGATCCACCGCAACCCGGAATCTGGCTATAAGACAAACACTTTTGTTCGTGAAGGGCTAAGTTGGTCTGAGCTAAAAAAAAATTTTTCATGCTCAAACGTGTTTTAAATCCCTGCATTGTATTCGAGTTAGACCGTGTCAAAAAGTGTCTAAATTTTTAGTCATTATCTGAGTTACTAAAGTCATTCTGAAAACGGGAACGTTTAAAAATACTTTGACAATGACACCGATATCTAACCAACAAAAATAAGTTATTTTGTGGAACTGAGTAATTGAAATAATTTTCTTTATCTCTATATATAAAAGAGTTCGTCCGCGTTAGAATGGCTCAGCCACAGCCTAAACGAAAAGAGATAGAAGGCTGAAATTTTCACACAATTTTTTATGCAGGTATTCTGTTTGTCCTAAGAAAGGAATTTTATATTGGACAACTCCTTCGAGTACCTCCCATACATTTTGGAGCACTTTTACCCACTCCAAAAACAAAACACATTACCCATTCCACTACTGCCGCCTGTTTGTCGCACAAGCTGAGAGTTTGATCGCGAGCGAGAATACAAAAACAAAACAAATGCGCAGTGACGCCTTCGCGTCGCACAAGCAAAGTCATAAAAAAAAGGTTCATACACTCGCAAAAAAGAAACGGATTTCCGCTTCTTAATGAATATTGAATAATAATTGAAAATAATTTTCATAATTTTATGTACATGTATCTTTTCGCACAGTGCACATTGTTTTTTTTTTTTCAAATTTGTGTGCCTTTGACAATTGATTTACGACCCAAGTAACGTTTTTTGTTGTTGTAAGTGTTGTTGTTGGGCCCGCACTGCTACTTTTTGTTGGTGTCATTGATTGAAAAAAACAACAACAACAAAAAAAAACTTGGTGCGTCTAGAAAAATTTTGCACACCAAAATACATATGTATGTTGTGGGGGTGGATTTGCCTACTTGCTGCTAATATAACTTAGACTAAACGTAACACACTTAATTAATAATATACAATTTCGAACAAGTAAAATAGGTTCGTACACTTGCAAAAAAGAAACGGATTTCCGCTTCTTAATGAATAAGTGCATTCACATATAAGTGAAAAATGCGCTTGAAAATAATTTTCAATATTTTATGTACATGAATCTTTTCGCACAGTGCACATTGTTTTTTTTTCAAATTTGTGTGCCTTTGACAATTGATTTACGACGCGAGTAGCTATTAGTGTCGTCCACCCGGCAGATGCGGAAGCAATTGGAAATAAAAAAAAACCAAAAAATAAAAAAAAAAAAAGCCAAAAAATAAAAAATGCCAAAAAAAAAAAAAAAGCCAAAAAAAAAAACAAAAAATAAAAAAAAACCCAAAAATCCCAAAAAAAAAAAAAAAAAAAAAAAAAAAAAAAAATTAAAAAAGCCAAAAAATATAAAAAAAGCCAAAAAAATAAAAAAAACAAAAAATCCCACAAAAATAAAAAAAAAAAAAAACCAAAAAATCCCAGAAAATAAAAAAGAAGCATATACAGTACCTGCAGTATTCCTTATTGGTGTCCGCTTCATCGCGGCTTATCCAAACTTTAAAATCTGGCTGCTGTAGCCACCAATCACGAAATTTTTGTTTGTACGAATCTTTCGGCAATTTTAAACTTTATTTTTCACTTTTGTTGTACATAAAATTACAAGTGATATCGATAATACATACAAAGTATGTAAAAATATCGCTCTTTTTAATAGATTGGATGCCACAATGTTTTTAAAGAAAACTTTGAAAAAAAGATTGAAATAAATGAATCAAATAAAATCTGAAAAAGGCCAGATTTCCGGATAGGGGATGTTTGATATTTTTTCCTGACAAAGCAATTAAAAACAGGACAGATCTGTCCGGAAAAAGGCCAAATCGGCATCACTGTTGTTGGGCCCGCTCTGCTACTTTTTGTTTGTGTCATTGATTTAAAAAAACAACAACTAAGCAAAACTTGGTGCGTCTAGAAAAATTTGGGACACCAGAAAATGTTGTGGGGGTGGATTTCCATACTTGCTTAACTTAGACAAAACGCAAGAACGATAAAACTCAGATCACGCAGTCAGTGGTTTACACGTTGTACAGTGAAGTCAATTTTTGACTTATTTTGAAGTATTTATTTATAACACTTACTTTAAATTAAGTTGTTAATTTGATTTGTTTATAATAATAAGTCGACTTTAAACTTAATAATTGAAGCAACATTATATATAGTTGCATAAGGACTACTGAGGAAACCACAATAAAAAGCAAGTGGTAACGTTGCAGTCGGATGCAATCGACTAAGCTGTACTCGATACCAGTATTTAAAAAGAGAGTAAAAAGAGGCCCGTTTGCAAAGGGGTACGGATGCAGAAGGGGTGAAAGCTGCCTCAAAAATTCTGATATAGATGGGCATGCCACCAGCTATCTTCCTTCCAAATTTGGTGATACTTGCTTCAAGTTTGTAAAAGGTTGGGGAAGGGTGCTGGGGGTGTTTAGCTCAAAAACTATGAAACATACACGCATTCCCGTTTTTAACGAAAAGTTGGGGCGGCTGGGGTTGGCTAGGGCGGTATAGGTGGGCGTGGCATCCAAAGTTTTGATGCAGTTTTTTGGGGATCGTCATCACTTATCTTGGCGCAAAATTTGTTGGATCGAGCTTAAAAACTGAGGAAGTTATAGGCGTTTTTGATTTAAAACCGCGGGGGGCTGGGAGCGGAATGGGTGAGCGTGGCACCACAATTTTTCGGGGGTGCCAAAATTTCCCACCAAATTTGGTAACTCTAACTGTAAGGGTGTGCGGAATAGGTGGAATTGTCGATTTTGAGTTATCGAATTTATCAATTTGCCAGCCCCCCAGTTATTGTAAAGCCCCAATCTTGACACTTTAATTTACTATGCCATAGATAAAGAGAATTGGAAAGTTTCAAGTCTTTAGCTTGAATTGTGTGGAAAAACGTTGCGTTCATACAGACAGACGGACAGACAACATGACGGACATGCTCCTAATATACTCTTTACCTTCGGTACCGAGTATAATGACGCGCCTCAATGGTGGCGTGGAAAAGAGAATGTTAAATACTTTGCTTTAATATTTTGTGAAATATTTTCTAATTTATTTATTTTATAACTTCTGTTGCTAAAATTTATATAAACTATCCGCGCAGCGAAGTAAGCGGGCCAGTTTCTAGTCATTTTATATTTTACTTCAAAGTTTGGCAGACTAGCCGCTTTTTTTGTGAAAATGCGAATTTCTTGTAATAATTTACAATTTATCATCAAAACACATTTTCGTTTTCCGAAATCTTTTCAGTACCGAGGACTTTTGAGATGGTATGGGGTGGCAGGATAAAAAATACTTAGGTAGGGGAGGCAGGCTAAAAAAAAACCTAAATATCTTGATAATTTATTTTGAATAGTGTTGCAAACCAAAGTCTTTTCGTTGTTTAGTAAGTACTTAATTTAAATAAAAAATTTTCATTTGTTTTATATTTGTACGTGAAAAAGACATCGTCCAAAATTGTAGAGGGGGCAGCGGACCCATTTGCCCCTACCTGAGGACGCCCTTGAGCACAGGCATCAGAAGTGCTGTTTTTTTCTGCGCAATATAATTTAGGTTTTATCATGTTCTCTTTGGGCAATGTTTTTAAAAATATGGCGTTAATAAGAAAATAATACTTAAGGATGTGAAATTCGGTACATGTGTCAGTCGTTATAAATAAACATTTTCAAGAACCTGAATATCCATATAGCAGCTATTCAGCACCCCTGCACTTATTTATAAGCATCTTAAATTTTTGTCGGTTATTACAGACAAACCTGGAAATTAAAAATTTTGAAATTTGTTCACACTATCCAGGTTTTTCTTATTTTGTTTATAAATTGATATATATGAATACTACATAGTTAAATAAATCATTTAACTTGTCAAATTCATTTTAAAAACAAAAATAAATTCAATTTCATATATGTAGCTGTTGTTAAAAATGTCGAAGCGACAAAAGGGCAAATAAAACGAATGAAAAAAAAAAATGTTTTTAAACTAAAGAAATTTTGTTTTCAACCTGGATAGCGTGAACAAAATAATTTGTTTAGTTCACACTATCCAGTGTTCACACTCCTTATCCAGGTTTGCCTGTGTAAACATGGATACATTTTATATGTGAAGAAATGATTGCTGCTTGTCGTAGCGTTGGCACCAGTTATTAGCCTTTATATTTTCTCTAGTTTAACTTAAATGTCTGTCTTAAATGTCAGGCTAGATACAAGTTTGTTTCGAATTATGCACATTTTTAAACTATGGACAATGCAATATCGAGCTATTTCGACTAGAGCCTTCTTACCTGTTCAACTGAAGATCACGTCTTTTATATGAGGACCAACGAACAACTTAAGTATATTATTTTTTAGTCTAATAATAAAGCATTTTTCAGTTGGAGGCCATGAGAAATATGACGCTACAGTTGACATTAAAACTTGGTCAGGTGGAGGTTTTTGTCATGGGATCTACCAAATCACTTTCGAATAGTGTTCTAATGCATGTGGATGACATCAATGACGTAAATCGCATGATAAAGGTGAACAGTTATCTAACATTAAAAACGACGGTACCTATTAAATTACTATTTATATTATTACAGGATGCGGGCAATAAAAAGATAAAAGCTATGCAGCGTGTTGCCATATTTCGCCGTCAGGTTATATTTAAGGAATGGGAGCACAAGCTTTATAAGGCCAATATCGCCTATCTCAAGTACATGTTGGATGCCATTGAGAAATGCAAAGTAACCATTGAGTTTCTTAACATTTTGCGCAACTGGGAAAAGATTAGAGCTGAACGCCAAAAATACATGACTGCTGGTGCTATTGAACGCATTGTTGAGCAAAAAATGGCACAATTTAGAAAACAGATCGAACGCGTGTAAGTATTTAAATTATATGTATATGGTCAAAACAGGCATCAGTGAAAAATAAGCAAATATTCATTATAGCAATATCCAAATTGATGGTGTTAAGCAGAAAACACTGGAAATGAAACGTCAAAATCATTCAATTGATTCCAAAATAGAGCACCTCAAAGTAAGCGTTGCTATTCAGAACTCACAGCGCGATGTTATGATGGAGGAACGTCGCGATCGCGAGCAACGCGAGCGGTAAGCTGCAATTATTGGGATCTGTATATTATTATACTTAATAATTAAATAACCGTCCGACAGCATGGAACAGATCAAGAATCATCGTATGTTATTGGACAACGTGCGCAAACACTATGCTCATGTCTTGGAATTGCACACAATTTTGGAGCTATTACGACTGCGCACATACCCTACCTTGGGACCACCGTTGCCCCAATGCCATCCTCCGGTACCAGAACATATTCTTCACTCTGTACCATAGATCCTCAAGTCATTTATCATTAATGTATTCATTTGCTTTCATAATTATACATGTAATATAAACTAGGAAAATATTATATATTAAAAAATTTAGCATTGCACTTGATTTTTTATTACATCCAAACTTAACTACATTAGCTTTCCAAATTTACAGATTCATGTCTGTGTCTCGACTTTTTAATACATCCGCTTGAAGTTTGGTACTGTCGCCACTTAATTTTATTTGCTTGTGCTTGGGCAACTGATTACATTCTGCAACGTCATTTTTGTGTCAGACATTCACACAGTTAAATTTTCTTATGGAATTTGAACACGAAAATTAAACCAAAAATGTATGTATTTGAGATATTCTTATCTAAGAGTGTCAATAACTGGTTTTTTTTTAAAATGCTTTGGGTCATGTCAAATAGAAACAAAAATCTTGCACATTGTGTTTTTTGCACTTGAATGTAGTTCTCGTCCCATTTTAACCCTACTTTAAATTTTGAATATATTATTCTTGGTCTCTAAGTAGTCGTCTGTTGAGTGTAATTATGCCCAAAAGATATATGATTACTAGTTAGTGCCCCGCTTACTTCGCTAAGCGGATAGTTTATAAAAAATTTGAGCAACAGAAGAGCTAGTGTCACCAAATTTGGAAGGAAGATAGCTGAAACTGTTGCTGCTGTGGCTGCAGCGGCTGCATATAAAACTGTGGCAGGGCCACAGCAGGCAAAGCACCCCAATAATTTTGTCCGTTCATTCTTGTATCACTTTTAGAAATGAAATGAAGCAATACGCAAATGGCACACTAAGTAAAAATTGTAAAATTCCCTGAGAGTGAAAGAGTTACTGTTATTTATGTGAATTGATCTCATCTACAGAACATCACATTTTCATGCTCTTAAGCCAATCCCATTCCTCATAGTCCTCCTTTGTTGTTTCAAATTCGTGTGTGCATACAACGGCTTATAATAAGACTGAAGCGATAGACAAAAACAACAACAACAAATCTTTTGCATTCACAGTTATATTTATACACCGAAATGGGTAAAAAAGGGTATAATTGTTTTGTGCAAAAGTATGTAACAGGCAAAAAGAAGCATTTTCGACTCCATATAAAGTATATATATTCTTGATCAGCATCAACAGCCGAGTCGATACAGCCATATGCGTCTGTCCGTCTGTATGTCCGTCCGTCCGTATGTATGAATTATAAGAGCTAGAGACTTCAAATTTGGAACATAACTACTCCTGAAGGCCTGTTGTCACATACAACGGAAACCGAAACTGAAACCGAATTCAGTACATTTGCAACCGAAACCGAAACAAGTACTTTTGCCTGTATACGGTTGCTGCCTATCGATTATTTATTTTGTACTCCTCTGATTAGCGATCAGCTGATTTCTAGAAACGCAGCGAACTTAACGCTGGTCATTTCTGCATGCTTTTTATGCGTAATCACAATTGATTATTGCAAAAATGTCTAAAGTAAAATTAAGTGTGGAGAATGAGGAAAAATGTTAAGTAATAACGCGATGCGGATGAAAATTAGCAAATGTAAACAAAAAGAAATATTTCGTTATTCCGTTCGGTTTCGGTTGTATGTGGCAACCCACGCATAAACAGCCACCGACCGAAACCGAAAATCAGTTTCGGTTTCGGTTTCCGTTGTATGTGACAACAGGCCATAAGCCATAGGCAGATGAACTTTATTTCAAACTGTCGATAACTATTCTGGTTTCCGATATACATGTGGAATCGATAACGAAAAAATCACGAATTAAGAAAATATAAAAATAAACGTCGAAACTATGGATAACTTTATAACTTCTGTGAAAATTTGATCTAAATCGGTTAAGAAACACCGGAGATATTTTATATTAAAGTTAAGTCAAGAAAAACTGCACTTCTGCAAGCCATTTTAATACACGGGCTTAGGGTATCTTTTAGTCGGGATTTCTCGATACATATGTAAACCTGCATCATGAAGCTTAAATCTTGAACACGCTCGCGCATCGCTCTTCGTGTTCGGCGCTGGATGAAATTATTATGTATGCGCGCGCTCTGCAAGTCAAACAAGGAGCGTAGTATCGCTGCCTTCTTCGCACGCACTGAATCAAAGCAAAAGAGGCTGCAGTTAAGTGATTTGCTTAGCCTAAGCTCACACGTACTTTAACCTTTAGCTTTGATTTAGTGTGTGCGGAGGAGGTAGGGTTATTGAACTTTTTGATTGACATGCAGATCGCGCACATAAATAGAGAGTAAACGTGAGCAGCAACAAAGGAGCATGATCGGAGCGAGATTTCAAATTATCTAATTATCATAAGAGCGTGGTTCACACGTACGACGCAGGCATGCATAGATTTGTATACAAACTCATGTAAACGGCCTTTGCTTGTTCGAAATTGTATATTATTAATGTCAGTGTGTTACTTTTTGTCTAAGTTATATTAGCAGCAAGTAGGCAAATCCACCCCCACAACATATTCTGGTGTGCCAAATTTTTCTAGACGCACCAAGTTTTGTTTTGTTGTTGTTTTTTTTTAAATCAATGACACCAACAAAAAGTAGCAGTGTGGGCCCAACAACAACACTAACAACAACAACAAACGCTACTTGGGTCGTAAATCAATTGTCAAAGGCCAACAAATTTAAAAAAATAACAATGTGCACTGTGCGAAGTGATTATTATTATTATTATTATGTTGGGGGAAAAAGCACTGCGACCAAACTGATCTATTGTGCCCCCTTCTTGGCCTATAGCTCTTCCATCAGGCCCAAGTCTTGCACGAAGGCAAGTATCTTTGTTGGGTCGATGGTTTCTAAGTCGCTAGGTTGCACAATATGTTTCCCTAGAAAACTGCTTCTTTTCCTTGCTAAGGCTACACATTCTGCTATAATGTGCAAGGAGGATTCTCCTTCCATTTGGCAGAATCTGCAAATCTCGCTACTGACTATGCCTAGCTTTGCTAGGTGACCTCCTAGTCTACAGTGTCCTGTCAAAAGACCGGTGAGTATCCTGAGTCTATTTTTACCCATTGCTATTACTTGCTTAAACCGTTTAAGGTTATAGCTGCCTAAGAGAAGCTTTGCTTGTCTGAGTCCTGGTGTTCTTGCCCAGCTCATTCTTCGCAGAAATCTCTCTTCGTTTCTAAGCTCTTGCCGTATTGTGCTTCTTCCCACCCCACAGTACGGCTCAGGTCCTATTAGGGGTGTCGCTGCCCCCAGTCTTGCTTGCTTATCTGCCTCTTCGTTCCCCGCTATGTCGACATGTCCCGGGACCCATCTAAGGGCAAGCCTATTTTGTGATCCCAGAGTGTCTAGCTTGGTTCGTACCTCACGAACTACCTTTGACCTGATTTCGGTCTTGCTAAGTGCTTTTATTGCCGCTTGGCTATCGGATAAGATGGCTATGTCTCTATTCCGATAGTTACGCTTTAAATTAAAGTCCACACACCTCCCTATTGCACACACCTCAGCTTGGAATATGCTGGTGTGCATACCTAGGGGCTCATGGTAGGTTAGCCGAGGGCCTACCACACCAAGACCGGAGCCTTGTTGTGTCAGGGACCCATCGGTGTACCATTTTATGGTATGTGGCTTCATGTTGTGGACCTCTTCTAGAGATGTCCACTCCTTTTTGTTACATAGGTGAACTTGAAACTTTTGCACGAACATATGTTCGGTTCTCATTTCGTCCCTTGGCTGTGCCAGTAGGGGAAGTTCACCCGATAGCAAATCTGCCTCTACTCGACTAAGAACGTGTCCTCTCCCAACTCCCTCAACGGACATTCTTAAAAGGGTTGCCTTCTGTTGTAGCCTAATTGTGTGATGGAGTGGTGTTATCTCCAATAGAACCTCAAGCGCTGATGTGGGGCAAGTCCTCATCGCGCCCGTGATTCCTACACAGGCCATTCTCTGTAGCTTTTGAAGCTGCTTCTGCACAGTGACTTGCTGTGCCTTATCTCCCCATGCAATCACTCCGTACGTGAGCATGGGCCTTACTACCATAAGGTATAGCCATCTTATTATCTTTGGCGATGTTCCCCACGACTTCCCGGCTATGCTACGACACGTGTACAGCGCTCTGCAGCACTTCGCAATCGTATTTTGAACATGGGTGCCAAAGTTTAATTTACTGTCAAAAGTGACCCCAAGGTATTTAACTTCCTTGCTTGTTTCTATTGGACTCCCTGCGAGCCTAATCTCCCTCATCCTTTGTAGCTTGTATCTTCTGGTGAATGGAACGATGACTGTTTTTGCAGGGTTTAGGTTGAGGCCAACCTCCCTACACCAATCATGCGTGATCCTGAGTCCCAGTTGAACAGTATCACAAAGAGTTTCTTCATACTTGCCTCGAGCTATTATCACAATGTCATCTGCATAGCCCTGACATTGGATGCCCCTGTTCGCAAGTCTACTTAATAGATCGTCTACTAGTATACTCCATAAAAGAGGTGATAAGACCCCCCCTTGTGGACAGCCCCTTGTGGACAGCCCCTTGTGGTTGTTACTGTTACGGTACTATCTTGTATAGATGCCGTAGCCTGTCTGGACCCTAGTAAAGATGAGATCCATCTACTAGTTGTATTGTCCAGCCCTCTTCTATTCAAGGTAGCCTTGACAGCATCATGTGATGTGTTGTCGAAGGCCCCTTCAATGTATAGAAATGCACAGACTGCTACTTCTTTGTTTACTACTGCCGCCCGCAGAGTGCGGTGCAGCTCATACAGGGCAGTGTCTGTTGACCTGCCTGTTCTGTATGCATGCTGCGTTGCTTGCAGTGGACTCTGTGTAAGCAGAGTACTCCTAATATTGTAGTCCACCAACTTTTCCAACGTTTTCAGCAAAAACGATGTTAAGCTGATGGGTCTGAAGGACTTTGGGTTGGTGGTATCTGTCTTCCCTGTTTGGGGATGAAGACCACCCTAGCTCTACTCCAGGCGCTTGATACATGACCAAGTGCTAGGCTACTGACCAGAATTTTCCTTAAAATGGGTAGGAGTATTCCCTGTCCCTGCTGAAGAAATATCGGTGATATGCAGTCCAGACCGGGAGATTTGTAAGGCTGGAAGGTTCCAATTGCCCATTTCATTCTCTCCTCTGTGACCACCGACTTGGCACATGCCCAGTCGATGGCCGTTGGTCTGTGCTGACCCTCTGCTTCAAGCGATACGCACTGTTGCCGGGGGATACTCCCAGGGAAGTGCGTCTCAAACAGAAGCTCTAGCTTCTGCATATCTGTGCTCGTATATGAGTTATCTCTACGCCCTGAAGCGTAAATTAGCCTCCGGCGCCCGCTTTGCTAAAGCCCTATGCAGTCGGGCACCTTCTCTCGTACTTACTATGCCTTCGCAGAAGTCTCTATAGTTCTTACGCTTGGCCTTCCTAATCTCCTTGCTGTAGGAGGTGAGGCTTTCGCGGTAAGTATCCCATGACCCGTCCCTCTTGGCTTTATTGAAGAGGTGACGAGTGGTGAGCCGCAGTCTCTCAAGACTGTCATTCCACCATGGGGCATCTTTTTCTTTGCGCGTTTTCCCTAGTGGGCAGCTTTCTTCGTAAGCATTTTTAATGCTACTATTTAAATTTCTAACAACTCTTTCTAGCTCACCCGTGTATCTGGGTATTCCAGAGTTTTCAGTGGCTAGGTTGAGTTCTAGGGTAGACCTAAATTTTTCCCAGTTGGTTTTCCTGGGGTTACGAGTTGGTACACTTCTATCCGTATTAACCTGAAGTTTAAATAGGATGATCCTGTGATCAGACATGGATTCTTCTGAAGAGACATGCCATTCTCTGAAATGTGGCCTAAGGGACCGACTAATCAGAGTAACGTCTAATACCTCTTCCCTAACTCTAGTTATGAATGTCGGTGACGATCCGACATTACCAATTTCTAAATTATATTTGAATATAAAGTTGGTAAGGCACTCACCCCTTGTGTTGATGTCAGTGCTACCCCATATGGTATGGTGTGCATTGGCATCGCAGCCGATTATCACTGGCAGCTTCTCTCTCCTGCAGTGGTCCATCAGCTTTTCTATTTCCGGTGGCGGGCAGTCCACCTCACCGGCAAAATAGGCGGATACTATCACCATAGGGGGGGCGTTCCCTCTTGCCATTACGGCAATCGGTACACAGTCCCTAGTGAGGAATTCTGAAAGAATAGTAAAATTAATACATTTTCTTACCATTATGCATGCTCTAGGTATAGGATCTCTTTGATCCCAGATTACCTTCGAGTCAGCGGTGTACAGGCCTTTTATGCCATTGTTGACCCATGGCTCCTGTACCAGGGCTAGCCCAAGATGTTGGGTGATAAACATCCTGGCCAAGACAGCAGAGGCTGCCTTGGCACGGTGGAGGTTTATCTGGGCTAGCCCAGTGACGGTGACGTTGGGCGTCACTATCACTTGTCCGCCGCTCCAGCTCCTGGTGATGCGGGTGGAACGTTGTCCACATCACCGCTGCTCGTCATTATGACGTCAGCTTCTTCACATACTGTCATATGCAGCTCCTCAGCCAACTCCTGCGAGGACATCGGCACCACCTCATCCATCCCATCCAGCTCTGCTGGACCGAGCGTCATGTCGGCCAGTTCCTCATCATCAGCCACATCCTCTGATGAGTCGGCAACTGCCGGAAGAGCCATCGGAACAGTGGCGGTGGGCGGTGCGGGTGCCGAGCCTGCGACTTCCGGGGCTGTGGGGGGGGCTGCGGGGGCAGTCCTCGCACCAACATTCTTCCTCTTCAGTCCGCTAACGGAGATGGTCCCGTAGCGGAATGAAATTTGGTGGTCTTTCGCCACAATCGCGTCCTTGGATGCCTCATCGATGCCGATCACCATCAGCGCACCTCCGCCTTCCGTCCTCCTCGATAACACCTTCCACGAATTGGTCTCGATCTTGTTTTGGTTCCTCAGCAGAGCCAACAAGGATTCGGTTGACCGATCCGCGCTTCTTGGGCAGAAGACTGTGATGTTATGCGGTGATGGGATGTCATCACCTAACTTGCAATGCAGTGGAGCACCTTTCCAAGATTGCAGCCTCGACGCCACGGTCCTCAGCCACTCAGCTGAGTGTTCGTCAGAGCATTCAATCACCAGGTAGCCAACCCGGAAATGGATGCCCGCGAACGCAACCGCGGTGTCCCATCCTGTGAGGATAACCTCGTCCAGGATGGCCTCCTCCAATGCGGACAAGTCCCCATGGCTGAGCATCACCTGCGGGTATTCCACAGGTAACACGGCCACCTTGACTTTTTTCGCAATCGCTGCATACGATATGCGAGCCTCAGTGGACATCGGGGAGGAAGACCTCACTGCTGCTGCTATGGCTGCAGCCGACGTGCATGGTCGCTCCTCCGGACACACCCTCTTGGGGGGTGCAGTGGGTGGCGTCAGCGTGCTGTTGAGGCGTTTGGGGGCTGGTCCCTGTGCCTGATTCGCTGAGTCCCTTCCTGCCATCGCCATGCGCAGTGCCTCAGCTGGGGGTAGTCCCTGCTGAAGGTACCTTAGGTACCATTTGGTCTTTGAGCCGTTGAGTTTTTTCCGGTTCGGGTCATCCAAACCGCCCGGCTCTCCCAATTTTGGCAACTGCATCCTTGGTTGCTGGCTCTGCGCGCCATGTCGCCGGACTGCATTGAGGCTCGGTCGCATCGGCTGGGATGGTCCAGCTCTGCTTCCTCTACCTGCAGCAGGGGCGACATGGTGACGAGGGGCTTCCCCCGTCGGTTGGGCACGCACTGTAGCGTTTGCCGATTGCGGCCTTCTTGGTTGCGCTTGAGGGCGCCGTGGGGGTGGTCCCAAATCGGGCCGCTCCCCGTCAAGGAGGCGGTCCTCATATTGTCTTGCGACACTTGCAGCAGGGGTATCCCGCTGTACTATATTTTTGTTAAACTTCTTCATGATATCCCACGAGTTGCGGAGAAATATAGGGTCCACCCGGGCAGAGATCCGCCATACCCGGGTAAGGCTAGTTAGAACAGGCGGTCGCCATCTGCCTGAGCTCACCGTAAGCGACTGGGCTAGTTTTTAATCCGGGCCCCCAGCCAAGTTGACTCTCGGCACGGTTCGAGTGACACCTTAGTCCAGCCCGGAGTGAGATGTGGTGGGTAAGGATGAGGTAGGTATGTGTGGGGGAATTGGGAGTGTGTGAGGCTATGCTTTAAAGACGGCGACACAAGCGTCTTGTCGGTACGGTGAACGGTACCGTACCCGCTGTTTGTCCGGGACTGCTTATTTGCAAGGATTCTCGCTTATTCGCAGCTGACCTCATAAAGAGGCCGTTCGCTATCCGCAACCCGCGACCCGCCTGGTGGCCTCAGCTTAGCCCCCTCCGAACCATCCCACAAGTTCTTTAGACCAGGGTGCGAAGTGATACATGTTCATAAAATTATGAAAATTATTTTCAAGCGCATTGTTCACTTAATTGTGTATGCACTTATTCATTAAGAAGCGGAAATCCGTTTCTTTTTTGCAAGTGTTCGAACCTTTTTTTTATGACTGCTTGTGCGATGCGAAGGCTTCACTGCGCATTTGTTTTGTTTTTGTATTCTCGCTCGCGATCAAACCCTCAGCTTGTGCGACAATCAGGCGCCAGAAGTGGAATGGGTAATGTGTTTTGTTTTGGGAATGGGTCAAAGTGATCCAAATGAATAGGAGGTACTTGAAGGAGTTGTCCAAAATAAAATTCCGTTCTTAGTGCTCACTTACAACCTGCATGGAAAATTTTGTGAATATTTCAGCTTTCTAGCTCTTTTCGTTTAGGCTGTGGCAAACACGTCAGTCAGGACAAGCTCTTTTATTACTTGCTGTAGCCACTTTGTCTGTGGGGTCTTTCTGGGATCGCCACTGGGCTAAAACAATAACGAAAGAAAAAATAAATTTAACAGGTAAGAACGCCGTTAATTTTTTTTTACCATGTGTTTTCACTTTTTTACCGTTATCAGTCGATGTGGCAGCGGGATGCGGATGGAACTTTTTAAACGTTACCTAAAGGATGTAATTAATTCTCCCCTAAAAGTGGGCAATTATTTGTTGCGTTGCTTACCTAGCGCCATATATGAGAGACAGATTTGAGCTTCCCAAAAATCAATTTATATTTTTTAATTTTTTATATATAAATTTAATTTATTATAAGTCACAAGGAATCGTTCAGTATTTTCTGAACTTAAACTAATGGGTAGCTTAATAAAGGTAACATGGGATCGTAAAATGATGCCTTAACAATATTATATATAATTATTAAATAGGACTAGGATACCCTGTGGGTAGGGAGATCGCTGGGATGGGTTCTCTTCAGATGTCGGAGGACGATAGGGTCAGCGAGATCATTCGCCAACTGGTTTGGGTGGGCCACAAGCCTGTCAGCATATCGGCTGCTGTGAAAATTTATTTTGTCCCCAAATGGAGTGAGATTTTGGGCCCATTTCGATGACGCGTTTTGTCACATACCAAGGAAGCCCAGATGCACGACGTGCAGCTCGCGATTGGACTACCCAGAGTCTATTAAGCTGGCTTTTAGCAGCAGGTCCGCACACTTCGATGGCGTAGGTCCAAGTGAGGGCTAAAATGGCCTTAATCAAAAGATCTTTAGTTGCCATTTGAAGTTTACTCGAACGGAAGAGCCAGTTGAGCTTTTTTAGTTTCACTAAAGATTTAGTTTTGACTGCCGTAATGTGGGCGCTCCAAGTCAGTTTCCGATCCAGATGGACTCCAAGGTAGCAGTGGAATGTGACGCTGTTAATGGAAGTCCCATCAAAGGTGAGACCGCAAAGAAAATGTGACACACGCTGATTTGGAGCAGTTAATGGCCACGTTCCATTTCATCAGGAGCAGCTGAGCAGGGGAGGCTTCATCGGTGTTATTAACAGGGTATGGAATATCGGCGGTGTACAGGGTGTACAAGAAGGGTCCAAAGACACTTCCCTGTGGAGCCCCTGCATGTATCTGTTCCAGGCAGGACGGAGAATGTCGTACTGCAACGTCGAAGGTCCGATCAGCAATAAAGGATCTCAGGATTGCATAAAGAGGTGCAGGGAGGAGATCTTCCATCTTGTATGAAAGACCCTCATGACACACCCTATCAAACGCTTGTGTCACGTCTAAAACCGACACCGACAGTGTATAGTTTGTGCTCAAAGCCTTGTGTCACCTGATTCACGATACGATGGATTTGCTCAGGGCAACCATGGGACTTCCTGAAGCCAAATTGGTGTTGTGGAATGAGGTCTACTACCTGTGGCAGTTCCATTAAACGGGTTAGCAAAATTCGCTCAAAAACCTTAGAGAAGGTTGCTAGCAGGCTGATTCGGTGGTAGGAATCAATATGTGTTGGTGGGTTTCCGGCTTTGGGAATCATAACAATACACACACGCTTCCATTGCCTTGGGAAGTGCCCTAGCATTAAATATTTTGACAAGGGCTAAAACTCCTTTGCGTGGCAGAGATTTCGCAGCACGGTTGTCAATGCCACCGTACCCAGGGTTTTTTTTTTTTGGTTTCAGCACCTTTAGTTGCATCATGTCTTCCTGTTTTGTTGTATGTCTTATGGGGCAAGCCGGTACTGTCTGAGTATCCAAGAAGTTTGCAATGGCTTCTCAGTTGGAGGCGTCAGTTATATTGAAGAGCATGAAGGTGGAGGACAAGTGCGAAGCGAAAACGCTCGCTTTTTCATCATCCGTCCTAAGTAAACGGCCACGTGACTTTTGAAAGGTGATTGGAACAACGGCTGTCTCTTGATACTTCTCGTGAGCCTCCATATTGAGAAGTCACTGATATTATCAGTTCCAGCACCCTCTAGCAGGGTATCCCGATTTGCTTGTCGGTTTTTGGCTAGCAAGCGGCGCTGTCTATTAGTGATGCTTGAATATTGCTGCTTAACGCTAAGATCTCCTGTCGAAATATATTGTCTTCTAGTTACCTTGCCTCCAAGCTCAATATGGGAGCCCTCCTTGCGGTCGTGAGACCAGCTTGGTGTGGGGTTGGTGTAGCCCGCCAAGCTGCTTCAGCGATTGTAGATGCGAAGTAGTCGACATACGCGTCCAGTCTACTGCAAGTGTCAAAGGCTATGTTAAGTATTACGGTACCCTCGATATGTTCCTTAAAAACTTCAGTGTTCGAATGCGGTGACAGCATTTTTGTGACACCTTTAAATGATTGGGCGTCTTCGCCCAAGCTCAAAGAGCAAAAGCAGGTGGTCGGATGATAGCTCTGTTAGCACTTGTACCTTGATTTGCTACTGTCCAAAGCCTTTGGAGATCCCGAAATCAATGGCACTTGAAGTGGCACCTGCACGATAAGGATAACAAGTAGCTTCTCCCGTTGCGACGATGTCAACTCCTTCTTCCGCCAGTGCAGAAAACAGCACCCTGCCTCTGGTACACATCCTGTAGTTTACCCACCATCTGTGTTTGGCGTTCCAATCACCTGCCGCAAGAAACTTAGTGCCGAATTGAGTGATCAACGGCGCAACGACAGCCTCCGTCCACCTGAAGGCAGGACGGCAGTATTGTATCTGTGATTTTAAGCCATTTCTGCCGTTTTTCGTAATATCATTTGGTCACATTGTTTTAAAGCGTCCAAATTCCCGTTTGTTTAAATTTTATAAACCAATTAAAAAAACCTAAAATGCCTCGACCCCAAAGTGCCATTTGGAAGCATTTTACAGATTTAGGAAACAAAGAGGCGAAATGTAAATATTGTCGCAATAAGCTGAACAGCATGTCCCAGAGCAACTTGGGGCGGCACCTTGCTAGCAAACACCCAGCCGCAATGGAGCCGGTTGTCCGTCAAGACGATGAGACTGCCAATATTGAAGAAATTAATGGACAGCAACGCATGACGGCGTTTTTCCAAAAGCCGATAAGTGCAAGCAAAAGTCAGAAGATTGATCGGCAGGTTGTGAAAATGATAGCTAAAGGGCATCATGCGCTTCGGATGGTGGAAGAGCCGGAGTTTAAGCAGTTGATTGAGGATGTCTCTCACTGCCCCGGATATAAGCTTCCTACACGGAAAACAGTTACAAATGTTTTGATGCCGCAAATTTGCGAAGAGCAGACGGCCATTATAAAAGAGGAAATGCTTGATGCGACGGCGGTTTGCCTGAGAACGTACTGTTGGACTTCTCTGGCACATGAAAGTTATATGGCGGTGACTGCCCATTTTATTGGAAAGTAGTCGACAACATTGAAATCGTTTATGCTGTCGTGCGAGCAAGTTGAGGAAAGCCACACATCCCAAAATTTTTCAGAAAGATTGCGTAAGGTTCTAATTGAATGGAGCATTGAAAATAAAGTTGCTGCTATTGCCTCCGACAATGCATTCAACATTGTTGGTGCTATAAAAATAGGCAACTGGCGTCACATAACTTTTAAAATGTTTGAGCGACTAATAACATTAAAGGAGGCGGTGATGCTGGTGGTTTCGCTTCTGCGACCCGATCTGGGCTTGACCAATCAGGACTTCGAAGCTATAGAAGAAATACAACCCATTCTTCAACCGTTTTTGCAGGTGACAACCGAACTTTCGGCAAAGAAAAATGTTACTCTATCAAAAGTGATAGTGTTGGCAGGAATTCTGCAAAGAAAGATTGGTAGTCTTAGTTTTGGGCTAAACGAGTCAGCCGCTGCAGTGGGAACTGTCCTTCTGAGGGAGATGCAGCACCGCTTCAAGGACTTGGAGTCAAATCCATTGTTCGCTGAAAGCACTGTGTTGGATCCCCGATTTAAAGGGCGAGTTTTTAAAAACCTGGACGCTTTTAAAACCGCGGTTTCTAATATTAAAAAAAACATCCATCGACATGCCAATGACACGCCTGCACTATCCGTTGAAGAAGAAATCGTTAAACAAACATCAGAAGACGATATTTGGAAGGAATACGACGAAACCTTTCAACAAGTGAGCAAGCCGTCAAACAACACAGTGGCATCCATTCGAGAAATGGACAAATACCTCTCTGAAGAGTATTTAAATCGGAAGGAATATGCTTTAAAATGGTGGGAGCAAAGAAAGGTGCAATATCCACACTTATACTCGTATATGATGAATTTCCTATTTTTATTGGCCACATCAGTGCCATGCGAAAGAAAAAATTACGAAGAGGCGAACACTTTTAAAGCCAACGCAGGTGAACAATCTCACGTTTTTGCATAATAATATGTAAAAGATGCTGAATGGTAAGTCTTTAGATTACATATTTTATTTACAAAAAACTAACTCATATTTGTTTCAGCTCAGACGAATTGCATGCCAAAGGCAACATATCTTTGGTCCGAAACATTTAAGGGAAGAAGTAATTAAGATCAATTAGTTTTTAGTTTTCATTTATATTTTAATCCTTATATTTTTATTTATAGTTTTATGAGCATTGAATGCTGAATTAATATTATTTTTATTTATTTTATTTATTATTTATTTTAATATTATTATATTAAGAATACTAAAGCTAAGCTTTTGAGTTTCAAATAATAAACTGAAGTTCCTTATTTTCGTAGAAAAAATATAAGAGAAAAGGCTGTTATTCAACAAGAATATATACAAATAGAGTCGTCATGAGGCCAAAATCTTACTGCCAGTTGGAACCAAGGTATGCTTAACTAGGTAGCATTACTCGCTCTCTCGTTCTCTTTTCACTTCTTAAATTGTCAGTCTGTTAGCAGCTGTTGTGAGCGACGCATCTCCGCGGACGATTTTTTCGTGTTTAACTTCTTGTGCTACAGACTTTACGTATTTTTGTTGCAATGGCGTGTCAGCCAATTAAACATAAATTAAAATTTATAATTTCTTCTGTTATATTTATTATATCATTCTGGTCGTAGTTGCAGCAAAAAACTCACATATGTGTATACATATGCATGCACGTACAAATTTCTTTATTTTGACACAAGCGAGCAAATTCATTACACTCTCGCTCTCTCTCTCTCTCTCTCTCTCATATCATTTTGAAACTTAAATAAGAAGTCGTGAGCGAGCAAGTGCGGCTACCTTCTTAAGCATGATACAATTAATTAGGTAGAGTCAGCCGAGTGAGCAGGTACCTACTGATTGGAACATGTGAGTGCGAGGGAGAGCGCCACGTTGCTCTCTTTATTTTACTCTCTTGACTTTGTTAAGGGGTTGTTTTGTTAGTGCGACAGAGTTAGGTATATAAAGTGTTTTGGTTGTGTGCAGCCCATGATGGAATAACATAAGGTGGTCCATTCCGCAAAATACAGTCCCTTATTTTGTGGTCGCGACAAGTGCGAGTGAGACGGACATAGCACATGAAACGCGGACAGCGTCTGTTGAGTGAGCAGTGAAGCACTGACAATAAGAGACAAGCGAGAGAGCGACTCTGTTACGAATGGACCACCTGATGTTATTCCATCATGGGTTGGAACCTAAAATATTTTTGATCAAGGGTACACCTCTCTCAGAGAGCGCATTTTGTGGCAATTTTTGCTGGACTCGCGAGCCGCGAGAAAAGTGCAAGTCATTCTTCTTTTTGACTGCGATACGACATGAGCTCTCGTAGCACTGCCGGCCAGCCATGTTGAGTGTATGCGCTCGTATACCAGCGATTTTCTAGCGCGCAGTAGCTGGTTTGTTTGCTGTGCGCCCATATTTTGCTTGTATATGCTTATGATCGTGTGTATATCCTTCATGTGTTTTTTGTTTGTATGCTTGCTTGCGTGCATTTTATATATATAGTATATATATAATTGTGCGTTTGCATATGTATGTTTGCTGTTTTGCTAGACCTGGGCTTTGTAGTGATTTTAGTTTTTTTTGTTTCGGCTGGGAACCATAAGCATGTGTGTGTGTCCCTGTTTATCTACATGTGCATATTTAAATGTATGCGTAGCATTTGCCTTGGTTCATTGACCTTTTTCAACTGTCATGATTTTCGACAAATCCTAAACAGCCAATATTTAGATTACAATTTGGTGCATATTTGTTTCTTCCTACAAAAAACCTAAAAATCAATACTTCCAAGGCAGCCAAATTTCATTTTCGGTGCTGATCGACCACTTGCAGGATCAGGCACAGAGCATAAAAAACAAGCGTCTAGTAAATTCGAGGCAAATATCAGTTTTGCATTGCTGGTCCGACATACTCTTTCATGTTTTTAGCTCGATGACCATTTTCCAACATCTTTGCCATCGCAACTACTACACAACTACCGAAAGTGTATTCGGTGCATACAGTAGTGCATGTGTATTAGGCATTTGCCGAAACTTCTGAGTAAAGGAAAATAAAATAAAATAATTTTTGGGCAAGTGTTTCACATACACACACATATCTATATGTATGTATGTGTGGTGTACATACGCTCAAGACATTTCGCTGCTTTTTATTGCCTCGGAAGTAATTTTAATATTTTTTTGTAGGCAAAATATGCACTCAGCTTATTCAAGGTTTGCCGAAAATCATTATAGTTGAAAAAGGTCAAAATAAAGGCAAATGCTAAACACATACACAAAAAACGAAAAGGAAGGAGGAACATATGAAAAATACACACGAAGATAAGCATGAAGTAACAGGCGATCATCCTAAAAAACAAGGGTCAGCGCACACAACATGGCTGGCTGACTGTGCTACGCAGTGGCAGTCAGCAAGCAGAATGCCTTGCATTTTTTTCGCGCCTCGCGCGTCTAGCAAAATGGTTACCAAATGCGCTCTCTGAGAGAGTGCGCGCCAGAATTTGAAGAATCCAACTGGCAGTAAGATTTTGGCCTCATGACGACTCTATCTGTATATATTCTTGTTAAACTGAACAGTGAGCAACTGAACAATGAACAACTGAACAGTGAGCAACTGAGCAAAGTGAGTAAGTTAACTCACTTTGAAAAAAAGAACAAGTGAACATGTTCACCAAAGTGAGCAATGTTCCCAACAAGCCTCTTTTAGGTAGATTTTGCAGCCTTTAAACTAAGCTGCATGGGGCTCGTCACAATGTTAGCAGCATCTGGAGTCATCTTGTGCGAGCTTACACGCCAGGGTAGGGTGATTATCTCCACATTCTTTGCGTATAAAGTGCCGAAAACAGTATGCCTTGGTGTGACCGTAGCCTTGACATCTGTGGCATTGTCTACTAGATTGATAAACTTTACGCGAAAGCCATCCCCACAAGTTTTATATAATGTTGACGTCAGGAGAATATGGACGCCACTCCATTAAGTTTACATTTTGGTCACATATCCACTTCTTTACCTTTCGAGAAGTGTGGATTTATCCTGTTGAAACGATCAAAATAATAGCTCGAAAAGGTTGGAAAAATGGGGGAATGCATTTTGTAGTAGTTCTTTGTATCTTAATGCGTTCATCTTAGGTGAAACAAATTGAATATTAAATGTACCATACTAGGATATGGCACCCCACACCATTATACCCCCCTCACGACTATGGTGACGGGTCAAATAGTGTTCTTCCTTTTTTATATCGTCAAAGTAGTAGTTGAATCCATCTGGCTTATCCAAATTAAAGCGCTTTTGATCAGAAAAAACAATTTGATGCCACTCCCTATTCATGTGGCCATGTGGCTTCTAGAAAAAAGTTAGCGAGCTTGCATTGGAAGGTAGTTACACTAGCATTAACACCGAAATATTGTCAATTTTTGATGCAGAACACCATGAGTTTGAAGCTTTTCAAAGGATCCTTCGCTCCTTGCAAGGCGTAATTGCTTTCCAGGAGGGTTTTGTCCTATTTTTTCCGTAAGTGGATGGATTTTTTAGAAAATAACAAACAACAGACTGATTTTTAAAAATTTATCTTGCGATTTCTCTAGTTGAAAGATTGCTGTCTCGTTATACCAATATTTTGCCTCTTTCTTCCAAAGTTAGTGCCGCTTTACGTCCCATTTTGTGTTAAATTACTCAAAATTTCATGCTAAAGATAATTTGCAACTTTTACCCAACACAGCTATAAGAAACTAATATTGAAGCTCCTGAGTCTATTTGGTTGATCGACAAAAATAACCGCTTTTTGAGGTTTACTAACAAAAAGTTTGTTTAAAAATTAACCATTCAACTTAGAGCGCTCATTTTTGAGTCGTTTTGTGTCGAATTGAACAGTTCATAGTTGAAAAATTCGATTTTCAAAATATGTCCGTAAATTGACATAATAAACTCAATTTTCTTAAAAGAAATATGTGAGTCTATTTCGTTGATCGGCAGTATATGTGTATGAACATACATTAAATCAAAAATTTATGCAACAAAACACTCCAATTGCATGAATAAATTTTCCAAAAAAAAAACCATATTTATTAAATAAAGAACTAATCTTAACTTGACATTAAGTCAGTTATATAAGTTTAGGTAGAACCAAACGTTGATTTCATGCTTGAAGCATCGCAGCACACAAAGTTTTAACATAGGCTGCGCCGTGTGTGTTTGTAAACACATTGATATAATATACCAGATATATAAAAAATGGGTTGTCTTTATTTTTACCATAATATTACATTAAATGTTAAAATTAATTATAAATGGAATAAAAAAAGAACACATGGGAACAATGTTTCACTGCTACTGTCATATGGTTTGTTTACATTGTTTCTCTTGTTGTTGTCAAAAAGAAAGAAGAAAACGAGACAAAGCACTTAAGCAACGTATGGCTATAGACTTTGATGCTTCATGCGTAGGAATACTTTTTGTTTAGTCTTGCGACGATGCTTCAAGGTTGAAATCAACGTTAGGTTCTACCTCTAGTTTTTTTGTTTTTTTTTAAATCTGCAACAACAATATCGTTACGGATAGCCAGAAGTTTGTTTATGTGCTTATTGGAAAATAATTCATTATAATTGCACCATTTTAACAAATTAAAACCTGGGGCTAGCTACTTCTTTTGTACGCCTTCGTCAAGCTTTTCCAAGATTTTTATTTTGGTTTCCACCGATTAAGTATTTTATTTTACGTTTATTTAACATTTTTCGGGACATGCTTCGTATCAAATTTCACACAGAAATAAGCCAGAAATGAATACAAATGCGACGAAACAACAACATGGAACGAATAACATACATACATAAAATGGGGATTCTCCTTTTTTGTTTAATTTTGCTTAATCAAAATAAATTGAAATGCGAGAGTTCCTGTGCTCGAAAAATAAGGAAAAAAATTTACGGTCTGAAATTCGAATTTTCAATTCTAATTTTAGAGCGTGTGATGTATTGCAAAAACTGATTCTAATTTCTATACAGTTCTAATTACTGGAGGTTCTAATTTGTGAGCGTCTACTGTACTGTCAAAGATACATGCATAATGAATTCCCATTTTTAACGAAAGGATGGGGCGGCTAAGTTGGGCGTGGCAACTTAAGTTTCGACGCAGTAAATACACTGGCACTAAATAGGCAAAATGTTTGTGCAGTTTTTTTGAGGATGGCAGTAACTAGCTTAATTTGGTATTTCTAGCTGTAAGGATATGGGAAATATGTGGACTTGTCGATCTTGAGCTATCGAGTTTATCGATTTCCCAGCACCCTAGTAGACGTAGAGCTCCATTCTGTTTCTGCCATAGAAACAGATATTTGCAAAGTTTCAAATCTCTTGAAGGGTGTCGCAAAAAAAGCTGCACACATTCGGACGGACAGACACCATGTACTTTACCTTCGGTATTGAGTACAAAAAGACTTCTTAATGAGCTGAAACATTGCATTGGGACCGGATCAACTGTTTGCTAATTGAATGTTTACAGAAAAAACATTGCAGTCAAGAGAAGCAGAGCCGGGCTGCGATGTCGGCTTTGACAACTACATCGTATAATCAATGCTTATCAACAGCCAGTTGTTTTTTTTTCTCAAAAATTTGTAAATAGCAGCTTAAGAATCTAAACTGTAATTTGTATGTGTTAAATGTATCACTTTGAAATGCTTATCAGAATAATATACTACTTTGAAACACAAACAAACTGAGTAATGTGAGGCACCGAAGTTTATAGTCCCTTGCGATGTTTTGTCTTGAATGACTACTGTATGATGTAAGCAGCAGATAGGTATTTACATTAATATATTTTTTTTTATTATTCGAATACATGAATAAATGCTTTTGCAAAGACATTTCAAATATAATTATGTAAAAAAATTGTCGATGTCAATAAAAATAAAAAGCAGATATACATGCAAAATGTATCGGTTAGTACAAAACAAAATTCTACAAACTCTTACACCAATTTTCCTATGTAACTTCCATCAAAAGAATCAGTTTTTACAAAGCGTTTAGTATGTTAAATCAATATAAAGCGAAAGTCTGAGTTCATTACCTGAACCAATAACAAGCTGACGCTCTCATTATTGTGTGACGCTTCCAGTACTAACTTGTGACGTATTTTGTAAAAATATAGTTATGCCCTCGGTTAAAGTGTATTAAGCGAGACTTATCGTACCCCCTCAGTTCAGCCTAGCACTGATTTGACAAAATTAACCATCTTTTGTACATTTGTACAAAAAATACTTAACTGTACATAGTAGGTAAATGTTAACGTATACAAAACTGATTATATTTGAACATTGTATAGAAATCTGTTCATAAATCGAAGAGTGAACTTCAGTCGAGCATTCAGTAGCGTACGCACTACTACTACTACGTAGTGCACACAGAAAAAATAAATGAAATACATACATAGAAAACCGACTGTTCGATATTCTATCAATTCATTGAGTTGCTGCATGTGCATGTGGTTGGCTATACGTTATTGACCAAAAAAGGTAACCGAAAAAGTTCTGAAGGGTAACAGATTTCGATTGTCATTTGTAAACGCAAAACTATGCAACAGTTCAACAAAAACAGCTGTTTCAGTTGCAGGGTTGTTGAAAGTTTGGTAAACTGCCTAAAATGAGGATTACCTAAACAAAAGCACACAGGCTGTGCCTTTTTTAAACGTTTTATTTATGTATATTGCTCTGGTTATATAGCACTTTATAAATATTTTTTGGAAATTCGATCTGCTGTCACCCAATTTGATGCTAAGAAAAGTGATGAAGCCTGAAATAAACTGCATCAAAAACTTGAAGCCAACGCCTTTGGTAACGACTCCCAAAGATCAACCTTTGGATGGAACACCTTCCCTTACCGTCTCCAGCCCTCCTACCTTTTGAAAACTGGTATTCTTATATCTTTAAAGCTTTGGAGCAAGTGTCATCAAATTTGGTACGAATCTAATAGCTATCTTTAGAAAAAATATTGTTCTTGTTGTTCCAGTACCCAATTGGCGTATATTCTGCGCTGTGCATGAGCCGCGGGCTTCAATTGTCAAATGACAAACTTTTATATAACCCAAAACCAGTTTGACAGACAAATACAATTGATAGCTTTCGAAGAGCAGGGACTTACTTTCCGAAACCCGAATTGAAAAACCCTTTGTAACAAGTCCTTCACCTTTGATGATTGTTGTGCATGTATGGTTTAATCGATTTTCAGTTATCGATTTCCCAGACCCCCAGTAGCACCCCAATCTGACCAGCTAATAGACAAAGATACTTACAGAGTTACAAGGATGTCAACAAAAATTGTGTTTACACAGACGGGCAGACAGACACCATGACGGACATTGCCCAAACTAATATATCCTTTACCGTCTTAGTAAGCAATTGTTTTAATTCCGCATCAGAGCATCACGTGGTCAAGTACCGCTGGTTAGACGAAAAACAATTCATACACATAAACATGTATTGATACATTTTTATACAGATTTGAATTGTATGTAATCAGAAATGCCATATACTTATATACTAACTGTTATCAATAAAAATAAATCAAATGGTATACATAGAATTCATGATAATGTTAATCTCAAGCACAAACAATAGTTTTGCTTAAATGGAAATTTTTCTAAAATATACGCAGCTTACTGATGATGGTTTTCTAATCAGTATGTGCAAAATGCACTTTGACTCTGACATTTAATACTTGTGTGTCATTGTGGCTGGTCGTTGTAAATTTAAAGGCTTTGCAATTGTTGTAAGTTGTTCAGTTCATATCATTCAGTGCTGTTGCATAGAGCTTCTCGGAAAAATAAAACTAAACAGAATGGGCAAATTTGTTCTGATTTTCTTGCTGTGCGCTTTCGTGGCTGTAAGACAAAATATGATTTATTAACATTTTTAGATTGTTTTTCTTTAAGTGACTGATTGAGTATTATTTTTAACAGATGTGCAGTGCCGATGAGGTCAAAAAGGATACGTCTGCACTGGACGAACTTCAGGCCACAATTGAAGCCCGTATAAAAGAAGTTAAGGAGTACATTGACAAGCACGTAGACGAAGCCAAGCTAAAAGAGTTCGCCGAGAAATTCGCCGAACATGGCAAAAAGTTCGTTACTGAAACACAAGCCGACCTCCAGAGTTTGAGCGACAAGAAACCGTAATTAATACAACATATCGCTTTTTCAAACAAAGATCTATACGAACTACATGAATAATTGGAACAAATGGCTTGACTTTCAACCTGAAATATTAAACGCAGTGTTGCTGGCCTAGTTTGAAAAGATATATTATAAAACAAAGATCAAGATAATAATAAAAAGACTTTTAAGACAAAAATTTAGAATTTGTATTTTGTGCAAGTAAATAAAATACGATCGTGCTTAACCCAACCTATTTAAATTTGGCCAATTGCAAAAGCTAAGGTATTTGCAAAAATCAAGGTTGGCAACGAGACCTTTTTCCAAAAAGAGATGCCTTAACTCACCATATTTTTATTTTTTTTAAAACTTAGAAATTGTGGTCGGTACATACTTTGTTACAATTTATAATTTTCTGAACAGCTGATTCGCATTGTAAAGAATTCGGGTACTACAATTATCGAGCAGTTGCGAGTAAAAAGGGTTGCGTTGAGCGAGGTCGTACAGCAGATGCTTTACCTTTGCAGAAGGAAGAATTTAATCATTAAAGGTGCGGCTCCAGCACAATAAAAAATTCCTTTCAGGAATGTGTGATATATTTTGGAATATAATAATTTGTGGTAAAAATATGGCATTTTGCCTTATATAGCTAAGGAGATACATGGTCACACTGAGGCATCTTATGCAAAAACAAGACCATAAACACAAAATAAAGAAGAAAATATGAATAGTGCGAATATGCTTATTAATTATTATTATTATTATTATTACACAGAAAAAAAAAGTTGGTTGAAATCAACCAATTTTCTGGTTGAAAACGCGCCAACCGATAAAATAGTCAAAATCAACCGATATTTACAGTAAAATTTGACGTAAGACATTACGTAAAGTATACTGTTGCACAGTAAAAATCAACCAGAATTATGGTTAAAAACGCACCAACCGTTAAAAATAGTTAAAAATGACTGTTGTTTACAGTACAAGTACTATATTTTACAATACAGTTACTATTTTACTGTTATGCCATTATTTTACTGTAAAGTTACCAATTTACAGTACAGTTACTAATTTTTCTGTGATGTTACTGCAAAACTAGTAATTTTACATGTTTTCGGTGAATTTACTATTTTTATTGTAATATTACAAAAAAAAAATAGTACATTCACAGCAAAAATTTTTATTTTACATTTTTTCGGTGAATTTACTATTTTTATTGTAATATTACAAAAAAAAATATAACATTCACAGCAAAAAAGGTGAATTTACTATTTTTATTGTAATATTACAAAAAAAAATAGTAAGTACATTCACAAAAAATATGTTATATAACAAGTTTTGCAGTAACATCACAGAAAAATAGTAAAATTACCATAAATGCAGTAAACTTAAAAATTTTCAGTGATGTTTCGATAAATATAGTAAAAATACTATTTTTATTGTAATGTTACTATTAACATGGTTCATTTACAATTGTTGATAGTAACATTACAGTAATAATAGTAATTTTACTATTAATTAATGTGTGTGTTTTCAATTAAAATAGTAAATAAACTCTTGGATTGGTCAATTGACAAGTTTTTGGTCGTTTTATTAAAGAATAACAAAAGCTGGAAGAAGAAAAAACTGTGACAAAATTTATTATCTTTTTATGTGTGTTTACAACATAATTTTATTTACATACGAAATAATATTTTAAATCTTACAGATTCATAAAGTTTTAATACTAAAACACTTAAATTAATTTTAAAATACAAAATATATCATGGCTTATCGTTAAATATGTTAAAAATATTTTGGTCAGTGTTTACAACATAATTTTATTTACATACGAAATAATATTTTAAATCTTACAGATTCATAAAGTTTTAATACTAAGACACTTAAATTAATTTTAAAATACAAAATATATCATGGCTTATCGTTAAATATGTTAAAAATATTTTGGTCTTACATATGTATTTCCATTCGGCGAGATATTTAAATGTAACGGACTCTTAAAACATTCAAAAGGCCTCACAAAATAAATTTGGGGTTCCTTTAAAGATACCAAAAATGATTGGAAATGCTCATCAAATGAAGTAATTGTATATTTAACGCTAACAAAAATGATATCAGAATTATCGAGAGTAATAATGTCAATTATTTCATAAATCAATTTTTTTGGAAAAAAAAAAGTATCCCACGTTATAATTGGTTCCCAAATATGTAAGTTTGGTAAAAAAATGATATTCCTTATTTATTGATTTACTTTTATCTGTATCTCTGATATTATTTAAATAGGGCTTATTTAGTATTTTGTCACTCTTAATGTCAGTAAAAATAGTTTTGTTAATTAAACCTTTTTCAAATAAAAGACGGCCTGAAAATTTAAGCATACATTAAGTGGAAATTGAAATGGGAACATTTTTTTCTGGAACTAATGGAACTGGTATACATTTTTAATTCTCTGTGTTTTGATTCGTACTTAAAGCACCAAAGAGGCTTCAGTGGTCGACATTCCTAATTATTGTGGAATAGTGGAGCAAAAAATTATATTTTGGTTTTAAGCTATTTCCAAAGAGGTTAATATACAGTTTATGGTGGGCCTCAATTTTAGTTTCAAGCATTTTCAATATATTATCATCAAATTCGGTCCTTAATACTAAATCAATTATTTCTACTAGCAAACAAAGAAGAGTCCAGTAACTGTTTCCTTTTGGAATTCAATCACCTAATATTAATGGTAGAAAGTGACAAAAAGTCCATGTTTGCCGAGCGGACATATTTAATTTTTGGTTTTTCAAATGAGATAAAGCAATAAAAGAAGAATTATGGCTGCATTCAGAATCACCATACTTAAACATACTTTTCCTTTCATTCAAAACATTTAAAGTTATAAATTTTTCTTTTTTGATAAAGTTGAGAAGTATTTGTGTGACATCATAGTGACAAATAAATCGTGCATTATATCGCTATATAGATTAGTTGTTACATGAAAAGAACTTATTGAATTAAATATTGAATTTTCGGAAATTCCAGTTAATTTAAGTCTATTGTCAGTAATGTTATATGAGTTTTCGTAATTAAATTCATTGCGAAGTTCTTCCTCAGTCTCATTATACAATTGAGAACATTGTAATTTGCTACATTGACAATGCCTGCAATAAAAGTTTGAATTAAAGCATTTCGTGTATCCCAGCAAACTATTTAATCCCAAATTATCCCCGACAATAACAGCTAACACAAAGAAAACTTGTTGTTCCCTACTTCAATTTTAGTGCCATATTGTTCAAGTTGTTTGATTTTTTTAACAAGATATTTAAGACATGCATCGTTCCCAAAACATTTATCTTTACTTAAAAAAAAAAGAGCAGGAAAAATATTTTCAATAGAAGCTTAGTGCTGTTCGGGCAAAGTAGGGAATGAATAATAGAATGCAGCAACTGATTTTATGCCCTTGCAAGATCCCAATGGGTTGTTGACTTCAAAATCGTCAAAATATAAAATAAATGGAATATTATTATTGTTTGAGAATTTTTGTGACTTTTGTATCCATGATTTGGCATTTATAATATTCTTCAAACTTCCCGTGCTGGATGATGATATTTCTTGCATGTTTCGCAACGTATCGGTTAAAATGTTCGGAAGATTAAAAAATTTTTTAATTTGAAAATCTATTGGCATAATTGCACCTTTGCATCTTTTTTCTCCAAAAATCATTTCATTTTTATAGATGATAGGTGCTATTTTGTTATCAATGTCGAATTCTTTAATTTCTCCCCAAACATCTATTTCTTTAACCCTCTAAGGCTACTTTCTAAAATAACTGAACAAATGTTGCCGAATAATTTTTTTCTAGTAATATTGTGGCCGCTGAGTTCAAAAATGCCTTCAGAAATGGTGTTGAAGCTTTCGTTCACCTGTGAGGTGAGAAAGAATGAATAAGTGCCTCAAGGCACTTTTGGGACTTCAAGGGGGAAAAAAATCGTTAGTACATAATTGATAACGAAATTATGTTTTATTATGATAATCGTAAAAACAATTTTTGTTAGCTGTGCAGCATAAATGCAAATTACATTTTGAGCATATACACTGAGTTTGTGAAGTTTTGCAGTGTTTGCACCACTTTCGCCCACTATCTCGACCCAACCAACGAGGAAAATGATTCAGTAGGTCATGCCGTAAACCAGAAATTGGATGTTTAGATTTTTCACCACGCTTCAACTCTGGTTGGGAGGGTTGGTGAGACAATGGAGATCGACCTGGTGAAGGTCGCTGACAGGATGGAGACCGCGTTGTCCATTGAGCACTGCGTGGTCGACCTGGAATTTGCTTCTTTTAAAGTGATACCAATCCAGCTGCAATTGCTTCCCGAAACTTCACTTTCACTTCACTTTTTTATATATGCTTTTTATGTATACGCTTGTATAAAATATTAGAGTGGCGCAATCTTGAGTATTGGCTCTAATGTGATAACGGCCCATAAGTCCATCCATTAGATCTACGCCGCCCATATGGGCGTTGTATTCTCGAATAACTTGCGGACAATCAATGTCTAAGTACCGCTTAGATTTTTTTTCGTATCTAGCAATCTTTGATACCCTGTCATGCGAATTGGTCGTTATAAATGGCTTGACTCCAACATAGGTGGATAGCAAGCAGACGGCTTTATTGTCTTTCCACATCACATTGCTTACTTCGACATCATAAGCTTTGCCCACATACTCATCCGAAAATCCTCTTGTCTCCTTTTTAATGGAATTATCATTTGGCAGCTTAGAATTGGGGATACGATTTTCACGCACAGTGCCAAGGCTATAAATACCTTTGGCACGCAGATAGACCATCAAAGGTAATGAAGTGTAAAAATTGTCGAAATATATTATGTGGTGCTTGAACGTATTTGATAAACGTATAACAATGTTAGCCGCAGCACCAAGATCTGGGTGACCAGGCAGGATTACATTATCAACTGCGCCAGTGTAGACCTCAAAGCGGTAAGCATATCCAAAAGAATCGCACAGTACAAATAGCTTTATTCCCCATTTGTGGGGCTTATTAGGCATATATTGCCGCAGGTGGTGCTTCATTTTCGTGCTACATATCTGTTCATCGACACAAAGACGTGCTTGCTTTGGGACGGAGTCAAACCTTTTGTTAAGACAGTCTACAAAGTTGCGCATACGGAACAGAGGATCATATCCAGGTTCGCCCTTTTTGATACTCAATTCGAATTTGCTTCGTGTCATGCAGTGTCGTATGGGCTCAAACGCAGAAGATGGCAAAGGTATACATAGGTGCTCCATCTTCCAATGATGGCAAGGGTGATCGAGTTCTTTTTTTTTAGTTTTGTTTGTTGGCTTAGGCTACTCCAGCGTATTTTCCACATTTTCGACAGTGTCCAAGTTAATGTCAATAGTCAAGTCCACAGCTGAAGCGTCGTTCAGTGCTGCATTAAGTGCATTTTCCAAAGTTAAGTCCTCGTCACTTGATTCGTTTGACAATTCATCAAAGGTATTGACAGAATCGAACATATCCAGAAGTTGTTCATCCGTCAAATCCGACAATTTGTAGCGTTTTCGCATAAGTTGAGACATTTTTTCTTTTCAAACTCAATTTCTGTGAAGAAAAATTGTGCAGTAAACAAAACTTCCCACGTAAAAGTGCCTTGTCAATGTAAAATATTTTCGGCAAAAAAGTACGCCCAACGGCTCAAGAGTGTCTCAAGGCACTTATCGCTATTTCACTGCTCCACTGCTAAAAATAAACATGCCTTTAACGAAAAAAAAAGATGGATGTCTGTAAAGTTTGTTTACGGACGATAGTCTCACGTGACAACGTCATACGCGAACATTTATGTGTGCCAACCGTACGCACTCGCTGTTAAATCGCAATTGCAACTCAGTGGCGAACCATGTACAGTGAAACTTTTATAATAGCCTATTTCCACTGCTCAGTTATTCATTTAACAGTGAGTTAACAGTAACTGAGGTTCAGTTTGCATGTATTCTCCCATAAGGAATTTACTGAAGTAAAACTAACCGTTAATATTAACTGAAGCAAAACTGAAGAGAAACCAGTTCATTTGAACACTTGTTCGATAAAACATCGCGATGGATGGCGCGGCAGTTCGCTATAAAGTGGAGAACTTTACGCGCAAGTATAAGTAAGATATATAGAAAACTGCGATTAGTATGTCCATAAGTTAATTATTGTTGTTTCCTTCTAGGCAAGAATTGAAAGATCAGGGGCCGTCTGGTGGTGCAACATCAAAGTGGCACCCATTTAATAGGGTGCATCGCATTTTGCAACCGGTGCGAGCTATCCATATTGAAGCTTACATAGACCAAACAACAGATAGTGTTATTAATATTATTATAATATGATTTATTTATTCAGTATTATTCGTTAGTGAAGGGACGCAATTGAAGGGATCACAAAAAAATAAGAGTTATCGAGTTTTTCATGTTATCAAGTTTTACGACTTATCGAGGCAACATACAGAATATACGAATTATCGAGCAAGGTCGCTTGAATGAAGCCGATATAAGCATGTCGTCTTGTTATTCATACGTGAGTGTGTTATAACTTGTACAAATATTTAAAATAAATAACAACAAATTGTATTTGCAGCAAAACCGTCGATTGGACAGCGACCAGCCTAAGAATTTTGAGAACATTTCAAACATTTTTAAAGATGTTCTAGATGTAACCAAAAATACCAGGAGTACCTTCCCCTTCTGGAACGAGCTATTAAATAAGCTTCCAAGCTAAGTAGCAACCGAAACGTATACTAATCAAAGTATGCATTTATAGCAAATATATTATTGAAGTACATGTCCACAATAACACTTATAATTTATTAGGGAATTCATTCTCTTTGCTTAACAGCTGCATGGCTCGACCGTCTCGGGCTGGGGCTCTCTGCCGCTGCACCAAGCACCAATACCATCATACTTATTTTGAGCAGAGAAAATGTTTTTACAACAAACACATACTATTTTACTATAACGATGGTAACGATGATGATGGTAACGATGATGATAGTAACGATGATGATGGTAACGATGATGATAGTAACGATGATGATGGTAACGATGTTGATGGTAACGATGATGAAGACTTTTTTGAACATGCAGCCTGTGTTCATCAATTTATAAGACCTTATCACGTCAAAAACGAACAATTTTGTTTTCCTTGATTAAAAGTGTATTTAGCCAAGTAGGGCCTTTAATTAGTCTTAAATTAGTTTATTGGTTTATATCAGGGACTGTAACGATTATAATTTTTATAATAAAAATTGAAAAATAAGAATTATTTGCCAATTTTTTATATTTTACTTAACCAATAACTCCTATTTTTAATTAAAAAAATTAAATTGTTATTTAATTATTAAATTTCAATTTTTTATTAAAAATTATGATATAACACTAATTTTTCAATCTTTATTATAAAAAAAAAATATAAAAGTTGATTATCAATTTTTATTTTAAAAATCATAAATAAGAGTTATTTTTCAATTTTTATTTTAAAAGTTGAAAATAAAGATTGATTTTAAATATCTTTTGAACCAAGCAACATAGCGGAAATGTTGACATGTATTCATGATCTACACTCAAATACCTTTCCATTGATATACTGTAACATGTCCTTCAAGGATCAAATTTATATGTTGTCTTTATAAGACAAAGGAAGAGAGAAAACGCTTTGTGGCTACGTATGTGAAATAAAAAAATCCATGACGAAGAGAGGCTAGAGGCTTGATTAGCTAATAAGCTCCTTACTTGTTGTACCCTGTGCCCATGAAAAATGCGTAAAAGGGTATATTATCTATATATATATATATGTCGTAGAACTTAAGAAGACTGTTACTGTTAAGTTACATAGACACGTTAGCATTAAGAATACTGTTAGTGCTAACACATGTGGACACGACAGCGTTATAAATAAGTACTGTTAGTCTAACACACGTGGACACGTTAGCGTTATAAATACTGTTAGTGTTAAGACTGGCAATTCGTACGCAAGAATTACCTCAGCCGCTCGTTGATATTCCTACAAGGTGCCATGGCATTATCCAACCATATGCGATACGGTTTACCGCGAGTTAGTATAAACCGCTTTAGTGCGCATAAAAATGCTCCTGTGGAAAAATCGCTTACAAGCTCGAGGTGCACAACCTTCGTTGCGAAACATATAAGAACGCAGACGTAGAATTTTACAGCTGCGCGATTCCGAACATCGTTTTTGTAGAAAAATGTGCCGCAGAAGTCGATGCCCGTTACAGTGAACGCGTGCGCTCCAGTCACTCGATCCTTGGGTAAATCCATGATTTGCTCAGCGTGGTTTGGCTCGAAAACACATCGTGCATTTGGCAACAACTTATGAGACTGTCTTGCGTCCTCCAATGGGCCATTACTGCAGTCAAATGTGGGCAAGAAGCGAGCAAGGTCCAGAACGCAATGTGCTGCGATGATAATGCATTATTATTGCGCGAGTTACTGGATGCTGTCTTGGTAATATTGCAGGGTGCTGAGCCTCAAAGTTTAAGGCCGAATTCTTTAAACGACCACCAACACGAAGCAGTCCATTGCCATCAACAAAGGGTGCCAGAGACACCAATGAGCTGGATGATGGCACCTAAAGACCGTTCTTTAAACGGCTGTAGTCCTCAGACAAATGCGACATTTGAATACAACGGATCAGCATTCGTTCACCTCGGCGCACATCATCTCCGATGAGTCCAGGGTGCTTGATGCGATGACAAAACTTGTGTACGTAGGAAAATACATGTTTGAGTTTTTCCCAGGAGTTAGCATATTTGCAGTTTGCAGCAAGATTTTCGGTATTGACAATCGCAATGAGAACCTTTTTCTTCATTTCTGGCAGTGACTTAATGGCGAGACAGGATTCTGGCCATTCATTTTTGTGCTTTGTGAGAAACTCTGGACCATGAGCCCAGAGGTATGATTCTACCAATTCACTAGGAAGCGCTCCTCGGGATAAAATTTCAGCAGGGTTGACTTTGGTGGGTACATAGCGCCATTCCATGCCGGAAGTAATATCTTGGATTAAAGAAATTCGATTAGTTGCAAATATTTGAAATCGTGACTCATCTCGTATCCATGATAAGACTACTGCAGAATCAGACCAACAATAAAATGGACAATGGAACAAGTCCATTTGCTTAACTTCTCGCATAAGTTGTGCCAGCAAAACTGCCCCACATAGCTCCAGCTTAGGCACCGTATGGGTTTTTAAAGGAGCAACTCGAGATTTGGCACAAAAAAGGATGCACTTTCTCGCCTTCCCTGAGTCATAGAGACAATATAGATGGATCCACCATACGCTTCTATGGAGGCGTCGCAGAATCCATGTACGCCTATAGCGCCCTTGGGCAGCTGAGCCAACCGTGGAAACTTCAATTGTTGCGCGCTGCCAATATCAGACGACAAACTAAGCCACGATGAGTTAAGTGCTGCAGGTAGACTCTCATCCCAATCAAAATCTAAAAAAAATTGTTGCCTTTGTAATGACCGGGCATATAAGGCCGAGAGGGTCATAAAATCGCGCGATTGCAGACAGAACAGATCGTTTAGTTGGCTTCAGAGGAGACCGAATTGGCGAAAATGAGAAGAGCAGAGTCTCAGACACAGGATCTCATGCGGGGCCAAGCGTTTTTGTAATGTCACTGCCATCATCAAACTTAAGAAATGAGTCCTTATCCGAATCCGGTATTTTTTGCAGCACAGATTTTAAATTTGCCACGATCCAGTAAACTTGAAACTTGGCCCAATACATCCAGCACTTCAGAAGCAGAGTTGCCACCAGTGATCAACATAGAAATCTCTTTGATTATTTTTGAACCAATGGGAAACGATTCCTGCTCGTCAGATGCAAGCTGCTGCATGGCACGAACCGACAGAAATGATGCAGATTTCGTGCCGTACGTAACGGTGTCCATCTTGTAAACTTGCATCATTTGCTGTGCTGAGTCTCGGCACAAGATGCACTGCAAGTAGCTGTCAGATTCATCCATCCTGACGCAACGGTACAACTTACAGATGTCCCCCGTTAAAGCTACTGGAAACGATTGGGCTTGTGCTGTAATGTTGGACCTGCCATAAGAAGCTCGTTTAAGGAATATCCTGATGATGAACTAGCAGACCCGTCGAAAACCACACGAAGTTTTGTTGATGTACTTTCCTCCTTAAGAACGCAACAAATATCTGCAGAGACTTATGGAATTTTCTGGAACCAGTGACATATGTTGTAGCGATAAGTATTCAGCAATAAATGCCGAGTATTGAGCCTTGAGCTCAGGATGACGTTCGAGCCTTCTCTCTGGGTTAAGAAAGCGTCGATATGTTTGCTGGTAAGAATCTCCTAGCTTATCCAAACTATTTTTTATGGGTAGACGAACTGAGTATTCGCCTGTAGGCAAAAATAGGCAACAAAATGATCCTCGCAATCCTGTTCTCCCTTCGTGTAACCGTGGCTAGACTCTTCAAAACCTTCAATCTCCCTAAAACGGCGAACAACCTCGTCCATCTTCGTGTCAGATTCTATACTGGCGCTTTCAGTAGATTGACTAGCTAACAAAACCGAATTTTGGCTCATATGCTTCACACCGAAGACTATCCATCCAAACCGAGTTTTCTGGAGAAGTGGGAGATCAGCAGACAGCTTGATTTGGCCTACACAAAGGAGTTCGAAGAATAAGCCTGCTCCAATCAGCAAGTCTATCTTACGCGATCTATAAAATTCTGGATCTGCCAGACGAATATTTGCAGGTATATTCCAAGTTTCTAGGCTTAATGTTAAACTTGGTTGATTCTTAGTTATTGCTGGAGCCACTAAAGCGGTAATGTTTGTTTGATATTCTGAGTGTCGATATTTTAAATGCACATCAACTGAGAATCCTTCTGAGCGAAAGTTGGTTTGGCCTAATCCGGTAACAATAGCTGTTGATTTGGTTCGCCTAAGTTGCAACTGATGAGCTAAAAATGCTGTAATTATGTGCAATTGCGATCCAGAATCGAGCAATGCACGGCATGGCACCCATTGGCCAGAGCGATTCCTTATATTGACAACACCAGTGGCAAGAAGAAAAAGATTTGGGTTTCGTTGTTGAGCTAACAGAGAGGTAGAGTGCGGCGGAACAGATTGGCTGCTTACCGATGTTTCATTTTGAGGTCCAGTAAGTGAAGCATTCACAGCGCATTGGGTTCGCGGCACGGTCGATTGCGAGTTCAGATGTAATAAGGTATGATGTTTGCTGTCCCTTTTTTAAACAGTTTAGGCAAAGTGATAGTCTCTTAGCTTCTTTAAGACGGTTCTGGGGCGATAGATTCGCAAATTGTGGGCACGAGTAAATTGAGTGGCTTGCGTTATGGCAAGAGACGCAACTATTTGCTGATGAATTAGTGGCAATAAACGAGCTTCTACTGAGATTAGTCTTTTTGTTCTGTCCCACCTGAGAATTAACAGCATATGATTCAGTTGCATGCTCCACATTTTCCATCTTTATGGAATGTTGGAATCTCATCACTTGATGCTGTTTCTTACCACTTGGCCTGTGTAACCTTGTCCAGCTTCTGCAAGATTGAGTGCACGATGATGCTATCAGCGATTTGCTCGACAGTGCCCAAAGATTTCAATGCACGAAGATTTGCATTGATAAACTCCGAGATCTCCCGCAGCTTCACTGACGACGCCAACTCAAAAAGAAGTTTGATGATCTCGTCCAGTGCCATAGATGCCAAGAATTCGGACACACGCAGAGGTTCTGCAACAAACCATTCAGATGTGTTAAATGTGCAATGAATCATAGTACATCTGACTGCACCAAAATCAGAGAGGCTGAAGCTTGCTGTGCTCACTGTGGCTTGAACCACACGGCATCATATAAAGGCTGTCGTGTGTACAAGCAAACAGCCCAACGCCAGTTCAAACGCAGCTCCCCTCACCACAACATTAGTCCACGTGTTCACTCTGGTGGCCAACCACGTCACCGATGGAGTAAGTTATGCCAGCCACTTCCGCAATGGTAATGGTTCTCAGTCCTCATTTGAACTCTCCGAATCTCAAATAAACATCTGTCATCAACGACGAATCCATAATGAGAAAAGTTGAAGTCCCCATTCAGCAAATGGTTGTGCAGCTAACTGCTCAATTCACGCAGACGCTCGGGAACGCTCTAATGTCATCCCTGTCCCAATGGAAGTAAAACTAAAAATCACAATTTGGAATGCAAACGGTCTTTGTCAAAGGAGGCCCGAAGTCGAGCATTTTCTTAAAACCAACTACATTGATGTGCTCCTTGTTGCAGAGACCCACTTCAACGAACGCTCGTTTCTCAACATATCAGAATACGAGCTTATAGTATGTAACCACCCCAGTGGCGCTGCTAGAGGTGGCTCCGCTATACTCATCAAGTCGGGTAGCTCCCACTCCGAACTTGATACTATCCAGCTTCCCTGGGTGCAAGCTTCTGTCTTACAGATCCACAGCCCTCAGGGAGATATGAAGCTAGCAGCGCTGTACTTTCCTCCTCGGCATAACATATCCCAGGGAATGTTTGAGCAAGTAGCTGATCGACTGAGCCCCAAATTCATCGCTGCAGGTGACTTCAATGCCAAGAATACCTGGTGGGGATCCAGGCTCACAAACACCAAAGGAGCTTTAACAAGGTATATGCACAACGCTGCTAGCATTGCCACTACGTCTTCGGGGCAATCACATGGCAAACCCAAAAGAGACAGACATCTGTGGTCTGGAGAAGTTATGCTGGTAATCCGGGAGAAAAGGCGATGAAGACACATCTGGCAGCTATGCAGAAGCCCCATTGACAAAGCCGCTTTAAACCGCGCCACTATGAGGCTAAAGGAGCTGATGCGAAAGCTTCGGAGTGATTCTCTGGAAGCATTTCTGTCTGTTTTTAACCCTGGTGACCCTGAAAATAACCTTTGGCTGGTAACAACGGAGAAAAGAGGGCCTACTTTAAGTTGCCCCCCGATTCAGAGTGCCAGTGGCTCATAGTGCTGCTCTAGCAAACAAAAAGCTTAAGAGTTTGCTGCGCATTTAGAACGTACGTTTACCCCGTTCCAGTTCAGTGACGCGTCTTCTAATGATGATATAAGCAGATTCCTGGACATCCCTTGCCAAATGGATTTCCCAATAGCTGTAATAGTTGAGGACGAGGTTCAAGAGGAGATCAATTCTTTGTCAAACAAAAAAGCCCCGAAAGCCTCACCTCCTATAGCAAGGAGATTAGGAAGGCCAAGCGTAAGAACTATAGAGACTTCTGCGAAAGCGTAGTAAGTACGAGAGAAGGTGCCCGACTGCATAGGGCTTTAGCAAAGCGGGCGCCGGAGGCTAATTTAGCCCTGAAGCGTAGAGATAACTCATACACGAGCACAAATATGCAGAAGCTAGAGCTTCTGTTTGAGACGCACTTCCCAGGGAGTATCCCCCGGCAACAGTGCGTATCGCTTGAAACAGAGGGTCAGCACAGACCAACGGCCATCGACTCGCATGTGCCAAGTCGGTGGTCACAGTGGAGAGAATAAAATGGGCAATTGGTACCTTCCAGCCTTACAAATCTCCCGGTCTGGACTGCATATCACCGATATTCCTTCAGCAGGGACAGGGAATACTCCTACCCATTCTAAGGAAAATTCTGGTCAGTAGCTTAGCACTTGGTCATATACCAAGCGCCTGGAGTAGAGCTAGGGTGGTCTACATCCCCAAAGCAGGGAAGACAGATACTGCTTACACAGAGTCCACTGCAAGCAACGCAGCATGCGTACAGAACAGGCAGGTCAACAGACACTGCCCTGTATGAGCTGCACCGCACTCTGCGGGCGGCAGTAGTAAACAAAGAAGTAGCAGTCTGTGCATTTTTAGACATTGAAGGGGCTTTCGACAACACATCACATGATGCTGTCAAGGCTACCTTGAACAGAAGAGGGCTGGACAATACAACTAGATGGATCTCATCTTTACTAGGGTCCAGACAGGCTACGGCATCTATACAAGATAGTACCGTAACAGTAACAACCACAAGGGGCTGTCCGCAAGGGGGGGTCTTATCACTCCTTTTATGGAGTATACTAGTAGACGATCTATTAAGTAGACTTGCAAACAGGGACATCCAATGTCAGGGCTATGCAGATGACATTGTGATAATAGCTCGGGGCAAGTATGAAGAAACTCTTTGTGATACTGTTCAACTGGGACTAAGGATCACGCATGATTGGTGTAGGGAGGTTGTCCTCAACCTAAACCCTGCAAAAACAGTCATCGTTCCATTCACCAGAATATACAAGCTACAAAGGAGGAGGGAGATTAGGCTCGCAAGGAGTCCAATAGAAACAAGCAAGGAAGTTAAATACCTTGGGGTCACTTTTGACAGTAAATTAAACTTTGGCAGAGCGCTGTACACGTGTCGTAGCATAGCCGGGAAGTCGTGGGGAACATCGCCAAAGATAATAAGATGGCTATACCTTATGGTAGTAAGGCCCATGCTCACGTACGGAGTGATTGCATGGGGTGATAAGGCACAGCAAATCACTGTGCAGAAGCAGCTTCAAAAGCTACAGAGAATGGCCCGTGTAAGAATCACGGGCGCGATGAGGACTTGTCCCACATCAGCGCTTGAGGTTCTGTTGGAGATAACACCACTTCATCACACAATTACGCTACAACAGAAGGCAACCTTTTGAAGAATGTCCGTTGAAGGAGTTGGGAGAGGACACGTTCTTAGTCGAGTAGAGGCAGATATGCTATCGGGTGAATTTCCCCTACTGGCACAGCCAAGGGACGAAATGAGAGCCGAACATATGTTCGTGCAAAAGGTTTAAGTTCACCTCTGCAACAAAAAGGAGTGAACATCTCTAGAAGCGGTCCACAACATGAAGCCACATACCATAAAACCCTAACACAACAAGGCTCCGGTCTTGGAGTGGTAGGCCCTCGGCTAACTTACCAAGCAGCAATAATAGCACTTAGTAAGACTGAAATCAGGTCAAAGGTAGTTCGTGAGGTACGAACCAAGCTAGACACTCTGAGATCACAAAATAAGCTTGCCCTTGGAACGAAGAGGCATATAAGCAAGCAAGACTTACTTTTGGACCTGCAGGTTGCAGAATTCTTAAGTTAATTCTTAAGTTGAACATTGTTCACTAACGAGAAAATCAAACAGCTGATCAAAAACAGTGTAGTCAACTACATAAAAAATTTGAAATAGATACCGCGCAATTTAAACATAAGTTTAATTTATGACAAAAAGTCAAAAGACTAATTAAAAAAATATAAGTTTGGGTTGCAATCGCCAAAGAACTTGGTTGCAATGGTTATTTAATTATTTATTAAGACTTTAGGAAAACAGTTGAATGCAGATGTTGTCAATATATAATAACAGCTGTTAATTTTTCTTTGTTTAACAACACTGCTAACAAAATTCTACCTCACTGCCACACAGATTTCTTAAGTTAAATTAAGTTGAGAGTAAATGCACACATTCCTTAAGTTAAGATAAAATAAGATAAGATAAGTTAACTCGAGAGTGAATAGCCCTTAAGAGAAAAATATTAAAGGTCGCACACACTGTGTTCTTTAAAGCTAGTCTTACAACAATGCGTTGTATTATTTCTAATTCTCCACTTTTGAAAAGATTAAAAATTAAAATAAAATTCACCTCTGAACCCGGTTTGGCATTCGCAACGTCTAGTGACTTGGAAAACAAAAAGGGCATCGTGTTGTCGGACGAAAAAAAAAATTTTATTTGCCCCGATGGCTTTAGTTACTATTTTCAGGATCTTCATGAAAAAGCACATCATTTAGATAAGTTGCATAGCAGAGTTGGAGGTGTTATGGTATGGGGCGCCATTTCATACCATGGCACCTGTGAGTTGAAATTTTTATCAACCAATGAATGCGTTGTCTTACAATGGTGTACTGAAAGAGGCCTGTCCTTACATTCATAACCTTTTTGGACGTCATCCTATTCAAGTGGTGGAAATTTTGGCCCTAAATTTTGATGTTATTATTCTTGATACCGAAGGTAAAGAAATAAATGTTTGTGCAATGCCATCATGGTGTCTGTCCGTCCGTATGTTCCTCAAAAGATAAAGTGTCAAGATTGTGGCTCTACGATAACTCGGAAATCGATAAATTCGATAGCTCAAAATCAATAAATCCTTATATGTATTTCCCACACCCTTACAGTTGGGAAGATACCCTGCAGTTCGATGGATCGATGAATCAACTGTGGATTCATCGATCCATTTTCACTACCATCGCTTCCCGCCTGGAAGACAACGCGTGTAAAATATCAGTGAATTTAACATGGGCATGTCATTGGACGGTATGAATTGGTTCCGCTCTGCATTCCTTGTACCCATTCCCGTCCAGAGTACAGGGAACCGATTCCTTCTACCCATTCCCGTACAGGGTACAGGGAATCGAATCCTTGTCCTCATTTGGGAATCGATTCCTTGTCCTCATTTGGGAATCGATTTCTTGTACCCATTCCCGGACAGGGTACAGGGAATCGATTCCTTGTCCCCATTTGGGAATCGATTCCTCCCGTACTTGGTACAGGGAATCGATTCCTTGTCCTCATTTGGGAATCGATTGATATAAAAATAAATATGCGGAAATGATTTTTTTTATTTGAAAAAATTTTTTTTTATGAAACTAAATATTGTTTAATTTTTTTGCCTAAATGAAGCCTTGTTTACTCTGTTTTTTTGTAGCTGCATTGCCCTACGCAGCTGCTTCTCAGCCGGTGTATTTTGGTTCAATGCCTGGATGGTATCTGCAAAATAATATTTTTTTGATTAGATATTGTTTGAATTTATTGTGTATGTATTTGTTGCTTACCTCTATACGCAGAGCATGTAAAGCAAAACGGTACGCGCTAATATTTTGCTTATGTTTTGTTCTTGCTTGTTTGTTTTTCACATGTCAATTTTTCTGCATTGCCCTTTATATTATACATACACTAAATGCGCGCTTTGCTCGTTCTCTCGCGAGAGATCAATGAATTTAAAATGTTGATTGCATTGATATGTACATAAGTACATGCGTATGCAAGTATTTTGGCAGAAACTAACCCAAAACCAAATAAATAAACATTTTAATCAAATATTTATTTTCAAACTTATTATGGTTTAAGCAAAAACAATAGCAACTTAAAAACATATGCGTCCGCGGATATGCGTCGTTTATAAGGGTTAAATGAAAACTAAAATTTAGAGAGCGAGAGAGCGAGCAAGGCTTGCATGCTAAGTATGTATGTATATCTTGCCGCGTACAAACGATCCATTCTCTTCTGCATTCTTTTGGATCGATTCTGGAATCATTCCAAAGAATCGATGATTCATCAAAGACACGGAACGAATTCATACCAGTCGAACTGCAGGGTAGATACTAGCATCCAGTGATGCCGATTTGGCCTTTTTCCGGACAGATCTGTCCTGTTTTTAAGTGCTTTGTCCGGAAAAAATATCAAACATCTCCTATCCGGAAATCTGGCCTTTTTTTAGATTTGATTTGATTCATTTATTTCAACCTTTTTTTTTCAAAGTTTTCTTTAAAAACAGTGTGGTATCCGATCTATTAAAAACAGCGATATTTTTAAAACGGTGTGCCATCCTTTTTTACATACTTTGTATGTATTTTCGATATCATTTGTAATCTAATGTACAACAAAAGTGAAAAATAAACTTAAATAATGCCGAAAGATTCGTACAAACAAAAATTTCGTGATTGCTGGCTACAGCAGCCAGATTTTAAAGATTGGATAAGCCGCGATGAAGCGCACACCAATAAGGCATACTGAAGATACTGCAAATGCAGTCTTAAAAGCAAAATAAATCACATTCGCGCGTATATGGCAACAAAAAAACATATGCAAAACGCTTCGTGCCTCGCACAAAAAAGCATAATTTGTTTTAAGCCGGCAGATTGTCCCCAATCTTGTCACCAGGAAGCTGTATTAGCTATGTTTATGTTTATTATCACCTCACGGAATTGTGCAAGCTTTATTTTGATGCTAAAAGCTTAAAATTGCACAGAACAATTTTTGTCCTGTTTTCTGTCTCTTTTTATTAGATTTTACGGACATTATGTCCTTTTTTTTGGCATCACTGCTAGCATCCCCCAAAAACGAAATTGTGGAGCCACGCCCACTTATTTATCTTTCGTAGTGCGGCCTCCAGACAGAGTTGTTTGCTTCCTTGGCTGTGACATTTTTGAACACAAAGCTGTTATACCCTCATTCACATTTTAAGTGTTCAGAGTATAAACAAAATTAAATATTATGTTGACTGTTTTTCGAGTCAAAGTCTTAAATTAATTGTTCGCGACAGTATTCGCCCAATCGTATGTCACGTGGGGTCAGTCTATATAGATAAGTTGAAGAGCAATGCTTGCTGCGAGCATACATATGTTAACATATATATATGTAAATATGTATGAACATATGTATGTATATGCTGCTTGAGAAACGCAACAGCGCCCACCGAGGCATCGTTGCGGACTCGTTGACATCAATTGGGACAGTACTCAACGCTGTGTTCATCTGTGTTGAACTTAATTCTAATACAAAACAAAAAAAAAAAATGTCCAAGATCGCTGTTGTGTTCCTGCTAGTCGCCCTGGTTGCTGTAAGCTATAAATTAAGTGCACCTGTCACTTGTGCATTCGTGTATTTGTGTATTTGAGAAAAATGTTTGCCCTCACAGATCTGCAACGGAAGTCGTCTGCCTCGGGAAGTGCCAGCTGAACAACCCAATGTGCCAGCTGAGATTAAGCCTCTTTTGGATGCGGCGACTAAGTTTTTCAGCGAGGAGAATTTTGCTGTAAATAGTGATAGTTGATAGTTGTTGTCAGTGAATTATTGCTTTCGATTCATCTACAGAAATTCAAGGATACCAGTGCAAAGATTCAGAAGGAATCGCAGGATCTTGGCGAGAAGGCAAGCGACATGGTCACTGATTGGCTTAAAAAACTGGGAGACATTTTGGAGGAGAAGCAAAAGCCAGCTGCATAAAAAACACAAACACAAAACGATGCTTAATAAAAATATTTAAGAATTTTGCAAAACATATTTTGGATTTAAATCTTATGTTATTCCAACTCGAAACTTGCAGACTGGTTAAAAAGTGTTCCCTTCTTACACGCTTTTATTTAACTTGACTGTTTGTTTGTCTCTTTGTCTCGGAATCTTGCAATCAAATTTTCACCAAGTTCCCGACTAGCTAGGGCTCTGATTTTTTCACTGAATTTTCACCAAATAGGTGTTTCAGATGACAATACATGTTTTTAAAGTTTTTTTTTTTTTTTTTTTTATTTATTTTCGATGTGTTAACATCTATAGCAAAAACCAAGCGGTTCAATACATGCAAACTTCACACCGCTTTATCTCACACATGATCAGCGTCGACGCTTTCAAAAAACTTTTCGCAGCGTTAGCATAGCAAATAGTATGTGTTTGTTGTAAAAACATTTTCTCTGCTCAAAATAAGTATGATGGTATTGGTGCGTGGTGCAGCGGCAGAGAAGCCCCAACACGGGACGGTCGAGCCATGCAGCTGTTAAGCAACAAAAATGATGAGTGTTGAATACCCTAATAAATTATAAGTGCTATTGTGGACATGTACTTCAATAATATATTTGCTATAAATGCATACTTTGATTAGTATAAGTTGGCGCTTAGCAAACAATTGAGAAATTACTAAAATAGTTTAATAATATTAATTGATGAATTCATAAGTATAGCAAATAAGCTAGGTAGGGTATGCAGCAATCATCATTCGTCCAAGGCAATTCTGTTTTGCTTCTTCGTGAATGCACAGACACAAAACACACACACACTTATACCCCGATTCCACTACAGCAAGATGCAAGTATGTAATTGGAATTCGAAGGTGTTGCATCTTTTTGTATTAGATTCACATTTGCACAATGGGAATCTTTTTTATTCTTCCAAAAGTTAAAAGCTATGTATATTTAATCGTTTTATTTCTTGTTGTTGAATAAAGCATTACAAGAATATTATTTAAAAAAATTCAATTGTTCTTTTCTTAAGTTTGAAGTAAAAAGGTACAGCAGCTATTGAACCCTTTTTTTATGGTTTTCAGAATATTAATAAAAATCCAAAAAGAAAAGAAAAAAAAATATATCTCTGTAAAAATGGTTTTTAAGAACGACGCAGGTTGGCTTTCCATCAATTTTTACAGTCCTGGTCATAACTTTTGTGATTGCGGACAGCGCTAGACGTTTCATAGCATTTTGCAATTACTATAGACGTTTCATAGAAAATTTCGCCGACTATTCACGGCACATAACAAGATTATGTAAAAAGGATGTTCCTTTTGAATGGACAGATGAATGCCAAAATGCATTCCAATATTTAAAAAAAAAACTAATAGAACCAACTTTGCTACAATATCCTGATTTCAGCAAAGAATTTTGTATAATTACTGACGCAAGTAAGCAAGCGTGTGGAGCGGTTTTAACTCAAAACCATAACGAGCTCCAACTTCCCATTGCATACGCGTCAAAAGCTTTCACTAAAGGAGAAAGTAATAAAAGTACAACTGAGCAGGAATTAACTGCAATTCACTGGGCAATATTACACTTTCGACCATATATTTATGGAAAACACTTTAGAATCAAAACAGATCACAGACCTTTAATATACCTATTCTCAATGATCAATCCAAGTTCTAAACTGACACGTATGAGGCTAGAACTAGAAGAATATGATTTTACAGTTGAATATTTAAAGGGAAAAGACAATTATGTAGCTGATGCGTTATCAAGAATAACCATCAAAGAACTACAAAACATAACAGGAAACATAATGAAAGTCACTACCAGATATCAAAATAGACAGAAAATCCGCGCTGATGATAAAGAAATAGAATTGCCTAAGCAATCTATAGAAAACGCTTCTAAGCCCAACGTATATGAAGTCATAAACAATGACGAAGTACGTAAGGTAGTGACCTTGCATGTAAAAGATATGCTATGTTTATTTAAGCATGGTAGAAAAATTACTGCAAGATATGATGTTAGCGATTTATGTATATACCAATGCGATCTTAGACCTAAGTCAATTTTTCCAAAGGCTTGAAATGCAAGCCGGTATAAACGAAATCAGCCAACTCAAAATGGCACCGTGGGAAAATATCTTTGAACATGTTTCAATAGATAATTTTAAACAAATGGGCAATAAAATATTGAATACATTAAGAGTAGCGCTACTCAACCCGGTGACCTTTATAGAAAAAGAAAAAGAAAAAGAAGCAATACTGTCTAAATACCATAACGATCCAATGCAAGGAGGTCATATTGGCATTGCAAAAACCTTGGCCAAGGTCAAAAGACATTATTTTTGGAAAGGTATGACTCGAGATATTACTGAGTACATACGAAAATGTCAAAAATGTCAAAAAGCTAAAACAACCAAGCACAATAAGACTCCTATGATTACATATAACCGATACACCAATAAATGCTTTCGACAGGGTGATAGTAGACACTATTGGTCCACTACCAAAATCAGAAAATGGCAACGAATATGCAGTCACTCTAATATGTGACCTAACTAAATATTTAGTTGCCATACCAGTTCCAAATAAAAACGCGAACACTGTCGCTAAAGCAATTTTTGAATCATTTATTCTGAAGTACGGTCCAATGAAGACGTTCATTACGGACATGGGAACAGAATATAAGAACTCAATTATAAATGATCTGTGCAAATATTTAAAAATTGAAAATATAACATCAACAGCACACCACCACCAAACAGTTGGAACAATAGAACGTAGTCATAGAACATTCAATGAATACATACGCTCATATATATCGGTTGATAAAACTGATTGGGACGTATGGCTTCAATACTTCGTTTTCTGTTTCAACACGACCCCCTCAATGGCACATAATTACTGTCCATATGAGTTAATCTTTGGTAAAACAAACAACTTACCACAACAGTTCAATAGTATAACAAATATAGAACCATTCTATAATATAGATGACTATGCTAAAGAATGCAAGTATAGATTAGAATTAGCATATAAAAGAGCAAGAATAATGCTCCAAGAAAATAAGAATAAGAATTAAGAATTATATGACCAAAAAGTAAATAATATGAATATAACAGTAGGCGATAAGGTCCTACTAAAAAATGAAACAGGTCATAAGCTAGATTATAAGTATACTGGTCCGTATAAAGTAACGGAAATAAAAGATAGAAATAACATAATAATAACAAATATGAAAAATAAAAAACAAACAGTACATAAGGATAGGTTAAAAATGTTTATTTCATAATTGTATTTAGTATGGCCATGCTAAGAAAAATAAAATAAATTTTTCTTTAAACTTGAATATTTATATATATATCAAAAAAAAAAAAAAATTTTTTTAAAAAAAAAAAATAATAAAAAAATATTAAATAAATTTGTTAATTAAAAATTAATCCTTTAAATACTTATATCTTATAAAATAACTTCATAATATTACGTCATTTTTCAAAAGGAGGGAGATGTAGTATGCATACATATTGAATATCAACTGTACCAAGAGTACTTAAAGAATACACACTGTAACACTTTGTTGCAATGTTTACATAAACATAGTCCCGGTCTTCAACCCATGGACGAAATATGAGTCGATCGGCGGCCGCACAGAAAGCATTCTGCCTGCACTCGCCGACCGCGTAACCAAACTCAAGTGTATGCATATACCCTTGCGCTCCAGCTTAAATGGGCATAGATACATATATACTTTACATACATATGTAATAATACATAGAATATACATAACCGTCTCTCTCTGCTGTCCAACTGAGGGCAGCGCAGCAATGAGACTTAGGCTTCCTTAGAACCTAAGTAATATGTTTAAGAGCACAAGCAACTGAGCGTTGGAAGCGGCACCATTGCTGCTCCAGTTCCTAATAAAGAATCAAGTTAAAACCCAAAGTGAAGTCTATTCATTGACTATCCAACTTAGTTTAAAAGATGAAAGACTCCACCTATTACAACAGTGATAATATTTATATTTTGAGGCACTTTTCCACCTAAACACCTATTTTTTCTATTGGTCTGTTCACGAGTCGTTTCAACATTTCAAAGTTTCAAGTTTGAAACGATTAACTTGTGAACAGGATTTTGCGTTTCATCGTTTCAATCGTTTCAAAGTTGCGCAGTCAGCTGTTGTTTGTTTACATTTGTTTTACTTCAACGTGCAGAAATCCATCGATTGGCGCACCAACATTCTCAGCACATTCGACGACAGGCGATTTAAACAAATGCTTCGTGTTATGTTCATTTATTTATTATCTTTAAATCTTAATTCTAGCTCAAGCTAAAGAAAATTAATTTTTTCAAAAAAAACTGTTGTTTGGCAGCCATTAATCAAGTGTGTTCATACTTTTTTGCACAAAAAAACACCAAATATATTGAAAAATACTGCACATCGATAGCAAATATCGGTTAAATATCGTGCTCTGCCCATCTTTACTTTGTTCAAACTTGAAACACTTTTTGTATACATAGGCTGGGGTGTTTCAACGTTTCAAGAAATTGTTCTATGTGGTTGTTGTTGCTTGACGTTTCAAACTTGAAACTTTGAAACGTTGAAACGACTCGTGAACAGACCATATATATTTGGGCCTTTTTTGAAAGAAGAAGAAAATGTCTGTTCAAATAAGTTGTTTTGAGAACGATGCAAACCAGTTTTCCATCACCTTCAATCGATTTTTTGATGATATGTCACATATTTTTGCATTTTCGCATATAAAAATTTTCAATCAAAAACCGCTGGCTCGAAATCAATCTCCGACCCATAGTTTCTTGGGAAAAGTTTCTTAGAATTTGCCGTAGATTGTGTTTTTGCTATACTCCCGATCGATTTTTTTTGGTCCATACAAATTGACCCGCTCTATTACACATACAGCAGTCAGCTGTCACTTAACAGACCCTGTTAAATCAAGACGCAACTATGCAATTGGATTTATAGTGGAATCGCCTACATCTTCGACTCGCTGTTAATGAAAGATGCAGCCTAATGGAATCGGGGTTTTACAGACAAACATAGCGGACTTCTATAATAAGAAAATGAACTGACGAATGATGAGTGTTAGATACCCTAATATTATATAAGTGCTACTGTGGATATTATATATATGCAATAATTGCATACTTAATAAGCATAAGTTGGCGCTTAGCAAACAATTGAGAAATTACTAAAAATATTTTTATAATATTAATTAATTAATCAATTAATATAGCAAATAAACTAGGTAGGGTATCACACACTCATTATTCACTTATTAAAGAAGTTCGCTATGTAAGTGTTTGTGGGTGTCTGTGCGTATATATGTATGCGTATGCATGTGCGCGCTTTGTTGTTCTGCTGGTGGCGGTCAAAAGAAAAACAAAAAGTAAATTTGAATGGATTTGCAATTGTTAACACATCGCTAGTGAGTTCGAACACTCATTAATTTTTTTTTTTAGCAAATTAAAATTTGTTAGCGATTTCTAGCTATTTTGTTTTTTTTTATCAATTTAGCTTTTTCATTCCATGTAATGTAAGCACTGACTGGTTGGCACAGCTGAATTATCTCTTTTAGGCTATGTTTTAGTATATTGGAGGCTGTTAACAAAGTTGCAACATCCTAGGCATTATTTATTTTAACTCGACCATGGCTTTCAATGCTGGCAAATCCCACGGTGATTCGAAAATCCTTACTCATAAAAGTCCAGAAAGCAAAGCCTCCAATACATTATAAAGCGGATGCGTGTGCGACACACCAAAATCTGATTCTAGAAAAAACGGTTAATTATCTGCACCAAGAAAGAATGGGTCTACAATCAATTCCTAGTTCTCACATAAACGAACTGCGTTTATTTATTAAAAAACATAACAAAGATTAAATTTTTCAAGAATGTTGTTCTCAATTATCTTTTATTGTTTAAACTATAAATATTTTTTTTTTTGGTTAAGCTATCTTTATTTAGAATCTGTCTAATGAAAACAATAACTTAAATTTAAAGAAGGAATACATATGACGATTACATAATTTTTTCAATGGTGAAAAATGTATTTATGAGGTGTCAAAGCGGAGAGGGTGGTCAAGGGGGTGGAATCTCGAAAGCCGTCGGACCACGTCGCTGGTGTCCAGCAACTCTAGCGTCAGCACATTGACATGATTATCCAGTTTTACCAAGTGTCTCTGACTATAGTTCGTAATTGTTTCCTGAACAGTTGGCACCTTGAGGTCGTTATGTTATATGTCGTTTCTAACATAGAAAGGAGCACCCACTAAGGTGCGCAGAACTTTGTTTTGGAAAGTCTGAATTATTTTAATATTAGAAACCGCTGCAGTACCCTAGATTTGAATTCCGTAAGCCCATATAGGTTTGAGGATCGCCTTATAGATAAGTAACTTATTGCGCAGACTAAGACGAGAAGCGGGTCTAAGCAGCCAGTACAGTTGCTTAAAACGGATGTTAAGCTGGGCTTTCTTGTTAGCCAAGTGGGCTCTCCAATAAAGTTTGCTGTCCAAAGTGAGGCCCAGATATCTAGCATTTGACGCTGTTGGAAGCATCTGTCCAAAGAGGTGAACTTCCGGGCATGAGAGGGATCGCAGAGTAAAAACCACTTGCACAGATTTCTCAGTGTTGATGCTTATACTCCATTTGGTAAGCCAAGGCTCTAGTGCTGACAGCTGCGACTGAATAATGTCAGAGGCTTCAGATGGGCTGGTACTTGAGGCCAGGAAAGCGGTGTCATCCGCGTACGTGGCAATAAGGGAGCGATCTGTATTAGTTACTGGTAGATCAGCAGTGAATAGGGAATAAAGTATTGGCGCAAGTACGCTGCCTTGTGGTACCCCAGCCTGAATAGGGCACAGTTCCGACTCAGCCAATTTGCACCTGACAAAAAATTTACGATTTTGCAAATAAGACTTCAGAACCAGGTAGTACGGAAAAGGAAGAATTTTTTTTAAGTTTGTAGAGGAGTCCTGGGTGCCATACCCTGTCAAAGGCCTGGCGGACATCCAGAAACACTGCCGAGCAATATTTTTTCCTGTCCAGAGCATTAGAAACATAATGGGCGACCCTGTGGCACTGCTCTAGTGTACCATGATGTCTTCTAAAACCAAATTGATGGTCCGGGATGAGCCGTTCCTCTTCTAGTACGGATATGAGTCTACGCAAAAAAATTCTTTTGAATATTTTGGAGACAATCACCAAAAGACTTATTGGACGGTAAGAGCTGGCAATATGTAAAGGCTTCAAAGGCTTAGGAACCATTATGATCGCAGCACACTTCCATTGGGAGGGGAAAAGGTGAAAGCGTAAGATCGCGTTGAAGATGAGAGTGATCAAACTGATCACGTTTGGTGGCAGCATCTTCATGGCAAGAGCGTTTATCCCATCATAACCTGGGCTTTTTTGTTTGACAAAGAATTGATTTCCTCTTGAACCTCGTCCTCAACTATTACAGCTATTGGGAAATCCATTTGGCAAGGGATGTCCAGGAATCTGCTTATATCATCATTAGAAGACGCGTCACTGAACTGGAACGGGGTAAACGTACGTTCTAGATGCGCAGCAAACCCTTAAGCTTTTTGTTTGCTAGAGCGGCACTATGAGCCACTGGCACTCTGAATCGGGGGGCAACTTAAAGTAGGCCCTCTTTTCTCCGTTGTTACCAGCCAAAGGTTATTTTCAGGGTCACCAGGGTTAGCAACAGACAGAAATGCTTCCAGAGAATCACTCCGAAGCTTTCGCATCAGCTCCTTTAGCCTCATAGTGGCGCGGTTTAAAGCGGCTTTGTCAATGGGGCTTCTGCATAGCTGCCAGATGTGTCGTCATCGCCTTTTCTCCCGGATTACCAGCATTACTTCTCCAAACCACAGATGTCTGTCCCTTTTGGGTATGCCATGTGATTGCCCCGAAGACGTAGTGGCAATGCTAGCAGCGTAGTGCATATACCTTGTTAAAGCTTCTGCAGCATCATCAATTTCATTGATGAATGAAGGGGTATGTTGGAATTGGCGCATTTACCTAGTACCCGATGGGGATTGATGGCGGCCAGTATGGGCATATTCACCTCCAATAGCACAGCAGACTGAAGATCCGCGCAGATAGTTGTGCGGATAAACCTGGGATGAACTTGAAAATCTGTGCAACAGTGAAAGGAGAAGGGTTTGGCAAGATTCGGATATATCGAAATCTATAACTTTATACTCCGTCAGCGCAAGATCATACAGATATCTGTATAAAAAACAATTTCCTGTACCCGCTATCTTCAATCTGGGGCACAAAAATTAGATTTGAATGTTGGTGTTATGCAGCTTGTTCTCAACATTTTGGGTAAAGTTGAATTAACAACAGCTCAAAAAGTTTGTGTGTTAAGCCTTGACGAAATAAAAGTAAAAAAAAACACATTGTTATGACAGACCCAAGGATACAACATTGGGTCCAGTCGATTATTTTCAGGTCGCTATGCTCAGAGGTACATTACATTTATTAAAATTAATTTATAAAGTTTGTTAGATAACACATATGTATTTACTTAAAGGTTTGGTCTCAAGATGGAAGCAGCCGATCTTTTATGATTTCGACTGCAGGATGGTATATATATATTGGAACAAATAATAGATGAATGTAGCAAGTGTGGTTTTATTGTCGTTGCAATTGTGAGCGATCTTGGAGGGGCAAATAGAGACATTTAGAGGAGCCTCAAATAACTATCGAAAATCCATGGTATGTGACATTATTTCATAAGCTACACACTTGCAATAAGCAACTGACATTTCAGGTTTACACATAATGGAAATAAAGTATTTGTATTTTCCGACGTTCCGCACCTTATAAAATTGCTTAGAAACCATTTTTTGGACCAAGGATACACCATTGACGGGAAAACGATTAAAAAAATATTAAAGAAGAGCTGCTGTCGACAACTTCTGAAGACCTGAACATTACTCACAAAATCAACGCCAAACATTTAAATGTCAGTGGAGCAGAGCGCCAAAAAGTTAAAACCGCAATTAAATTATTTTCAAACACGATTGCCCAGGCCATTACAAGAGCCGGTAGCCTAGGATATATAAAAAAAATATTAATTGGGAAGAGTTTGCAAACTTATTTAAATTGGTCAAAAGTATGTTTTTCTCTAGGGTAATTTTTATTTTTAGTCTTACAGACGAACTGATTTTACATAATGAATGTAAGAGTGCCACGTGATGGTGCACGAGAAAGATTACATGCTTATTACCTAGCATTAGACACCCAAAACAAATTCAGTTTGTTGCCATTTCAAAAAGGTGTGTATAAATAGTTTTTTTGGAAAATAAATCTGTAGCATCTTTTCAAATTAGATTGAATAGCTACTTTTGTAATTTCAGGTATATTGCAATCAACCAGCGCATTGAAAAGCTTGTTGCCATATGTTAATGAACGTTTTAAAATTGATTACGTCCTAACATACAGGCTAAATCAAGATGTGCTTGAGAATTTCTTTGGAGTAATGCGTAGCAAAGGTGGGTTGCACGATCACCCAAACCAGCAAGAATTTTTTTACCGACTTCGGTCGTATCTCTTGGGACACAATGATGGTGCTGTGTCAGATAGCGGAAACACGCAAAATTACACTCCTGATTTGGAAGGGTCGTACGCCTCATTAACTGGTACAAATTTAATTTAACCAGGAACTATTTATATTCACATAATTATATATTATATTATATTATATTCATACACAATTTTCATTGCAGGTAGTATTTTTCACATACAAAATTTAAATCACGACATCCAATCGAAAACGGAGACAGCCATGCCAAATGATTTAGATTTTGATGGCCTGGAAAATTTAGCTGGGTACATATGCTACAGATTAAGAGACGAAATGCCAAATCTGCACACTCAGGGTCATAGCCAAAGCTATACTTGGGTAGATCATTTGTCAGAAGGTGGATTGCTAAAGCGGACTGACGATATGATGATAATCGTAAGGCAACTCCAAGCAGTTTTTGATCAATTAAATGGATCATCCTTATTGATAGCAAAACGCTATCTATTAACCCATTTTGAAGCATTAACACAAATAAACTGTGACAAAGAATCAAAAAACTTTGTTTGCGAACAATAATAGGGGTCTTCACACGCAACGTTGTTATTCGTTATTCGTTATTCGTTTTACATGTATTTTGTTTTTGTAACTTTAACAGAATACCGGCCTAACGAATAACACGTTAACGAGCTGGCAACCCCGGGAAAGTACTCGTTATTCGTTATTCGTTAATGACAAAGCTGTTTTGTGCTTTGTGTTTTTGTAGTTGTGTTGCAAATAATTAATTGAAAGTAGGTATTAAATAAGATATAAGTTTTTTTTTTTCCTTTTTATTAATAAAAGCTTTTGTCTTAAGTGGAAAACATAAAGAAGAAACGTGTAACCACAAAAACACAAAAAAAATGGACGGATGAGGAGAACAATATTTTATTGAATTTTCTTTCGGAAAACGTTGATATTGAGGTGTGTATGTGATTGATTATTGTTGTCTATTGTAATATAAATTTTGCTCATCTGTAATTAAAGAAGCCAACAAGTGCATTGTACTACAACAAGTGCTCAAAAGAAACGAAGCTCGAGGCAAATGCTGAAATGATGAGGTGCAAGGTACGGTATTGGAGGACATCCTTTAACAAAGCCGAAGAATGGCGCAAATCAACAGGCGCTGGACTTGATGTTGGCGACGCATGTTCCACAGTAAAAGGTAATTAGATCAATTCTCTTTAAGCAAGTCAATATTTCATATATTTCAAATTATTTTAGAAAAATTACACAAAATGTGTCCACACTATGATCGCCTCGCGGCGCTTTTCTGTAATAAGCAGAATTTGAATATCGTTGCTGAATCATCATCATATAACGTGGATGTTGATATCGACCAATATATGTCTTCTATTGATACCACTGAAGATTCGCCTTCAACAACATCAACTCAACTTCCTACATCAGACAATTTGACCACATCAGAATCATTGCAACCTTCAGAGACTTCCATTGATTTATTATCTGAGCCAACACTTTCACAATCCACAACATCAACATCAACTCCACGCTCTCAACGAACACTTGGTCAAAAATTCAAAACTCGCACGCCAAGAAGCAGTCTAAGCGAACTTGCTGATATCCAAAGAAAAAGAGATTCTTATTATGAAATTCGCATGAGCATTGAACAGCAAAAAGTTGATATTGAGCAACAGCGGCTTTCACATGACCAACAAAAGTTGGAGCTAGAAAAACAAAAGTTGGCGCAGGACTTCGAAATAAAAAAGCTTGAATTAGAACAAAAAGAACGACTTGCTACCTTAGAACTTAAAATGAAATATAATAAGGAATAAAATAAAAATTGAAATATTTTTTATTATTTTGTCATAAGAATTACATGAATAAATAGTTCCATTTCAAACATGTGTATTATTATTAAACATAAGGTTGTACAGCATCTGTCTTTTTGATTCAAAACTAGTTGTGTTAAATTCTTCAAATTCCTCTGCAGCTTCAGATTCATTCAAAGAAGGTTCCTCAAATTCCCCAGTGTCAGTGCCATCCATTAAAATATTATGAAGAATGCAACAAACTAAAAACCATCTATTGCAGAATTTTTGGCTTTCTTCATTGTGGATACACATTCTCAATTCTTTTAAGCTACAAAATCTGCCTTTTAATACACCAAAGCAGTGCTCAACTCTTACACGGTACTTGCTGTGCCGTAAATTAAATTCTTTCCTTTTTCTTGGATTAAGATGTTGAGCATTACTTCTGTAGGGAGTTATTATAATAAGAACCACCTGCAAGCCATTCATGTCCCGAAAAAAAATTAGAGCTGTTTTTAAAAAATGAACAATTTTTTAACATTTTTGAATCGTGAGTTGAACCGCAGTAACCTACAACCACATCGCGAATCTTCAACTTGTAATCACACACTACTTGGGCTTTAAGAGCATATATATGGCATCTGGAAAAGTAATTAACATGGCTTTTTACAGGAGCTTCTGCTAATTTAATTTCCGTGCCATCAACGTATCCGATGCAAAACGGCAGTTCATTGAAAGTTTCTCGCACTATTTCAGAGCGTTCTGTAGAATCTGGCCAGTATATATATTGGTGCAATAGCTTTAAAAAACAGCTGAAAATCCTATTTGTAATTTTAGTAAGGGTTCCGCCGTCGCCAACTCCAAAAGCCGTGGCAATTTTTGCAACCGTCGCACTTTCTCCTGATGAACCCAATCTAAATAGCACTATTGCGAGTTGTAGCTCTACAGACAACTGTTTACTCTTGCATTTTAAAAATACTTCATCATTTGAGATCAGTGATAAAAGATGATTAAACTGTGTCCGATTTACACGTAACATTTGCCGGAAGCGATTCTCATCCATTGAAGTTAAAATATCTTCGTGCCAATGGATTGATTTTGGAACAACATTTACAACTCCCTTCCGACACTTCATGACAACGTACAAATCTTCATACAGTTCGTCAAACGCATTGTCCACTTCATCTTCGTCTTCGCTAAATATCTCTGTATGAAGAATAAATTAATCATCGATTTATTCCAATAATATTACAACTTTTATTTACCTTCAATCAACGTTATTCGTTGAATCGTTTTTTTAATTAAATGTTTAATTATTTTATTTTTCTCACTTTTTTTAGGCATGATTTTTTTTTCTTATTTTGCTTGCCTTATTCTGATTGCATGTAGACACAGAGTTGAACAGTGCACATTAAAAAAATGCATCGTGTAAAAGGCAATATGAGCAGTGTTGAAAATATTGTAACGATTAACAACTGAAAAAAGGAGTGTTCACAGTTGGCAAGCTTTAACAAGTTTAACGAATAACGAATAACAACTTACGTGTGAAGACCCCTAATGTATTTTCGTATAAAAAATTTGGATAGACAAATTACAAATAATAATTTTATTATAATAATTTTGAATTATCGCGTAAAGGTGGGTACGCATACGACAAAAAAAAAAAATGTTACATGCAAAAGCATCGCATCGGGAATTTTTTTGTTGGCAGCGTGTATTTTAGGTACACAGCAACGTAGCAAAAAATACTAAACTGCTATCGATAGTATCGATATTATACAATATGTACACACTGGCGCTGGGCACAGGAAATACCAAAACGTATATCTTTTTGTGCCGACTACAGGAAAACGAATAGCAAAATGAAAGAGAAAAGTAAAAAACGTGCGGAAAATTTTAGCCACGAGGGCAAGATTATGTTGATTAAATCTGTGGAGTCGCGACCATGCCTGTGGAAGTTGACTGATAAAAAACACTTTGATTTTTTATTTTGTGTTTCTGGGCTTTTTTTACTTTTTGCATATGATGCCTAAGTGTGACCATGTATCTCCTAAGCTATATAAGGCGAAATGCCATATTTTTACTACAAATTAGTTGGCTATGGTCACACAATAACACACGCTTCCAAAATAAATCACACATTCCTGTCAGGAATTTTTTATTGTGCTGGAACCGCACCTTAAGCGTAAAATGAATAAAATAGTAAAATAATTTAAATGCTGCTTCTCTTATCTCTATATATAAAAGAGTTCGTCCGCGTTAAAATGGATAGCATATCGGCCTTAACGAAAAGAGCTAGAAGGCTGAAATTTTCACACAATTTTTTATGCAGGTATTCTGTTTGACCTAAGAAAGGAATTTTATTTTGGACAACTCCTTCGAGTACCTCCCATACATTTTGGAGCACTTTTACCCACTCCAAAAACAAAACAAATTACCCATTCCACTACTGCCGCCTGTTTGTCGCACAAGCTGAGAGTTTGATCGCGAGCGAGAATACAAAAACAAAACAAATGCGCAGTGACGCCTTCGCGTCGCACAAGCAAAGTCATAAAAAAAAGGTTCATACACTCGCAAAAAAGAAACGGATTTCCGCTTCTTAATGAATAAGTGCATTCACATATAAGTGAACAATGCGCTTGAAAATAATTTTCAATATTTTATGTAAATGAATCTTTTCGCACAGTGCACATTGTTTTTTTTTTTTTCAAATTTGTGTGCCTTTGACAATTGATTTACGACCCAAGTAGCGTTTGTTGTTGTTGTAAGTGTTGTTGTTGGGCCCGCACTGCTACTTTTGTTGGTGTCATTGATTTAAAAAAACAACAACAACAACTAAACATAACTTGGTCCGTGTAGAAAAATTTTGCACACCAAAATACATATGTATGTTGTGGGGGTGGATTTGCCTACTTGCTGCTAATAAAACTTAGACTAAACGTAACACACTTAATTAATAATATACAATTTCGAACAAGTAAAATAGGTTCGTACACTTGCAAAAAAGAAACGGATTTCCGCTTCTTAATGAATAAGTGCATTCACATATAAGTGAACAATGCGCTTGAAAATAATTTTCAATATTTTATGTACATGAATCTTTTCGCACAGTGCACATTGCTTTTTTTTTTTTAAATTTGTGTGCCTTTGACAATTGATTTACGACGCGAGTAGCTATTAGCGTCGTCCACCCGGAAGATGCGGCGGCAATTGGAACAGTCCCAGCGTCCAGCATGTGTGTGAATAAGAAATTTGCAAACTCGATAAAACATCGTGCAAATTGTTCAGTAAGCCAAAAAATCCCAGAAAATAAAAAAAAAAAAAAAAAAAAAAAAGCCAGAAAAAGCCAAAAAAAAAGAGAAAAACCAAAAAATAGAAAAAAAGCCACAAAATAAAAATAAGCCAAAAAAAAAAAAAAAAGCCAAAAATTAAAAAAAAGTCAATAAATAAAAAAAAAAAAAGCCAAAAAAAAAAAAAAAAACCAAAAAATCCCAAAAAAAAAAAAAAAAAACCAAAAAAATCCCAGAAAATAAAAAAGAAGCATATGCAGTATCTGCAGTATTCCTTATTGGTGTCCGCTTCATCGCGGCTTATCCAAACTTTAAAATCTGGCTGCTGTAGCCAGCAATCACGAAATTTTTGTTTGTACGAATCTTTCGGCATTATTTAAGTTTATTTTTCACTTTTGTTGTACATTAGATTACAAATGATATCGAAAATACATACAAAGTATGTAAAAAGATCGCTATTTTTAATAGATTGGATGCCACAATGTTTTTAAAGAAAACTTTGAAAAAATATTGAAATAAATGAATCAAATAAAATCTGAAAAAAGGCCAGATTTCCGGATAGGGGATGTTTGATATTTTTTCCGGACAAGGGACTTAAAAACATGTCAGATCTGTCCGAAAAAAGGCCAAATCGGCATCATTGTGTCATTGAATTAAAAAAACAACAACTAAGCAAAACTTGGTGCGTCCAGAAAAATTTGGCACACCAGAAAATAATGTGGGGGTGGATTTGCATACTTGCTGCTTATATAACTTAGACTAAAAGTAACACACTTACATTAATAATATACAATTTCAAACAAGTAAAATTGGTTCGTGCACTTGCAAAAAAGAAACGGATTTCCGCTTCTTAATGAATAAGTGCATTCACATGTAAGTGAACAATGCGCTTGAAAATAATTTTCAATATTTTATGTAAATGAATCTTTTCGCACAGTGCACATTGTTTTTTTTTCAAATTTGTGTGCCTTTGACAATTCATTTACGACCCAAGTAGCGTTTGTTGTTGTTGTTAGTGTTGTTCTTGGGCCCGCACTGCTACTTTTTGTTGGTGTCGTTGATTAAAAAAAAAAACAACAACAACAAAACATAACTTGGTGCGTGTAGAAAAATTTTGCACACCAAAATACATATGTTGTGGGGGTGGATTTGCCTACTTGCTGCTAATATAACTTAGACAAAACGTATAACTTACATTAATAATATACAATTTCGAACAAGCAAAGGCCGTTCACATTAGTTTTTACACAAATCTATGTACGTTGTTCGTCCCAAACTCAAAGAGCCGCTTAAAATTTAACAGAGTGCGCGCGTTGCTCTTATGATAATTAGATAATTTCAAATCTCGCTCCGATCATGCTCCTCTGTTGTTGCTCATTTACGTTCACTCTATATTTTATGTGCGCGCTTTGCATGTCAATCATAAAGTTCAATAACCCTACTTCCTCCGCACACACTAAGTCAAAGCTAAAGGCTAAAGTACGTGTGAGTTTAGGCTATGCAATTCACTTAACTGCAGCCTCTTAGATATGTTTTGCTTTGATTCAGTGCGTGCGAAGAAGGCAGCGATACTACGCTCTTTTTTTGACTTGCAGAGCGCGCGTATACATAAGAGAGTGATCCGAAACCATGATACAAAATACCGATAACGCATTGCGCATAAATAGCTGTTTTGCGTGACGTCACATGTGACAGGTTGGGTATGATTTTCATATTGCATATGGCTGTTGATGCTGATCAAGAATATATCTACCTTTTATGGGGTCGGAGATGCTTCTTTTTGCCTGTTACATACTTATGCACAAAACAATTATACTCTTTTTTACCCATTTCAGGGTATAAATATAACTGTGAATGCAAAAGATTTGTTGTTGCTGTTTTTGTCGATCGCTTCAGGCTTATTATAAGCCGTTGTATGCACACACGAATTTGAAACAACAAAGGAGGACTAAGAGGAATGCGATTGGCTTAAGAGCATGAAAATGTGATATTGTTCTGTAGATGAGATCAATTCACATAAATAACAGTAACTCTTTCACTCTAAGGGAATTTTACAATTTTTACTTTAGTGTGCCATTTGCGCATTGCTTCATTTTATTTCTAAAAGTGATACAAGAATGAACATACAAAATTATTGGGGTGCTTTGCCTGCTACAGTTTTATATGCTTTCCCTGCCACAGTTTTATATGCAGCCGCTGCAGCCACAGCAGCAACAGTTTCAGCTATCTTCCTTCCAAATTTGGTGACACTAGCTCAAAGTTTAGGTGGGGGAAGGGGGGCTGGGCGAGTTATGGGTGGGTATGGCATCCAAATTATTCCTGCAGATCTTCTTGGATGTCAATTGCTATCTTCCTACCAAATTTGGTGACTCTAGCTCAAAAATTGTAAAAGGTTGGGGAAGGGTGCTGTGGGCGTTATGGGTGGGCCTGGCTACAAAATATCTTTGGCTGTCGCTACCAGTTATGGACGCGGCATCCAAAGTTTTGATGCAGTTTTTTGGGGATTGTCATCACCTATGTTGGCGCAAAATTTTGTGGCTGTAGCTCAAAAACTGAGGAAGATAAAGTCATTTCTGATTTGAAACTGCGGTAGGGCTGGGGGCGGAAAGGGTGGGCGTGACTCCAAAACTTTAATGCAGATCATTGGGGTTCATTACTAGCTATCTTTCTACCAAATTCAGAGACTCTAGCTCAACAACTCTGAAAGATACACGCATTCCCGTTTTTAACGAAAAGTTGGGGCGGCTGGGGTTAGCTTGGGCGGTATGGGTAGGCGTGGCATCGAAAGTTTTGATGCAGTTTTCTGGGGATCGTCATCACTTATCTTGGCGCAAAATTTGGTGGATCGAGCTTAAAAACTGAGGAAGTTATAGGCGTTTTTGATTTAAAACCGCGGGGGGCTGGGAGCGGAATGGGTGGGCGTGGCTCCACAATTTTTCGGGGATGCCAGTAGCTATCTTCCTACCAAATTTGGTAGCTCTAACTGTAAGGGTGTGCCGAATAGGTGGATTTTGAGTTATCTAATTTATCAATTTGCCAGCCCCCCAGTTTTTGTAAAGCCCCAATCTTGACACTTTAATTTACTATGCCATAGATAAAGAGAATTGAAGAGTTTCAAGCCTTTAGCTTGAATTAAGTGGAAAAACGTTGCGTTCATACAGACAGACGGACAGACAACATGACGGACATACTCCCAATATACTCTATACCTTCGATATCGAGTATAATGACGCGCCTGATTCTCTACCTCAATGGTGGCGTGGAAAAGAGAATGTTATTTACTTTGCTTTAATATTTTGTGAAATATTTTCTGATTTATTTATTTTATATCTTCTGTTGCTAAAATTTATATAAACTATCCGCGCAGCGAAGTAAGCGGGCCACTTACTAGTTATACATATATTTAATTAATAGCCAAAACAATTTAAAGAACAATTTGTTATTATTGTTTCATCTAAAAACTAAAGCAATTAATTCACTTTTAACAGTCGTTACTTATTCAAATCCACTACAATATCTGTATGCAATATGCAATTCAAATCTCAACTGGGCACATGTGACGTAGATGCGCAGAAGAAGAACCCCTGAATGCGCAATCTAAGTTTCATCGTACTTGAGATACGCCTACTGGGAGGCTGGGAAATCGATAATTAGTCGATGTACCTTGGGGTTTAAATAACTTACACAAAATTCCCGATGGTTACTTCCGACAAAAATCTGTATCAAACATTTAGATGCTACGCTCACCCCTGCCGCCCCCAGCCACACTAGAACCACAAAATTTGGTAGAAGTATAGCTGGTGACATCCCCTAAGGATTTGGATCAGTTTTCTGGATGTCACGACCCCAAATTCTGCCCAACTCCTTTGAAAACCGGGAATGCCTGTATCATACGCCCGCGTTATGACACGATTTTAAAATATCATAACGCACTAAATTTATAAAAACTTATAAAGGCCTATTTACATTGGCGCGAGGACGCGAGGCGAGTTTCGAAAGCGAGTGTCGCAACCATTTTCATTTCATGAGAGTCAATGTGTGTGTTTACATTGGCGCTAGATGTCGCGCGTCTCTCGCTTTCAATTTCGAAATTATGAAAAAACCTCGCGTTGGTGAAGCGTGAAAAGCAGCTGATCAGGCCAATCAGCTGCTGTTAATGTGAAATATTTTGTGTAGCACAATGCAAAAATTAAATTGCGAGAAAATTTAATGTCTTATTAATTTAATAAGAGTTAAGACAATTCTATATGATAAAAAAGTGAAAGATTGTATAGAAACAATGAGGAGATGTTTGCTTTTTTGTTAAGTGTTGCCATATTATGGTGAACAGGGTTGCCACGTTTTATTGCACAGGGTTGCAAATTTAAACAAAAATAAATAAAAACACGCCCGAAGTATCGCGTCAATGTAAATAGACATGCGTTTTTTTGCAGCGAGTGTCCACGCTATCGAATTCGAACGCGAGTCTCGCCTCGCGTCTCGCGCCAATGTAAATAGGCCTTAAAGTGCATCAAGAATCAATGAAAGAACTGGTAATAAAAATATCGAATACAGTCGAATCCCGATAATTCGAAATGGCAAGGGGACCACATTTTATACATTTATTGAAGCGTGGCATCGTTATTGCCTGCCTTTGTTCTTTTCTTATTCTTTTTCTGTATACGAATGCGACAAGTTGTGCACATCGAAAAGAATATTAAATCAATTAAAGTAAATTGCATATTAAATATAATAAAGAGTGTTTTATCATCTGCATATAAATCCTAAGAGCATGTTTCTGACGTTTCAGTTTACTACAAGAAGATGTTTGCAGAATAAACTCTATTTTGAGTAAAATTTATGCTATTTTTTGATGAAGCGATATTGAATTGTTTAGCCACCTAAATGTTTTTGTTCAATTATCATTGGCTGAAATAATGATTTGTTTTTGCGCGATTGATAACCTCTAATGCGTTCGTTTATGTGCCTTTTTCACGGAACGATGTTTAAAACAAAGATCACGCGAAATGAATAATTTACCTTGACAAACCACGGAATGTGGTACTTCTGCTTTGTAGCCTTCAAAACATCAAAACAAGTTTTAGGTGCTACAAAAATTTGGAAAATAGATCGGTTGAATCGTTATTGCTCTGCTTATATTGCAGACAGATACATAGCTGAGGATCAGCTTCAAGTTTATCAATCATATATTAATTTTTTTAAGGGTGCCTGTTTGGTCACGCAGCTATCGAATCACCATTAATCTTGTCTCTTAAAGCTCACTCTCTTAATCTGTCATGCTCTGCGTAGCATAAGAGCAACATAACGTAAAATCATAATTATTTGCTTGCATATGCTCATCTTCTTTTTCTTGTCTTTCTATTGCGTGCCCTTGGCCTTCTGCTGAGTGCAAGCCGCTGCTGATTTCGGCAGCAGATTAGTGTCATGAAATTCGTCTGATACTCAACATCAATCGTTTTTGTCATTTTCGCGACAAATCAACAAATAATTACTGCACAGCCCAAATCGGGGTTAGTTGGCAATAAATTGTTAAACATTGTTAATAAAATAAGTTCAGCCACGAAGGCAGAATAGACCTAATTAAAATATTATAATATTAATGCAACTCGCTGCGGTTTTATTTAAATTAACTTTTCGTAAATTCGACAGCTATTGAAAAAGCTCAATAGCTCAACATTTGGTGACCCCGACGTGATTGTATCGACGTGAAGTTCTATATTTGTTTAAATAAATACAAATTTATTAAACTTATAGAGTTAGCAAACCGCGCCTGCGCTTTTGCATCGTTTTCGGTGTTTTCGCTGCATTTTGTGTTCGCTTTCGCTTCAGGTGTTTGACCTGCATTATCGCCCACGCATTCTATTCTCTTGTCGTTTTTTGCAAGAACCGCTGCAGCAACCGCTTCTATTGCTATTTCTGCTCCCGTTGTTCGTTTTCGCATGGGTGATAAGACCCCCCCTTGTGGACAGCCCTTTGTGGTTGTTCCTGTTACGGTACTATCTTGTATAGATGCCGTAGCCTGTCTGGACCCTAGTAAAGATGAGATCCATCTACTAGTTGCCCTCTTTTATTCAAGGTAGCCTTGACAGCATCATGTGATGTGTTGTCGAAAGCCCCTTCAATGTCTAAAAATGCACAGACTGCAACTTCTTTGTTTACTACTGCCGCCCGCAGAGTGCGGTGCAGCTCATACAGGGCAGTGTCTGTTGACCTGCCTGTTCTGTACGCATGCTGACTCTGTGTAAGACGAGTACTCCTAATGTTATAGTCCACCAACTTTTCCAACGTTTTCAGCAAAAACGATGTTAAGCTGATGGGTCTGAAGGACTTTGGGTTGGTGGTATCTGTCTTCCCTGCTTTGGGGATGAAGACCACCCTAGCTCTACTCCAGGCGCTTGGTATATGACCAAGTGCTAGGCTACTGACCAGAATTTTCCTTAGAATGGATAGGAGTATTCCCTGTCCCTGCTGAAGGAATATCGGTGATATGCAGTCCAGACCGGGAGATTTGTAAGGCTGGAAGGTTCCAATTGCCCATTTTATTCTTTCTACTGTGACCACAGACTTGGCACATGCCCAGTCAATGGCCGTTGGTCTGTGCTGACCCTCTGTTCAAGCGGTACGCACTGTTGCAGGGGGATACTCCCTGGGAAGTGCCTTTCAAACAGAAGCTCTAGCTTCTGCATATTTGTGCTCGTGTATGAGTTATCTCTACGCTTCAGGGCTAAATTAGCCTCCGGCGCCCGCTTTGCTAAAGCCCTATGCAGTCGGGCACCTTCTCTCGTACTTACTACGCTTTCGCAGAAGTCTCTATAGTTCTTACACTTGGCCTTCCTAATCTCCTTGCTATAGGAGGTGAGGCTTTCGCGGTATGTATCCCATGACCCGTCCCTCTTGGCTTTATTGAAGAGGTGACGAGTGGTGAGCCGCAATCTCTCAAGACTGTCATTCCACCATGGGGCATCTTTTTCTTTGCGCGTTTTCCCTAGTGGGCAGCTTTCTTCGTAAGCATTTTTAATGCTACTATTCAAATTTCTAACTCTTTCTAGCTCACCCGTGTATCTGGGTATTCTTGAGTTTTCAGTGGCTAGGTTAAGTTCTAGGGTAGACTTACATTTTTCCCAGTTTGTTTTCCTGGGGCTACGAGTTAGTACACTACTATCCGTATTAACCTGAAGATTATCACCGGCAGCTTCTCTCTCCTGCAGTGGTCCATCAGCTTTTCTATTTCCGGTGGCGGGCAGTCTACATCACCGTCAAAATAGGCAGATACTACCACCATAGGGGGGGCGTTTCCTCTTGCCCTTACGGCAATCGGTACACAGTCCCTAGTGAGGAATTCTGAAAGAATAGTAAAATTAATACATTTTCTTACCATTATGCATGCTCTAGGTATAGGATCTCTTTGATCCCAGATTACCTTCGAGTCAGCGGTGTACAGGCCTTTTATGCCATTGTTGACCCATGGCTCCTGTACCAGGGCTAGCCCAACATGTTTGGTGATAAAGATCCTGGCCAAGACAGCAGAGGCTGCCTTAGCACGATGAAGGTTTATCTGGGCTAGCCCAGTGACGGTGACGTTCGGCGTCACTATCACTTCTCCGCCGCTCCAGCTCCTGGTGATGCAGGTTGAGAGCTATCCACATCACCGCTGCTCGTCATTATGACGTCAGCTTCTTCACATTCTGCCATACGCAGCTCCTCAGCCAACTCCTGCGAAGACATCGGCACCACCTCATCCATCCCATCCAGCTCTGCTGAACCGACCGTCATGTCAGCCAGTTCCTCATCATCAGCCACATCCTCTGATGTATCGGCAACTGTCGGATGAGCCATCGGCATAGTGGGCGGTGCGGGTGCCGAGCCTGCAGCTTCCGGGGCTGTATTTTGGGCGGGGGCAGTTCTCGCGCCAACATTCTTTTTCTTCAGCCCGCTAACGGAGATGGTCCCGTAGCGGAATGAAATTTGATGGTCTCTCGCCACTATCGCGTCCTTGGATGCCTCATCGATGCCGATCACCATCAGCGCACCTCCGCCTTCCGTTCTTCTCGACAACACCTTCCACGAATTGGTCTCGATATTGTTTTGGTTCCTCAGCAAAGCCAACAAGGATTCGGTTGACTGATCCGCACTTCTTGGGCAGAAGATAGTGATGTTGTGGGGTGATGGGATGTCATCACCTAGCTTGCAATGCAGTGGAGCACCTTTCCACGATTGCAGCCTCGACGCCACGGTCCTCAGCCACTCAGCTGAGTGTTCGTCAGAGCATTCAATTACCAGGTAGCCAACCCGGAAGTGGATGCCCGTGAACGCGACCACGGTGTCCCATCCTGTGAGGATAACCTCATCCTGGATGGCCTCCTCCAATGCGAACAAATCCCCATGGCTGAGCATCACCTGCGGGTATTCTACAGGTAACACGGCCACCTTGACTTTTTTCGCAATCGCTGCGTACGATATACGACCCTCGGTGGACATTAGGGAGGAAGACCTCACTGCAGCTGCTTTGGCGGCAGCCGACGTGCTTGGTCGCTCCTCCGGGCACACCCTCTTGGGGGGTGCAGTGGGTGGCGTCAGCGTGCTGTTGAGGCGTTTGGGGGCTGGTCCCTGTGCCTGGCTCGCCGAGTCTCTTCCCGCCATCGCCATGCGCAGTCCCTTAGCTGAAGGTAGTCCCTGTTGAAGGAACCTTAGGTACCATTTGGTCTTTGAGCCGTTGAGTTTTTTCCGGTACAGGTCATCCAAACCGCCCGGCTCTCCCAATTTTGGCAGCTGCATCTTTGGCTGCTAGCTCTGCGCGCCATGTCGCTAAACTGCATTAAGGCTTAGTCGCATCGGCTGGGATGGTCCAGCTCTGCTTCTTGTATATGCAGCTGGGGCGACATGGTGACGAGGGGCTTCCCCCGTCGGTTGTGCACGCACTGTAGCGTCTTCCGACTGCGGCCTCCTTGGTTGCGCTTGATGAGAGCGCCGTGGGGGTGGTCCCACGTTGCTGGCAGCAGGGGTATCCTGCTGTACTGCATAGTTTTTGTTATTTTCTTCATGATGTCCCACGAGCTGCGGAGAAAGGCACATATGTGCGCCCAAGGCAAAAATAAAAGCCTAAATTAAATCGGCCGACCACTGTATGTGTTCTACAAATAATTTCGGTACGTGGTTGTGGAATTATTTTTCTGAAAAAACTAGCTAAATTTTAATTTCACTCATTAGGAATTGTCCCCAAGTGCCGTAACTCGCCTTCATCCAATCCCGCACGATTTACACAGAGGCTGTTAAAGCGTTTCGTGATCGGGGTGGAGACGGCCGTGATTTTTATATTTAGATTATTAACTCTGCTGCTTGTGACCCAAAAGAGTCTCAACATATTGGAGATCTTTTGGAGCTGCGCCGCTCGCGAAGCATTAAATCCTCATCGGGTAGCATTGTAGCACCCAAAATTCTCCCCTAGACTGCGCGAGAAATGGACAATTCTTTAAAAACTATACCAATGAAATTATAAAAATTAATCAGTTGTGAACTAAGCGCTCACGGAGCACAATTAATTATATATATAAGTTAGCAAAATAAATGGCAACTAGGAAACAAAAACAAACAAAAACAATGTACGTGAAAAACAATAATACAGTGCAATAGTGTTAAACAAAACTTAGTGTTAAATGTAAATACCTTAAAGTGCAAGGCAAACCAAAGCTCGTTCCTTAAAACCACAACAACAACCCCCAAACCAATTTATGAAAACTTGCGTGTAAAAAGACAAAAACAACAAATAAATCCATAGCCCAAAAACTCAACCCACATCCAGAAGATACATGCAGCTCTCCGAAAGATCTTTCAACGTGTTCATGCCTAAGAGCAGGCAGTGAACAAGGAGTTGCCGTTTTTTTCCTATCCTCTCTCTGCAATGGTCGTAAACTCCCCACTCGTTGGCAACATGTAACATTAAGGCTAGTTTAAGGTATTCTCTAAACATGTATATATACTTTGAATAAACACGCGAAGGCGAATAGACGTGAAAATATATCAAGTGTTAAATTTTTCAACACCCACCATTTTTCTACAAGTGCGACGGAGTCGTACCACCGCAGCGAAATCAGAAGAAATCAGCCCACCCCATAACCACAACGAAAGATTGTACATGTCTCTTAAATAAAATTAAATAATTGTATTTGCTTTGCAAATACCATTTAAGAGCAACAACCGCCAAATTAGCTGTTCCAAAAAGTGCCAATGAACTCGTGCGTCGGTGTTTGAGCATCTCTACACTTTTTTTTATGCTGCGCAGGCGAAGCGCTGATGTTGTTGTTGTTGTGCTTAATAATTTTTGTGGATGATTTTGTTAACACTAACTAACAAAATGAGTATGAAAAAAAATAGTACTTACATTTTTTAATGTTAATTTGTTAACGTAAATTCAGATAACACATAGATAGAAAAATATTTAAAAATAAAATGAAAATTTGGAAGAGGTTTTAATTTTTTGCTTATTGTTTAAAAATTTGCATGCTTTATAATGATGCCTATTTTATTTGCAAGATTTTTTATTTATGACATTTATATTGCACAAATATTTAATCATTATTATTATTTTTCCTAATTATATTTTTGATTGTTTCAAATTGCCATCTTTAGTTTTAATTTGCTCTATTTATATTGCTCTTATTACATTTGTTTGTTAATTAAGAGCATCCCCAACTGGTTATCATAAATTAATTAAATTCAATTGAAGGGAAGTTGTAAGAAATAAATATTCAGCTGTGAAATATTTTCTTTTCAAGTTATGAATGAAATTAAATGCAAAGGAATGTACGATCATCATTGGTCAAATAAAATTAAGTTACGTAAATAAATTACCAAATGTTTATTTATTGGAAAAAATTAATAGATAATTTTTTGTATTTCCTGAGGGGGAGGGCACGACAATTTAACAGGGTAGAAGGATCAATAGAATATGGAGATCTTCAGCATTTAGCAACAACGAACATCCAGGTTGGGAGGGTAAAGACTGCGATGGTCGATCTACAGCTTAGACCTCGCATTTGGGCGAATAAAAACGAACAGACGAGGCAGACATTATTATCAGCTGCTAGTTTTTCATCTTTCCCTCTGCTTATTGGTTTTGATCTTCATTAATTTTAGTTTCAGTTGTTGTTATTTAGATTTAGTAGGGATCCTATTCATTTAATGATTGTGCAGGTTGGTCAATCATGCCAACAAAGCGGGTCAGCCAGCTTAACCTAATCTACCTAATAAAAAAGCAACAGTGCTCGTGGAATCGGCGAAGGTTACCGGTCTAGGGTTAACTAAGAAGTTACGCTGTAGCCGAACATATTTCGGATGTAGTTAAGTATAATTTTAGCCAAACAAACTTAGGCTCAGCTTCGGGTGTTAAATGTGTACATACATATGTACCAGAAAACTGCAACGAGTGTCAAATTTTTGATCGCACTCAAGTGTGAATTCGAACTCGTTTGTAATAATACAACTTCGAGAAGTGAGCGTTCGACACTCGTGTCAAACATAAACTCAAAGCGAACAATTGTTTGATACACGTCAACTGAACTCATAATTAATACAGCATCTCGTAAATGAGTGACAACATAAACAACAGATTATAGTGATGGTAACATATCGATGGTTGAGTTATTCGAAGTAAAGTTATGTTTTATGGTGGGTTTGCAACTGCACTTTTGCATTTTTGCACTTAAAATATGAGATCCAAACTAATGGAAAATACCGATATCTATACTGGCACGACAAACTCTCACCACTAAAATGAAGACGTACAAACAATCGAGTGTGCTGCGAGTGCCGACGAGTTCGAACACTGTAAACGATCGAGTGTCCAACTTGATAGAACATTTTGACAAAGTGCGTGTTGTCGCATGCAACGGAAACCGAAACCGAAACTGATTTTCGGTCGGTGGCTGATTTTGCGTGGAGTAACGGAGTAACGGAATATTTCTTTTTGTTTTCATTCGCTTATCAAAGCTTCGTTCGATTTTACGAAATCATCAGTTTTTCCTTATTCTCCACACTTAATTTAGTTTAGACATTTTTGCAATTATCAATTGTTTACGCATAAAAAACATGCAGAAATGACCAGCTGGCTGCGTTTGTAGAAATCAGCGGATCGCAAATCAGAGGAGCACAAAATAAATAATTTGGTGTTGGTTTCTGTTTCCGTTGTATGTGACAACAGGCCTTAAGTCATTTTGACCAATGCACTATGGCCAAAATATCAGGGACCGTAACGGTTATAATTTTTATTATAAAAATTGAAAAATAAAAATTATTTTATTTATTTTATTAAAAAAGTATTTTTAGTTATTAAATTCAATTTTTATAATAAAAATACAAAATAATTATTATTTCATGATTTTTATATTCAAGTTAAATGATAACTTTTTATTTAAAAAATCGAAAATAAAAATTATTTTTTGATTTTTATAACAAAAATTGAAAATAAAAATCAAATTCGAATAACTTTTGAACGGAGGGAGTTAGACAATAGTTCGGCATATATATATAATCTGCGTAACAATACCTATCAGTTGATGTACGAGTATAATATGTATGTATATTAGCATTAACCTTAACGTTAACTTGTTAATTATTTTTTTTACCAAACTTTATTTTCAGATTTTTATAAAATTCTATATTAATTAATTAATTATTTTAATATTTTTTAATTTTAATTTAAATTAATTTTGATTTCATTTTAATGTCAGCTGCTCTTAGCTGACAATAAATAAATTAGAGATAGCGACTTGTAATTTTGCATGTGTTACGGCCCAGTTACCCAAACTTATCTTGAATTGAACTGAATTGAATTTAATTATTGATCTTGAAGCTGGACTACAAGCGATTACCCAAAACTTGAACTGAATGAACAGCTGTCTGTATTTTTTTAACATTCTCACAATTAAGCGCCAGTTTCTGCCGACGTTTTTGACATTCACACAATTTCTTGCCAAAAAAATAATAAATTAATTAAAAATGGATGATATGTTGGCAATATATTATATGTATTTAATACAAATGGGTATAATAAGTATGAAAATGCCGTAAATGCGAACGCACTAAGCGAATCAGTCGGTGCACCCCGTTTTTCAATCAGCTGTTCAACTGGAACTTGAACTTGTCGTGAACTGAATTTCAAATTCTGTTTTCTGCAGGTTGCCAATTCAATTCAATTCACCTCAAGTTGAGGGTAACCAGCAAGCAGTGTTTTCCGCTCTGTTGAATGGATCAGCTGTTTTCACAATTCAAGGTAAATTCAAGATTAGCTCGGGTAACTGGGCTTTAAGTCTTCAACAATTATTATCAAATTTATTTTATTTATTCATTAATTTTAATTTATTAAATATATCTAAGTATTTAAGGAACAAATGATGATCAGGCCGCTGTAAAAATTTTCTATTCATTAGGTAAATGTTGTCATTTCATTTTAACATTTCATAATTCAGTCTTCATTTGTTTCTTATTCTTACTCAATGGTGTCCAATGGTGTCATCGAATGAACTTTCAATAATCGGAGTATCAAACAGGGCATTGATTTCTTTGGGCAGACTTCTTCTATTCCATACAAGTTATTTTTTTTTATTAATCAGAGAGTGATGGTCTTGGTTTATATTTCATTCTTTAAGTTTTTGCAAAATATAAATTATAACAACAATTTCTCGGTATCTGTTGTTGCTCCAAACCTCGAACAACATTAAATTGCGAAACTCGTATGCATCTGCAACATGTGTTATTATCGGGAAAAGCAGCAAGAACGGACTAAATAGTAGGACATTACTTGATTTGTAATAAGTACATGTCCTCAAAACTACGCAGTATTACATATGTATTTTGGAAGAAGCCAAAAATAATTTCTAAGCTTGTGTTTAAAAACTCAGCAACAACACATTATTAATGGACTATAAGCACACTAACAACAAAATCTGTGTTAGCAACTTATTTTACATTGATTGTTGATTTCCATATTTTGATTTATTTTTTATGTGCTTGTGAATTTGGTAATCCACGAAACAATAACAATAAACAAGTGGAAACGTTGAAGTCAGGCGCAACCGACTGCGATATACTCGTTACCAGTATTAACACCGGTAAAAAGAGGCCTGATTGCAAAGGGGTACGGATGCGGCAGGGGTGTATGCTGCCTCAAAAGTCTGATGCAGATGGGGATGCCACCAGCTATCTTAAGGCCCATACGCAGATGACAATACAGCTCCCGTACCGTACTGCACACATTGTACGAGCCGTAACGACCAGTTCTAAACAACGCACATATTGTGACTACTTTCTCTAAATAAATCGGAAATGCAGCAGTGTTTTTTTTAAATTTAACTGAATTTTAAATAATGATTAACGAACAACGTACGCTACTATCGTGTTTCTTTACAACAAACGAATAGCTACTGGCGGCTATAAAAGAAAAAAATCAGGCTGCAAATGCAAAAAAAATATGGTAGCATTTTAGTAAACCCATGTTTGATGGGCACAGCTGAAATTACCAGAGATTATGATTAACATATCCGAAACCACTCAAAAGACTCAAAACAAATTCACCTTACAGATCTTTACCCGCGCAGTACGGGTCGGCTTGAGTTGAAGAATAAAAATTCATATGTTATTTAAATTGTATCATATGAATTAATTTATATATTTTTATTAATTTCTTCTTGTGCAGCATTGACTGCCAAAACAATAAGTATGGCGCTATTGTCAATATTTTCCGAAATATGTATAAGCCGGCTCTTGCCCGACATGTTGTTGCACTATTTACGAGTCGTAAAGATATGCTCAGCATTCATTACTGGCAGTACAACAGCCACACTGTTATTTAACATTTTCATTGTTCAACACTTATTTAAGGCCAGTAACTAACATACTGCGTACCAGGGTCTCGTAGTACTGTACGGGCGCTGTACGAGACTATTTTTTTTATATGAAGTTTTTACGGTACGAGAGCTGTACTGTCATCTGCGTAGGGGCCTTTAAATCCAAATTTGGTGACTGTAGCTACAAGTTTGTAAAAGGTTGGGTGGGCGTGGCATCCAAATTATTCCTGTAGATCTTTCTATAATGTCAATTGCTATCTTCCTACTAAATTTGGTGGCTCTAACTGTAAGAGTGTGCGAAATAGAGAGATTTATCGATTTTGAGTTATCGAATTTATAGATTTGCCAGCCCCCCAGTTATCGCAGAACCCCAATCTTGACCCTTTAACTTACTCGGCCATAGATGAAGACATTTGCAAAGTTTTAAGTCTCTAGCTTGCAGGGTGTGGAAAAAAGTTGCGTTCATACCATGACGGACATTGCACAAACCCAATATACTCTTTACCTTCGGTAACGAGTATAAAAACCAATGTGAGTCCGATGTGTAAACTCATCAAAAATGTCATGCCTTTTTTTACAAGAAAATATCGACTTTAATTCATCGAGTTCAATCGGTTTTAAAAAAAAGTGGACATCCCGTTAAAATACATAAAATTCGTTTTAAGACTACCTAAAGTGTTAAAAATCATAATAATAAATATTCATTTGTACCAAATCATGAACATTTCGTTCTCGATTGAAGAATGATATATCTCACACAGGTTTTCAGGTAGAGTTACTAAAATTGATAGTCATAACCTTTTGTCTTTCGTTGGTGACGGCTGTGTTTTTGAATGCAATTGATTGATTTTTGTGTTTTAGTGTAAAGTTGGTATTTGGTGAATAATTATAGTGGAAATAGCAAATATAGATTGCATACTTTGATATGAATGAGCTGTCGTTCGATCCGTGCAGAGAGTCAACTTGGCTGATCTTGTATTTGTACAAATTCTTGAATATGTTTTTTTTTATTTTTTTTTGACGTTGCAACAACAATTTCGACAATAAAGGTTAATTATTCTTACATTTAAAGATCTGATTACTAGTTAAATTTCAAGTAGTTTCAAAAATACCAAACAATACCGAAATTCAAAAAAATACCAAAGATATCAATAATGCCAAAACTACAGCAATAAAGATATACAGAAAATTAAAGAAAAATAAATAAAAATTCAGAAAATGCAGAAAAATACAGAAAAATAAAGAAAAACTAAGAGAAATACAGAAAATTATAGAAAGATATAATAAAAGACAGAAAAATTAAGAGAAATGCAGAAAGATATAGAGAAATTCAGATTTCATTTCACTCCTATGTATCCATAGTATGGATTCCATACAAAATAGTGATAATTCAATAAAAATGATCAGATTTTATTCATAAAAGTTTGCAATCATCTCATCGATAATTTTTTATGACGTTGTCACGTTGAAAAATCGTCCGACCAACTATACAGACAACATCTTATTTTTTATCATACTTTAATACTAAATGAAACATATTTCCAAAATACTTTCGCAAAAATTAGTTGTGCCCCGCAAAAATCTGCATTCAGCAGAACGAGAATGCAAGGGGAAATAAACAAAACAAATTTTGGCATGCATAGACATATAAATATGTATTGTTTTTCGCTTAGAACTTTTGCATATATGTCGCGGAATTCCACAAAAACTGTCAAACACCACAATAATTTGAGCCGCGTTCAAATTCTCGGCGCTTAGTTGGCAGCCTTAATTATGGCTTAAGACTGGACCGGATAGCCGGGTGTGCATTGGGTATGTTTATATCCCAGTCATAAAGCCATAATTTACAAGTGGGAATATCCAGTCTAACGGTGCGGAAAAAGTAAAAACCAAATAAAAAGTTGGAAAACGTAGTTTATGACCCAGGGACACCTGGTTGCCTTTTGCTAACGAGCAAGAGGGATGGGCTACCTGGAGGCTGCCGAATTGCTATATTAGGATAGACTGTCCAAGTGCTGACAGTAGACGTACACTGACCACTATAGACTGAATAACTCACTATGAGAAGCAAGAAGGCGGATCAAAAAAATCGGAGCCATCCTAAGAAACAAATCAAGTCAAAGAAACAACATCTGGATAAATTTAAAAAGCATTCAAAAAAGCGTCACGCAAAATCAACGCACAAAGCAAGCATTCACTATCAGCTCTTTATATACCGTCAAGAGCTGCAACGTGCCAACACGGACTTCTCCTATCTGCGTCTATCCCGTGCCAAAATCATGTTGACAGCTGGACTTATAGCCAAGAATATTGGAAAATGGGATCAGATGTGTAGCATTGATGAGCTCAAGATGTTAAGTCGCGAGGTTCAGTATAAAAAGCGGTTGTGTACTCAAGTAGAGCGCCTTGAACAGTTCCAGGAGCTGGGCCTTACCGATGTGGTGCTCAATGGAAAGAAGACGGTGCTCTAGACCAACTTGTGTTAGTTTTGTGGTAGATTATTCTGGATTTAAGAAACTTTTATCCATAAGTAACTTTAATATTTTATAAAATAAAATTTAACTTAAACAGAACGGATTTAATATGTTTCATTAACCACTTTTGAATTTACAAATAGATAAAAGATGAATGTACTTTATTATTATTGTTGTGCTTTAATTACCTTAAATTTCTTACATTCATATAAAGCTTATGATATATAATTATTATTGTATACAAAGTTTAGCGTTTTGCTTTTCAACTGAAATATTTTCTTATTAAAATGTATTTTCGTTTTTTTTTTTTCAAAAATTTGTTTTCCAAGGAAAAGTTGAAAAACCGTGATTTCACTTAAAACTAAATTTTAAACCTATTTACAGTCTTGATGAATGTACTTAAGAAATAGATCAACGGGAACAAGTGTTTCCGCTTCCTTGACAGTCTCTTAGAAAAACAAGGTGACTCAGGAGCAAAAAAATCAGTGACCAATGTTTTATTGGAGTTAGCTTCTTCCAAAATAGGTCTGTTCTCATAATCAATGGTATCCAAAAATGTGACCTCCACTTCTCTTTCTTTGCCAAAGGCGTCCGACAGTTTGTCAAAATGTGGACACATTTTTTTTATATTATCCGCAAAATAGAAAAAATTAGGCTTCCAAACATTTTGACTTCGTTAATTGCCATTTTTATTTTTTTCGCCGTCGGCCATCTTAGATACCTGCACCGGTCGATTGCGTCCACTTATTTGCTGTAAGTAGTAACAGTAGTAACAGATTGTAACAATATCATGGTGCGCTTACGTTCTTGATTAGATTCCACTAAAATATTTGTTTACAATTACTTAAATGCATTATTTGTTGCTTTTGTACTTACTTTTTGTCCGTAAACTCAAATTTAAGCGAAATAAAAAGACATTTTTGATGATTTGGTTAAGTTTGCTTATTTCTCGGCAGTACAATTTGCTGTTGGAGAAATAAGTAACAAACAGATCACCCGTTAAGCAAAGTGGCTTGAATGGTATACCCTAAATGTTTCTGCTGACGAATGATTGTATCTGTTCATGCCTAAAAGTAGGCAAAGAACAATGAGTTGCCGCACTCAGCTTCCGCGGCACTCAAAATATTTGTAATTGTAAGTCAAGTACAATTTTGTCAAATGTTTGGAATATTATTAGCACATTCGTGGTCGGCACAATAATCTATTGTCGGATCATAGTGGAATACAGCTCGTTCCAGAATCACAGGAGCAATGCGTATTTGGAATCGCTCAATTTCCATATGTCGTGCTCGCTGTTTTTGTGTTTGATGTTCACGAACTCGTTGCATTCTTAGGTTATCTCCTTTATTGTCACTCACTAAAGAACTCAATTCTGAAATAACAATAAGACTATTTTCTTGATCTGTCTTTCTCTGGTCATAGCAACGGTTATCACGTGAGGTAGCTTATCCAAAGTGAGAAAAGTTCTCGCGCACTTAGCAGTAAAGTGTCAATACCACAAAAGATCAATAAAAAAAAAAACGAATAACTTGAAATGTTAATCAATCTACATATGTATAGTTGATTGTCAAATGTCAAATTATTTTGGTTGCGTTCAGAAATTTAATTTGGACAAATATACATATGTATATTATGTATTTACAACTTCTCTGGACTTCCACAAATAATTCAAGACCATAATTAGCCCAACCGGTCCAGCTGTTCTCAAGTTTTAGCGAGACTAACGAACAGCAATTAATTTTTACGAACTATTACCAAACATCTTAAGGCATCTTATTTTTTTGTGCGAACTCACGAGCGATGTGTTAACACCTTTTTGTTTGTTACATGGTACCTGTTCGATTTCTATGAACACATTAGTATAAATTACAATATCTTTGATCTTTGATATATTGATGATTAAATTTTTGAAGTTTTACTTCTTATGTCTCGTCTGAAAATTGAAGGTAGCCTTTTTCAATACCGTAAGAACTCAGTAAGTGCGACAAAGGCAAATAGAGGTTTTGCTAAATTTCAATGAGAAAGATTGGCAGATGCTCTAATGCATCATGAATAATATCATCGGTCAAGAATTATGTATCAGCGCCATCTAGTAGTTATTTAAATAGTTAAGCCTATTTTGTTTCTAATGATCATATTTCTGAAAATAAGAAACCAAATACTTTTATTTGGTTGATAAATAATTGCTTTTTACATGAGCTGCTTTATATTGTTGCTGAAAACGAAGATGTTTGGCGAAAATGGTGCTGAAAATGCAACTCTGCCTATAAGATTGCAGCTGTGTAGCATTGCATATTGGGAATGGACAATAACCAAATACATCGATGTGTTTTTCTAGAGTTATATATATATTTTATAATGTAAAAATATATGAATATAGTCTCTAAAAGAAAAGTTTTCAAGCTTTCATTACATCGACATTATATCGTCACGGCCATAGATAAAGACATTTGCAAAGTTTCAAGTCTCTAGCTTGAAGGGTGTGGAAAAAATTTGCGCTCATTCAGACGGACGGACGGACGGACAGACAGCATGACGGACATTGCACAAACCCAATATACTCTTTACTTTCGGTTACGAGTATAAAATGCTATTTACAGTGGCGTACCAAGAAAATATGCCGCCCGGGGCGAAAATTGATTTGCCGCACCACCATCCCCCCCTCGTTTTACATGATCCTCATACAAGTCCTGCTATAATTTTCCAGATCACATAAGCAATGCGAAATACAAGAACAATTTAGCATATTCTTTTATGTGTAGAATGCCGGTATACACACAGTGTTCTTTATTTAATCTGGCATATTTACTACAACCGTTCGTCTTCGCATCGCATCGCTTAATGTTAAAGTACCTGTTTTTTAGCGACAGCTTTGCAAATACTTCTAACCATATCCGTTTCAGTTGCTTCCTGTGAGCGATCATTTAGCAAACTAAAATTGATCAAATCTTACTTGAGATCAAATATGGGTCAAAGTAGATTATCAAACCTCGCAATTCTGTCAATCGAAGTTGAAACCTTTGCAATGTTAGATTACGAGAATATAATACGCGAATTTGCAGCAGGTAAATCGAGATAAATTAATTTTTTTTATAGATGGTTGTTTGAATAAATGATGCAAACAAAAAAATAAAATAAAATAAAAATAAATAAATAAAATAATATGAGCCTTAAAGTAATATTGCTTATTTAAGGTTAGAATACAAAAAAAAAAAAAAATTGCTATGTATAATTTATTAATTTTGAAGAACAGTGGAGCTCATTTTGCCGCCCCCTAGTCGTTGCGCCCGGGCGACTGCCCCTCCGCCCCCCCCTAGATACGCCACTGCCTATTTACCTATTAATTTAGTGACACCATAGACAGTTTAAAGTATAGATATTGCAATGGGTAAGACAAACCTAGTCCCAGGCCCCCGAGCTAGGCATAGCTGTACTTTTCTATGGTCTGCCTGTGCGTGAGCGCGATAGCGGATAGCATGTGCAGCCGTTCTTGTTTCAGCACTCAGCGGCCTGCCAAGCGGCGGGCCAGCGAACCGAAAAGGGTCAAAATGTGCGTTTTTTACATTTCTTGCTTTGCCTGCCTGCCGAGATTTTTTCTATTTTTTGATATTTCTGTCGTTGTCTGTCTCTTTCACAAGTGAACTACTGAATACACTTTCGGAATTTGTATGCATCTTTGCTAAACTGTGTGGCATAATTGTTGGCTAGTGTCATAGAACTAAAAACATGAAAGAGTATGAATGACCAGCAATTGTCAAACTGAAATTTGGCTGTTTGTGTACATACACATACATACATACGTATATGCATATCCAAATTCAATGTGTGTGTGTGGCAATTGTATATCATTTGCCATATGCCACAACTTTAATGATTTTCAATTTAGGAAACAGCTAGAGAAATTAATAAAAAATGCATTGCTATTATTTCATTTATTTTATTTTTAAAATATTTTTAAATTATTCAACAATACTTTTTTTGAACTATAAAATTAATGTATATTTAAAAAGCACAAAATATTATTATTGGTGTTCGTAATAATATTTTGTGCTTTTAAATATACATTAATTTTATAGTTCAAAAAAATATAATTTAAAAATATTTTAAAAATAAAATAAATGAAATAATAGCAATGCATTTTTTATTAATTTCTCTAGCTGTTTCCTAAATTGAAAATCATTAAAGTTGTGGCAAGTCAATAAATGATATACAATTGCCACACACACACACATTGAATTTGGATATGCATGTATGTACACAAACAGCCAAATTTCTGTTTGAAAATTGCTGGTCATTCATACTCTTTCATATTTTTAGTTCTATGACACTAGCCAAGAATTATGCCACACAGTTTAGCAAAGATGCACACAAATTTCGAAAGTGTATTTAGTAGTTCACTTGTGAAAGAGACAGACAACGACAGAAATATCAAAAAATAGCAAAAATCTCGACAGGCAGGCAAAGCAAGAAATGTAAACAACGCACACGACACATTTTGACCCTTTTCGGTTGCCGCTGGCCCGCCGCTTGGCAGGCCGCTGAGTGCTGAAACAGAACGGCTGCACATGCTATCCGCTATCGCGCTCACGCACAGGCAGAACACAGAAAAGTACCGCTATGCCTAGGTCCCGGGGCCTGAGACGAAATAACTGTTCTTCTTCGTGTTACCAATTGCAGCGTCTTTTCTTTTAATGGTCTTTGGTGACACTGATACCAGTTGACTCATACTTAAAGAAGCTATATTTTGATGGTCCTATGTAATACGCCTAATTCTGTACTCATTTTCATTTCAATGCTTACAATGCTTAGCCCACATAAGGCAACTGCTCTGTTCAACAGTCGCTTCAAAGTTTCAAAGTATCAAGTTTCAAACGTCAAGCAACAACAACCACATAGAACAATTTCTTGAAACGTTGAAACACCCCAGCCTATGTATACAAAAAGTGTTTCAAGTTTGAACAAAGTAAAGATGGGCAGAGCACGATATTTAACCGATATTTGCTATCGATGTGCAGTATTTTTCAATATATTTGGTGTTTTTTTGTGCAAAAAAGTATGAACACACTTGATTAATGGCTGCCAAACAACAGTTTTTTTTGAAAAAATTAATTTTCTTTAGCTTGAGCTAGAATTAAGATTTAAAGATAATAAATAAATGAACATAACACGAAGCATTTGTTTAAATCGCCTGTCGTCGAATGTGCTGAGAATGTTGGTGCGCCAATCGATGGATTTCTGCACGTTGAAGTAAAACAAATGTAAACAAACAACAGCTGACTGCGCAACTTTGAAACGATTGAAACGATGAAACGCAAAATCCTGTTCACAAGTTAATCGTTTCAAACTTGAAACTTTGAAATGTTGAAACGACTCGTGAACAGACCAATAGAAAAAATAGGTGTTTAGGTGGAAAAGTGCCTCAAAATATAAATATTATCACTGTTGTAATAGGTGGAGTCTTTCATCTTTTAAACTAAGTTGGATAGTCAATGAATAGACTTCACTTTGGGTTTTAACTTGATTCTTTATTAGGAACTGGAGCAGCAATGGTGCCGCTTCCAACGCTCAGTTGCTTGTGCTCTTAAACATATTACTTAGGTTCTAAGGAAGCCTAAGTCTCATTGCTGCGCTGCCCTCAGTTGGACAGCAGAGAGAGACGGTTATGTATATTCTATGTATTATTACATATGTATGTAAAGTATATATGTATCTATGCCCATTTAAGCTGGAGCGCAAGGGTATATGCATACACTTGAGTTTGGTTACGCGGTCGGCGAGTGCAGGCAGAATGCTGACACTTGCACATTCTGTGCGGCCGCCGATCGACTCATATTTCGTCCATGGGTTGAAGACCGGGACTATGTTTATGTAAACATTGCAACAAAGTGTTACAGTGTGTATTCTTTAAGTACTCTTGGTACAGTTGATATTCAATATGTATGCATACTACATCTCCCTCCTTTTGAAAAATGACGTAATATTATGAAGTTATTTTATAAGATATAAGTATTTAAAGGATTAATTTTTAATTAACAAATTTATTTAATATTTTTTTTATTTTTTTTTTTTTTTTTAAAAAATTTTTTTTTTTTTTGATATATATATAAATATTCAAGTTTAAAGAAAAATTTATTTTATTTTTCTTAGCATGGCCATACTAAATACAATTATGAAATAAACATTTTTAACCTATCCTTATGTACTGTTTGTTTTTTATTTTTCATATTTGTTATTATTATGTTATTTCTATCTTTTATTTCCGTTACTTTATACGGACCAGTATACTTATAATCTAGCTTATGACCTGTTTCATTTTTTAGTAGGACCTTATCGCCTACTGTTATATTCATATTATTTACTTTTTGGTCATATAATTCTTAATTCTTATTCTTATTTTCTTGGAGCATTATTCTTGCTCTTTTATATGCTAATTCTAATCTATACTTGCATTCTTTAGCATAGTCATCTATATTATAGAATGGTTCTATATTTGTTATACTATTGAACTGTTGTGGTAAGTTGTTTGTTTTACCAAAGATTAACTCATATGGACAGTAATTATGTGCCATTGAGGGGGTCGTGTTGAAACAGAAAACGAAGTATTGAAGCCATACGTCCCAATCAGTTTTATCAACCGATATATATGAGCGTATGTATTCATTGAATGTTCTATGACTACGTTCTATTGTTCCAACTGTTTGGTGGTGGTGTGCTGTTGATGTTATATTTTCAATTTTTAAATATTTGCACAGATCATTTATAATTGAGTTCTTATATTCTGTTCCCATGTCCGTAATGAACGTCTTCATTGGACCGTACTTCAGAATAAATGATTCAAAAATTGCTTTAGCGACAGTGTTCGCGTTTTTATTTGGAACTGGTATGGCAACTAAATATTTAGTTAGGTCACATATTAGAGTGACTGCATATTCGTTGCCATTTTCTGATTTTGGTAGTGGACCAATAGTGTCTACTATCACCCTGTCGAAAGCATTTATTGGTGTATCGGTTATATGTAATCATAGGAGTCTTATTGTGCTTGGTTGTTTTAGCTTTTTGACATTTTTGACATTTTCGTATGTACTCAGTAATATCTCGAGTCATACCTTTCCAAAAATAATGTCTTTTGACCTTGGCCAAGGTTTTTGCAATGCCAATATGACCTCCTTGCATTGGATCGTTATGGTATTTAGACAGTATTGCTTCTTTTTCTTTTTCTTTTTCTATAAAGGTCACCGGGTTGAGTAGCGCTACTCTTAATGTATTCAATATTTTATTGCCCATTTGTTTAAAATTATCTATTGAAACATGTTCAAAGATATTTTCCCACGGTGCCATTTTGAGTTGGCTGATTTCGTTTATACCGGCTTGCATTTCAAGCCTTTGGAAAAATTGACTTAGGTCTAAGATCGCATTGGTATATACATAAATCGCTAACATCATATCTTGCAGTAATTTTTCTACCATGCTTAAATAAACATAGCATATCTTTTACATGCAAGGTCACTACCTTACGTACTTCGTCATTGTTTATGACTTCATATACGTTGGGCTTAGAAGCGTTTTCTATAGATTGCTTAGGCAATTCTATTTCTTTATCATCAGCGCGGATTTTCTGTCTATTTTGATATCTGGTAGTGACTTTCATTATGTTTCCTGTTATGTTTTGTAGTTCTTTGATGGTTATTCTTGATAACGCATCAGCTACATAATTGTCTTTTCCCTTTAAATATTCAACTGTAAAATCATATTCTTCTAGTTCTAGCCTCATACGTGTCAGTTTAGAACTTGGATTGATCATTGAGAATAGGTATATTAAAGGTCTGTGATCTGTTTTGATTCTAAAGTGTTTTCCATAAATATATGGTCGAAAGTGTAATATTGCCCAGTGAATTGCAGTTAATTCCTGCTCAGTTGTACTTTTATTAATCGATTGAAGGTGATGGAAAACTGGTTTGCATCGTTCTCAAAACAACTTATTTGAACAGACATTTTCTTCTTCTTTCAAAAAAGGCCCAAATATATATGGTCTGTTCACGAGTCGTTTCAACGTTTCAAAGTTTCAAGTTTGAAACGTCAAGCAACAACAACCACATAGAACAATTTCTTGAAACGTTGAAACACCCCAGCCTATGTATACAAAAAGTGTTTCAAGTTTGAACAAAGTAAAGATGGGAAGAGCACGATATTTAACCGATATTTGCTATCGATGTGCAGTATTTATCAGTATATTTGGTGTTTTTTTGTGCAAAAAAATGTAAACAAATGTTGATGGCCGCCGCAAACAAAAGTAAGTAAAACTGGTTTTGTTAGATAAAACTAATATTCATTCTTTTTATACAGTGGAAACAAAAAGTAATTTAAAGCGCAAGACGCCCGAGCAAAAAATGCAGCATGGTAAATGGTCTGAAGTGGAAATTATGGATATTTTAGAGTACATGCGGATGCATAGAAACCTGGAGGTAAGAAAAACCAACATTTCAATTTAGTTGCATACATATAAATTCATTCTTACAAATCTTGCAGGAACCTATGGCGCAAATTTATTACAACAAGAAATGGAAGTGGTGGTTTTGGAGTCGGGCGAACACCAGGCTGACGAGGAATCTTCGATGATCGCCTCTTTGCTTGTTGAGGGGGACGATTCCACAGACATGTCAGACGCATCGTTTGTGGAAAAAGCAAAAACAAGAAAGCACGATAATAATTCGTTGGCGCAGTTAACGAAGATGGAGGCAGAGCGCAGACAGTTTCGCGAGAAGCGACTGCTTCTAGAGGAGAAGCAACTTGCTTTGGAGGAGAAGTTTTTGAAGCAGATGGAATTGGAGGAGAAGAAGCTTTCTTTGGAGGAGCTTAAAGTTACAAATGATTGTAAGCTAAGACAACAAGAGCTCGAAAGCAAGGAACGCATACTAAAGCTTGAGTTAGAGCTAAAATTTAAATGTAATAAATAAATAAACAAAAAATAATTATCAAATGGGGTTTTAATTAAACATGATATTGTACAAAAATTGCCTTTTCGTGTTTGCCGCCACGCAGTTAACACCACTAGACTCTGCATCAATTTGTCCAACAGAGTTTTCATCAACTTCTCCCTGTACATTTTCTGCTTCATTACCCTGCAGTAAAATATTGTGCAGAGTACAGCAAACTAAAACCCAATTGCAAGCGAAACGCTGGCTTTTAGAGTCCTTCAATCTGACGCGTATTTCTTTCAAACTGCAAAATTTTCCTTTAAGGAGTCCAAAGCAGTTCTCCACTCTCACGCGATATTGGCTGTGCCTTTTATTAAATCGCAGCTGCCTGTCCACCTCCATGATTCGGGAGTTACTGCGAAATGGGGTTACCACGAAAGTCGACTGGGGGTATGCAGAGTCTCCTGCAATCCACTGCTCTCCCGACAAATATCGCTCGGGGTGCTTGCCGATCGAGCAATTCTTAAACACTTTTGCATCGTGGTAGCTCCCCGGACTTCCAACAACGGCATCTCGAATGCGTAGTTTGTCGTCGCATACAACTTGCAGCTTTAACGAGTATATGCACTGGCGAGAAAAATAAATTTCATGCATTTTGCCCGGCTTTTCGAAAAGCTTTATCTCGCTGCCATCAATGTAGCCCACGCAGTGTGGCAATTCTTGAAAAGTGCGCTTCACAATCTGCTGGCGCTCGACTACATCTGGCCAATAAACATATCTGGGCATCAGTCGCAAAATTGCAGAGAACACCCTATGAGTAATGTTGGCCAAAGTTCCACCGTCGCCAACCCTAAAGACTGTGCACATCTTTCTTACAGACGCACTGCTTCCAGATGAGCCCAGCCGAAAAAGTACAATTGCAAGCTGCAAGTCAACATCAATTTGTTTTTGGTACGGAGACGACGCGAACGCTTCATCATCTTTTATCAAGCTAACCAAATTAACAAACTGGCTTCTTGACACACGAAGCATTTGTTTAAATCGCCTGTCGTCGAATGTGCTGAGAATGTTGGTGCGCCAATCGATGGATTTCGGCACGTTGAAGCATTCTCCTCGACGGCACGAATAAATTGCTACAACATCGTCAACGAAGTCATCCATGACCTCATCAATCTCCGAATCGACTTTGTCTTGCTGGGATACATCTACAAATGTTAAAAGCATGTAATTGAGCAACTAATTAAAACAACAAGCTCTTCTCACCTTCAATATCCTCTATTTCTCTAAGAACTTGGTTTGCTAAAGCATCGCATAGCATATCTTTTACACTTTCAAATGACATTTTCAAGCAGTGACAAAAATTGAAGTAAAACAAATGTAAACAAACAACAGCTGACTGCTCAAGTTTGAAACGATTGTCACACAAAATCCTGTTAATCTTACAATGTTCTATTGCTGTGTGATAGCTCTGTGTGACTTCCAACACGTTCTTGTTTGTATATGTTCACTTTGTAGTTTTGCTCTACCCGAGCCCATAGATGTTAATACTTCAAAAGAGTAAAAGGACCTTTTGTTAAAAAAGTCATGTATTTGAAAATTGTATAGCTGACAATAAATAGTTTTATTAAATAGTTATGATCTTCGTTGTGTTTTTCTAAACGGTATTACTGGCTACGGCTGCTGCAGCTGGCTGTTCCACTAAAACTGGAACTGAATTTAACTCATCTGTTTCTTTTACTGGTTGTTTTTCTGCCGTCTCTGGCTTTGAATCATCATCTGGGACTAGCACCGTAGATGATACGGTAACAGTTTCCTCCTCCTCCTCACCGGCAGCATCAATAACCTGCTCAATTGTTTGCTGTATAAAGTGCTCAAAAAGCTGGAAATATTGCAATGCATTGTTGGTCACCTGCTCTGTGGGCAGCCCACTGGTGACCTTTTTCAGTGCATCGCGTATGAGGACGAGCACTGGCTTACGTGTTGTTGTTGTCCCCTCACTGGAAGTGGAAATTATGGTATTGCTCTCACCATTCTTCTCAACTGCAGCGGTTGCGGTATCAACTTCAGAAGCATCCGTTTTATTTTTAGCTGGAAAGTCTTTTATTAATTCGTGATCCATATCGGCGGGCGCAGCGCTAACAGCAACGCCCAAGATGAGCAAAGCAGCTGTGCAAATTAGCAAAATAAGTAAGGAGTTGACATATCTATTAATTATAAGTTACCAAATGCCATAAAAATGTGTTTAGCCATATTTTATGATTATTATGGGATTAATCCTTGTTTCTGTTACGGGAATGGAGCACAGCTAACTTCTTAAGTTTGTGGTCTTTATGAGCAAATCCAATACTTTGCTTTCGCTTTTTATAGCCATCAAACGACTACGACTTTTGTTGTTGCCCAAAATGAAAGTATAAATGAGGCCCGGTCAGGCACTTACTCATTTGAGTACTGGGCAGCTTTTAAAGCAACGAACTCTCTGCGCTCTTTTCTTTTACCATTTTTGTTTACTTTGCTTATTTCTACACAACAAATGAAACCAAAATTATTTATTCAAAATTCGGTCTCTGGTCACTTTTTTTTCAATAATTTTTTTTGTTGTGCCCTAGCTTTCTACGTTTATCACATTCGTTTATCTAACCCATTAACAGCCATATTCAAGTTCCTTTATTCGCTTGTTGTTATGGTTAAGGGCACACATAAGAGATCTCTGGTTTAACAGAGAGTTTAAATTGAATGATCGAACTTTATTTGTTTTTGATTTGGACAAATAAGTCATTACGTAACAATTGTCAAGTTTGGCTGTCTACGCCTACATACGGGCTCGGAAATCGATTAAAAAAAATAAAAAAAAATAAAAAAAATAAATAAATCCTCATATTTCCCACATCCGTACAGCTAAGGTTACAGAATGCGGTAAAAAGATAGCTGCTGGCGAAATTTCATCAAACATTTTTGTGTCACGCCCACCCATTCCGACATTTTAAATAGTTAACGCCTATTCCTTCGGCAATTTTTCTGCATCAGAACTTAGGATCCCACGCTCACCCAGACCACTCCCATTTCCAACTGGAATGTCTTGCACAGTTTTAGAACTAGAGTCACCAAATTTAGTGGCAATATAGCTGCTAGCATTGAACACAGCGTGCACCCCTGGCGCAGCCATATTTACTCAAAGCAATAAATGATCAAAATTTAAAATAATCATACTATTGATTAGGCTTGGGGAATGCAATTGATCAATCAAATTTCTTAAACTCTTATTTTACACTGATCCCATGATAATAGTAAAAGGGTGTAATGGTTTTGTATGGAACAGGAAGAAAAAGCATCTACGACCCCATAAAGTATATATATTCGAAATAAGCAACATCAGACGAGTTGAAGTACGCAACAATCTCTAAAAGTTTGTTTTAAATGATCGATAACTCACCCGTTTCCGATCTATTGATGTGTTTTTAATCTTTAGCACCAAGATTTTCAAAAATATTGAATATTACTGGATTGCGATTGATATTAACAGCGCATTGGAAATTAAAATGGTAAAACAAATAAATTATTCGGGCTGTCTTGACTAGAACCTTTTTACTTGTTTTGCTTGATTCTTCTTGGCTATAAAAAAGATGTGAAAACTTTCGACTTAGGTTTTAAAAGCACATCTTCCAAACTTAAAGAACCACAACAACAAAAGTATAGATGGTGATCAGATTGGTTGATAATTTGTTATAAGAAGGCAGAGAAGTAGTTGCTGTCAGGAGTTTTGTACCACACATCGATCTTCCAAGCCCAACAAGAAGAATTAAGTATTTTAGCCAATAAAACGAGATCACAAAATCATTCGTAGTGACCTATTTTCGAACCGGCTTTAGAAACAAACTTCTTGTTTATTGGGTGGGCGCAGCGGCCGGCAGTGCAGCCAGTATGTAAGCGTCAAACAGACAACCAGTTTTGAACCAAAGGGAACGTCGCGACGCGTCGTCACTAAAAAAAAATACCAGCTTTGTGTACAAACAGAATCAGAAATAAACACAGCTTTTCAAGATTACCAAGAAAACAGGTAAAGAAAAGGAGAAAGCTGTGAGTGTTACTTAAGACACCGAAATCAGAAAGATGCGATCTAGTTATAGCTGAAACGAGCAGCTGTAAAGATCGAGTTCGCCAAGCAAAACAATCGTTTATTAAGATGAGACCATACCAAGCAATCAGCATTTTGGGTAAGTTTTTGTACTTACTGAAATTGTGGTCAATAGCAAAAAACTCTTATTTTCCCGTCTTAGTGGCCGTCATCATGCTGTTCGCACCTGCCAGCATTGATGCTAAACGTCGCAAGTACAAAGCCGACAATTTGAACAGAGCCAAGACTAAAACAAAATGGTCCAGTTCAACGGAACTGGGAAGTTTAAATACCCAAGTGTCCACCGAAGAGCATGGCTACTATGTGAAGCGCACCTATATGCCACTAGAGGGCACTGATCGCAAGCAACACAGTCCGCCCTACCTAGCCATACCGATCGCCTGGTTTGCTTGTGTGCCCGGAAAAATTGGCTGTCCACTGGTCAGCAATTCAGTAGCCACCAACAGTATTGCGCAAGGTCTAAGCGAGGGTTTCTTCTGCGAAGATGATTGTGTTGACGCCTATGAACCCATCTGCGGCGAGACACCCAGGGAGGTGGCCGTTTTTTACAACAAATGTAAGCTGAATGTGGCTAAGTGCCGCACGCATGGACTATGGACGGATCTACCTTATGAGCAGTGCAAACGTAGATATCCCAAGGAAACCTCCAACACCGATAAGAAGTTCAAGGCATCTCCATATTTTATTGCTGGTCCTGCTGCAGTTGAGCCACAGAAGGAAAACGACAGCAATGAAAGCAGCGAGGAAAAAAAAAACCAAGACAAGCTGTCAAAAAATAGCAAGACCAAAGAACATCTCGGGCACAATTTATTCGAAAGTGTAGTACCATTAGCAGTACCAGTGCCTGTTGTGAAGGTAGTTGAATATATCAACTCACAGCCGGCCAAGAAAGCATCACAGACTCATCAACAAACTGTTGCAATCGGAGATTCGATGGCTAGCAGGGACATAAGAACTGAATCTTCTTTGGTTAAACAGAACAAGCAGGATTAATCTGTGGCAGATAAGACTAAGCTTTAATATATAGTGTCATAAATACCAATGGAATTAAAAACCGAGTAGTTTACCTGGGTAGTTAACCGAGTAGTTAACCTTGGGAAAGTCCAAATCTTCCACAGTTTTAAAACTGTAGCTACCAAACTTGCTAAGTTAGCTTGCGATGCAGAAAGTAAGTAAACAGTAGTAAGTATATATGTAAATGTTTAAGCAAAATACATAAGTCTGATCCTGATTGGTTTGTAATCAAACTAGCTATTACGTGCTAGAGTAAACTTACATACATTTTCGATACCTTTGGTGTTTCTGCACCGATTTCAATATTTCAAAGCAGATATTAAATATTACAAATAAAATATATATTTATTATCAACACGATTTTTATAGAGGAAACCGAAAGTGTTTTCGATAATAATAACAAACTTGTTCTGCCTATGAGTTAGGCGAGCTTCTATTCAACGATGACAAAACTCAATTTTTCGATATTTCTGGTCTGGATGAACATATGTTTAACTTTATGTAGGTTCAACTTCTCATAGTCTCCGAGATCGACGTCATACATACGGACAGACAGACATTAATAGGGCATTTATACTACAGTGAGTTTGCTATCGATATCGTCATCGACGCAAACAAGCAGAATTGGTGTTTACATTGGCACAAAAGTGCGTTATGCGTTATGCGAGAGGTGAACAGCAGCTGCCTTGTTTTGATTTCGCTGATACACAATAATTATATTAAAACAATAATATGAATTCAAGCAACCTTTTGGAATTATTATGTTCAATGGAATGCAAATTAAATAAACAATTCAAATTTAAGCCGCAGTGAATTTATTAAATATTCTTATTTTATTAATACTACCATTATTTTAAATTTTATTGTATATCATCAAGTTGTCATTACTGCCGGCAGTCTCTTATTATGGCCTGGAATTAAGTTAAAATAGGTTAAAAATACATATAATATTTAAAAAAAAAACAATTGCTTACCATTTTGTTGCGACATCTTTTCAATGTATTTGCTATTTATTTTTTGTTATTGTTTGCCGGCAAACTGCTATATTGAATCAGTGGTGATAGTTGAGAACGATATATGTACAAAATGGGCAGTTCCTTTTGAGTCAATCGAATGTATTAGTTACATAAATAGAATACACGCAACTACATCCAAACTAAACTCAACTTTTTGTCACCACTAGGCCCCTATGCTATTTGTATGGGCAAGAAGCTGCTTGTTGCCATTTAATATGAAATATGAAGTTTTGACAGTACGGGCGCTGTACGGGCTTCTGCGTACAGGCCTTAATGCAAAACGCAACAAGCAACCGTAGTGTAAACACCATATAAGACGGACATAGCAATATCGTCTCAGCTTTAGATGCTGATCAAGAAAATACTTTATGGTAGCTGAGATGCTTTACTTTGCCTTGTGCATACTTTGGCTTATAACTATTATACTGTTTCTATCCATTTTAAGGGTGTAACAAAACAAGTAAGAAACCTTTTGTCGAGATAAAAAAAACTGTCACCTTTATTTATTGTTCATATACATAACTGTGTGAGTATTTTCGTGCACGCGCGTTTCTTAACCAAAATCGATGAAATTTTCACAAATGCACTATGGGATAAAAGTCAATTATTTTGTCATTAATGCATTTTATTTTTTTGATAAATAATGTGATGCGGCTTTTATTTTTTGATTCCTTAATAGCAAGATAAAATAAAAATTATCTTACAACATTTTTACGAAGTACCCCTAATATTTTCCGCGCTTTCAAAGTCAGCTGATTCAGTGGTGCTTTGAATTGTAAAAAGTGGCGGGAAAAATTAAACTAATTGCAGCTGGAATTTTAGAGTGATTCCAAATATAAAGTAAAAGTGTAAATATGGAAAAAGCTGGTCTATATATATAATAGTTGTTAATACATGTTTTTTGCTAATTATGTGTAGTTATTGATTTGTCCAATGTGTTACTCGTTTGTATTTTTAGGTGTATACTAACAAACTTACGTGTGTTCCGTGGAGTATTACTTTTGTATAAAAGTTGAATGTTTTTAACAAATTATTGTAGAATCAAATGGTAAGAACTCTTTTTACCCGTTTTTGACCCTTTTCAAAAAATATTACATATTGCAGGTGTTTATAAGTTCAGACATGCCGCGTTGCTTGTGGTTTGGAGCAACAACAAACGTGATGCAGACGCACTCAATAGTTACATATTAGAAACCATTGATGAAAACTGTTTGTGTGAAGACCAAAAAAATTAAAAACCAAAAAAACCTAAGAAACATTACCTTGCTTATTTTTAGAAAGCTTAGTCCAGATTTATTGAAAAATAAAAAAGTTTTTCATATGACAAATCGCATTTTCCGATTGTTCCTATGCGAGCTATATGATATGGTTGATGTCTATGATTTTTGTAGCAATGTAAGTGTTATAAAAAAGCTTAACTGCCAGACTTGGACGTGATAAGTTGGAAAAGAAAAAATATACAAAACCTTTTTTTTTCAAAAGGGGAGATGACACGCCCACTATATAAAAATAAATTTTCTTTGGTTCGCAAAAACGCAAAAAACCAAACCAAAATATCTTGCGTGGCTCCCGAGTTGTTAATTAATACCAGTTTTTTTTGGCAAAATTCCCCATAGTGAAATGGACAATAAAATATCAAATTTTCTAAACACAAAATTATGCAAATATAAGTTTTCATTCAAGTTAACCGGCGCGTGGTAAATGGGAATTTATATTCCAAATCCAAAATCTATTGATTTAAAAAAAAAAAACCTTCTAATTAATAAATATAATTGTTATACACGCTACGCTGTTTATCACGCTTTTTATTTATTCTTTGCAGTCTACTGTGTTTAAAACATAAAACATTAAAACATACCTAAGTTGTGCAAAGTTGTGCTTTTTATTTATTCTTTGCAGTCTACTGTGTTTAAAACATAAAACATTAAAACATACCTAAGTTGTGCAAAGTGTTTATTGTTGTGCATCGTTAAATATTCTAATTATTATATTTTAACTTTTGCAGCGTTGGTTCTGTGTTGTTGTTAGTGTCTGTTTTAGTTATTCTGCAATTCCGCCGCTTATTCGTGCATTCGTTTGTGTGTTTGTTCGCTGCGCATACCCGTGTTTGTGTGTTTGTTCGCTTTAGCGTTATCTGCCTCTTCGTGCTCTCATACCTTTTTTGTTGTTGCTTATCACTCCAAACAAGAAGTATTTGTGTTACGATTTCTCTTAATTTGTTCGTTTGCTCTTAGATCTTCTGTGCGCTGTTATGGTCCGTTCTGTGCTCTCGCAACCTATTTTCGTAAGTTTGACCCCAGTTGCAAATATGTCGTGCTGCAAAAAGCCTTGTTCATTTAAGCAGTCCGACGATTCAGTACAGCCTCTTTTTGTTAATTGCTGGTTGTGTGAGACTTTTATGCATGCTAAATGTGCAGGTATTAATGGGCGTGAGTGTGACAAGATTAATGCTGTAGCCAAAAAGGGCTGTGGTGGCGTCCGTTGGTCATGCCCTGTGCATTGATAAGCAAATTGATTCCTCTAGTATGTATAATTCTGTGAGAAATCAGTTTTTAAAACTAAAAAAGTCGGCAAATATGCTTATGACTGACATTGACTCGAGTTTGGATTTTCTCAATAATTTTAAATTTGAGTCATTGTCTAATCGCCGTTTAGAGTCAGAATTTTTGAATGTTCTTTTAATGTCTGCCCCTTCACCCTCTTCATCTTCATTCATGCCTGGTAATGTGGAACTGTCTCCAATGCTATCCTTGTCTCCAAATCCAAGCGATTGTCTGAATATTTCTCCTGTTGATTCCCCTGTTATTAATACTATTGTTCCGGTTTTGGATCCTGCCCAGATCATCACGATAAATAGTGATATATCTGTCCCGGTACCCCAGCCACCTCCTATTTTAACAGTAGTGGCTCCTCGCAAGCAAGTTTTTGTGTCGCGACTTTCCGCTGAAACTAATTGTGACTCAGTTGCTGCTTATATTGCTAGCAAAACTACAGCAAGTGTTTCTATTACGAAATTTAACTTTTCTTCTCCTCGCGAAATATCTTCTTTTAAAATTAATGTTTCTCAAGATTTGTTTCCAATTATCTGCGATCCCAAATTTTGGCCCCCTCATACGATTGTTCATGAGTTTTTGCCAAAAAAAAAAAGAAATCTGCCTGTACCTGTTAACCTCGAAGCTGTATCCTTTTCAACTAAGAATTCTGTCGATCCAAAAAACTAAATTCTGATGAAATATCTATTATTTATCAGAATGTTAGGGGTCTGGTTTCAAAACTTAAAAACTTGTTTTTGAGTAGCTTTTCACTCCATTCAGATATAATTTGTTTTACTGAAACGTGGTTAAATCCAAGTATATCTAATTGTGAACTTTTTTCAAATACTTTTATTGTCTATAGATCTGATCGACCGTCTCGCCGAGGTGGTGGTGTATTAATTGCTGTGAAAGCTACTCTCCAGTCTGAACTGTTCTGTTTTACTTCTGTTAGTGATGCTGAGATAATCTCTGTTAAAGTAACTCTCCCCTCACATACTGTTTTTATCACTTGCTCCTATATCCCTCCTTCTTCTGATATTCAAGTTTATTTTCAACACCTTACCTATATCAAAGAAGTCTTTACTCATGTCCGTGACAATGATATTTTTATCGTAATGGGTGATTTTAATTTACCCAGCATATTCTGGTTTTCATCCGACAATATAAATTATCTTGTGCCATCTGCCCAGCATGACTTCTTAGAAGCCATGCTTAACCTTCCATTATTTCAGATTAATTCAATTTCTAATTATTTGAGTAGAACTCTCGATCTTGTATTTATTAACAACGACTGTATTGCCAATGTCTCTAGGTCATCGCCTCTGTCTGTCCCAGAGGATGCATATCATCCTACCTTAGAAGTTACATTGTCTGTTAGCAATCCTGTTATGTCTTCTCCTTTAGTGTCTAACTTGCCTCGCCGTTGCTTTCGCAAAGGAAATTACTCATTGTTAAATCATCGTATTCTGGCAACTGATTGGTCTTTTCTATATGATGCGGTTGATATAAATATTGCCCTGAAATTTTTTTATAGCACCTTAGATTCTCTATTGGACGAATTTGTCCCTAACTCTACTCCGTTGTCCGTCTCTTCTAAGCCCCCTTGGTTCACTCTAAGACTATCGTCTTTACAAAATAATAAATCTAAATATTATAAAAAATATAAAAGGTCTGGCTTGAGTGCTGACTTGTCTAAATACATTATAGCCAAGTCAAACTTTCTTCTCCTGAATTCTCAGTGCTATGAGAATTATCTTATTCGTTGCAAACGGCAATTTACGTTAAATCCTAAACAATTTTTTAATTTTGTCAATTCGAAGCAAAAATCTTCCACTTTGCCGTCTTCTTTCATGCTTGGAATGGATAAATCTAGCAATGATAGCGAATCCGAAAATTTTTTTGCTAATTTTTTCCAATCAACGTATTCGTCTGCATCCCCTATTAACATACCTTACCCTTATAAAATTGCTTCTACAAATTCTATTCCTGTCCCTATCATCTCTATGCCCACTCTGCTTTCTACTTTAAATTCGTTAAAGTCTTCTTACTCTTCTGGGCCTGACAATATACCTTGTTGTCTTCTTAAGGAGTGTAGTGCTTCTCTTCTTCGCCCATTGCTTAAGCTTTTTAATCTATTCCTTGAATCTTCTGTCTTTCCATCCCTTTGGAAAGAATCGCTTATTATCCCTCTTCACAAAAAAGGTGGGAAGTCCAATATTGAAAATTATAGGGGCATTGCAAAATTGTCCGCTATCCATAAATTATTTGAAAAAATTATCACTTCGTCTTTGCAACATTTCTTCAAATCAATCTTATCCCCTGCTCAACACGGCTTCGTAAAAAATCGATCAACTATGACCAATTTATTAGAATTCACAACCTTGGTACATGATGCTTTCCTCTCGAAAATGCAAACGGACGTCATTTACACGGACTTCAGCAAAGCTTTCGACTCTGTACACCATGACCTTTTACTTCTTAAGCTTGACCGTATTGGTTTCCCTCCCTCTCTTTTATCTTGGATTTCTTCTTATTTAAAGGGTAGGACACAAAGAGTCCTCCTAAGACGGGCTACCTCTAAACAAGTCCAGGTTACTTCTGGAGTACCACAGGGTAGTCATCTTGGTCCTTTACTCTTTACTCTTTTTATAAATGATCTTCCCTCTGTTTTATCACACTCTCGCATTCTCATGTACGCGGACGATGTGAAACTTATTTTCTCTTATTGTCATTCTCTGAATCATACTTGCTTACAAGATTCAATGCAACTTTGGTGTATTACTAATCAGTTGCTTCTCAATTGTTCTAAATGTATGTTTATGTCTTTCAGCCGTAATAGTCCCTTCATTACCAGATACTCAATTGACAATACACCGTTGCAACATATTTTCACAGTCAAGGACCTTGTTGTTCTTTTTGACTCGAAACTCTCATTCGGCCTTCATATTTATACTATTGTTAATGAAGCCAAAGGTGTTCTCGGTTTCATTAAACGTTGGTCTAAAGAGTTTAACGATCCTTACGTTACGAAAACTCTGTACACTTCTCTTGTCCGCCCTATCTTAGAATACTGCTCTTGTATATGGAGCCCCCAGTATAGAAATAACCAGGATCGTATCGAATCTGTTCAGAAGCAGTTTCTGCTTTTTGCCTAACGAGGCTTAAATTGGGATAGTAATCTTCGCTTGCCTTCATATTCCAGTAGGCTTCTTCTCCTTAGCCTCCCATCGTTAAACAATCGTAGGATAGTCCTTGGTGTTGCCTTCCTGCAAAAGTTGATTGCTGGCGATATAGATTCTTCTTTTCTTTTAAGTCAACTCTGTTTCTCTATTCCTTCCAGACCCACTAGAAACTTTCTTTCTTTTATTTTAAGTTTTCATATTTAAGTTTTTCTTTTCTATTTTATACTAACATCTCTGTTCCTAGTATAGAGTCTTATAATGTCACTGACAATTTAGGCTGTGTAAAGGGGCATAGCTGGCCGGACTGGCAAATAAAACACCCCCATCGGTCGGTGATGTTATTAGACATTTTTGTTTTCTGCTTAGGCTGTTTACTTTATCTATATTATTGTACATTTTTTTTTTATTTTTAACTCTTAAGTTAACTCTAGATTTGTTAACAATTTTGAATAAATAAATAAATAAATATAAAAGTTTTTGTCCTGACTAACTGGCCGACCGACTACTATCAACGCACAGCCCGCGTCGTCATATGACATAGACAAACATCAAATGACATAATATAGGATAGCGATGCTCGAATTTTCAATACTATTTTTCCCATAATTAATTTTGTGATTTGTTTCCATCCAATTTTGTTTATACCTTTATTTTATAATACCAAGCTTATCTGTTATATTTAAGGAAAAATCGCTATATTTTCTTCAACGTGTTCTTAAAAAGTGATAATTGAAATTTCAAAAATCTATTAAGGCCTGTTGTCACATACAACGGAAACCGAAACCGAATTCAGTTAATTTGCAACCGAAACCGAAACAAGAACTTTTGCCTTTATTCGGTTGCTGCCTAACGATTATTTATTTTGTGCTCCTCTGATTTGCGATCAGCTGATTTCTAGAAACGCAGCCAACTTAACGCTGGTCATTTCTGTATGTTTTTTAGGCGTAAGCAATTGATAATTGCAAATATGTCGAAAGTAAAATTAAGTGTGGAGGATGAGGAAAAATTGATAGAGTTCGTAAAATCGAACGAAGCTTTCATAAACGAATGAAAACAAAAAGAAATATTCCGTTCGGTTTCAGTTTCAGTTGTATGTGGCAAGTTGCCACTTTCATCCCACGCAAAATCAGCCACCGACCGAAACCGAAAATCAGTTTCGGTTTCAGTTGTATGCGACAACAAGCCTTTAGAGCGTCGTCACCTGTTAAGAGCGAATATCTAACAAAAGAACTTTGATTTTTTTAATTCAATTTCTCAATCACCGATTTATATGGGGAAACGCAATTCTTGATTTTTAATACGTACAACTGCGAAAGTTATAATAATAATCACCAAGCCACATTTGCTTTCATGCCGAAAAACAAACATCAAAAAACATAAATGTAGAGTAGTTAGTTAGTGTTTGTATTATTTCTTTTGCATGCTGTACCACTTTATCTAAACACAAAATTAAACAAGTGGGAACGTTGCAGTCGGACGTAACCGACTGCGGTATATTCGATACCTGTGGTATCTTCGATACCTACGGCTGCGGCAGGGAAAAGCTGCGATCAAAGATTAGCTTATGCATATCTTTGGGGTTCTTTACCAGCTATCTTCCTAGCAAATTTGTTGACTCTGGCTTAAAAACTCTTTGCAATGGACATAGGTTTATTTTAGCCGCGGACATAGCTGGCCCATTACATTTTGTCTACGGGCGTCCCCATGTATGGGCAAATGGGCCCACTTTTTTTAAATACACATATCAAAAATTGCGAATTTCTTATCATAAATAAAATATTTTGTAAATTTTGATTCACATTAAGTACAATGCTTAAAGGTTGCAAGGTTTTCAGGTTGTTTTAGCCTTTACACATACTATACACTGAACTAATTAGAGCAACCAAGAAAGCTCGAGTCGATAGCACTGTCATTGCTTGTATGTGGGCGATATCTCTGTTAAATAAAAATTAAACATCAAGTAAAATACAAAAAATTTTTATGATTTTATTGTAATTGTTACCATTTGTGTTTCGGAAACAGAAGTGGAAGATTATAGAGTCAAACTTGATTTTCCTAGTTTAGTAGACCGATTATTCAAAATCTAGACTTCGGAAATGGCAATATCAACTTTATGTGGTCGGAGATGTTCCGTTCTGCCTGTTACATATCTTTGCAAAAAACAATTACACCCCTTTTATCCATTTCTAGATTACTTAAGGGGTTATCCCCCGCTTAAACAAAAAATACGTCCTCAAACTTTCAATAAAAAGAAACTTGAGTCACCTGTTTTCAAAAAAGCATTTTGAAAACGGTGACCAAAAGTACTTGAAAACTGAACCGATTTTTTTTTTTAAGTTTTAGACTTATTCATTTTCTAATATATATTTCAATTGCCGTAATCGTTGGGTTCCAGTCCATTGTTTGCATTACATAAATAAATCTCAATATATTATCAAGGGGACATGACTGAACTGGAAACGAATTCGTTATATAGAAAACTTTGTTATACAGAATTTTGTTATATGGAAGTTCTCCATAAGCTTGGAAGCATTACAAAATTTTAAGTAATTATTCAGAAGAGGCCTTTGTTTAGCTAGAGACGCTTTTAACGCACCGGCCAAAACTTCAGAGCCAGTGAAGGCATGGTCACGCCAATGGCAATGCTTGAGATAAGATTAACGCTGTTGTTGTCTAGAATGCGCAATCCGCTCACATGTCGAACACCTTTGCCAGGTGCGTCGACAACTTTGCCCTGCGCATTGACTCCAGAGTACTGCAGCAATCCGCCTAGCACAGAGTCGAGAAGCGAGCCAAACAGTCCAGCCAAGCCACCAAACAATATAATAGGCCACTGAGGCGGACTAACGAGCAGCATTTGAGCTTCAACCGTATAACGAACAACCACAAAATAGCCCAAGCCAACAAGTAAGCCGCCTAGCAGGCTGACCACAACGCCAATGAGCGATACGCCGCCGTTTGTGCCGCGTGGCACACGACGCCAGCTCATAATGGAAATTGGGTCGTTTGTGGAGAGCACACTGCCTATTTCACTGCTCCACGTATCGCCGTTACAGCAGGCAAAGGAACTCATTACAGCAATGCACAGCCAGCTGGAGCGATACTCCTTGCCAAAATCGATTGCACGCTCTCCGCTGCCGCAATCGAGCAGGTAGAGCAGCGCCAGCTGTGTGGCCATTCCGCCATTGCACAGAACTTGCACCCAATTGCGTTGGCCTTCTCCATCTTTGAAGTCAATTTCGAATTTGCGTTTGAGTTGTGCGCGAAATTTGGTAGCACGCGAAGAGCTAAAGAAGAAAACAACCAGGCTGCCAAAGAACGGATGACTTGCTATTGACAGCGTAAACGCGACGATAACTCCTAGGAAGGCACCAGATTTGCTCACGGAGCGGCGACGCAGTGCCACTGTCATCAGGCAGAGCGGCGCCAGCGTGGAAATCAGCCAACGAGTAGGTGGAATAACCATGGGTTCTAGGTTAAAACAGTAAGTATAAAGTTATCAGTAAGTTTGATGAAATGTCTGATTACCTTCATTGCCGTGACGCCAGAAATTCGAAAATGCAACGTTGCCAACCCACATGAACAGTGAGATGGGTACCGACAGCCCACAACATAGCAAAGGCATCCATTCTCTGTTGGCCATGGTGAAAGTACAATTTTATTTAAAGACTAAATAGTGAATAGTGCATTCAAACATGAAAACATAAAGAGAGACAATTTTTTTAAAAGTGTGACCAGCTTTGGTATTTTCTATTATCAATTGAAAATACTGGTTTGATATCAAATTCGCACAACACAGGGTGACTCAAGTAAATCATTTTAAATGTATAAGTTGTAGTCTATTAAGATATTTACTTTACGCTTTCACTTACATAATTGAGTATCCATAATTAAGGCAACGTATTTTAAGATACTGCTCTGAGTTTTGCAATTTTTAAAGTTTATTTTACATTTATTGATTTCACTCAATTAATAAGGCCTTTTTTAAATCATTTGAATATATAAATTTTAAAAATTCTAATATAAAAAATATAAACATGTTCATACATAGATGTTCCAAATAGATTATTTTTGGTGCATGCAAATTTATTTGAAAAGACCTCGGCAATTACTTATTAATGAAAAATTTGCTTCTTGTTGATCTTATCAAACTAGGCTCATGATGATCTTTGAGAGCGTTTTAATTAAAAATACGTCTGTCCTTGAAACTAGCCGCCCATCCAACGATCAAGCCTCTAAATTTATAAACGTATTTATTGTTCTACTTTTGTAGTAACGTACAACTCAACACTGAATTATAATTTAAACACAATTATGATTAATAATTTTTAGAGACAGATAAGACAAATTTCGAGTTTAACATTGGACATTGCTTAAAGAGACTACTAGAGCTGTCTATTGTCAGGGAGGCTCAAAGGTTATCAAGAGAAATTCCGCTTCCGCTAAAAAATTTAGTTATATTTAGTTTAGGTATTTAACTCTGTTTGTTTTTTCTTAATAACAATTGCAGCACAAAGACCACATGCATATTTATTGACACGGCTGCGGGCACACACTTGAACATGTAAAAACAAATTATAGAAAGACCAATAAATATATCAGTATAAACAACTGAGTATCTTTATATTGTTACATTTCCCTAAAATGGGTCAAAAGTCTACTTCATTTGCGACGATTTTGTAACGTAGACGCATTCAATGGGACGCCCCAAGCCAAAGTGATCGATTGACACGATCAAAGTGTTGATATGTAATGGAATATATGTATGTATGTACATATGTCCATATGTACATAGTCTCAAATGAATCGCACTGACAACTTAGAGCTCTAAGTGGTTTGTCTCTGTGCTCTGTGTATGCGTTTGTTTGTGTGGGTATGGGTCATATGTGTACGTGCGATAAGATAGTGCCAGAGCCAGGCGAAACAGCGCCGTGTCTGTGTGTGTGAATGTGAATCCTCCATAAATATTTATGCTGCTGCTACATGCAAATGAATTGATATTGCTTGCTTTCAATGAATTGAACTACAGATCGAGAACTTTACGTTTCTATGCTTTGCCAACGTTACGTTATTCGCAATCCAACAGTTGTCGCATTCGGCTGCATATCGGAACTTTTATTTGGATCCTACACAAAAGTATGTGCAAATGAGTTACATTTTCGTGGAAAACATAATATATACTTACTATAATTTATCAAGGATATGAGAATACCAGTGACACAAATATCTTCTCATAAATAATTATTTCAAACAAGTGAATTATGAGATATGTATATTGCATTACGAACTGTGTCAATCGTATTGGGACAAATACAAATAATATAAATTTAAAACATTAAAAAAGAATCAGTTTAATAATAAATTAGTATATCATTTGAACAGTACAAAAATCAATGATGCAATAAATTTGTACACATTTCTCACTTTCCTAAAACTATCGACTCTCGAATTATAACAAATACACTTAAACTCTTAGCAAAATTTGGCAATCATCAAATTGTGAAAAACATGTACCAGTAAAATGGATTTTTAAAAACTGTTTTATAATAATAATACAGTTGAATTTCCATATAACGAACTTCCGTATAGAAAAGATTTTTAGATAACAAATTAATTACCAAAACACTGTCATTTGGATCGATCAAACCACTTCTTGCAACGATGTTATTTCTGGTCCCCGCGAGATTCGTTAAACGGAAGTTTAACTGTATGTAAAAGTTGATTTCATAGTTTGATCATAAATTTGATCTTAAAATATAAAATCGGTTTACCCGTATTAAGTTTTGGCTAAGGTGTTTCCTTCATTGCAGGTAACGTTTTAAAGGATTGTTAAAAAAAAAACTTACAGCACATGCTATTGCGTCATACTTAAAACTTGGTCGGGCTCAAAAACAATTATACATAGCTCCGAAACCTTCATTATGCTTAATGCTTTTGGTATTTTCGAGCTCATGTTGACAAAGTGTCTTGGCTGATAACCCCTCATGACAGATAATGCGAAAATTGACAACAAACATTTTATGACAATACAGTTTCATTTAATTTTACAGCTAGCTGGTTTTGTCCTTCTCGAGCACGAGTCTCCATTTGACTCAAAATAGATTTATTGAGATGTGGCCCTTAAGATGGGGCATGTTGCTTGGCGTTGTGTTGCTAATATCATACACAAACGGTGCGGCTGTTGTAAGTATCAAGTTCTTTAATAAGATATAATTAAATATGTGAGTTAGTGATGCAGAGATGCAGTGAGATGCAGAAAGAGATGGCTTATGTCACAGCATATTCGAGAAAGTAGAGTTGTTAAATGCACATAAGTTCGGCTCAAATAAAATGAGATAACATTTGATTATTTGATTGTGACCAAGGTCAGTTTCAGAAGCAAAACGTGCTAGATCATTGTTGTTACAAAAATCCTAAACTTTTGTTTTTATGTTCCATAAAGATAAGACTGACATTGAACTTAATTATTTAAAATGAACTGCAGGAATCGTCTATAAATAATGATGCGGAGCTGAATCCCCTCACTGAATTAGAGCGAACTAAAAGAAGTGGCAAAGGCTAGTAAGTTCCTGCATAAACCTTTACTCTAAAGAAACTCTTTCAATATTATAATGCAATTTCAGTGTCAGAGGACAAACACAGTCGCAATACTTAAACTTTGGCAAGCCCGGAGATGATGGTAAGGCTGAAGCGGAAGCCAATGAAGGTGGCTCTAGATCAACTGTCTGTAAGTCTCTTCTAACGAAAGAAACATAATATTTCGAATTACTTATTAGATAATTGCATTGTATAGCTGGTAGTCAAGGCATGGGACAAGCGCAGAGTCAATTCTCCGCAGGAGATTGTATCGACTGCTCTGGGTTTCACGGCGAATACTTACGTGCTGGAGAAGCAGAACTTAATTTAAGCGGTCTCGGTCGCGCCAATATACCTGATGCTATAACAAGTCTACAAGGTAAAAGAAAATAATAATAAAAAAAACTATTCAACATTACATTTGAAGTACGTTTTAATATTGTCAGCTGGATCTGAAGCTCCTGAAGGCCGCCAACCAGGGCTTGGAGCTGGATTCAAAGCCCAACCAGGTACTTACGGTGATATCTATGGCACGCAGCCAAAAACACAAGAACAAATTGGAGGTTATCCAGGAACAGGTGGCTGGCAGCCTCGTAAAAATGCATTAGAACAGCCTGGTGTTGGTGGTAGACAAGCGGGATATCCAAGTCAAGCAGTAATTGGTGGACCTACAGGCACTTTAGGACAATCTGACAACAAAGTAGGTCAGCCTGGCTTCGGAGCCCAGTCAAGAGTTGGTGGACTAATTGGTGGTCAGCCCATTTCTGGCGGAAGTCAGCCGGGGTATGGAATTGAAGGACAGCCTATAATTGGTGGTGCTCAACAGAGATACGAAACTCAACCTGGAGATGGAGGCAGGTCAAGAATCGGTGGTGGATACGGATACAGAATGCAGCCTGAATACGAAACACAAACTGAAACTCGAGGTGGGCAGCCTGGTTACGGAACCCAACCAGGAGACCAGCCCATTATTAACGGTGGTCGTACTGGGTTTGAGACAGTGCCCGGAGCTGGAGAAAAGACTGGTATTAGTGGTATTCACCCTGGATATGGAACACAGCCTGGAGGTGGAGAACAACATAGAGTTGGTGCAGGTCAACCTGGACATGAAACACTGCCTGAAGCTGGAGGACAGTCTGGGATCGGCGTTGGTCAACTTGGATACGGAACACAGCCTGGAGCTAGTGGTCAGCCTGCAGCTGTAGGACTGCCTATCATTGGTAGCGGCCAACATGGATACGAAACCAAGCCTGAATATGGAACACAGCCTGGGGCTGGAGTACAGCATGGAGTTGGTGCTGTTCAACCAGGGTACGGAACACAGCCTGAATATATTGCTCAGCCCGGATCCGGAGGACGGTTTGGAATCGGTGGCGGTCAACAAAAACCTGGAACACAGCTTGAAGGTGGTGGTGGTCAACCTCCATTTGAAACACAGCCTGGAGCTGGAGTACAGCACGGACTTGGTGCTGGTCAACCAGGTTACGGCACACAGCTTGGTCCTGGTCGACAGTTTGGAATCGGCAGTGGTCAGACTGGGTACGGAAACGGAATGCAGCCTGGATACGGAACACAGCATGGAGTTGAAAGACAGCCTGGAGTAAGTGGTGGTCAGCCTGGATACGGTACGCCGCCTGGAGAACAGCCGGGAATTGTCGGTAGTCAACCTGGATTTGGAACACTACCTGGAGCTGGAAGACAGACTGGTATAAGCGGTATTCAACCTGGATATGGAACACAGTCTGGAGGTGGAGTGCTGCACGGTGTTGGTGCAGGTCAACCTGGATACGGAACGCAGCCTGGTGAACAGCCGGGAATTGTCGGTAGTCAACCTGGATTTGGAACAATGCCTGGCGCTGGAAAACAGACTGGATTTGGCAGTATTCAACCCGGATATGGGACGCGGTCTGGAGCGCCCCCACAGCGTGGAGCGGTTGCTGGTGAGCCAGGGTACGGAATACAGCCTGGAACTGGAGGAAGGGTTGGAATCGGTGGTGGTCAACCGCGATACGGAACACAGCCTGAAGTTGGAGTTGGTTACGGAACACAGCCTGGAACTGTGGGACAATTCGGTATTGGAGGTCAGCCTGGATACGGAACTCATGACGGATACAGATCTCCTCCCGAAGCCGGTGGCCAGCCAGGAGTTAGCGGCAGTCAACCAGAATATGGTACCCAGCTTGGAGCTGGTGTGCAGCCAGGGGTTGGCGGTTCTCTGACAGGATACGGAACTAAGCCTAGTTATGAAACGCAAACTGGCTATGGAACGCAACCTGGATTTGGTTTGCAGCCTGAAATTGCCGGTGGTCAGCCCGGATACCGAGCAGAGCAGAAAGCCACTGAGCCGTCTAGATACCAAACACACAGAGCGCAGCCTGGAGCCAGATGGCAGCCGCAAACGGGAGGTGGCCAACAAGGATATTTAGCACAGCCTGGAGGCACTCGGATGCCCATACATGACACACAACATCGATATGGAATTCAGCCTGAAAACAGAGCGCAGCCCGGATCCGGAGGTCAGCTTGGAAAGGAGGTTGGTCAGCCCGGCTATGGCACTCAACCTGGATCTGAAACACAGCCTGAAAGTGGTAGATACCCTATTACTGGCCAAATTCAGCCTGGATATGGTGGCCAGCATGAACACGGAACACAGCCTGTAGTCGCTGCACCGTCTGGATACGGAACACAACCTGGATATGTAACACAGCCTGGAGCTGGAGTACCGTATCGACCTGGTGCTGGTCAACCAGGGTACGCAACACAGCCTGGATCCGGAGGACAGATCGACATTGGTGGGGGTCAACCTGGACTTGCAGCTGGAGGACACCCAGGAATCAGTGGTGGCCAGTCTACATTTGGTTCTCAGCCTGAAATCGGAGGACAACCTGAAATTGGAGGCACCCAGCCCAGATACGGAGCACAGCCTGTTATTAGTGGTGCTCGAACTGATTATACACCTCAAACAGAAACTGGTATTAACCAAATTGCTGGTTATCCTGGAGGTGGTTTTCTTGGAGCTGGTTATCCTGGAGCTAGTTATCCTGGAGCTGGTTATCCTGGACCTGGTGCCGCTCAGTCGGGTACTGCTCCAGAACACAATGTAGTTCACAGTGGTCAACCTAGCTATGGTACCCAACCGGAAGCCGTTGGGCAGCCTGGAGCTAGTGGATCACAACCTACATACGGAACTCAACCTGGAGATGGAGGACAGACTGGTTTTGGAGGACCGAGCGGAATTAGCAGTGCTCACAATGGATATGGAACAAAGCCTTGGATTGCAGGACAGCCTGGAATTGGCAGCGATCAGCCTGTCTACAGTACTCAGACAGGAATTGGTGGTCAACCGGGTATTGGTGTATACGGTACTGAGCTTGGAGCAGCAGGGCAACCTGGTGTTGGTGGTGGCCAATCTACTGCTCCTAGACGTTACCTAAATGATGTATCTGGAGCAGTATCTGGTCTTGTTCCTAGCGGTGGTGTCGGTAAGTTAAAGATAGCACATCACTCAGTTATTTTAATGTCTTGCATTTTACAGTAGCACCTGAGGCTGCTGGCCTTAACAGAGCCGATGACGCCTTCTCGCAAGCAGAGAGTATTATTGGTGATGGCCAAGCATCGGCCAGTGCGCAGGGCAAAAAGAATGGAGGAACTGCTAAAACACAGGTTTCGGGCAGCTACAGTAAGGACAGCTCTTTCAGTGCAAGCGCAATGACATCGGACGCAGATCGTGCAGCAAGTGCACAAGTAACGGGCAATCAAGATGGTGCAATGAGTCAGTCACAAGGGTCAGGCGGTCCCTCTCAATCACAAGCGCAAGTTCAGCTTAATAATAAGGATGGCGGTACGAAAGCTTCATCACAGAGCGGAGGTTTTATACATCAGAGCCAGAGCGAAGTGCAGGCCAATGATAAGGGCGGCTTGGCTGATGCGCAATCCAGCGGACCAGGTCAGACTTCTTCTCAAGCACAAATTGGTTTCCGTCCTGGTCAGGATAACAATGCGGCCACAGCATCGGGTGGCGGACAGGCGTCGGCGCAATCTGGCAGTCATTCGGGTCAGAGCCAGTCTCAGATACACGGCACATCCAGGTAAGGTCAATTGAATTACGTGATTTTTTAAAATAGGCCAACATTTTTGCTTTGCAGCTTCGGTGTCTCCTACCATGGAGCTGCGCAATCTGCATCAGGAACTAAGGAACAGGTGGCAACGTATCGAGAACAGAATAGGGAGCTTTTTAACACAATCAGCCAGTTTGGCAACGCTGGCAACGCGTATGTATTTATTGTTAAGACCATATCAGAAAACTATTTGTACCGCTTATTTTCATATTTCTATATACCACTTCAATTGTAGAGGTAAATATAATTGCATGCTGTTTGTCCGTTTGTCCGTTCTAGTCAGAGACTTGGAACTTTGCAAATACCTCGATTCATATATACGTAGACAAAGTAGCTACGACTAATTGTGGCTGGAATATCGATAAAATCGATAACCAAAAATCTTGAAAACTGCATTTCAAAATTTTTTTGAAATTAACGCTAGTCCCCTAAAATTCCGCATCAAAAATTTAGGATGCCCAGTTGCCCTGACCATTTAAATTCGTAAATGCCGATATCTTCCACAGATTTTGAGCTAGAGTTAGCACAGTCAATAAAAGAAAATTGAATAAACGTTTTTCTTATAGCGATTTAAATTTGAATGCTACGTCTACTGCGACAACAAAAGTTACAAGATTCTATAATTTACGGCTAGGGTAACCAAAATTAAAAGGTTGACTAGTGACAACCTTTTCTTAAGGTGTATCCGCAGTTACACACTATTTTTACCTTTCTCACCTTTGCAAGCAGACTCTTAAGCACCTGTTCAAAGACTGACTGGCTGCAACGTTTTTACTTGTTTTACCTTGAACCCATGAAATGGTTAATGTATGAAACAGACAGCCAAAACACCCCGATCCCATAAATTATATATATTTCTGATCAGCAACAACAACAGAGTCATTAAAGCTATATCCGTCAGCCTGTCTCTCTGTATGTTTTGATGACTCACCCCAAAAAAATAAAGAAATTTTGTTGCATTTAGTATGCAATTTGAAATTGTACCAATTACTCAAGTTATCTATATATATAAAAGAGTTTGTCCTGATTCACGTAGTGTACAAATTCTAAACGAATAGAGCTAGAAGGCTGAAAATGAAACACAATTTTCCATGCAGGTAGTAAGTGAGTCCTAATAATTTAATTTTTATAATTATATTTTGGATAACTCCTTCGAGTACCTCCCATACATTTTGGAGCACTTTTACCCATTCCAAAAACAAAATACATTACCCATTCCACTACTGCCGCCTGATTGTCGCACAAGCTGATGAATAGGTGCATTCACAAATAAGTGAACAATGCGCTTGAAAATAATTTTCAATATTTTATGTACATGTATCTTTTCACACAGTGCATTGTTATTTTTTCAAATTTGTGTTCCTTTGACAAATGATTTACGAACCAAGTAGCGTTTGTTGTTGGTGTTAGTGTTGTTGTTGGGCCCGCACTGCTACTTTTTGTTGGTGTCATTGATTTAAAAAAACAACAACAACATAACAAAACTTGATGCGTCTAGAAATATTTTGCACACCAAAATATATATATTGTGGGGATGGATTTGCCTACTTGCTGCTAATATAACTTAGAAAAAACGTAACACACTTACATTAATAATATACAATTTCGAACAAGCAAAGGCCGTTTACATAAGTTTGTATACAAATCTATGCATGCCTGCGTCGTACGTGTGAACCACGCTCTTCGTCCCAAACTCAAAGAGCCGCTTAACACACACTAAATCAAAGCTAAAGGCTAAAGTACGTGTGAGTTTAGACTATGCAATTCACTTAACTGCAGCCTCGTAGATACATATGTTTTGCTTTGATTCAGTGCGTGCGAAGAAGGCAGCGATACTACCCTCTTTGTTTGACTTGCAGAGCGCGCTTATACATAAGAGAGTGATCCGAAACCATGATACAAAATACCGATAACGCATTGCGCATAAAAAGCTGTTTTACGTGACGTCACATGTGACAGGTTGGGTATGATTTTCATATTGCATATGGCTGTTGATGCTGATCAAGAATATATATACTTTATATGGGGTCGGAGATGCTGTTTTTTGCCTGTTACAAAACAATTATACCCTTTTTTTACCCATTTCAGGGTATAAATATAACTGTGTATGCAAAAGATTTTCGGGTGCTTTGCCTGCTGTGGCCCTGCCACAGTTTTATATGCAGCCGCTGCAGCCACAGTTTCAGCTATCTTCCTTCCAAATTTGGTGTTACTAGCTCAAAGTTTGTTAAAGGTGTGGGAAGGGGGGCTGGGCGCGTTATGGGTGGGTATGGCATGCAAATTATTCCTGAATTGAAGAGCCACAGCCTAAACGAAATGAACTAGAAGGTTGAAATTTTCACACAATATTCCATGCAGGTAGTAAGTGAGTACCTTCCATACATTTTGGAGCACTTTGACCCATTCCAAACACAAAACACATTACTCATTACACTACTGGCGCCTGATTGTCGCACAAGCTGAGGGTTTGATCGCGAGCGAGAATACAAAAACAAAACAAATGCGCAGTGACGCCTTCGCGTTGCACAAGCAAAGTCATAAAAAAAAGGATTGCAAAGGGGTCCGGATGCGGCAGGGGTGTAAGTTGCCGCAAATGTTTTCTGATGCAGATGGGGATGCCACCAGCAATCTTGCTACCTAATTTGGTGACTCTAGCTCAAAATTTGTAAAAGGTTGGGGAAGAGGGGCTGTGGGCGGTATGGGTGGGCCTTGCTCCGAAATATATTTGGGGGTCGCTACTAGTTGTCTTCTTACCCAATTTGGAGACTCTAGCTAAACACTATGAAAGATACACGCATTCCCGTTTTTAACGAAAAGTTGGGGCGGCTGGGGTGGACAAGGGCGGTATGGGTGGGCATGGCATCCAAAGTTTTGATGCAGTTTTTTGGGGATCGTCATTACCCATCTTGGCGCAAAATTTGGTTGCTCCTGCTCAAAAACTAAAGAAGTTATAAGCGTTTCTGATTTAAAATTGCAGGGTGGGCTGGGGGCGGAAGGGGTGGGCGTGGCTCCAAAATTTTTGATGCAATTTTTTCGGGGATGCCAGTAGCTATCTTCCTACCAAGTTTGGTAACTATAACTGTAAGGGAGTGTGGAATAGGTGGATTTATAGATTTTTAGGTATCGACTTTATCGATTTGCCAGCCCCCCAGTTATCGTAGAGCCCCAATCTTTACACTTTATCTGTCCCGGCCATAGATAAAGACATTTTCAAAGTTTCAAGTCTCTAGCTTGAAGGGTGTCGAAAAAAGTTGCGTTCATACGGACGGACGGACAGACACCATGACGGACATTGCACAAACCCGCTATACTCTTTACCTTCGGTATCGAGTATAAAAAAGGACAGAAAACAGGACAAAAATTGTTCTGTGCAATTTTAAGCTTTTAGCATCAAAATGAAGCTTGCACAATTCCGTGAGGTGATAATACACATAAACATAGCTAATACAGCTTCCTGGTGACAAGATTGGGGACAATCGGCCGGCTTAAAACAAACTATGCTTTTTTGTGCGAGGCACAAAGCGTTTTGCATATGTTTTTTTGTTGCCATATACGCGCGAATGTGATCTATTTTGCAGTATGCCTTATTGGTGTCCGCTTCATCGCGACTTATCCCATCTTTAAAATCTGGCTGCTGTAGCAAGCAATCACGAAATTTTTGTTTGTACATATCTTTCGGCATTATTTAACTTTATTTTTCACTTTTGTTGTACTTTAAATTACAAATGATATCGAAAATACATACAAAGTATGTAAAAAAGGATGCCACACCGTTTTAAAAAGATCGCTGTTTTTAATAGATCGGATGCCACACTGTTTTTAAAGAAAACTTTCAAAAAAAGATTGAATTAAACGAATCAAATAAAATCTGAAAAAAGGCCAGATATCCGGATAGGGGATGTTTGATATTTTTTCCAGACAAAGCACTTAAAAACAGGACAGATCTGTCCGAAAAAAGGCCAAATCGGCATCACTGTTGTTGGATCCGCTCTGCTACTTTTTGTTGGTGTCATTGATTTAAAAAAACAACAACTAAGCAAAACTTGGTGCGTCTAGAAAAATTTGAAACACCAGAAAATGTTGTGGGGGTGGATTTCCATACTTGCTTAACTTAGACAAAACGCAAGAACGATAAAACTCAGATCACGCAGTCAGTGGTTTAAACGTTGTAAATTTTTTACTTATTTTGAAGTACATATTTATTTATAATTCTTACTTTAAATTAAGTTGTTAATTTGTTTTGTTTATAATAATAAGTCGACTTTAGACTTAATAATTGAAGCAACATTATATATAGTTGGATAAGGACTACTGAGGAATCCACAATAAAAAGCAAGTGGAAACGTTGCAGTCGGACGCAATCGACTGCGCTATACTCGATACTAGTATTTAAACCGGTAAAAAGAGGCCTGATTGCAAAGGGGTACGGATGCGGCAGGGGTGAAAGCTGCCTCAAAAATTCGGAATCAGATGGGCATGCCACCAGCTATCTTCCTTCCAAATTTGGTGACACTAGCTCAAAGTTTGTTAAAGGTGGGGGAAGAGGGGCTTTGCGCGTTATGGGTGGGCATGGCATCCAAATTATTCCTGCAGATCTTTTTGGGATGTCACTTGCTATCTTCCTACCAAAGGTTGGGGAAGGGTGCTGGGGGCATTTAGCTCAAAAACTATGAAACATACACGCATTCCCGTTTTTAACGAAAAATTGGGGCGGGTAGGGTTGGCTAGGGAAGTATGGGTGGGCGTGGCAACCAAAATTTTTCGGGGATGCCAGTAGCTATCTTCCTACCAAATTTGGTAGCTCTAACTGTAAGGGTGTGCCGAATAGGTGGATTTGTCGATTTTGAGTTTTCGAATTTATCAATTTGCCAGCCCCCCAGTTATTGTAAAGCCCCAATTCGACACTTTAATTTAATATGCCATAGATAAAGAGAATTGGAAAGTTTCAATTCATTAGCTTGAATTGTGTGGAAAAACGTACAGACAGATGGACAGACACCATGACGGACATACTTCCAATATACTCTTTACCTTCGGTATCGAGTATAATGACGCGCCTGATTCTCTACCTCAATGGTGGCGTAGAAAATTGTGAAATATTTTCTAATTTATTTATTTTATATCTTCTGTTGCTAAAATTTCTATAAACAATCCGCGCAGCGAAGTAAGCGGAGCTTTTACTAGTAGTGTATATACCATATGTCTATATGTTGTCTGCAAAGCTAACAAACCGAACATTTTCATTTAGGGTCACGGATCGTGTCGATGCAGTCTTTAGCGGCCCAGCAATCACATCCGAATCAGATAGAATACCCGAGTTGCAAATGAAGTCGTCAAAGACTGGCAAGGAGAAAGGTGACAACAGCGAAAGTAACAAGCTGGATGAACCCAAACACACAATAGCTGAAGACGAAGACGAAGCGGAGGATGATGAAGAGCCGTATGACGAATATGATGAGGACGATTACTACAATGAAAAGCCAGTAAAACTTGAAGAGAGTTCCTTATCGGCTAGCCAAATCAAAAAACAAGATGCCGGTACAGCGCCAAAACCAGCACTGGATCCATTACCGGTTACTTATACTCAATCTTCACCCGCACAAAAGCAGCAGACGGTGGTGACCAATCCGAACGAAGGCCAGTTTAAAGTGGTTCAGAACCAAAATGGTCGTGTCAATTCATATCCTGTGCGCACAACTACGGAGTCTGTACCCAGCGGATTCCGTGGTACAGTCAATGTTGAAAAAAAGTTTCACACAAAAGCACTCGAGATGCACAAAACAGACAAGAATGTAAGCATCAGTGCTGAAGAGGTTGAGGGAAAAGCATCGAGTACGACTGCTCATAGCCCGCGCACGCCAGACAGTTATGTTACAGTAACCAAGTCCGTGACTGGTAGCATGGACAACTCAAAGAACCCGTCGCAGGAGAACAAAAACTTTCAGTCCACATACTACACAAAGTCGTCGACGTGTGGCTATTTTACCTTTACCTGCAACATTGTCTACGGTGCAAATGGACGCAGTAAAATATGTCGCCCCAAAGCGCCTTCAAATGGAAAATGCTAACAAGAAATCCGCTGAATAGGGGCTCAAATTTTAAAGGCATATATGTATGTATGTAACTTCTAACCTGTTTTTATATGCGCGCATTTTTGTAAGCATTTAAGTGTTTGATAATAATAATTTTACGAGTTTTAATGTCATATCCTACATCATACTCAAGTTTCAATTGCAATTTATTTTAAGTAATAGATTTCCCAAAATTATATTAAATATCAACATGGACCACATTGTGTTTGTTTTAATTTACCTTTTGATATATAAATGTAAACAAAGTAAATAAATATAGACCTAAAAATACAATTTTTCTAATTTTATTACTCTCACTGAATTTTAATTTTAATTTATTTGGCGGCTATTTTTTTCTTATATCATTCTTTGGCACTATGTTATGATCCGACTATATTTTCTCAGCACTGTTTCATTATCCAGCTAGAATTTCGGTTACCCTGGGATGAATACGTCCTCGATACAGCGTGGGCCGCTAAGCCCAAGTTTATATTTTTACGAAAAACTATCAACTAAAGGACTGGCAGCTGCTCTACAGGCAAAACTTTACGCAATCGGACAATTTTAAATAAACAAGGTTAACAGATTGTATTATTTAGACCCAATGTGCCTTCCCTGGGTGCATGCAATTTCGCCCAGTGCAATAACGCCTGATCGCGATGTTAACTAACACCTGCAAATACGAAAAAATTATTCAATAAAAAAATAATATATTAATTTGGAATTTGGAATATCAAAAAAATTTTTTTTCAATGTTTCGTGTTTATATTATATTAAAAATAAAATAAAATAAACTGAAATATCGTTATTTACATTTTTGTTGCTTTTAATAATGAAGAGTTTACAAAAAAAAACACTTAAAACCTATTTAAACTCGCCCGATTTTTATAATACAAATTTTTTTTTGTGCGCCAAACTTTAATGAATTTACGATGTAGGGGATTCTACGATTACTCCGGCGACAAGGCCTGAAGATTGATTCTTGTAGAACTCGAAAAAAAGGAAAATTATAAGTAATACAAATCATTTAAAATGTCGCAGGCAAAATTTTTTGGCAGCGGCGCTCTTTTTCTACCTCGTCTAATTCTTTTGCGCGCTCATTTTTTCTCTTCATACAAATTCTTGGAAAACACCATTAATAATTTAGAGAAAAAAAACAAGTTATTTAGAGGAAGAACTATATCCACCTTTGCACAATTTGCCCACAAAAATATTGTTTGTTCGTTTTAACTTAACTTTATTAATTAGTTGCACCGGCTGTTATTTATGCGTCTGTTTGCATGTGATAATCGAACGAGAGTGATCTGAGCCGATTTTACAAGAGACGTACAAAAGGTGTAAAGCATACAATGGATTATTCTCACATTTCGTTTTGGTTAAGAGAGCGCATGATCTTTTAAATGTGCTAACATACGAGCTGTAAGAGCATGAATTATGATAACATAGAATATGATAAGAGCAAGCAAGCATTAGCGGAAGGCATTTACATTTAATACTTACTATTTAAATAATAACAAGTTGTTAAAAAAAAAACAAATTATTTGTCGGAACTCACCAAAGCTTGTTCAACAATATTGGCACTCTTTTTCTACCAACGCACTCTTTTTCTAATTGTTTAGAAAAATATTGTAAAGCCTACGCACTATGGGTAATTTGACCAGTTTTTGTGGCCTAAACCCATTTTTTGAAAGTCGTTTAATTAACATTTTGTTGGTGGCTTTACATAGTACAATGATTGAGCTTTAATGTTACATACCACAAATTTTAACAGAGGCCTCCACTGTTAAACACAGCTGTTCTAACAGAAGAGCGCGCGCAGCTAACTTAACAAAAATTGCGCAACAAAGAACATAATAAATAAAAGTAAATTTACACTTTAAAATTGAAAACAACCAAATGGCTTTCGATGGTGGGTGGTTTGTACATTGTGTTTGCGAAATTAGAATATAGATTGTGCTTTTCTTGTCCCCGTATTTGTCTTTACTGTAAGTTGCCTGAAATGAAAAATTTTAAAACGAAAACTGAACTTTGAATAGACTAGCAAAGTGAGTCCCACCTAGTCCCACCTTAAAATAAAAACAGTGTTTTAGAGTGTTTCATTACCTTTAAAATGAGTGTAGTCTTAACTTCCATTTTTCTTTTAACCACAACCAGAGATATTTCGATTTACAGATCATAACCTTAAATTTGATAATGCGACGTTGTTTGCAAAATGGACTGCAGTGAGTGGAAAATTGCAAAAAGAGGTTGAAATTTTTAACTGTTTTGTGGCGAAAGTTCCAAAAACGTGTTCTTCCACAACCAAAAGAGTTATCAAAGAAAAATCAAAATCATTTACATACCATTTGTCTGCTAAGTGGAATAAATGCAGAGGAAATTTGGCTTACTTCCGAAACAGATTTGCAGATTGGTTAAGCTCGGAAACAATTATACTTACTTATCAATGCAAAATGTAAGCCGGTTGGACGACCTTCTCTGCACTTTAGTAAAAAAAGCCGTAAGGCGCGTCGCAAACAAGCTGCAGATCTTGCAATAGCAGAGGGAGGGAATATTAGCTTATTGATTCAAGCAGCAAGCGTGGCTGCGAAAAAAAAGAAAGGCCGACCTAGCTTTCGTTTTAAAATTGCTTTCTTTATGCCCTGAAAAAGCAAGATCAATTCGCCAGACATTGGCACAGCCAGTAATAAAGCCGAAAAAGATACCAAAAATTGAAGTTTGTTAAGTAAAGAAAAATGGATCTCTTGGCTTAAATAAAAATTTAATTTTCTTTTTCGTAGACATTCGTAGTATTAAAATAAATAAAACTAAGATGTTGATAAATATAAAAACGAAAAAAAAGATGTCATTAATTTTTTACTAAGCGGTTCTATGGGAGCTATTTGATATAGTGGGCCGATGTTTATAACTTTTACCCAAAATGTAAGAAACATAAATATACTTATTTTCAGAAAGTTTAAGCCAAATATCTTCAAAAACAAAAATGTTTTCATACGAGAAATCACATTTTTACCAATTGTTACTATGGGAGCTATACGATATAGTTGACCCATGACGCTTTTTTTTTGCAACATAAAAACCGCCAAGTTTGGTCGTGATAGGTTGACAAACATAGAAAATACAAAACCTATCTTTTGTAAAAGGGGTGGTGACACGCCCATTTTGTACAAATATTTTCCTTTGGTTATTAAAAACTCAAAGCAAAAAACCAAATCAAAACATCTTGCTTCGTTCTTGAGTTATTAATGCCACAAAAACTGGTCATATTACCCATAGTGCATAGTGCTACGGTTCGCTAATAATTAGGCTTGTTGATAATATATCAAAATATCAATATATCGATATTTTTTACAAAAAAATAAATATTTTTATCGAAATATTTTTTTCACTGATATATCGCATATCGATATTATTTGGAAATATATTTTTAGATATTGTGGCTGGTCACACTACACATCAAAATCTTAAAAAGAAAAGATGAGCGCAAAGAGCTTCTACACGAACATAGATGCACATAATGCCACGTGCAGCCTTTGTGCAAAAATAATTAAATCAAGTGGTAACACCACTAATCTCCTGTCACATTTGAGGAACAAGCACCCGGAAGCTTATTCAACATGTGTTAAGGTAAGAAAAATGTAATGCCTAGGCCTTTGGCCCTAGGCCGCGTGATATTTTCCGCGTCAAAATCGCAAGTGTGATCACACTCGCCAATTTATTCGCGGTATAATCGCAGCAAATATTGCCGCTGCCGCTGCGGATTATTCGCTCTGGTGTGCGCGATGCTTAAATTCGTTAGGTAAATACATTGCTGGTGGTGCGAGTGTGCATTAGTACCCATCACTGAGTTCTAGGCATATCGCTAGTCTGGCACCGGGCCCGCGTACTGCAGGATAGGCCTCTATATTCCTATGTATGTGTGTGTACGTGTACGTGTATGTTCCGCCAAATACAAACTTTTCAGATGACATGGAAAATACAGAAATAAAACTATTTTAAAATTGACCACTCGCTAGCTGGGAGACAGATCCCTTTGGAAATCCCAGGAAAAAACTTTACCGAAGTTATCAAAATTGGCTATGAGTTTCCTTATAACACCAGGAAGCTCGGTTCCTTCAGAGCGACTGGCCTCCGCCATAAAATGCGTTGTCTGCGACACGCGAAGCCGCATGACGGACATTCATATAAAACAAAAAGTTTTTTGGAAATCCTTAAAAAAATAATTTTGGAGGTAAAATTATGTTATGTCATTTTTCTAGAAAATTTTAATTTTTCGTTTAAAAAATGAAATGAAGTCTTAAGTTTTTTCTTGTATTCTTACTGTAATGGAAAAAAGTTTATTGTTTTATTTTTAGTTAATAAAAAGCTCAAAAAAATTATAATGCATTTCAAGTTAATGTTATTTTGGCGGGTCTAATAGCCTCTTTCCATTGCCCAGTTACTGTTAACTTAACAGTCAGTTACGAAAGTTGTTTCCATTGCACTGTAACACTGAACCTCAGTTAATGAATCAGCTGTTCGGTTTGTTTTGTTTTGGTTTGTAATAGCTAAAATTACGAATTAATCATGGAGCGAAATTCATTATTGCAAATTTGTAGTGCATTATTGTCAGTTTGATTGACATACATGCTATTTCTACAACCTGATTTTCTTATTATGAAGGAGCAATGTAATTTTAAAGAAACATTGGCCACGAACATTGCAAATATGTAGCAGAAAACGAAAGTGTCCATCTGAGTGGTCATTTTTAAGTTAAAATTAAATTGCAAGCATATTTGAAAACAGTATAATATCTCTATATTTATGTTGTAAATAGCCAAGTTTTGGGAGCTGGATGTGCCACAAAATAGTGATGCGTTTTTCATGGAGAATTTCCATCCACGTCCCACATTCCCGCCCTGGGAGTTTCTCTGCATTACCCTGAAACAAGTTCTCCATGCCTTGCTCTCAAATTACGTATTTTGTCCGTAAATACATCTAAAAAAGAAGTATATTAATTATTTTAAAAATATAATTCATAATTGCGCTCTCCTTTTCAACGTTCAATCAGCTGTTTTGTGACTTTTTCGATGAAACATCGCGATGTTTTATCGAACAAGTGTTCAAATGAACTGGTTTCTCTTCAGTTATGCTTCAGTTAATATTTACGGTCAGTTTTACTTCAGTTAATTACTTATGGGAGAATACATGCAAACTGAACCTCAGTTACTGTTAACTCACTGTTAAATGAATAACTGAGCAGTGGAAATAGGCTATAAGATTTTTATGCTTAAATATAAGAAAAGATCAAAAATATCAGATATATCGATATATTTTGGTGATAAATATTGCAAATCTCCGGTGATATTTTTAAAAAATGATAATAATCGATACGATATTTTTTACATATTTTCATTTTAACAAACGCACCAGCAAGTGCAACGTAATCGCAGCTTACGCTTTCCGTTGTCGCTGTCGTTTGCTGGCCAAATCGCCGTTAGCCAATGGTGATTGACTTTAATTTTCGGTTTTTTTGCCTAATTTCGTGTGCCTATTCGTTCGCAAGTGCTTGCTATTTAGTGCAGCTGTTGTCAAGTGCGTTTGACTGCACATACATTCTAATACAAACACATTCAATCTTGGTTTTTGCTTTACGTGTTGCTGAAAGTTGAGTGAGAACGATGGCACATAATGAGACAAATCTAAATAGTGAAACTAAAGCAGAGTTTTTAAAACGGAAAGTTCAATCGATGTATAGCCGTTGTTTGTAGTGGAGGATCCAAAAGATGAGTAATGCGGATGTAGTTGGGTTTTTGTAGTGTATTGTGTATTTGTAGTATATAGCAGTTGCACTTCGTGTGCGTAGTGAGTATTATACAAGACTAATATTATGTACATATGTAGGAAAAGCCTGTCTTCAGTCTATGTTAGACCACTGTAAAGTTAACATTAACAGTAAAAATGAAGTGAATTATAAACTCAAGACAAGCCAGAAATCATGGTTCTGTGTCAATTAGATACACAAGAATTCTGGCATCAACAGCCGTCTTCAAAAGATTTCAAGTGAATTAAGTTCCCAGCAATTAAGCCAAATGCCCGACGAGCAGTTGGAAGTGAGTTTAGAACTTATTGATAAGAGTGAATCGGCATTTGAGCTAACTCATGAAAATCTTGAGGAGGCAAACTTTGATGAAATCGGTAGCCAGTTAAGCGACAGCTTTGAGGAGCTTATTATTTCGATAAAATCAAATATACGCCGCGAATTAAATAAACGTGCGCATCAAAAGCAAGCTTGTTCTACAGTGCGAGGTGATGCATTAATGCCACAGTAGGCGCATAATAATGCATTCACGAAACGCATTTGTTTACCTGAACTCAAGTTGCCCGAGTTTAGTGGCGGCTACACTGAATATTCAGACTTCATGTCAATGTTTTCAACCATTATTGATCATGATACCCCGTTGTCAGACATCGAGAAGCTGCAGCATCTGCGGACGTGTTTGAAGGGAGCAGCGTTGGATACTATCAGATCTCTGGAAATCAGCAATGCTAACTATGCAGTGGCAAAAGAATTGTTGCATAAACGATTTAATAATAAACGTTTAACATTTAACAAGGTAGAATCGGCGTCGTCAGTGAAGCTGCTGGAGATTTCGGATGTTATCAATGCAAATCTTCGTGCATTGAAATCTTTGGGCACTGTCAAGCAAATCGCTGACAGCATCATCGTGCACTCAATCTTGCAGAAGCTGGACAAGGTTACACAGGCCAAGTGGGAAGAAACAGCATCAAGTGATGAGATTCCAACATGTGACAATTCACAACTTTTCTGGAGAGGCGCTGCTTAAAAATGGAAAATGTGGAGCATGCAACTGAATGGTATGCAGTAAATTCTCAGGTGAGACAGAACAAAAAGACTAACCAAAGTAGAAGCTCTTTAATTGCCACTAACTCATCAGCAAATGATTGCGTCTTTTGCCATAACGCAAGCCACTCAATTTACTCGTGCCCACAATTTGCGAATCTATCGCCCCAGAACCGTCTTAAAGAAGCTAAGAGACTATCACTTTGCCTAAACTGTTTAAAAAAGGGACGTCAGCTCCGAAATTGTAGTTCATCTGCCTGCCGCACATGTGGCAGCAAACATCATACCTTATTACATCTGAACTCGCAATCGACCGTGCCGCGAACCCAATGCGCTGCGAATGCTTCACTTACTGCTACTCAAAATGAAACATCGGTTAGCAGCCAATCTGTTCCGCCGCACTCTACCTCTGTGTTAGCTCAACAACGAAACCCAGATATTGTTCTTGCCACTGCTGTTGTCAATATAAGGAATCGCTCTGGCCAATGGGTGCCATGCCGTGCATTGCTCGATTCTGGGTCGCAATTGCACATAATTACAGCATTTTTAGCTCATCAATTGCAACTTAGGCGAACCAAATCAACAGCTATTGTTACCGGATTAGGCCAAACCAACTTTTGCTCAGAAGGATTCTCAGTTGATGTGCATTTAAAATCTTTAAATTCGGAATATCAAACAAACATCACAGTTTTAGTAGCTCCAGCAATAACTGAATATACCCGAAAATATTCGCCTGGCAGATCCAGAATTTTATAGATCGCGTAAGATAGACTTGCTGATTGGAGCAGGCTTATTCTTCAAAATCCTTTGTGTAAGCCAAATCAAGTTGTCTGCTGATCTTCCACTTCTCCAGAAAACTCGGTTTGGATGGATAGTCTCCGGTAGGAAATTTTGCTAGCTAGTCAATCTACTGAAAGCACCAATATAGAATCTGACACTAAGATGGACGAGGTTGTGCGCCGTTTTTATGAGATAGAAGGTTTCGAACAGTCTTGCCACGGTTACACGAAGGAAGAACAGGATTGCGAGGATCATTTTGTTGCCAATTTTTTGCGCTTGCCTACAGGCGAATACTCTGTCCGTCTACCTATGAAAACTAGTTTGGATATACTAGGAGATTGTGACCAGCAAGCATATCGACGCTTTCTTAACCTAGAGAGAAAGCTCGAACGTCATCCTGAGCTCAAGGCTCAATACTCGGCATTTATTGCTGAATACTTATCGCTACAACATATGTCACTGGTTCCAGAAAATTCCCTAAGTCTCTGCAAATATTTTTTGCCACATCATTGCGTTCTTAAGGAGGAAAGTACATCAACAAAACTTCGTGTTGTTTTCGACGGGTCTGCTAGTTCATTATCAGGATATTCCTTAAACGAGCTGCTTATGGCAGGTCCAACATTACAGCCCAAGCTTCTTAACACTTTGCTGCAGTTTAGAACGTTTCCAGTAGCTTTAACCGGGGACATCTGTAAAATGTACCGTTGCGTCAGGATGGATGAATCTGACAGCTACTTGCTGTGCATCTTGTGGCGAGACTCAGCGCAGCAAAGGATGCAAGTTCACGAGCTGCATCATTTCTGTCGGTTCGTGCCATGCAGCAGCTTGCATTTGACGAGCAGGAATCGTTTCCCATTGGTTCAAAAATAATCAAAAGAGATTTCTTCGTTGATGATTTGATCACTGCACTATGGGTAAAAAACCCGTTTTTGGTGCATAAACTCTAGTTAATAAGATATTGACTTGCAATTGTTTTTGGGGTATTACTTGAAGTTAAATAAAATTTTGGTTTTTGTTTTTTTGGTTCAATAAGTTTTGCAAGGAAACTTTGGCTTCATTTTCGGTCCATACTATTCCAGCAGGTCTACATTTTAATTTCTGCTGAGCTATTTTTGAATAAGACGGGTAAATATCGCAGCCATGTTGCTTATTAAGTTGTTTAACATTTATGTATGCTTAGTTAAACCATTTAAACCAAACTCGTATGTTGCTAGATAAACGCTATTTTTGCGAAAAGGAGCAAAAAGGAGCAAAAGTGGTTGGTTGTATGATAACAAGGATACTTTTGTCGTTAACTTCTCGTTCTTACTCTTTTGCTAGTCTGTGCTAATGACAAGTAATACTCCACAAAACACAAACACAATTGTTAGTTCAAATCTATAAAGATACACATATAAAACAGTTCACAGTTGGACAACAAGACAAATTAATGAAAACATGTAAATTAGTTTACATTAATAAATACCTTCACAAGGAATTTCCATTTTCAGAATTAAGAAATTTATGTTTGGCGCATCAAAACAATTACACAAAGTTTGCAAATTTTTCGTGCCAATTTTACCACATTGCAGTCTGTCAAACAGTTGACTTTGCTGCTGTGGCAACACGACAGGGTTGCCACCTAAAATTTTTGGATGGTAATTTTTTTCAAATAAAGGTATCTAGTTTCGATTAGAATGGTCCATTTCTAAAAATTAATTCAAAAAATTAATAGGTTTATGCACCAAAATCGGGTTTTTTACCCATAGTGCACTGGTGGCAACTCTGCTTCTGAAGTGCTGGATGTATTGGGCCAAGTTTCGGGTTTACTGGATCGTGGCAAATTTAAAATTCGAAAGTGGTGCTCAAACGACTCATCTGTGCTGCAAAAAATACCAGATTCGGATAAGGACTCATTTCTTAAGTTTGATGATGGCAGTGAAATTACAAAAACGCTTGGCCTCGCATGGGATCCTATGTCTGACACTCTGCTCTTCTCATTTTCGCCAATTCGGTCTCCTCTGAAGCCAACTAAACGATCTGTTCTGTCTGCAATCGCTCGATTTTATAACCCTCTCGGCCTTATATGCCCGGTCATTACAAAGGCTAAACTCTTTTTGCAGAAGCTCTGGAGAGAAAAGGTGGATTGGGATGAAAGTCTACCTGCAGCACTTAACTCATCGTGGCTTAGTTTGTCGTCTGATATTGGCAGCGCGCAACAATTGAAGTTTCCACGGTTGGCTCAGCTGCCCAAGGGCGCTATAGGCGTACATGGATTCTGCGACGCCTCCATAGAAGCGTATGGTGGATCCATCTATATTGTCTCTATGACTCAGGGAAGGCGAGAAGTGCATCTTTTTTGTGCAAAATCTCGTTTTGCTCCGTTAAAAACCCTTACGGTGCCAAAGTTGGAGCTATGTGGGGCAGTTTTGCTGGCACAACTTATGCGAGAAATTAAGCAAATGGACTTGTTCCATTGCCCTTTTTATTTTTGGTCTGCTTCTGCAGTAGTTTTATCATGGATACGAGATGAACCCTCACGATTTCAAATATTCGCATCTAATCGAATTTCTTTAATCCAAGATATTACTGCCGGCATGGAATGGCGCTATGTGCCCATCAAAGTCAACCCTGCTGACGTTTTATCCCGAGGAGCGTTTCCTAGTGAACTGGTAGACTCATCGCTCTGGGCTCATGGTCCAGAGTTTCTCACAACGGACAAAAATGAATGGCCAGAATCCTGTCTCGCCATTAAGTCACTGCCAGAAATGAAGAAAAGGGTTCTCATTGCGACTGTCAATACCGAAGATCTTGCTGCAAACTGCAAATATGCTAACTCCTGGGAAAAACTCAAACATGTATTTTCCTACGTACACAAGTTTTGTCATCGCATCAAGCACCCTGGACTCATCGGAGATGATGTGCGCCGAGGTGAACGAATGCTGATTCGTTGCATTCAAATGTCGCATTTGTCTGAGGACTACAGCCATTTAAAGAACGGTCTTCAGGTCCCTTTGTTGATGGCAATGGACTGTTCGTGTTGGTGGTCGTTTAAAGAATTCGGCTTTAAACTTTAAGGCTCAGCACCCTGCAATACTACCAAGACAGCATCCAGTAACTCGCGCAATAATGCATTATCATCGCAGCACTTTGCATTCTGGACCTCGCTCGCTTCTTGCACACATTCGACTGCAGTACTGGCCCATTGGAGGACGCAAGACAGTCTCATTAGTTGTGGCCAAATGCACGATGTGTTTTCGAGCCAAACCACGCTTGGCTGAGCATATCATGGCTGATTTACCCAAGGATCTAGTGACTGGAGCGCACGCGTTTCCTGTAACGGGCATCGACTTCTGCGGCCCATTTTTCTACAAAAACGATGTTCGGAATCGCGCAGCTGTAAAATGCTACGTCTGCGCTTTTATATGCTTCGCAACGAAGGCTGTGCATCTCGAGCTTGTGAGCGATTTGTTCACAGGAGCATTTTTATGCGCACTAAGGCGGTTTATACTAACTCGTGGTAAGCCGTTTCGCATATGGTCGGATAATGCCACTAACTTCGTTGGCGCCAAGAACGAGTTGGCGGATTTACGGCAGTTGTTCCTGAGCAGCGTTTGCTCAGCAGGCGGTCAACGACTTCTGCTTGCTTGACAACATTGAATGACGTTTTATTCCACCACGATCGCCCCACTTTGACGGTATTTGGGAGGCAGCAGTTAAGACGGCAAAGCATCACTTTTTAGTTCCCATTTCAGAAAATCCTGCAGACCTCGTTGTGTTGACACCAGCACATTTTCTGGGTACAGCTCCACTGGCCTTGTTTCCCGAGCCTGATCTCACAGGGCTTAACCTCAATCGATTGGATCGCTGGCAGAGAATCTCTTATTACCAGCAAATTTTCTGGGCCGTTGGCGAGAGGAATATCTGACGCTCCTAAATCAACGCTCAAAATGGCGTACACCTCAGGCCAATCTGTGCGTCAACGATGTGGTTTTTGTCAAAGACGAGAACCTACCTCCGCTCAAGTGGCCATTTTCAAGAGTCATCGAGCTGACAACTGGAGATGATGGCGTGGCACGTGTAGTTACGCTCAGGACTGCCACCGGAACAACTAAGCGGGCTGTTCGAAAGCTGTGCGTCCTACCCAAACAGGATGTTGTTGAAAGCCGTAGTCCTTCAACGGGGGGACTATGTTTGGCTATGCAGCCAAATAGCAGCAGCAACAGCTGCTCTTATACATATAGTTAGAATGTTAACTGCTCCAACAACAACCAAACTCTTTGTTATGTTTCTTTGAATTGCATGCTCATTCTATGTTAACCGCTTGTGAATTATCTTGCTTTGCATGCCCTTTTGTATTCGGCGTTGCAGCAGCCAAAATTAGTTATGTTACGATCGCTTAACAGCCAACTCGCTTTTGTTCGTTATCGCTGCGCATCGATCATTTCGGATCGACTTGCCAAAAACATTGTTTGTTAACTAGCAGAGGCAATTCCGAGCTTGCCTGCAGATTTATAAACCAATAAACTAATTTAAGAATAGTTATATGCCCTAGCTGGCTAAATATACTATTAATCAAGGAAAACAAAATTGTTTGTTTTTTCGTTATTCTACGGCTAGTGAAAAAGCTCCCTAGCCCAACACTAATAAAAATGCTATAACTATATATACTAGAGTTGTGTCGTTTCGTTCAGAATAAGTTCATATGAACGGGTCATCGAAATGAACGAATGAACTTATTCAGTAATTTGTGAACGATATCGTTCATTTTTTTTGGCGGCAATCTGAATATGGTTAAATTTTATTATTGTTCAATTTTCCCAAAATAAAATGTCCAAGAGGAAACGTAGTGAGGTTTGGAATCATTTTATTGGAAGTGAGGGTGGAAAGACCGGCAAGTGCATTTACTGCAAATCCGTGCTGAGCATAGCTGGCGGTTCTCAAAGCAATTTGACGCGCCACTCAATTCAGGAAACCTCTGAAGCTGATCCAGCACCAGCAATTGAGGCTGAGGCAAGTCCCTTGATTGTTAATGGTTGCTGGTCAACAAATGATTACAAATTTTATCAGGCGACCACCAACTGGCAGAAAAGTTGACCAAAGTGATAGGTAGGTGCTTAAGATGATAGCAAACATGCAAAGCGCGCACATAAATGAGCAACAACAAAGGAGCATGATCGGAGCGAGATTTCAAATTATCTAATTATCATAAGAGTGACGCGCGCGCTCTGATTAGTTTTAAGCGGCTCTTTGAGTTTGGGAAGAAGAGCGTGGTTCACACGTACGACGCAGGCATGCATAGATTTGTATACAAACTTATGTGAACGGGCAAATCCATCCACACAATATATGTATTTTGGTGTGCAAAATTTTTCTAGATGCACCAAGTTTTGTTTTGTTGTTGTTGTTTTTTTAAATCAACGACACCAACAAAAAGTATCAGTGCGGGCCCAACAACAACACTAACACCAACAACAAACGCTACTTGGGTCGTAAATCAATTGTCAAAAACACACAAATTTGAAAAAATAACAATGTGTACTGTGCGAAAAGATACATGTACATAAAATAATGAAAATTATGTTCAAGCGCATTGTTCACTTATATGTGAATGCACTTATTCATTAAGAAGCGAAAATCCGTTTCTTTTTTGCGAGTGTACAAACCTTTTTTTATGACTTTGCTTGTGCGACGCGAAGGCGTCACTGCGCATTTGTTTTGTTTTTGTATTCTCGCTCGCGATCAAACCTTCAGCTTGTGCGACAATCAGGCGGCAGTAGTGGAATGGGTAATGTGTTTTGTTTTGGGAATGGGTAAAAGTGCTCCAAAATGTATGGGAGGTACTCGAAGGAGTTGTCCAAAATAAAATTCCTTTCTTAGGACTCACCTGCATGGAAAATTGTGTGAAAATTTCAGCCTTCTAGCTCTTTTCGTTTAGGCTGTGGCTCGTCCATTCTTAACAGGAAAAACTCTTTTATATATACTTATAGATAAAAAATTATAATAAGTAAATTATTAGAATTAGTAAAATTATAGTACACATGTTACAAATTTAAAAAAAATCAATAAGAATTTCAGACCCTTGTTTGTGGGCTGATCGCCTGTAACTTCATGCTTATGAGCGTGTGTATGCTGCTTTTGGTTTTTTGGTCCACAAATCAAACAAAAAGTATTTTATCCTGCTTTGATAGCAGCTCCCGTTTTCGCCCAAAATGCTACTTAAAGTTAAATTGTTCCATTACAATATGATTAGCAATAATTTTTATAGAAAATAATTTTGTAACATTTGCACATTTATTGCGCTTTAAAATCAGCACATTTCATGTGACAAGCCGATTACATTACACTATCGTTGAAAAACACGATGCTATCGATAGCTAGTACATCGATACTAAAACACATGCAGTAAATTGGGATGGGTATCGCCAGCGTAAGTATCGGTATCGTGGGATCGATACGAATTGGACCACACCGATACTTGGTGTCGATATTATCGTGGTATCGATATATAGCGTTTTTTTCTTTCCAAATTAAAATGCACAAAAAAATTAACTCAGATATCGTATATTCAATTTTAAAACATTTCCAATTTTTTGTTGTGGGATTTTCGCCAAATAAATGCGTTGCAGTAGTTGTTCCGCCGTTAGACGCGAGCCACAATCGTCCCTTATTCGTCCTGCAATCGAAAAAAATCGCTCGTGTTACTGAAGTTGCCATGATGGGCAAATAAATTTGTGCCATTTTAAAGATTTGGGGATACGATGGTTTCAAACACATCAAATGAATTTACCGATCTTGGCGATCGAATTTGATTGGCAAATGATTTGATTTCAGACTTGGCAGTAATGGTTAAATCGTCGACGATGTGATGCGTCGACGATTCCTTGAGTATAGACTAGCAAAATATCGTAATCGATAATATCGTCCAACACTAGTATCGCCGATATCGTATCAACGATTCTGCGATATAAAAGACGATAGCTCCAGTATCGTATCGATACCTGCCATCCCTACTAGTAAATCTTTCGAGTCGGCGTTTTGTTTTTAGTTGCCAAGCAACGAAACATAAGAAAATCATTTTATTTATTGAATCATTCTAAACCAGGCGGCCAAGGAACATTCAGGAAGATCTAAAAATTCCATTTTGCCGCTGACATTTTACTTAACAATCAACAAATCATGACTGAATCTGAGAAAATCGAAGTGCGCGACATAACGCGCATTGAGCGAATTGGCGCTCATTCTCACATTCGTGGACTCGGACTGGATGATGTGCTGGAGGCACGCGCTGTCTCACAAGGCATGGTGGGACAAAAAGATGCGCGACGTGCCGCCGGCGTTGTCGTTCAAATGGTTCGTGAGGGTAAAATCGCCGGACGTTGCATTCTGCTAGCAGGCGAGCCGAGTACCGGAAAAACTGCAATCGCCGTGGGTATGGCTCAAGCCCTTGGAACTGAGACGCCGTTTACAAGTATGTCGGGCTCGGAGATATACTCGCTTGAAATGAGCAAAACTGAGGCCCTTTCGCAGGCGCTGCGCAAAAGCATTGGTGTGCGTATTAAGGAAGAGACTGAGATTATTGAGGGCGAAGTGGTCGAAATTCAAATTGAACGTCCAGCCACAGGGACTGGACAAAAAGTGGGCAAGGTCACACTAAAAACCACCGAAATGGAAACCAACTACGATCTGGGCAACAAAATCATCGAATGTTTTATGAAGGAAAAGATTCAAGCCGGCGATGTTGTTACTATTGATAAGGCTTCGGGCAAGGTTAACAAGTTGGGGCGCAGCTTCACTCGAGCTCGGGACTACGATGCCACTGGGGCACAGACGCGTTTTGTACAGTGCCCCGAGGGGGAGCTGCAGAAGCGCAAAGAAGTTGTGCACACAGTCACTCTACATGAGATCGACGTTATCAACAGTCGGACTCACGGCTTTTTGGCACTGTTTTCCGGTGACACCGGTGAAATTAAGCAAGAAGTGCGCGACCAAATCAACAACAAGGTGCTGGAGTGGCGCGAGGAGGGTAAAGCTGAAATAAATCCTGGCGTCCTTTTTATTGATGAGGTGCACATGCTCGATATTGAGTGCTTCTCATATTTAAATCGCGCCTTGGAGTCGGATATGGCACCAGTTGTGGTTATGGCCACCAATCGTGGCATAACACGCATACGCGGCACCAACTATCGCAGTCCACACGGCATACCCATTGATTTGCTTGATCGCATGATCATAATACGCACGGTTGCATACACCGAGAAGGAGGTCAAGGAGATACTCAAAATACGCTGCGAAGAGGAGGACTGCATCATGCATCCTGACGCTCTCACTATTCTAACTCGCATTGCAACAGACACTAGTCTGCGCTATGCCATACAATTAATAACCACAGCCAACTTGGTTTGTCGTCGTCGCAAGGCATCCGAAGTAAATACCGAAGATGTTAAAAAAGTGTATTCCCTGTTTCTCGACGAGAATCGCTCAAGCAAAATATTGAAGGAGTATCAGGATGATTACATGTTCAGCGAGATTACTGAGCATGATGAGGAAGGCACCGCTGCCGCTGCAGCTGGTGGCGCCAAGCGTCGCTTAGATACGGGTGACGGAGATGCCCAGCCCATGGATCACTAGTATGCTGCAACTTCTGAAACTCTTCACATTCTAATTGTTCTGATCTGATCCCAATAAATACGTTTACAAAATAATTTGTGCTTTTTTCAATAGAATATGATGAATACAAATCAGTTATATGAAGATAGAAATTCCAAAAAGGTTTACACTTGCACCCATCGAAAGCTTAATTTATTACTGACTGTTGCGAGAGCATAATATTGGATAAGATTATATACAGTTATAAAGGTTAAAAAACATTAAAATATTACAAAACCAAACTAATTGATTGACTTATAATTAAATTTTAACTTGTGCGTAGTTAGACATATCATGACCATTAAAATATATAAGCAAATATAATTTTAATGAATGCAGAAATATAAGTGATGAATTGTCGTTGTAATAAGATAAGACTCGATGAGTTTTTCCATCAAGTGTTCATGACTAGGCGTTCCTTTTTTGTGTTTAACCCAATGGCAAGACGATTCACATAATCAACGAGTCGCAAATTAAGGTATACTTTTAACTTCTACCTGAATACACTATATTATATTATTATTATTTTTGATTCCATATACAACGTATGTGGTTTTGAGTTTGGTTTGGGTTTTTGATGTTAAGTTAATTAGTCTCTGGCTTGTTTTACATTAACTGCCTTCGGAGGCTCCTTGTTCTTTGTGCTCCGATAGTAACGGAATCCCCTATAAAAGCACGCCCATATTATCATATATATGAAGCCAAAATAATTGACCGCACTGTAGACCTTAATCCAGCGTTCGTATTTAAGAAAAACAAATGAGCTAAGGCACCAGCCCATGTAGACGATGTTGTAGGATTTTAAGCATAATAAGTAAATTACTGCATAGATTTTTGAATTGTTCAACACATCGCCGAATTTAGGCAGAAAGTATTTGGTATAAGTGCTTTCAATCTGGAAATACAAAAATATGAAGTGAAATTGTGAAAATTACTATATTTTAATATCGTTGAAAAAAACTGCTCACCTGCTTCTCGGTGCTAACAATCATGAACTCCAGTACAAAGGCCATGTAATAGCCACTGTGAAAGCCATGCCAAATTGCCAGAAAACCCAAAGCAGCCCCATAACTGATATTGCGGTTGTTCAGAAACTTCAGCCGCTTGAAAATATAGTGAGCGACCCACTGATTCGTGTTGACATTAAAGCTTAGAACATAGTGCTGCATGGTATTTCCAGACTCGAACAGCATCAGCTTGACATTGCTGCAACCCGACCAGTCCGGGTTGCCAAGCTTATCTTTTCCCTTGTACGTGAAGCCAATGCACATGAGCGAGCCTTCGGCGAAAAGCCAGCACGCAATGTACTTATAAAGCGTAAACTTCGCCCAGAATCCCAAGAAGAAGATGCGTTTGATAAAAGACTCCGCAGCATAGTCGGATGAAAGGAAATAGTTATCCGGCAAATAGGACAAACCCACTTGGCATACACACAGATAGAGCACACCGGCACCCAGGCGCTTCAGACCCGCGTTGACGCAACCATCGTATTTACGAAACTCGCCATTTATGAAGCTCTGATATTGACGATAGGGAAATTGAGGTCCAATTAAAAAACTGCTTGGAAAGTAGGCAAATGCCAACATCTCGAGGAACGAGGGTATTTGCTTCAGCGCTGTGTCTTTCTGATCCTTTGAAAGCGCATCCTCCGGTTTAAGGCCATCAGTAACATCAAAACCAAAGCCAATCATGCGCAGCGTCAGAATACAATGCGGCATCGTCCACAAAATATCATACTCATTACTGGCCGTAAAGTAGTACCCGAGCAAAAGGTAGCTCATATGAAAAATGAAATTAACTCCCAGCAGCACATGAGGCGCCCTGCGCAGAAGGACAACAAGCAAATAGGTGACGAAAGTGCACAGGAGTGAGTGATAAGTATCCAAGCCATAGTTTAAATAGCACAAACTAATGCCACAAAACGCAAAGTACAAATTTTGCATGTACTTGACGGGTAAATCGGCAATACATCTGTGATAAACCGCCGCGATGGGATAGCCTGAGGTGGAGGAGAAAAAATCCCAATGTTTGAAATTACAAATAACATATACACTTACCGGCTAGTAGCGTTATAAGCAAGCGAAATGCCTCAATGGGCACGCCAACCTTTTCGGCCACAACTAGTGACAGTTTCATTGTGATTTGTGTGGGATTGCTGCGGAGCGAGGAAAATCATGTCAGTACATTTGCTGTTTAGTTTGCAAGTGTAGTGGTGGTTCATTGTTGAGCTGATTTACGCGCGCAGATATCTTTGTCAGTTTTATTATTAACGTAGTGCGTCTGAGCAGCAATTATCTGGGAGACGCAAGGCGAGGTCCAGACTCATACTCGTTTCATTCTTACTGGGTCAAAACGAAATTCGTTACTGCTAAGCTTATGTTCTAGGTAATAACGCCAGTTATGTTTTGATAATATTTAAAACGTATCGATTCGTTTGGCCACAAAAGTTATGGTATTAATGAAAATTGTATGTGCACATTTCATTGTTGTTCGTGTTACCTAATTCGAGTTAGAGTTCAGTTAATTTACGCAACAGCAGTGGTATTCATTAAATTTGTTACAAGTCAACCGCTTAGACGACTGAATCTAGCTGAAATATTACACTTCACATAATTTAAATTAAATGTTAAAGTTGCGATGGCAAATTGACTAAATAATGCAAATACTCTTTTACGTTGTGCATTCTCAGCTGTTTGTCGATATCACTGCCTCAATTTTCATAACTAGTTCGATACGGCACTCACATGTGTGTCAAGATAGCAACGGTTCGCCAGTAACGAATTTCCGAACTTGGTTCTTTAGTCGGAACCACTATTGAACTTTAGTGTTTATATAAGATTTTCAACATGAATTATTAAAAAAATTAATTATTATTGTTTTTATGCAACGTTTCGCATAATTCAGCATGCTGAAAAAAAACATAAAAACACCAAAGTTCATTAGTGGTTTCGACTCATGAACCAAGTTCGGAATCTCATTGCTGGCGAACCGTTGCTATCTTGACACAATTATTTATTTTTCTGAAAATCTGTCCCATAGATCGCTCTAGATTTAATTGCTATAGCTTTCTTAGACATTTATCTTTAATTTGGTGTATTGGGTATTGAGAGCCATTATCTCTGAGAAAAGATATTAAGTGTTGATAACAAGCCAAAGATCACATTTAAACAGAACTGTTCGATAAAAACAATTTGTAAATGCAACTGGTTCATTTTATACATATGTACATATATTTTTAACAGCTCATTTTTACCATGACATGGAAAACTATAAGTTAACAAGGTCATAAGTTTAAATCAATGCTGTATTTGCAACAGGAAACTACTTCCAAATTTGTAGTAAATTGTTGACTCAATCACCTTACTTAATGAATTTAAGGTCAAACAGATCGAACAATTCACACAACGTTTACATACGTGTCAAAACTTGTATTTGACTTTCTCAAGTATTGCAGCTAAATCGATGCAGACCTGGCGTATACTAAAAGCAACAGCAGTATGCGGCGCAACAACTATCCTTATCAGCCGCTGAACCAGAATTCAGCTCCTAGTGTTGGAACTGCACCTGCAGATGCACTGGAGGCCGAAAACGAACGCGCCGCGGAGGAGCTGCAACAAAAGATAGGCGCCCTCAAATCGTTGACCATTGATATTGGCAATGAGGTGCGCTACCAGGACAAGCTGCTGCGCGGCATTGACGACGACATGGATCGCACCGGTGGATTCCTAGGGAACACAATGACACGCGTCGCACGGCTGGCCAAACAGGGCGGCGGCTCCAAGCAGATATGCTACATGTTCGTTTTTGTGATTTTTGTTTTTGTACTGCTTTGGCTGACGCTAAAGTTCAAATAGTGCCGGCAAATGTCCTAATTTTCAAATATACTTTATTTTTACAAGTTAACCAAGTTTGCTTAAATTTTGTTTACAAGTTTTTGATGCAAATGATTGGGAAACGTCATCACCCATCTTGGTCCCAATTTTTTTTTTCCTTTGGCTCAAAGACTGTGAAAGATAAAGGCGACTCTGATTTCACAATGCGTCGGTCTGGGGGCGGATGGATGGTGTGGCCAAACAATTTTTGATGCCGTTTTTTAGGACGACACCAATAGCTATCTCCTTACCAAATTTTGGTAACTCTAGCTGTTAGGATGTGGGAAAATGTGGATTTATAGATTTTAAATTATCGATTTCCCAGACCCTTAGTAAACTTAGAACCCCAACCTTGAAACTTTATCTGTCCCACCCATAAAAATAGACATTTACAAAGTCAAGTCTCTAGCTTTAAGGGTGACGAAAAAAGTTGCGTTTAACAGACGGACAGACAAAATAACGGATATTGCACAAAACCAATATACTCTTTTCTTTCGGTATCGAGTATATAACATTTATATTCATTTTGCCTTTAACGAAGTGTTCCTTTGAGATTCGCTAAATGGAAATTTGACTGTGTATGGAACATGGCACGGTTTTGCCTGCTTGCAACGATCTCACTTGATTTGTGCTTGTGTCAAACTGACCGAACTATTATAGCAAACTTTATTGTCTTCTTGTATAGTATATTGATAGTTCGGGTCAGGTCTGGTCCGACATCCATTGATAAAATGTATATAATACTATATCTCGATGTCAATGCTGGACTTACTTTTAAATTAACCATTTTAACCTATTTTTGTACTGTATGCAAAGAATTTAGATCGAGTTGAGTCCACCGCAAAATACCTTTAAGAAAAGGCTTTTGTTAATTTGTCTCTTCTGCTTTAAAATTTATATTTTTGACGAGATTTTAAGGTAACGTAATATTTGTAGTGATTCAGGTAATGCCATTGAATTAACAAGGTTGAGTTGATTGTGCCGGCCATACAAGGACTATTTATGAAAAATCTTTAATTTTTTACTGCGCTGGCTGAAGTCAGAGGGATCCACACCATCCTCAACATCGCTGCCTAACTCATCGTCGCTGAGAAAATCCGCTTCATTTGATGCATTGCCTTCGAGGCGACTTACTAAAAAAGTAATACAATAAAAAGTTAATAATTTCAATGTCTAAATTTAAGTTTTTACTTGGCGCCTTACTCTGTTCATCTAATATGCTGTTCTGTTTCTTGATATCCTCGATATCCTTTTGGTTTTCACTTATTTTCCGTCGCAATGTTTGTATACACTCGGTAGTCTTTTTGAGGATCTGAGCACGACTTGCCTACATAAAAACATATAATATTACTTGTTGGCATATTCACTGTTATTTAAGTGTATACGCGTTTACCTTTTCGCCCTTTAGCGTCGGCACCGCTTCTCGCAGATTGGTAAAGCTTTCTTTGATATGATCTCGTCGTCGACGCTCCAAAGCGTTGTGATGTGCTCTTTTTTCAGCCTTCAAATACAATAACAAAATGAAGTATCAGCTGAAGTATTATCAAAAACAAAGACACGTCTTATTTTGCTCAGCTTGTTGCCCACCTGCGTAAAATTAGCGGTGTTTGTGTGTCGCGAGGATCCGAGACCGTTATCAGAGTCCGCATCCTCCTGAAATATTATTTTAATAGAATATATTATGTCAATAACGTATTGGGAGTTTGCTTACGTCGCTCTCAATATCGATATCTCTGTCATCCTCGCTCATACTCATGATTACAAAAGTTCTCTTTCAGTTCAAATACTCACAAAAAACAAATAGTTTTTATTGCTTTGGGATTGTCTAAAACTTTTGTTTATAGTTTAGCTTTAGTTGCGTGATAAATGTAAATAAACAATTTGTCAGCCAGCGCACGTTTTGGATATAGTGTGCTTGCAAGCGACATGGCGAAAAATACCAAACTCCATTAATGTACTAAAATACCAGATAATAGCCAAGCTCCACCAATAAAGTGTCAGTTGATTGACAATATCAAATACAAATACAAATTTTCCAATTGAATGTACAATAAAAGCTACATGGCTACAGTGATGCCGATTTGGCCTTTTTCCGGACAGATCGGTCCTGTTTTTAAGTGCTTTGTCCGGAAAAAATATCAAACATCCCCTATCCGGAAATCTGGACTTTTTTTTGGATATTATTTGATTCATTTATTTCAATCTAGTTTTTTCAAAGTTTTCTTTAAAAACAGTGTGGCATCCGATCTATTAAAAACAGCGATCTTTTTAAAACAGTGTGGCATCCTTTTTTACATACTTTGTATGTATTTTCGATATCATTTGTAATCTAAAGTACAACAAAACGAAAAATAAAGTGAAATAATGCCGAAAGATTCGTACAAACAAAAATTTCGTGATTGCTGGCTACAGCAGCCAAATTTTAGAGATGGGATTAGCAGCGATGAAGCGGACACCAATAAGGCATACTGCAAATACTGCAAATGCCGTCTTAATTTCAAAATATATCACATTCGCGCGTATATGGCAACAAAAAAACATATGCAAAACGCTTTGTGCCTCGCACAAAAAATCATAATTTGTTTTAAGCCGGCGGATTGTCCCCAATCTTGTCACCAGGAAGCTGTATTAGCTATGTTTATGTTTATTATCACCTCACGGAATTGTGCAAGCTTCATTTTGATGCTAAAAGCTTCAAATTGCACAGAAAAATTTTTGTCCTGTTTTCTGTATTTTTCTTTATGATTTTCAGCCTGTTTTTCCGTATTTTACGGACATTTTGTCCTTTTTTAAAAAAAATATTGGCATCACAGCATGGCTACATGGCAGTTCACAGTAATGTGCACTGTAAAAAAATACAGCTGTTATCTCTATATATAAAAGAGTTCGTCCGCGTTAAAATGGATAGCATATCGGCCTTAACGAAAAGAGCTAGAAGGCTGAAATTTTCACACAATTTTTTATGCAGGTATTCTGTTTGACCTAAGAAAGGAATTTTTTTTGGACAACTCCTTCAAGTACCTCCCATACATTTTGGAGCACTTTTACCCACTCCAAAAACAAAACAAATTACCCATTCCACTACTGCCGCCTGTTTGTCGCACAAGCTGAGAGTTTGATCGCGAGCGAGAATACAAAAACAAAACAAATGCGCAGTGACGCCTTCGCGTCGCACAAGCAAAGTCATAAAAAAAAGGTTCATATACTCGCAAAAAAGAAACGGATTTCCGCTTCTTAATGAATAAGTGCATTCACATATAAGTGAACAATGCGCTTGAAAATAATTTTCAATATTTTATGTAAATGAATCTTTTCGCACAGTGCACATTGTTTTTTTTTCAAATTTGTGTGCCTTTGACAATTCATTTACGACCCAAGTAGCGTTTGTTGTTGTTGTTAGTGTTGTTCTTGGGCCCGCACTGCTACTTTTTGTTGGTGTCGTTGATTAAAAAAAAAAAACAACAACAACAAAACATAACTTGGTGCGTGTAGAAAAATTTTGCACACCAAAATACATATGTTGTGGGGGTGGATTTGCCTACTTGCTGCTAATATAACTTAGACAAAACGTATAACTTACATTAATAATATACAATTTCGAACAAGCAAAGGCCGTTCACATTAGTTTTTACACAAATCTATGTACGTTGTTCGTCCCAAACTCAAAGAGCCGCTTAAAATTTAACAGAGTGCGCGCGTTGCTCTTATGATAATTAGATAATTTCAAATCTCGCTCCGATCATGCTCCTCTGTTGTTGCTCATTTACGTTCACTCTATATTTTATGTGCGCGCTTTGCATGTCAATCATAAAGTTCAATAACCCTACTTCCTCCGCACACACTAAGTCAAAGCTAAAGGCTAAAGTACGTGTGAGTTTAGGCTATGCAATTCACTTAACTGCAGCCTCTTAGATATGTTTTGCTTTGATTCAGTGCGTGCGAAGAAGGCAGCGATACTACGCTCTTTTTTTGACTTGCAGAGCGCGCGTATACATAAGAGAGTGATCCGAAACCATGATACAAAATACCGATAACGCATTGCGCATAAATAGCTGTTTTGCGTGACGTCACATGTGACAGGTTGGGTATGATTTTCATATTGCATATGGCTGTTGATGCTGATCAAGAATATATCTACCTTTTATGGGGTCGGAGATGCTTCTTTTTGCCTGTTACATACTTATGCACAAAACAATTATACTCTTTTTTACCCATTTCAGGGTATAAATATAACTGTGAATGCAAAAGATTTGTTGTTGCTGTTTTTGTCGATCGCTTCAGGCTTATTATAAGCCGTTGTATGCACACACGAATTTGAAACAACAAAGGAGGACTAAGAGGAATGCGATTGGCTTAAGAGCATGAAAATGTGATATTGTTCTGTAGATGAGATCAATTCACATAAATAACAGTAACTCTTTCACTCTAAGGGAATTTTACAATTTTTACTTTAGTGTGCCATTTGCGCATTGCTTCATTTTATTTCTAAAAGTGATACAAGAATGAACATACAAAATTATTGGGGTGCTTCGCCTGCTACAGTTTTATATGCTTTCCCTGCCACAGTTTTATATGCAGCCGCTGCAGCCACAGCAGCAACAGTTTCAGCTATCTTCCTTCCAAATTTGGTGACACTAGCTCAAAGTTTAGGTGGGGGGAAGGGGGGCTGGGCGAGTTATGGGTGGGTATGGCATCCAAATTATTCCTGCAGATCTTCTTGGATGTCAATTGCTATCTTCCTACCAAATTTGGTGACTCTAGCTCAAAAATTGTAAAAGGTTGGGGAAAGGTGCTGTGGGCGTTATGGGTGGGCCTGGCTACAAAATATCTTTGGCTGTCGCTACCAGTTATGGACGCGGCATCCAAAGTTTTGATGCAGTTTTTTGGGGATCGTCATCACTTATCTTGGCGCAAAATTTGGTGGATCGAGCTTAAAAACTGAGGAAGTTATAGGCGTTTTTGATTTAAAACCGCGGGGGGCTGGGAGCGGAATGGGTGGGCGTGGCTCCACAATTTTTCGGGGATGCCAGTAGCTATCTTCCTACCAAATTTGGTAGCTCTAACTGTAAGGGTGTGCCGAATAGGTGGATTTTGAGTTATCTAATTTATCAATTTGCCAGCCCCCCAGTTTTTGTAAAGCCCCAATCTTGACACTTTAATTTACTATGCCATAGATAAAGAGAATTGAAGAGTTTCAAGCCTTTAGCTTGAATTAAGTGGAAAAACGTTGCGTTCATACAGGCAGACGGACAGACAACATGACGGACATACTCCCAATATACTCTATACCTTCGATATCGAGTATAATGACGCGCCTGATTCTCTACCTCAATGGTGGCGTAGAAAAGAGAATGTTATTTACTTTGCTTTAATATTTTGTGAAATATTTTCTGATTTATTTATTTTATATCTTCTGTTGCTAAGATTTGTATAAACTATCCGCGCAGCGAAGTAAGCGGGCCACTTACTAGTTAAATATATAAATATATTGTAAACATTCTGCAGTGTTTGCCCCTAAAGGGAAAAAGCAAGGTGTAATGAAATTGTCTTGGGAGTTCATGCTAATTTTTAGAATTTGTTTTAATGCAAAATCGTTTTTTATTAATTATTATTATTCGATCGTTTTATCAACTTCAAACAATAATAAAATAAATGGAAAACGGTAGATTAAGGCTTGTAAAATTAACTTTTCATAGAATTATATACAAATTTAGATTTTATTTCAAACTAATAAAAAAAATATACAAAAATAAGTTAAGAATTGGCGTTACTCTACTAATCGGGCTTATCTTATATAACTGAAAAAGATCTATTTCATGGAAAAAAAATAAAAGTTATCTAATATTTGGTATGTATCGCTTAAGGCCTGTTGTCACATACAACCAGTGTTGCCAAATCCGCTTTTTCCCCGTCAGATCTGGTTTTTTCAAAACGCGAATGCGGGAAAAATGTTCAAATATTGTATGGGACAGCTTTTTTCTGTGCGAGTCATTTGGTATCATTTGTATGTAAATAGCTGTTTTTGCTTTATTTTTCGCCTATCTGGCTTTTTTTGCTCAACAAAAGTTGGCAGCACTGCATACAACGGAAACCGAAACCGAATTCAGTACATTTGCAACCGAAACCGAAACAAGTACTTTTGCCTTTATTCGGTTGCTGCCTATCGATTATTTATTTTGTGCTCCTCTGATTTGCGATCAGCTGATTTCTAGAAACGCAGCCAACTTAACGCTGGTAAATGAGGTATGTTTTTTTATGCGTAATCACAATTGAGAATTGCAAAAATGTCGAAAGTTAAATTAAGTGTGGAGGATGAGGAAAAATTTAAAGTAATATCGCGATACGGTTGAAAATAAGCGAATGTAAACAAAAAGAAATATTCCGTTCGGTTTCGGTTGTATGTGGCAACCCACGCGAAATCAGCGACCGACCGAAACCGAAACTGAAAAAATTGCTCAAAAGTCGGGTGCAGCAGCAGACATTTGTGCCACTGCAATAAGTCCAGCAGCAGGCATTTATGCCAGGTGTCCCTGTTCAGTAGCAGACATTTGTGCCACTGCAAGAAGTCCAGCAGCAGAGATTTATGCCAGGTGTCCCTGTGCAGCAGCAGACATTTATGCCTCTGCAAGAAGTCCAGCCATACGAAGTGCAGTACATACCATACATGCCGCAGCAGCTGTACCCTGCCAACTTCATTTAAAACACAAAAAAAAATTTAAAAATGTATGAATTAAAAACAAAATATAAGTATATATGTACATAAAACAATAAAATGAATGTATAATATTGCTAAGTAAGCAAAAGTGGCTCGTAGGAGATAACTGGCTGACTGATTTTGATGATTTATGCGGCAAAAGAAAGGGGATTTCATGGCCTAATTCCCCAATTACCGTGCAACTGGGGCCATTCTCTAGGGGAAAAAGATAAAAATTAGCAACGATTTTGGTTTTGGGCAAAAAAGTTGCCACATAGTTATATATATGTATCTATTTATGTATGTATGTACATACATAGTTACTTCTGTTACATGTTACATGTGTTTCTTTGGCTGAAAAGTCAAAATGTACATAATGCTATTTACATAGAGAATGCGTGATAAATGGCTAAATTATATTAGAGTTATGGCTTAAATGCATATTAAAGTTTATATTTAATAGTTTTAATGGAAAAAAGTTAGTATATAGGAAATGTTTTGTTTATATGGCAGCTTTTGTTTGTCCCACTCCTCTTCTGGTGAATTTGCACGCCTCACCGCTGAGCATACCACAGCGATCTTATTTACTCTCTCGTGGCTCTTATGTAGAAATTTTTAAGGCCCATCTGGAACAGCAGATTGACATTAATATGGAAATTGAAGACGCTGAAGGTATCGATAACGCCATCAACGATTTTATGAGTAAGCTGAAACAAGCTGCAACAAGAGCTGCTCCTAGGAATCAGCAGTATCTGGTTGAATCTACTCCGCCTCAGCTTCCGTTTGTAATTACTGAGCTTCGCCGACTCAAACGCACAGTCAGAAGGGAATATGCAAGAACAGGTGATGCCCGAATCCAACAGATTCACGATAGGTTGGCGAATCGACTACATAAAGTGCTGGCCGCAGGAAGAAGCTTCAAATTGACAACCTGCTGGAAAACTTGGGAACCGATGCCTCTACAAATTACTCTCTGTGGAAAATTACCAAAAGATACAAGACTCTGGCCGCTCCGAAATCAGCTATTAGGGATCTTGCAGGAGGCTGGTGCCGCACTAGTCTCGAAAAAATAGAAGTGTTTGCGAATAATCTTGAGCAACGCTTCAGGCCGCATGACTTTGCGCCAGAAAGTCACTGTAGGTTGATTGCGGAGTCACTGGAGGCACCATTCCAAATGGCTTTGCCCACTGATACCGTTACACTGGATGAAGTGAAGCAACTGGTGTCTAAGCTGAAACCCAAGAAAGCTCCTGGCGAGGACTTACTTGCCAACAGAGCCATAAGACTCCTACCAGATCAAGCCCTGCTGTTTTTAGTGCTAATCTTTAATATCGTTCTTCGAGTGGGATACTTTTCAAGAGCCTGGAAGTCAGCAAACATAATAATGATTCTAAAGCCTGGGAAACCCCCAACTGATGTGGACTCCTACAGGCCGATCAGTCTTCTCCCTCGCTGGGCAAAATCTTGGAGCGACTGATCCTAATTGATTGAGACTGTTACACGTGCGATCCCAAGTGCCAGTTTGGATTTCGTAAGCAGCACGGTAATCCAGAACAGCCGCATAGAGTGGTCAGCTTTGTGTTAGAGGCCCTGGAGAAAAAAGAATACGCGGTTGGTGCCTACCTGGATATTCAACAAGCTTTTGACCGAGTTTGGCACCCTGGTTTACTTTACAAAGCCAAGAGCCTTTTAATGCCACAGCTGTTCCAAATCATTCAGAGCTTTTTGGTAGGGCGTACATTCAGAGTGAGTGCCGATGGATGCAAGTCATCCACTAAACTTATCGAAGCGGGCGTTCCACAAGGCAGTATGTTGGGTCCCACATTATACTCCATGTTCTGCGCGGATATGCCAACTCACAACGCAATCACATCTGTCAACGAAGGTGATATCCTTATCGCGACCTACGATGATGACACTGCGGTGCTCACAAAAAGCAGATGTGTGATCCTAGCCAGGGATGCACTGCAAGAATATTTGGACGACTTTCAGGAATGTGCAAGAAACTGGAATGTGTGCATAAACGAAGTAAAAATTTGCCAATGTGACATTTACAAATCGAGCGCCGAACTGCCCTGTGGTATCACTCAACGGAAAAGTTCTTAATCACTCGCTAGCGCATAAAAATTTAGGTGTCATCCTGGATAGAAAGCTTTCTTTCAAAAAGCATGTCACATCGTTGCAGCAGTCATTTAGAGCTAAAGCTAAAAGGATGTCATGGCTATTCTCCTCTAAAAATAAGCTGTCGCTTGAAAACAAGGTTAGGATGTATAAATGCATATTAGCTCCTAGTCTATTCTATGCCATACAGGTGTATGGTATCACAGCCAAGTCGCACCTAAACAAGATCCGTGTACTCCAAGCTAAGACACTTAGAACGATAACTGGAGCCCAATAGTGTATAAGGAACAGCAACATTGAGCGTGACCTTAAGGTGCCTTAAATAGGTGACAGATTACAATTGAAGCCCAAAAAATACTTTGAGAGGCTGGGAGCTCATCCTTACATTCTAGCTAGACGCCTTAACACTGCTTGTCAAAGAGCAAGGAGAAGATTAAAGCGCCACCACCCCCAAGATCTCCTGGATCGGATCTTGACTTAAAGTCCCTAAATTACTTTGCTTAACCTAATATACTCTTAAAACCAACCGATCCCATCTTTTTAAATAAGTTACATCATTTCATATGTACATACATACATATGTATGTATGTCATTATGATAAATAAGTTTGTTATTGTTTTTAGTTTAATTCCCGATTTGTTTAAGTTGCCCAATAAGGTAGCAGGACACTTGACTTGTAAAATTTCATTACATTATAATAAAAAAAAAATAAAAAGAAAAGAATTTGTTTGCAATAGCATATATGTATGTACATACATATGTACATATACCGATGAACATACATCGTATGTATACATCGTGATATAATGAGAAAAACACATACATACGATTTTCTTGATATAAACGGCAAACGAAGTAGAAACATAGGTCCTAATTCGCCCAACTACAGTGCAACTTATGCCGTGTTCTTGGAAAAAAGATAAAAGTTAGCAACGATTTTGGTTTTTTGGGCAAAATAGTTGCCACATAGTTAAAGTTGGTCATGTGTTTTTTTTGGCTGAAAAGTCAAAATGTACATAATGCTATTTACATAGGGAATGCGTGATAAATTTTTAAAAAAAATTAGTGTTATAGCATTTTTGCATAATTATATTTAATAATAAGTAGTTTTAATTGAAGAAATTTAGTATGTATATGTATAGGAAATGTTTTGTTTATATGGCAGCCATTGTTAGCAATTACATACATGTAATGTACCAATCAGCTTCCAGTTGTAAACAAATGCATAAAACCCACTCCATATCAGCCAGCTTTATGTTGCGCATTAGTTCAGTTCTTGTGTGAACTACCAACTCGATAGGCCTTTTAAATGAACAACAAAAGGTTATAATACATTTAATTTATTTTCTCAAAATCTGTACGAACGATTTCTCTAGATCTTATGCCGTGCTCTCTGAAAAAAGATATTAAGGCTTGAGAGCCATGCATGTATTTTGGCGGTCATTTTGTATGGGGCTGACTCGAAGTAGCTGCACTCTTTGTCAAATTACTCAAAAACTGTACGAACGATTTTCTTAAAAATTTTACCATAAAATAGGTGAAACAATAGGCTTTAATCCAGTTTATATCATCATCGGTGCCGTGCTCTCTGAGTTGAGATATTTAAGATATGCTGGATATGTGATTTTTTAATCACTTGTGTTACCCACTTGGAAAGCTGAAATATGCCAAACGATGCATAAAAACAATAAATAATTCATTTTTTAACATTTTTGCATAAATTTTTATTAGATTCCATGCTGAAAAACATATAAAAACAGTAAAGTTCATTGGTGGTTCCGACTCATGAACCAAGTTCAGTTTTTCGTTGCTGGCGAACCGTTGCTATCTTGACACACATGCTATCTTGACATACTCTAGTACATATGTATGCTTTGAGCTGATTCCAAAACATAGAAAAAGAACAAGCTCGAATTTTCTTTTTATGCATTTATTCCAATTTATTCGTTAAAACATTAAAGCGCCTGGGTTTGATGGCTTTTCCAACATCAAGTGCCCAGCAAGCCGAAACAAACCGCAAAATACTCGAAGAAATTCAGACCAAGAAGCAGTTGCTCATAGGACTGGGTAGCACAACGAATCAGGTAAATATGAAGGGCTGTTACTGAATTTGGGCTGAACCCTATTTTGCTTCTAAGATGCCTGCTCCACAGCTGCTTGGCCAGCAGACCGTGACAGCAGAATTTGCACACAGCGTAAACGTAACGTCCAACTCCTTGGGTGGCATAACTGTGCCAAGATCAGCATTCAATCCAACAAGCTCCACAACTCTGGGCTTTTTTATACCACAGGATTCGTATTTTGGAAATAGTTTTATACCCGTGCTGCCACGCCTGGAGCCACTGCCGACGCCGTCAGTGTCCAACGTTAAGTAAATATTCGGTACAGTTCGCAAGTTCCTCAAAATGGCGCGTCTTAAAATAAAGAAGCTGGAAGAGTACCTGCAATGTGTCGATCACTTTGATAAGCCAAAAATTCAACTGGAGCAGTATCCAACACCACCACACATAGCTGCATGCATAACGCATCACATGCAGTCGCACCACGACGACATCAATGAAAGGTTTGTGGCTGATCTGGGATGCGGTTGTGGAATGCTGAGCATAGCTGTTGCGTTACTTGGCGCGCAATTGACCGTAGGCTTTGAGCTGGACGAAGATGCTGTGGATGTTTACCGCCAGAATGTGCTTGACATGGAACTGCCCGGAGTGGACTGTGTGCGTGCGAATGTGCTGCAATTGGCGGGTACCAAGTGGGATAAGGCTTTCGACACGGTGGTCATGAATCCCCCGTTTGGAACCAAGCATAATGCCGGCATGGATATGCGCTTCCTAAAAGTGGGCATGCGGCTGGCTACAAGAGCTGTCTACTCTCTACACAAAACCTCTACGCGGTGAGTTGGCAGCAATAAAAATCAGTCACGCTTCCCGTCCGTCGGTTCGTATGAGCAAACCAATTGACAGCCCTTAATTTTTGTGGAAGCCTGTCGAAGATATATGTATTTAACTGCACACCTGAAATCTTTAAATGTTATTTTTCCTAGCAACTACGTTCAAAAGAAGTCCAAGGAGTGGCACGCTAGGGGCAATGTTGTTGCCGAGCTGCGCTATAATATCGATGACAGCTACAAATTCCACAAACACAAGTCTAAGGATATTGAGGTAGACTTTTGGCGCTTTGATGTCAGCGATCTGTGACAAAGCACTCACAACATAACTACTTAGCCAAGAACTAGAAACGAATGCATTTTCTGCTATTTTAATAGAATTACAAATACACAGGATCATCAAAAGCTTATTGAAATTTAATTTAAATTACTCCACGTTGAAGACAACACCCTGGGCGCAGGCAAGTTCACCCGAGTGATTCACAGTGATGGTGGCCCGCTTGCAGTACTGTTTCCATGCATCTGAACCCGATTCGCGACCACCTCCCGTGGCTTTCTCACCACCAAAAGCGCCGCCTATTTCAGCACCGTTCGTGGTAGTATTTATGTTAACAATACCACAATCGGAGCCCTGAGCACCAATCCATTTAAACGCATGTTTGATGTCCTCCGTAAAGATGGACGAGGACAGACCCTGCTCTACCTCATTGTTCCAGGCAATGGCTTCTTCCAAATTGCGCGCCTTTAGCACATAAACAATTGGTGCGAATGTCTCACGATGCACAACGCTTGCATCGTGCGACAGTCCAGTGATAATTGTGGGCTCAACATAGTGTCCATCACGCGACAGTACGCGTCCACCAAAGGCCACACTACCGCCCAGCAGCTTTGCTTCCTCTATGGTCGCTTTGTAGCTGTCCACATTTTGCTGTGTGTGCACGGGTCCCACAATCGTTTGTGCCTCCAGCTGGTGACTAATGCGTGGCAAAAGCTGGGCATACTTCGCCGTCAAGGCAGTCACAAAGCTATCGTACACCTGCTCGTGCACAATAATGCGCCTGGTGGTGGTGCAGCGCTGGCCAGTAGTGCCAATGCAGCCGAAGAGCGCCGCATCTAAGGCCATTTTCATATTTGCCGACGCGTCGACTATGAGCGCATTGTTTCCGCCCAGCTCCAAGATGACCTTGCCGAAGCGACGTTGCACTTCCACGCCCACTTCACAGCCTGTCTTGCAGCTGCCTGTGAAGCTCAACAGGTTCACGCGTTTATCAGCGACGAGAGCAGCACCCACATCGGTACCGCCCTGACAAAGACCTACCACAGCCGGCAGATTGTTGCGTCGCAGCACCTCGGCCATTATTCGGGTGGTGGCGACGGAGACCAGCGGAGTGCTGGGTGCACCCTTCCATAGCACGCTGTTGCCAGTTGTTAGAGCAATGGCTGCGTTCCAGCCGAACACAGCGTTGGGAAAATTGTACGCCGAGATCACGCCCACCAGGCCCAAGGGACGCCACGCCTCCAAGATTGTGTGTTCGACACGCTCCGAATTGATAAGTTGTCCAGCATATATGCGTGACAATCCCACCGCATAATCACATATGTCAATAAACTCCTGCACCTCGCCTTGACCCTCGCTGTAAATCTTACCCACCTCTAGGGAGACAAGCTTACCCAAAGGCTCCTTGTATTTGCGCAGCTCATCGCCAATTTGACGTACAATCTCACCACGCACCGGAGCGGGTACTTCGCGCCACTGCTTGTAGGCCTCCACGCCCAAACCAATCGACTGATGTAGGTCCTGTACGTCACCCTGACACACTTTGGCTATGGCCTGACCACTGCCGGGATCATAGCTGGTGATATTAGGCCCTTTACCATGCCACTGGCCCGAAAATACGCCCGGATTGATGCGCTCTAGGCCCAAGTCCTTCAGAAAACTGTATTCTGGATTGTCAATCAAATAGGAAACACATCGCATCTGCTGCAATCGTCCACAATTCATGGGCAAACGCTTCATCAAATGCTTTAAATGCGCTCTCATTCTGTGAAAAAAATAAACCGCAGCGAGATCTGTAGATATTACCGTATCGCGCCGATAAGCGATTTTTTGTTTAAAATAAATCAACTCACATTTGATGTTTATTGTACACTTAATTTCGCCGTTGTGCTCCCTGTGCCACTTAGTTATCAACTGAGTCGCTGAGAAGTAGAGGTGGAGGCAGCAGCAAAATTGCTTATCGCCCATTGAACGACAAATATGTATGTTCTTCTTACATACATACGAAAAAGATTAAGCTGCTAGCGGTGATAAAGATACGCTAAGAATAACTCTCTAGATGGGTACTAGTAATATTGAAAACATTTATAAATACATAATAATCAAAGCTTACTTTTGACAGAAAATGAATTTTTTTTTGGATTCAGACTGCAAACAGAAATATCCGTTTACAGCCTTCCACATAAACTCATTATACTCGTTACCGAAGGTACAGAGTATATTTGGTTTGTGCAATGTCCGTCATGGGGTCCGTCCGTATGTTCGCAACTTTTTCCCTTCAATCTAGAGACTTGAAACATTGCAAATATCATTATCTATGGCCGGGTCAGATAAAGTGTCAATATTGGGGGTGCTATAACGATAACTAGGGGATGCCAAATCGATAATTTCGAAAACTCAAAATCGATAAATCAACCTATTTCGCACACCCTTACAGATAGATCTACCAAATTTGGAAGATAGCAACTAGCAACCCCCAAAAACACATACCGCCCCCAGCCCCCCTCTCCACACCTTTTACAAACTGAGCTAGAGGCACAAAATTTGGAAGGAATCATCAGAAAATCTTAAAGGCAGCATACACCTTTGCCGTTTTGCAAGCAGGCCTCTTTTTACGTGTTTTAATACAAATATCAAGTAAACCTGCAACTTTATTTCGTCTATGTGCTGCACATTTATATTTGTTGTCTCTCGTCCTCTTTACAGAGCTTGCACTACGCGTTTGAAGCTCTAAAGATAGCTGCTGAAGACTACTGCAGCACTGCGACTAACTTACAACTTATCCTCATCGATGATAGTGCTTTAATTGCCACTCGGCTATTTAAAAGTAAAATTAATTTTAGCTTATTTCATCAATTTGTCAAGAATGAGTTTGAAGCAGGCTGCAATATCATAAAACGCAATATCATAAAACTAATGCAATCGAGATTCTGGTCTTGGGTCTTGCTATAACCTCACCGACCCCTTGATCAGCTTTTGATCTGTCATTGAACCACTGCAGATTCCTGGGATCAGTGCACGGGCTACCATTATTTCATGCCCTTCGGCAGTGGCGTATCAAGGGGGGGGGGGGGGCGGCGGGGCAGTCGCCCCGGGCGCAACGACTAGGGGGCGGCAAAATGAATTTTAGTGCAGTCCCGTCTTTAAAGCAACAAAAAATTCCCTTGAAATTTCGTAGCGCAACTACAAAAATAGGGAAGCCCCGTTACTTTGCTGCTGAGCATAGGCATCGAAGAGGTGAACATACATATGTACATATGTATGTAGTTGGAGGAATTCCCTTGATCTAGTTGTTAAGAGCAATACTGTATTACACAGCTGTACAATCGATCTTAAGTACAACACTGCATGATGCGATAACATTAACAGGTACTTTAACATTAAGCGATGCATGTGAGTTAGTTGGTATTCGGCATGTAAGACGAACGGTTGTAGTAAATATGCCAGATTAAATAAAGAGCATTGTGCGTATACCGGCATTCTACACATAAAAGAATATGCTAAATTGTTCTTGTATCTCGCATTGCTTATGTGATCTGGAAAATTATAGCAGGACTTGTATGAGGATCATGTAAAACGAGGGGGGGATGGTGGGGCGGCAAATCGATTATCGCCCCGGGCGGCATATTTTCTTGGTACGCCACTGCCCTTCGGTATGGGATTAGAGTCCTTAATTTCGCTCTAAAGAAAAGTTTCGTGTTTATGAGATCTGTCCTGTAGCAAATCTTCAATCCAGAAAAGTTTTTTTTTAAAGCCAACATTTGCAGGTTGAGTTCTTGAAAGACATCTGGTGGCTTCTTCTTCTATGTGCATATGCAGTGGAGTCAATCCAATGATTTTTTCCATGACATCCAGATATGTGCGTAGACAGTGATACAAACACGAGCCACTGCAGCTTGCTTAATTTTTCGATGGCCGAGACCTTCTGCATTTTGAGCCACCGCACATGAGCAGCTTACGTCATTAAAGTCCTAACCATCATGCACAACCATCATATCAACCACATGATGGATTTTGAGTCTTTACCCCACATATTTTCCGTTCATAGAAATTGATCCACCCGGGTATACATGCATGCACATAACCGTATTGTGCTCGGTTTAGAGTATCTCCTAATCGAGCTATTATGACAATAGCCTTCTTACTTGTTTATTGCATGCTTTTATTTAACTTGACTTGTCTGTTTGTTTGTCTCGGAATCTTGTAATCAAATTTTCACCCGACTAGCTAGAGATCTGAAATTTTCACCAAAGATGTGTTTCAGATGACAATACATGTTTTTAAAGTTTTTGGCACGATAAAATATGTAATATCAAGTAAAAACCACGAAAAACAGTTTTCCCTTATGCCTAACTTACTAATATGACTGGAAAATTTGACAAGCTCTGGTGGCATGGAGGGAAGACTGCCGCTTCACAGTTCTTAATGTTTTTTTTATTATATAAACTTTTTTAAACTATCCCAATAAAAGATTTTCAAATCATATTTTGGCAAGAAAGCGTATAAAAGCATGTCTTTAAAATTTTTTTTTTGATTTACTTGTTTATCAATCATTGCAGCTTGTTGTCCTAGCAACAATAAATCCAACCCGGTTTGTTCGATGACACATTATTGTTGGCTAATAAGTTTTGCCGTTGCTGTTGAAAGAATAAATCGAAGACAAAATGGAGGTGCTTGAGGAAGGCAATTTAATGGACCGCGTGCCCATTTTGCTGCAACGTGATTTGGAATTTTATCAGGTGCGTTTGGCAGAATGACCCCAATACGTGGAAAAGACATTTTGAGAAAAGAAACTCGGTAATACAATGTTTAATGTTTTTTAACCTTTTGAAACAGAGGCACCAGCGTGTTCTGCAGGAGCCCATATGCCCTGGAGTTGTGGGTGGTAAGCTTGACTTTCCACGCTATGCATCGTTTGCGTCGATAAAACTAATACGCTGGTAGGCGCTAGTGTGCACTTAAGCGGTGACTTGTATTTTGGTTTTGACCCAGTTAAATTTTAATTAATAATTAATAGGTGGGAGGATGAATACTTTGCTTCATATCGCAAGCATTCTGGCTTGTTGCATACTGAAAAAGAGCTTATCGAGGGTGATTATGTAAGTAAATAAATATACTTTTGATACGTCAATCAATTAGTAAATATCTGCTGCAGAATAGCGTTACTGTTAAAACCTCCGATCCGGATAAGTTCGTTAGTTTGGTGACCAAGTCAGCAGATCTTTTATTGGAGCACGTGCATCGGCTGTCGCAGGAGTCACTGGATCACGCGGATTTATCCGTACTAACAGCCACCATTGGCGCTGCGGCGGTAGTGAAGAACTCATTGAGTGTCTATATGCAGGCATCCACGACAACAATCTGCCCGCCCAAGGGCGATGAGAAGGGTGGCGCATTGAAGCTTAGCTTCAAACAATACTCACAGATGTCGGAGGCTTTGGCGGAACGTCTTTTGGATCTACACTGCCGTCTGCTGTTGTTATATATCATCCAGGATGCGGACTGCCTGCACTGGGAGGATACTCAGCCTTTCTTCGAGTCGGAACGGGGTTCGTATACTGTGCAAATGTGGTGGAACTATATGCTCGGTACCAAAACAGATCTGTGGAACTCTGTGCCCCCAAAGATGGCGCAAAAAATTTTTGCTGGAATGCTAAATGAGACCCTCAGTGTTTTGACCGTGCGGTACACGCAGATCGTCACCAGTGTTGCCAGATCGCAGCTGCATTTGGTGGACATTTGCAACATGCTGCTGTGCATCGCCGAGCTACTGCCGCATGTGTGTGAGAGTGGTGAAGCCTATGTGGGCCTCCAGTTAAGCAACCAAAGTGTCATTGTGCGCGATATTCATGCCAAGTGCAGAGAGCTCTTTTACTGTCTGCTTGTACGCGGTGCTCCCTTGGGTGTTCTTTTCAAGGTGGGTACACTAATTAAAAGTCAAGTCAGAATGCTATAGTCATGAAATCTCTACTAGAATATACTGTGAACTCTAGACATAAATTTTACAGCCGTTGTTTGAAGGTATGAAGTTTGTGCATGCGCCCAGTAGTGTTTCAGAGCAATCCCTGAGAACTCAAGGAGGCCTCCTTTTATGGAGAACTCCCTATTACTCCCTCTATACTCGTGTGTAAATACACGTAAAATCGACTAATAGCTTTTTACATTGCGTGTCATTGGAAGGGAGTAGTCCTATAATCTCCCAAAGGAGCAATAGAAGAGATCTTTTAACCTCCCTGTAGAGCAATAGAAGAAATCTCCTATTCTACGCGAAAAAAAAAAATTATAAAAATATTTAATAATTAAATGTTATTTTATTCACATATTTTTTAATTTATAAGTTTATATATTACTAGTAAGTGGCCCGCTACTTCGCTGCGCGGATAGTTTATATAAATTTTAGCGACAGAAGTTATAAAATAAATAAATTAGAAAATATTTCACAAAATATTAAAGCAAAGTATTTAACATTCTCTTTTCCACGCCACCATTGAGGCGCGTCATTATACTCGGTACCGAAGGTAAAGAGTATATTAGGAGTATGTCCGTCATGTTGTCTGTCCGTCTGTCTGTATGAACGCAACGTTTTTCCACACAATTCAAGCTAAAGACTTGAAACTTTCCAATTCTCTTTATCTATGGCATAGTAAATTAAAGTGTCAAGATTGGGGCTTTTCAATAACTGGGGGGCTGGCAAATTGATAAATTCGATAACTCAAAATCGACAATTCCACCTATTCCGCACACCCCTACAGTTAGAGTTACCAAATTTGGTGGGAAATTTTGGCATCCCCGAAAAATTGTGGTGCCACACCAAGTTTTGCTTTGTTGTTTTTTTAAATCAATGACACCAACAAAAAGTAGCAGAGTGGGCTCAACAACAGTGATGCCGATTTGGCCTTTTTCCGGACAGATCTGTCCTTTTTTTAGTGCTTTGTCCGGATAAAATATCAAACATCCCCTATCCGGAAATCTGGCCTTTTTCAGATTTTTTTGATTCATTTATTTCAATCTTTTTTTCAAAGTTTTCTTTAAAAACATTGTGGCATCCGATCTATTAAAAAGAGCGATCTTTTTAAAACGGTGTGGCATCCTTTTTTACATACTTTGTATGTATTTTCGATATCATTTGTAGTCTAATGTACAACAAAAGTGAAAAATAAAGTTAAATAATGCCGAAAGATTCGTACAAACAAAAATTTGGTGATTGCTGGCTACAGCAGCCAGATTTTAAAGATTGGATAAGCCGCGCACACCAATAAGGCATGCTGCAAATACTGCATATGCAGTCTTAATAGCAAAATAGATCACATTCGCGCGTATATGGCGACAAAAAAACATATGCAAAACGCTTTGTGCCTCGCACAAAAAAGCATAATTTGTTTTAAGCCGGCGGATTGTCCCCAATCTTGTCACCAGGAAGCTGTATTAGCTACATATGTTTATGTTTATTATCACCTCACGGAATTGTGCAAGTTTCATTTTGATGCTAAAAGCTTAAAATTGCACAGAACAATTTTTGTCCTGTTTTCTGTCCTTTTTTATACTCGATACCGAAGGTAAAGAGTATATTGGGTTTGTGCAATGTCCGTCATGATGTCTGTCCGTCCGTCGGTATGTTCGCAAGTTTTTTTCACACCCTTCAAGCTAGAGACTTGAAACTTTTCAAATGTCCTTATCTATGGCCGGGACAGATCAAGTTCTAAGATTGGGGTTCTACGATAACTGGGGGGCTGGCAAATTGATAAATTCGATAACTAAAAATCGATAAATCCACCTATTCCGCACACCCTTACAGTAAGAGTTACCAAATTTGGTAGGAAGATAGCTACTGGCATCCCCGAAAAATGCATACAAATTTTGGAGCCACGCCCACCCATTCCGCCCCCAGCCCCCCTGCAATTTTAAATCAGGAACGCTTATAACTTCTTCAGTTTTTGAGCTACAGCCACCAAATTTGCGCCAAGATGGGTAATGACGATCCCCAGAAAACTGCATCAAAACTTTGGATGCCATGCCCACCCATACCGCTCTTGTTCACCCCAACCGCCCCAACTTTTCGTTAAAAACGGGAATGCGTGTATCTTTCATAGTGTTTGAGCTAGAGTCTCCAAATTTGGTAGGAAGATAGCTGGTAACGATCTCCAAAAATCAGCATGATCTGTTTTGGAGCCAAGCCCCCCTTACTGCTCACAGGGGAGCTAGTACCAACTTTTTATTAATTTGAGCTAGCCACCAAATTTAGAAGGAAGATAGCAATTGACATCAAACTAGGATCTGCGTCAAAAATTTAAATGCCACGCCCACCCAAAACTCCCCCCACACCCCTTCCCATTTTTTTTACAACGGGAATACGTGTATCTTTCATAGTGTTTGAGCTATAGTCTCCAAATTTGGTAGGAAGACAACTGGTAGCGATCCCCAAATATATTTTGGAGCCAGGACTACCCATACCGCCCCAGCCCCCCTTCCCCAACCCTTTACAAACTTTGAGCTATAGTCACCAAATTAGGTAGGAAGATAGCTGGTGGCATCCCCATCTGCATCAGAAAATATTTGCGGCAAATTACACCCCTGCCGCATCCGTACCCCTTTGCAATCCTTTTTTTTATGACTTTGCTTGTGCGACGCGAATTGTTTTTGTATTCTCGCTCGCGATCAAACCCTCAGCTTGTGCGACAATCAGGCGCCAGTAGTGGAATGGGTAATGTGTTTTGTGTTTGGAATGGGTCAAAGTGCTCCAAAATGTATGAGAGGTACTCACTTACTACCTGCATGGAATATTGTGTAAAAATTTCATCCATCTAGCTCATTTCGCTTAGGCTGTGGCTCTTCAATTCGGGAATAATTTGAATGCCATACCCACCCATAACTCGCCCAGCCCCCCTTCCGCCACCTTTAACAAACTTTGAGCTAGTGTCAACAAATTTGGAAGGAAGATAGCTGAAACTGTTGCTGCTGTGGCTGCATATAAAACTGTGGCAGGGCCACAGCAGGCAAAGCACCCCAATAATTTTGTAGTTCATTCTTGTATCACTTTTAGAAATGAAATGAAGCAATACGCAAATGGCACACTAAAGTAAAAATTGTAAAATTCCCTGAGATTGAAAGAGTTACTGTTATTTATGTGAGTTGATCTAATCTACAGAACAATATCACATTTTCATGCTCTTAAGCCAATCGCATTCCTCTTAGTCCTCCTTTGTTGTTTCAAATTCGTGTGTGCATACAACGGCTTATAATAAGCCTGAAGCGATCGACAAAAACAGCAACAACAAATCTTTTGCATTCACAGTTATATTTATACCCTGAAATGGGTTAAAAAAGGGTATAATTGTTTTGTGCAAAAGTATATACAGGCAAAAAGAAGCATCTCCGACCCCATATAAAGTATATACATTCTTGATCAGCATCAACAGCCATATGCAATATGCAAATCAAACCCAACTGGTCACATGTGACGTCACGCAAAACAGCTGTTTATGCGCAATGCGTTATCAATATTTTTTGTATCATGATTTCGGCTCTCTTATGTATGCGCGCGCTCTGCAAGTCAAACAAAGAGCGTTGTATCGCTGCCTTCTTCGCACGCACTGAATCAAAGCAAAACATATGTATCTAAGAGGCTGCAGTTAAGTGAATTGCATAGCCTAAACTCACACGTACTTTAGCCTTTAGCTTTGATTTAGTGTGTGCGGAGGAGGTAGGGTTATTAAATTTTATGATTGACATGTAAAGCGCGCACATAAAATAGAGAGTGAACGTAAATGAGCAACAACAAAGGAGCATGCTCGGAGCGAGATTTCAAATTATCTAATTATCATAAGAGCGCGCTCTGTTAAGTTTTAAGCGGTTCTTTGAGTTTGGGACAAAGAGCGTGGTTCACACGTACAACGCAGGCATGCATAGATTTGTACATGGTTGAATTATACATGGTTATGCCGAGAGAGAGAGCTCGCTCAATTTTTAGGAGCCTCCCAGTGGCGCAGAGCAGAATGTGGTCGGTCGAATAATTGCATTATTCCAAGCCGAAATGTAATGCATTACCTATGATTTTTTTTCCAGCGCATATGTAATGGTCAAAATAAAAACGTCTGCTCGCACGAACGCAACGAGCTGCTGTCAACTTCGTTTTTGTACGCCCCTTCCCCTCTAACCCACAAACGATTTTCGTCTTTCGTTTTTTTCAAGTTTCGTTTTGTGTTTGGCCCGCGCGCGGTTTTGTCTATGCCTATTCCTTTTGTGTGCAAAAGTGTAAAGTGTAATACAAATGCATAATTGCATGTGTGTGACGATTTTCGTCTTTCGTTTTGTGTTTTGTAAAAGTTTTCGTTTTACACGCGGCACGCGGCGCGCGTCACTTTTACAAATCTTTTGTGCTGTGTGGACGCATTTTTCACAGTAAGTTGATATTTATTCATTAAATTCTGTAATAATTAAATTCAATATGCCAAAATGAAATGCCTTTAATGAAATAAAATGGAATTTAACGATTTTTTCTATAATTTAAACAGGTGCGAGTTCTGCAAACAATTATAAAGGGAAATGTATGCAAAAATTTTGATTCCATCATTGGCAAAGGGATAATTCCAAATATGAATTTTGACGGCCTAAATGGGAAAGAGCCGTTTAAGCAGTTTAAAGCCTTAAACGATGCTCTATATGGTATGTATAAATCATCTTTATTCTAATTTGAATAACAAATTAATCAAATTTAATTTACAGATGCTATTCAAACAGAAGGCTTTACGAGTAAAACCTACGCAACAACAATAAGAAACTGCTTTCGCCTTCAGAAAGATCGGCTGGCGAAACAAAAGTTCGACATGAAGCCAAAATTTGAAAAAAATAATGATGTAGAAATTTAAGAATAAAAAGAAAAGAATAGAGTATAAGAATAAAATTTGAAAAAAACAATTATTATTTGTTATTTATTATTAAATTATTTATTCAATTACATTTCAGCAAAGTAAGCGAATTTATATGGTGGGAAACTGCGTTGCAAGTATATTATCTTGTAATGTAAGCACATTACCATCCCATAAGCGAATTTTAAATTGTATGCTACGTTGTATACAGGCTGCAGAATTTCTGCATTACAATATTTTAAAAGGCTACGCTTTGGTAATGTAAGCACATTACCATCCCATAAGCGATTTTTAAATTGTATGCTACGTTGTATACAGGCTGCAGAATTTCTGCATTACAATATTTTAAAAGGCTACGCTTTGGTAATGTAAGCACATTACCATCCCATAAGCGATTTTTAAATTGTATGCTACGTTGTATACAGGCTGCAGAATTTCTGCATTACAATTTTTTATAAGGCTACGCTTGGGTAATGGAGACCCGAAAGAAACTTCGGCTCGTCATTACTTTCTGCATTACGATATTCAATAAAGTCATGCATCGTGCCTACAAAGCGGCCATTTGATCAGAAAGTTTACGCCATGGGTTTTTAACCAACAGCCCAGTGGCGCAAATGCTCATTATTAGATCGATTACGAATGGAATATTCGTCGGCTGTATGCGTTACAAAATCGCGTACAAGCTCCATTACTTTCTTAACAAATGGCCGCTTTGTAGGCACGATGCATGACTTTATTGAATATCGTAATGCAGAAAGTAATGACGAGCCGAAGTTTCTTTCGGGTCTCCATTACCCAAGCGTAGCCTTATAAAATATTGTAATGCAGAAATTCTGCAGTCTGTATAAAACGAAGCATACAATTTAAAAATCGCTTATGGGATGGTAATGTGCTTACATTACAAGATAATATACTTGCAACGCAGTTTCCCACCATATAAAGTGGCTTACTTTGCTGAAATATAATTGAACTAGTAAGTGGCCCGCTTACTACGCTGCGCGGATAGTTTATATAAATTTTAGCAACAGAAGATATAAAATAAATAAATCAGAAAATATTTCACAAAATATTAAAGCAAAGTAAATAACATTCTCTTTTCCACGCCACCATTGAGGTAGAGAATCAGGCGCGTCATTATACTCGATATCGAAGGTATAGAGTATATTGGGAGTATGTCCGTCATGTTGTCTGTCCGTCTGTCTGTATGAACGCAACGTTTTCCACTTAATTCAAGCTAAAGGCTTGAAACTCTTCAATTCTCTTTATCTATGGCATAGTAAATTAAAGTGTCAAGATTGGGGCTTTACAAAAACTGGGGGCTGGCAAATTGATAAATTAGATAACTCAAAATCCACCTATTCGGCACACCCTTACAGTTAGAGCTACCAAATTTGGTAGGAAGATAGCTACTGGCATCCCCGAAAAATTGTGGAGCCACGCCCACCCATTCCGCTCCCAGCCCCGCGGTTTTAAATCAAAAACGGCTATAACTTCCTCAGTTTTTAAGCTCGATCCACCAAATTTTGCGCCAAGATAAGTGATGACGATCCCCAAAAAACTGCATCAAAACTTTCGATGCCACGCCTACCCATACCGCCCAAGCTAACCCCAGCCGCCCCAACTTTTCGTTAAAAAGGGAATGCGTGTATCTTTCAGAGTTGTTGAGCTAGAGTCTCTGAATTTGGTAGAAAGATAGCAAGTAATGAACCCCAATGATCTGCATTAAAGTTTTGGAGTCACGCCCACCCTTTCCGCCCCAGCCCTACCGCAGTTTCAAATCAGAAATGACTTTATCTTCCTCAGTTTTTGAGCTACAGCCACAAAATTTTGCGCCAACATAGGTGATGACGATCCCCAAAAAACTGCATCAAAACTTTGGATGCCGCGTCCATAACTGGTAGCGACAGCCAAAGATATTTTGTAGCCAGGCCCACCCATAACGCCCACAGCACCCTTCCCCAACCTTTTACAATTTTTGAGCTAGAGTCACCAAATTTGGTAGGAAGATAGCAATTGACATCCCAAGAAGATCTGCAGGAATAATTTGGATGCCATACCCACCCATAACTCGCCCAGCCCCCTTCCCCCACCTAAACTTTGAGCTAGTGTCACCAAATTTGGAAGGAAGATAGCTGAAACTGTTGCTGCTGTGGCTGCAGCGGCTGCATATAAAACTGTGGCAGGAAAGCATATAAAACTGTAGCAGGCAAAGCACCCCAATAATTTTGTATGTTCATTCTTGTATCACTTTTAGAAATAAAATGAAGCAATGCGCAAACGGCACACTAAAGTAAAAATTGTAAAATTCCCTTAGAGTGAAAGAGTTACTGTTATTTATGTGAATTGATCTCATCTACAGAACAATATCACATTTTCATGCTCTTAAGCCAATCGCATTCCTCATAGTCCTCCTTTGTTGTTTCAAATTCGTGTGTGCATACAACGGCTTATAATAAGCCTGAAGCGATCGACAAAAACAGCAACAACAAATCTTTTGCATTCACAGTTATATTTATACCCTGAAATGGGTAAAAAGAGTATAATTGTTTTGTGCATAAGTATGTAACAGGCAAAAAGAAGCATCTCCGACCCCATAAAAGGTATATATATTCTTGATCAGCATCAACAGCCATATGCAATATGAAAATCATACCCAACTTGTCACATGCGACGTCACGCAAAACAGCTATTTATGCGCAATGCGTTATCGGTATTTTGTATCATGGTTTCGGATCACTCTCTTATGTATACGCGCGCTCTGCAAGTCAAAAAAAGAGCGTAGTATCGCTGCCTTCTTCGCACGCACTGAATCAAAGCAAAACATATCTAAGAGGCTGCAGTTAAGTGAATTGCATAGCCTAAACTCACACGTACTTTAGCCTTTAGCTTTGACTTAGTGTGTGCGGAGGAAGTAGGGTTATTGAACTTTATGATTGACATGCAAAGCGCGCACATAAAATATAGAGTGAACGTAAATGAGCAACAACAGAGGAGCATGATCGGAGCGAGATTTGAAATTATCTAAGTATCATAAGAGCAACGCGCGCACTCTGTTAAATTTTAAGCGGCTCTTTGAGTTTGGGACGAACAACGTACATAGATTTGTGTAAAAACTAATGTGATCGGCCTTTGCTTGTTAAAATTGTATATTATTAATTAAGTGTGTTACGTTTAGTCTAAGTTATATTAGCAGCAAGTATGCAAATCCACCCCCACATTATTTTCTGGTGTGCCAAATTTTTCTGGACGCACCAAGTTTTGCCTAGTTGTTGTTTTTTTAATTCAATGACACAAACAACAGTGATGCCGATTTGGCCTTTTTCCGGACAGATCTGACATGTTTTTAAGTCCCTTGTCCGGAAAAAATATCAAACATCCCTATCCGGAAATCTGGCCTTTTTCAGATTTTATTTGATTCATTTATTTCAATATTTTTTCAAAGTTTTCTTTAAAAACATTGTGGCATCCAATCTATTAAAAATAGCGATCTTTTTACATACTTTGTATGTATTTTCGATATCATTTGTAATCTAATGTACAACAAAAGTGAAAAATAAACTTAAATAATGCCGAAAGATTCGTACAAAATTTCGTGATTGCTGGCTACAGCAGCCAGATTTTAAAGTTTGGATAAGCCGCGATGAAGCGGACACCAATAAGGAATATGCAGATACTGCATATGCTTCTTTTTTATTTTCTGGGATTTTTTGGTTTATTTTTATTTTTTTGGGATTTTTGGCTTATTTTTTATTTTTTGGCTTTTTTTTATTTATTGGCTTTTTTTTTTTTTGGCTTTTTTTTTTTTTTGTCTTATTTTTATTTTGTGGCTTTTTTCTATTTTTGGTTTTTCTTATTTTTGGCTTTTTCTGGCTATTTTTATTTTTTGGCTTTTTTTATTTTCTGGGATTTTTGGCTTACTGAACAATTTGCACGATGTTTTATCGAGTTTGCAAAATTCTTATTCACACAATGCTGGACGCTGGGACTGTTCCAATTGCCGCCGCATCTGCCGGGTGGACGACGCTAATAGCTACTCGCGTCGTAAATCAATTGTCAAAGGCACACAAATTTGAAAAAAAAAACAATGTGCACTGTGCGAAAAGATTCATGTACATAAAATATTGAAAATTATTTTCAAGCGCATTGTTCACTTATATGTGAATGCACTTATTCATTAAGAAGCGGAAATCCGTTTCTTTTTTGCAAGTGTACGAACCTATTTTACTTGTTCGAAATTGTATATTATTAATTAAGTGTGTTACGTTTAGTCTAAGTTATATTAGCAGCAAGTAGGCAAATCCACCCCCACAACATACATATGTATTTCGGTGTGCAAAATTTTTCTAGACGCACCAAGTTTTGTTTTGTTGTTGTTGTTTTTTTAAATCAATGACACCAACAAAAGTAGCAGTGCGGGCCCAACAACAACACTTACAACAACAACAAACGCTACTTGGGTCGTAAATCAATTGTCAAAGGCACACAAATTTGAGAAAAAAACAATGTGCACTATGCGAAAAGATACATGTACATAAAATATTGAAAATTATTTTCAAGCGCATTGTTCACTTATATGTGAATGCACTTATTCATTAAGAAGCGGAAATCAGTTTCTTTTTGCGAGTGTATGAACCTTTTTTTTATGACTTTGCTTGTGCGACGCGAAGGCGTCACTGCGCATTTGTTTTGTTTTTGTATTCTCGCTCGCGATCAAACTCTCAGCTTGTGCGACAAACAGGCGGCAGTAGTGGAATGGGTAATTTGTTTTGTTTTTGGAGTGGGTAAAAGTGCTCCAAAATGTATGGGAGGTACTCGAAGGAGTTGTCCAAAATAAAATTCCTTTCTTAGGTCAAACACATCACCTGCATAAAAAATTGTGTGAAAATTTCAGCCTTCTAGCTCTTTTCGTTAAGGCCGATATGCTATCCATTTTAACGCGGACGAACTCTTTTATATATATAGATAAATAATTTAATAATAAATAATAATTTTTTTTTCAAATTTTATTCTTATTATCTATTCTTTTATTTTTATTCTTAAATTTCTACATCATTTTTTTTTTTTCAATTTTTGGCTTCATGTCGAACTTTTGTTTCGCCAACCGACCTTTCTGAAGGCGGAAGCAGTTTCTTATTGTTGTTGCGTAGGTTTTACTCGTAAAGCCTTCTGTTTGAATAGCATCTGTAAATTAAATTTGATTAATTTGTTATTCAAAATAAAATAAAGATGATTTATACATACCATATAGAGCATCGTTTAAGGCTTTAAACTGCTTAAACGGCTCTTTCCCATTTAGGCCGTCAAAATTCATATTTGGAATTATCCCTTTGCCAATGATGGAATCAAAATTTTTGCATACATTTCCCCTTATAATTGTTTGCAGAACTCGCACCTGTTTAAATTATAGAAAAAATCGTTAAATTCCATTTTATTTCATTAAAAGCATTTCATTTTGGCATATTGAATTTAATTATTAAAGAATTTAATGAATAAATATCAACTTACTGTGAAAAATGCGTCCACACACCACAAAAAATTTGTAAAAGTGACGCGCGCCGCGTGCCGCGTGTAAAACGAAAACGATGTAACATGCAACTACAAATTTTAACACTTTTACAAACAGAAGAATAGGCACAGACAAAGTGTCGCGCGGGCCAAACACAAAACGAAAGACGAAAATCGTCACACACATGCAATTATGCATTTGTATTAAATCACTTAACACTTTTACACACAAAAGGAATAGGCATAGACAAAACCGCACGCGGGCCAAACACAAAACGAAACATGAAAAAAACGAAAGACGAAAATCGTTTGTAGGTTAGAGGGGAAGGGACGTACAAAAACGAAGTTGACAACAGCTCGTTGCGTTCGTGCGAGCAGTCGTTTTTATTTTGACAATTACAAATGCGCTGGAAAAAAATATCATAGGTAATGCATTACATTTCGGCTTGAAATAATGCAATAATTCGACCGACCACATTCAGCTCTGCGCCACTGGGTAGGTGCAAAGCAGCTGTCAACGTTCAGCGCTCTGAAATTAGAACCGCGGTTGAAAATGTAAACAAAATCACACATCGTTCTATCTCTTTTTTGCTCACAAAAACCAGACTATAAAGCAATATCGAGAGAGCAATTATGCTATCTCTCTTGCACTCGCGTGGTCTTATCAACAGGCTCCTTCTGTTACGCATGACTTAATGTATAATTCAACCATGGATTTGTATACAAACTTATGTGAACGGCCTTTGCTTGTTCGAAATTGTATATTATTAATGTAAGTTTTACGTTTTGTCTAAGTTATATTAGCAGCAAGTAGGCAAATCCACCCCCACAACATATGTATTTTGGTGTGCAAAATTTTTCTACACGGACCAAGTTATGTTTTGTTGTTGTTGTTTTTTTTTTTTTTAAATCAATGACACCAACAAAAGTAGCAGTGCGGGCCCAACAACAACACTTACAACAACAACTAACGCTACTTGGGTCGTAAATCAATTGTCAAAGGCACACAAATTTGAGAAAAAAAACAATGTGCACTGTGCGAAAAGATACATGTACATAAAATATTGAAAATTATTTTCAAGCGCATTGTTCACTTATATGTTAATGCACTTATTCATTAAGAAGAGGAAATCCGTTTCTTTTTTGCAAGTGTACGAACCAATTTTACTTGTTCGAAATTGTATATTATTAATGTAAGTGTGTTACGTTTAGTCTAAGTTATATTAGCAGCAAGTATGCAAATCCACCCCCACAACATTTTCTGGTGTGCCAAATTTTTCTGGACGCACCAAGTTTTGCTTAGTTGTTGTTTTTTTAATTCAATGACACAAACAACAGTGATGCCGATTTGGCCTTTTTCCGGACAGATCTGACATGTTTTTAAGTCCGGAAAAAATATCAAACATCCCCTATCCGGAAATCTGGCCTTTTTTCAGATTTTATTTGATTCATTTATTTCAATCTTTTTTTCAAAGTTTTCTTTAAAAACATTGTGGCATCCAATCTATTAAAAATAGCGATCTTTTTACATACTTTGTATGTATTTTCGATATCATTTGTAATTTTATGTACAATGTACAACAAAAGTGAAAAATAAAGTTAATTAATGCCGAAAGATTCGTACAAACAAAAATTTCGTGATTGCTGGCTATAGCAGCCAGATTTTAAAGTTTGGATAAGCCGCGATGAAGCGGACACCAATAAGGAATACTGCAGACACTGCATATGCTTTTTTTTTTTTTTTCTGGGATTTTTTGGTTTATTTTTATTTTTTTGGGATTTTTTGGCTTTTTTTTTCTATTTTTTGGCTTTTTTTTTTTTTTTATTTTTGGCTTTTTCTGGCTTTTTGGCTTTTTTTTTTTATTTTTTGGCTTTTTTTTTTATTTTCTGGGATTTTTTGGCTTACTTAACAATTTGCACGATGTTTTATCGAGTTTGCAAATTTCTAATTCACACACATGCTGGACGCTGGGACTGTTCCAATTGCCGCCGCATCTGCCGGTCGGACGACGCTAATAGCTACTCGCGTCGTAAATCAATTGTCAAAGGCACACAAATTTGAAAAAAAAAAATGTGCACTGTGCGAAAAGATTCATGTACATAAAATATTGAAAATTATTTTCAAGCGCATTGTTCACTTATATGTGAATGCACTTATTCATTAAGAAGCGGAAATCCGTTTCTTTTTTGCGAGTATATGAACCTTTTTTTTATGACTTTGCTTGTGCGACGCGAAGGCGTCACTGCGCATTTGTTTTGTTTTTGTATTCTCGCTCGCGATCAAACTCTCAGCTTGTGCGACAAACAGGCGGCAGTAGTGGAATGGGTAATTTGTTTTGTTTTTGGAGTGGGTAAAAGTGCTCCAAAATGTATGGGAGGTACTCGAAGGAGTTGTCCAAAATAAAATTCCTTTCTTAGGACAAACAGAATACCTGCATAAAAAATTGTGTGAAAATTTCAGCCTTCTAGCTCTTTTCGTTTAGGCTAATATCCTATCCATTTTAACGCGGACGAACTCTTTTATATATAGAGAAGATTTATGAAATCTTCGTACGTCATTGCATCATCTTTAATTGCATCTAAAAAGGAAAAATATACACATAGATAAAGAAAAAAAATGGTAAATTTTATAAGTTACCGAACATAAATTTTAAAAGTAAAACATAATTTTTTACTGCAACTTTGCCCTTTGTGCCATCCCAATTAATTTTAAATATAACGTCTTCCTTGAAGATTTTTTTTTACAAGGCGTTTGAAATGCCTTTTTGAATAAAAATTATCACACATATTACTTTTAAGTTAAAATGATGGACTCTGTTCAAAAATCACACTTCAATTGACAATTTTATTGAAACACAAGAAGCATGAGAAGCCAAACGAAGAAACAGACAAAGAGAAATAACGGCATTAAACTGTTAAAAAAAATATTCAAATCTCTCTTATACCTCCAAAGTGAGCAATAAAGGAGATTTATCAGTATTTATTTTTTAAGAAAGAAATTACGTAGATAATTTTTAACAAATCTCTCTTATTGCTCGCTTCGGAGGAGTGAAGGAGAAAAATAAAATAATAAAAATAAGAGAGATTTGTTAAAAAATTTCTACATAATTTCTGACAAATCTCCTTTATTGCTCACTTCGGAGGTATAAGAGAGATTAGAATATTTTTTTTTAACTGTTTAATGCCGTTATTTCTCTTTGTCTGTTTCTTAAGAAACGAATTCGTTTGGCTTCTCATGCTTCTTTTGCTTCAATAAAATTGTCAATTGAAGTGCGTTTTTTGCGCAGAGTGCATCGTTTTAACAATAAAGTAATATGTGTGATAATTTTTATTCAAAAAGGCATTTAAAACGCCTTGTAAAAAGAAAATTAGATTCCTGTAGAGTTTCAACAGATCAAAATTTATGTTCGGTAACTTATAAAATTGATCTTTTTTTTTTCTTTATCTATGTGTATATTTGTCCTTTTTAGATGCAACTAAAGATGATGGAACGGCATACGAAGATTTCGTAAATAACATAAAAAAAGCCTTTGCTAAAAAAAAGTCAGCACTCTATCGCAAAACTTAGAAAATGAAAAATATGTAGTATACTACTAGGCGTGAACAGAAACAATTACCACTGAAACAAACGTGCTGCACATGAAAACACACATGCAAATGCAGGGCATAGAAAAATTATCAAAAATCTCGATAAAGCTCAACCAAGAAATGAAACAAACGCACACGCAAACAAATACTAATGCATTTTTACCGTTTCTTTCTTGACGCTGTACCGTGCTAGGGAGCCCTCTCTCTCATCTTAGAAGTGCAGCAGTGTTGCCAGCTCCTCTCTAAAAATAAAGGACAGTTGGACCAAGTAAAACGGATAAAAACGGGACAACTTTTTTTAAAGAGGACAATAAAACCGGACAAATATATTTTTTTTGTATTTATTTAATTCTTTTTCGTTTCAAACGTTTAAGATTTCATCTAGACTTGTTCTTTCTTCATCATTGTCATCGGCAAATACAGTATTAATTCCAATTAAGCGTACGGCGCTGTTCGGAACTTGATATTTTCTTATGGCAGCACGCCCCGTTTCGACGTAATCCGTACCTTAAAGAAACTTACATATTTAAATAATTTATATATGCGTGTTATTGTAACTATTTCTTAAATTGGTTTTAACCAAATTAACTTGGCTAAAAACTCTGTCGGCATTTGACGAAGGTAACGACAAAAAAGTTATTACAAATAAAGCCAAATTGGAAAATGGTTTGTTTCCTGCTGAATCCTAATTTCCGTTTACTTCTGCCCAAAACGAGACGATATTTTCTGGATTTGTCCATTTAACAAGATTTATTGTACTGTGCTGTTAACTTTTCAATAGGGGTTTTCACACGTAAGGTAACATGGGAAAAAGGGAAAAAATATTCGATTTGCTTGTATTGTTACTAAAAATACACAATAGGGGTCTTCACACGTAAGTTGTTATTCGTTATTCGTTAAATTTGTTAAAGCTTGCCAACTGTGAAGACTCCTTTTTTCAGTTGTTTATCGTTAATCGTTAAAATATTTTCAACACTGCTTATGTCAGTTGTTAATCGTTAAAATATTTTCAACACAGCTGACATTGCCTTTTATTTCATTTCATTTCATTTCATTCATTTTCATTTTTTACCGAATAACGAGTAGTTTGTCGGGGCTGCCAGCTCGTTAAAGTGTTATTCGTTAAGCCGGCATTCTGTTATATTTACAAAAACAAAATACATGTAAAACTTTAACGATTAACGAATAACAACGTTGCGTGTGAAGACCCCTAATATCTACGTCCTGGCTTGAAAACAACTCCAATATTGAAATTATTGGCTTTTATCAGCACTTACAACATTTTCAATTGAACATAAATTAATATTTTGATATATTTGGAAGTTGTTCGGCAATCTAAAAATAAAAAGGTTTGATTAGAATTTAAAATGTTTTAAAAAACAACTTTCATACCTTTGTTTTAACTGTAGTTTAATAATTTTTAATTAAATAATGTAAATCAGTTTCTTTTAACCAACTGCAAAATGCTCTCAGCGCTCTTTTTATTGCATAGATCCAATAGCACGGGTACCGAATGATAAGATTCGCTGTACGTGCTGGGCCCTCCACTAAATTCTCTGCTCAGTGGTATGATGCTTTCCTTAATTCTCTCAATAAAATGTTATCTGTGTCATGTTGTGGAATCATCCTTGTTATCCGTGATCGGATTCCCAGCCTTAATCCTTTCCCGCAGATATATACCTCCTACTGTTGGAGGTGTTAGTCACTTGACTTGCCAAGCGCTATGCCAGAGTAAAAAACCTTCAAGTCGAGTTCGACAATTTCGGAAAACCGGTTTTGTAAAAATAACTTGTCTTTTATCCCAGACTTATTGGTCTCCACTCTACTGATCTGACTACTTGGACGAGGCAGTCAGTAATTTTGTATAGCCCTTTATACACATTATTTAATTTGTGGTCAAACAAACATGAGGATTTTATCCGAGAGTTGACAAAACTTAAATATCAAAATCTAAACTGTACAAGAGTTGCAGAAAAACTGGCTCAGACTAAAGGTAACTTTGATTTTTATCAGATCATCAAGCCCGTATTTTCCCAGAAACTGACTGAGTACCAAACTATGTGCTTAGGTACTTTTACATTGTCATGAAATGTGTTAGTCATAGAAGGAAGCAAATCCGAACACATAAAGTCAAAAAGATAAGCATCGCGATCTGAGTCGATATAGTCATGTCTTCTACCTGCGGTGTCATAGTATAAACTTTAGAAAGCAATTCAATTTTATATTATTAACAATAGCTAGCTGTAATCTGTTAAGATATTGGAGTGGTTTCACATGTTTTTTTCCCTAGCCTGATGTGGTAGAAATATCTACATGGTCTTTATATAAGGCAGGTTTTCCCAGTCCTACTGCTCTCAGTCCTCCCTTTTAGTTGCAATTGTTTCGCAGCATAGGAAACGTATTTCGTATTTGTATACAGCGGCTTAGCATAAGCCCTACGCGAAAGCCAAAAACAGCAACCACGAATTTTTTGCATGAACTGTAAATTTTTGACGTTTGCTCATCCTCCGACCATCGGTGTACAATATATTGTGACAGCCGGCGGCAGTAGAATTTGTTGTTGGTTTGGCATCAAGAAAAATCTATGTCAGTTTAATTTGCCGATGGACTGTGCGACGTTTCAGATGTTAATCTTGATGTTTTTGGTAAACTTTCTTTGGCAAAGCTTCTCAGAATAAGTCCGTATTTAAGTTCTTAGATGACTATAAACCCCAAAATCAATGTTTTGGGTGTCCTTATAGCCAATATGTCGAAAAAATTGAAATCTAACCCATTTTCTTAAATGTTTTTTATTGTAATAGGTAGAAACTAAAGCAAAGACAACGTTCTGAGCAAACTAACCATCAGAAAAAAAAAATTAATGAGTGTTCGAACTCACTAACGATGTGTTAACAATTGCAAAACCATTCGAATTTACTTTTTGTTTTGCTTTTGACCGCCACCAGCAGAACAACAAAGCGCGCACATGCATACGCATAAATACGCACAGACACACACAAACACTTACAAACAAACATAACGAACTTCTTTAATATGTGAATGATGGTGTAGGAAACCCTACCTAGTTTATTTGCTATATTAATTGATTAATTAATTAATATTATTAAACTATTTTTAGTAATTTCTCAATTGTTTGCTAAGCGCCAACCTATGCTTATTAAGTATGCAATTATTGCATATATGTTATATCCACAGTAGCACTTATATAATATTAGGGTATCTAACACTCATCATTCGTCAGTTCATTTTCTTATTATAGAAGTCCGCTATGTTCGTCTGGAAGTGTGTGTGTGTGTTTTGTGTCTGTGCATTCACGAAGAAGCAAAACAGAATTGCCTTGGACGAATGATGATTGCTGCATACCCTAACTAGCTTATTTGCTATACTTATCAATTAATCAATTAATATTACTAAACTATTTTAGTAATTTCTTAATTGTTTGCTAAGCGCCAACTTATACTAATAAAAGTATGCATTTATAGCAAATATATTATTGAAGTACATGTCCACAATAACACTTATAATTTATTAGGGTATTCAACAGTCATCATTCTCTTTGCTAAACAGCTGCATGGCTCGACCGTCCCGGGCTGGGGCGCTCTGCCGCTGCACAAAGCATTATTACCATCATACTTATTTTGAGCAGTGAAAAATTTTTTACAACAAACACATACTATTCGTATACTAACGCTGCGAAAAGTTTTTTGAAAGCGTCGACGCTGATCATGTGTGATATAACGCGGTGTGAGGTTTGCATGTATTGAAACGAAATATTTGCGCTACCCGCGCCTATAGATGTTAACACATCAAAAAAACTTAACAAAATTTATATTTTTTAAAAAAGCTACACCAACTATGTTTGTGTGCTGTTTTATTTTTTCTTGTATCTTATAAGTGTTATTAATAAGTATCACAAATTTGTACACAATATTTAAATTAAATTTAATAAGAATCATCTACCAATGTCCAACACAAATCAGCAAGCAACGAGTCAAGCTTTTTGCCGCTGTACGAATGCTCAAGGGGAGCGGCGACTTGGTGAAATCTTATCCTTAAATATGTCCTTAAAAATTCATTTCCTTTACCATCACAAGGACCATTTCGAGCAGCAAGTTCCGACTGAAAGATTTCACCAAGTCGCCGCTCCCCTTGAGCATTCGTACAGCGGCAAAAAACTTGACTCGTTGCTTGCTGATTTGTGTTGGACATTGGTAGATGAGTCTGATTAAATTTAATTTAAATATTGTGTACAAATTTATGATACTTATTAAGAACACTTATAAGATACAAGAAAAAATAAAACCGCACACAAACATAGTTGGTGTAGCTTTTTTTAAAAATACAAATTTTATTAAGTTTTTTTTCTAACGGTTAGTTTGCTCAGAACGTTGTCTTTGCTTAAGTTTCTTACTATTACAAGATGTCACTTAATGTACTTATAAGTAACAAAGGGTAAATTAAAATATTGACGAAACTTGAGGGAAAAAACATTTAAAAAAATGGGTTAAATTTCAGTTTTTTCGACATATTGGCTAAAGGACACCCAAAACATTGATTTTGGGGCTTACAGTAATCAAAGAACTTAAAGACGGACTTATTCTGAGAAGCTTTGCCAAAGAAAGTTTACCAAGAAAATCAACATTAAAAAAGATAGAGACCGAAGAAAAATGTGCCTTTCTCTTACATTGGGCCACTTTGATGAAAAACTTCAACAAAAAATTTGTATGAAACCATGATTGTAACTCAAAAAAGTAATGATGCAGTTCGATTCTTAGGACCCGAAATAGGGGGAAACCGTCGAGTTTGGTCTTGTTTTTTTTTTTGACTATCACAGTGTTATATATCATATCAATTTTACTCCAAGGTTCATATTCGTAACACATCAATAAAATTTTAGTTAAATAGTTCAGTTTATTAAAAATTAAAAATGTTTTCAGGTGTTTCGCAAAGGGGTGGATAATATGGAAATATTTAGTTCACGTCATGGTTTGCCCAGTGCTTGGATTATATTTGCGCTTCCCCGATACTTCCCAAAAGAACAGGCCTGTCATTGGGTAACTGAGTTTGCTGATCTAAACACAAACACAGCCATCTCATTAGATTTGCGCGTCTTGATGGCCTTTCCTGAGGCGCATTGGTCTTATCTGCTGAAGATTTTATTGATGAGAGATGCCTGTCTAACTGGTATTATAATGCGGCATCTGATGCAACATCTGCCGTCCTCGGAGAACTTTAAGAACGTAGCCAAGAACTCTTTTACTTGTGCGGAGAGTGCTCCATTGAAATGTGAGGCATTTCTTTGCCGTGGCGAGTGCTTTAATGTAACTGACTCTATAGCAGCAGACCGAGGTGAGAAAAGTAAAAAAAAAGTTACATTTATTCAAACAAAAATGTTTTTGATTTATTGATTTTGTATACTGTCCATCATCTTGGTGGGATAATATCAAATAAGGAAGTTATATTATTTGTAGCTAGCAGTTATATTACTTGTATATTTCACACATTTTATAGCAAGTGTTACCAAATTGAAAGGGTTTTTACTGACAACCTTGTTTAAAGGCCAAGCCATGCCCATACATTTCAGCCATGCGGACCTGCACGTTTTATACAAGAACTTAACAATTCTGTGATTGGAAGGCTTTTTTTTAAAGCTCAGCTATTTTTATTTATTTTTGATTGCATTTTCTTATATTAAGTATACCAACAAAAAGTTGACAAATCTTATTAATATATGTAAGTATACTTATAATATTCTTTAACTAACCGTTGATTTTAGGACTGCATTTTGAATGCGAGTTCCTAAGACTCTTCGCTGGCATCAAAACCTTGTAAGAGCTCTTTAGTTATGATTAGGGTGCAATGAGAGCTTGCTAAAGTATTTTTACTATTGTTTCGCTATTACCTCACTGCCTGGTAGAATGTTTAAGTTTCTCTTAATGTTTTCGTTCCAACATACCACGATGCCCCGGTGTTAGTTCCCATGACCTGGGACTGGATTCTCTGGACAATGACGATGTTTCAGTTGCTAGCGAACCCCCATAATTGGGAACTTTACGTCCAGATTGGGTTTAGAGCAGAGTTGTTGAGCTGGACCTTGTATCCAAACTAAGAGAAGAGCGATATAACAAGGTTTTTGACTTTCAGCTTAAGATGTGTTCTCTTAGCTTTAATGTGTCGGCGCCATATAAGTTTTCTGTCTGTGTGTTCTCGTATATACGTTATATACTGTTTGATCTTTTCCCGGCTTTGGAATCATTATGACAATTGACTTTATCTCAAAAGTGACCAAATTTGGTGATAGCATTGAAAAGCTGGGAATTAATGCATTGCGCACTAAGGAAGCTCAATAATTATCTTGAGGGCTATAAGGTCCTAGCGATTGACCAATAATCAAAACAGTTACAAGCAACAAAGTTGAGAAACGTACGCACCAAGAAAGTTGAGTGCGCGTATGAAAGGGAGGGCGATAAAAATTAAAAATGTCAAGCCTTTAGGATTGGTTGAGAGTATTTATCTAAAAAGATTGGATATTTGTTCAAGGCAACGCATTTAAAACATGCTCACACTTTACTCTGACACTTATTAGTTTAATAGCCAACGCAGATCCTTCGATTACTGATTTTTCGGATGGTGTTGTCTATAACAACGTAGTCCCCTTCGACTTTGACGCACTAACAGGTGTCAATCCTTGACTGTAATTTGATTTTGATGTAATAAGAATATCAATCCTTTGTCCTTAACCGCTAGTCTTATTAAAAAGGGGGAAGTTCAAGGAGAAAAAAGGTTTGTTAGAAATAAAAGTGTCGGCTACTTTGATTTCCCCCCCTAGTACGTAGGATAAAAAAATGTCGCGTGCATGGAAAAGGGTCATAAAGTTTAATAAGAGGATGTAATAAAAGTGACAGATCCTTTGTTGTTACTGAACCGGCAGTTCCTTACTACTTTCTGGGTCCAAATATATATTAGGATATGCAAGGTGTAATAAATATGTATTTAATTTTTATATATATGTATGTATATAATTTATATTTATCGTTTTTAATTTTTGTTAACTTTTGCTTGAATTAATCTTTTACCTTCACATAATGTTCGATTGCAACTCTCATAACAACCAAAATCAATCAACAACCAACAGATCCCGTTGGACAGTCAAATTACCAGATTGTCTTGTCGCTTACATATCTGATTGTCGCCGTGGGCAAAGCTGTTGATATAAAGTCCTGCCTGATTAAAACACTAGAGGAGCATGCTGTGAGCAGCTGGAGCGATAGCCTGGATAAGCGTCAGGTGTGGAATCAGAAGCGCACGCCTTGGCTAGAGGCCATTATGCATTTTGTGTACCCCGTGCTTGACTGCGTTGTGGAAATGCTTATTAATGCCGTTGAGAATGGCGCAAGCATGTACCAGGCCATGTCCTTAGCCTTGACATGCATTTCCGAGATTTGGGATTGCATGCCAGAGGGCTTGTATAAGATAACAGCCCTATTACAGGACATAATACCAGTCTCAACACGTCCACTGGGTGACTCCGTACTACTGCAGGTGGTTTTTGCAGCTCTCTACACAAAACTTATAAAATCGGCTGACCTGCACGAGAAAAGTAAGCTTTTTAATTGTTTATATTTACTTAACAAATATGAAAGAAAATATTTTTATATGTGCCGTTATAATTGTTAACAATTTTTACTATGATACCGAAGTTTAAGCAATGTCAAAAGGGTGTGCGAACGCTACCAAATGTACCAATGTAAGACTTTTGGTAAAGGGTCTGATTGAAGGGGGGGGGTATGACGCAGCGAAGATCAGAGGATAAGCAAAGACTCGAAAACAAAATTATTTTGATGTGTTAACATCTATAGGCGCGGGTAGCGCAAATACCCTGCAGTTCGATGGATCGATGAATCAACTGTTGATTCATCGATCCATTTTCACTACCATCGCTTCCCGCCTGGAAGACAACGCGTGTAAAATATCAGTGAATTTAACATTGGCATGTCATTGGACGGTATGAATTGATTCCGCTCTGCATTCCTTGTACCCATTCCCGTCCAGGGTACAGGGAATCGATTCCTTGTACCCATTCCCGTACAGGGTACAGGGAATCGATTCCTTGTCGCCATTTGGGAATCGATTTCTTGTACCCATTCTCGTACAGGGTACAGGGAATCGATTCCTTGTCCCCATTTGGGAATCGATTCCTTGTACACATTCGGGAATCGATTCTTCTGTAATTCCTAGTAACTGATTTAAAAATAAATTTGTTGTATATAAAAATATTTTTATTTGAAAAATTTTAAACTTAATTTTTGTTTATAAATTATATATGTACTTATTTATAAATATTGTTCAATTTTTTTGCTCAGAAGTAGCCTTATTTATCCTATTTTTTTGAAGCTGCAATGCCCAATGCTGCTTCTCCGCCGGTGTATTTTGGTCGACTGCCTGGATGGCATCTGAAAAATAATATTATTTTGATTAGATATTGTTTGAATTTATTGTGTATGTATTTGTTGCTTACCTCTATACGCAGAGCATGTAAAGCAAAACGGTACGCGCTAATATTTTGTTTATGTTTTGTTCTTGCTTGTTTGTTTTTCACATGCCAATTTTTCTGCATTGCCCTTTTTATTATACATACACTAAATGCGCGCTTTGCTCGCTCTCTCACAGCGTCTTAGAGTAAGAGAGCGAGAGATCAATGAATTTAAAATGTTGATTGCATTGATATGTACATCTGTACATGCGTATGCAAGTATTTTGGCAGAAACTAACCCAAAAACAAATACATAAACATTTTAATCAAATATTTATTTTCAAACCTATTATGGTTTAAGCAAAAACAATAGCAACTTAAAAACATATGCGTCCGCGGATATGCGTCTTTTATAAGGGTTAAATTAAAACTAAAATTTAGAGAGCGAGCAAGGCAAGCAAGGCTTGCATGCTAAGTATGTATGTATATCTTGCCGCGTACAAACGATCCATTCTCTTCTGCATTCTTTTGGACCGATTCTGGAATCATTCCAAAGAATCGATGATTCATCAAAGACAAGGAACGAATTCATACCAGTCGAACTGCAGGGTATTTCGTTTCAATACATGCAAACCTCACACCGCGTTATATCACACATGATCAGCGTCGACGCTTTCAAAAAACTTTTCGCAGTTTTAGTATACGAATAGTATGTGTTTGTTGTAAAAATTTTTTCTCTGCTCAAAATAAGTATGATGGTATTAGTGCTTTGTGCATCGGCAGAGCGCCCCAGCCCGGGACGGTCGAGCCATGCAGCTGTTTAGCAAAGATAATGATGACTGTTGAATACCCTAATAAATTATAAGTGTTATTGTGGACGTGTACTTCAATAATATATTTGCTATAAATGCATACTTTTATTAGTATAAGTTGGCGCTTAGCAAACAATTGAGAAATTACTAAAATAGTTTAATAATATTAATTGATTAATTGATAAGTATAGCAAATAAGCTAGTTAGGGTATGCAGCAATCATCATTCGTCCAAGGCAATTCTGTTTTGCTTCTTCGTGAATGCACAGACACAAAACACACACACACACTTCCAGACGAACATAGCGGACTTCTATAATAAGAAAATGAACTGACGAATGATGAGAGTTAGATACCCTAATATTATATAAGTGCTACTGTGGATATAACATATATGCAATAATTGCATACTTAATAAGCATAGGTTGGCGCTTAGAAAACAATTGAGAAATTACTAAAAATAGTTTAATAATATTAATTAATTAATCAATTAATATAGCAAATAAACTAGGTAGGGTATTCCACACTCATCATTCACTTATTAAAGAAGTTCGTTATGTTTGTTTGTAAGTGTTAGTGTGTGTCTGTGCGTATTTATGCGTATGCATGTGCGCGCTTTGTTGTTCTGCTGGTGGCGGTCAAAAGCAAAACAAAAAGTAAATTTGAATGGTTTTGCAATTGTTAACACATCGCTAATGAGTTCGAACACTCAATAATTTTTTTATATGTTTAATATATTTAAATTTCAAATCATATAAATACTATGTTTACTTTCCTAATTTTTGTTGCACAAGGACAGACGTATTCTACGTTTAACCTATGCGCCCGTGTGATCTTACACAGGCTGTAATCTTTTTTGGAATAGATCATATGAGAAACCATCATTGTATTTAAAATATTGTTTATCTTCAGCCAAAAACGGAACTAAGGCCGCCATTTGTTATTCGCTTTCGGAGGCGATTTGCTCCATAGACGAAGACGATAAGCACACGGACCAGATCGAACTGTTTCTTAAGCAAGCCAAGGAAAGTATAAATCTCGATATGGACTTCAGTGCTAGCTGTGGACATGGCGCTGCCGGATTGAGCGCTGTGAGCACGGTCAAAATGGACGACCTGACAATGACGAATGCGGAATCAGAGCGTTTGAGTCACAGCCCACCAGCCAATTATGCAATGGAACTAGATGTGGACATTGCCGATTACATAGCCGAAGTTTTAGCCAGCGATGTGCTGTCTGCAAACATTGGGAAGCAGGCGCTTAAAGTGCTTTATAATTATCTGAAGCTCAATAAAGATTGGCTGCTAGAGCAGTTAGGCACGGGTGACAAGGAACCAAGTCCGTTTCAGGGCGTATTGGGACAAAACATTAGGGATGAAAAAACCCCGGTGCTGAAGTCCATGTTTTTGATTGGCAACTCGCCATTTGATCAATTGCTTACTGGCTCCTTTAAGATTGATTATGTCAACTGGCTTCAAATGCCGCTCGCCTTGAATCAAGAACGAACCTGGTTGCATGTAATGCGTCGATGTGACTTTCAGAAAGATACCAAACAGTCGTTGCCCGAGGTTGCCATGGTGGCTGACATTAGCAAGATTATGAGACGGCGAAGAGACCACGTCAAGTAGGTCTTACACATCACCAAATAAAACAACAGCGGGGATGGCCGTGGCATACCAATTTGAACCAGGCAGACGGACTGACATCGTGACGGACATTGTACAAAACCAATATGCTCTTTACGTAGAGTATCAGAGGATATAAAGGCGGGGTTTCAACAAATTTTTCATGAGGTATTTTGTTCGAAGTCATCACCTACCTTGCTACCAAATGTGTGCTAAAACTGTCTGACATCAAATTGCTATATTCTCAAAAAAATTGGTATCTCTAGCTGTAACGATATAAACAATATATGGTTTTTTTTTTCGAATTAATCGATTTCCAGGCCTTTCAGTTGGCGTATCACCCCAGTTTTGGCACTTTATTCGAAAAGCTCAATTACAAAGATATTTGCAAATTATTAAGTACGTTAAGGGTTATCGAATTCGGGTTTCGGAAAGTAAGACCCTGCTGTTCGAAAGCTGACAGTTGTATTTGTCTTGTCAAAAGAAATTTTGGTTAGTTAAAGGTTTGCCATTTTACAATATGAAACCCGCGGACCATGCATAGTGCAGAATATACAACAATTGGGTACTGCATGTTTCGTCAAGCATAGCCGTTTTGAATATTTCAATGTCAACCAACATGTTGTCCTATTGAGAGCGATTAAGTGCCATTCTCAAATTTTATTGAAATAAGTTTGTTCTTTATTATAGATAAGTTAGTAAGTTAACTTACTTTCATACTCATGACATGCAAATAATAATAACAAAAATATTTCCCAAATGCTCATGTCCTTTAATATCTTCTAAACAAGTTATTAAAGCCTTTAAATTAAACTAATCAATATTATTTTTGATGTTGTTGTACTTACTTGCAGTCTAAAGGTTACTCGAGATCCTTGGTAGATAACAACATTAGCTGTGATTTTTTGTATAACGTCAAATTTCTAAAACTAAAAAATACGCGTTTTAAAAACATTGAGTTATAACTTAAGTAAAAATTAGCTTTTGCTTACAATAAATTTTTAGATTGATCCAATTTGAGCAACAAGATGAAGAACGCACACCTGCAGGGAAGCTCATTCATACCGCCATCTTAGATGCGTAACTGTGCGGCTGGGACTGGCTGAAGGGGTGCACGGTCATTACTTTGCGAACTGTGGATAGCTGCCGACCTCCAGTTTAATTAGGCTTCCCGCGGCACACGGGCTATGTTGCGGGTTACTTTTCATTTCCGTCTACTTGTGGGACCAAAAAAATGAGCTCAAAAAACAAAAACACAAACCCAGTGTCCGGGACACTCAAAAACTCAGGGGGGCAGGCTAATCCCTCTACAGGTGCTAGCACCTCCTCTTCAACAGGAGGCTTCAGGAGCATGGAGGTTTCAACAGAAGCTCGCTACACTGGGTTCCAGATCCGCGACGCAGGCAAGTGCTTCGGGGCCCAGCCCTTATCTCCGGATGGCGTCCGACTTGCGGAGTGGGCAAAAACCATTCTGCCGGATTTCAAGCCAGCAATCCCAGCCACTTCTGCTAAAGCCAAAAATAAGCGTCAAGGAGGTGGCCGTGCAAGCCAAGCATATAAGGCCACAGCCGCTCACTCGATCCTTCGGCAAAGCTGCATGGGAGAAAGTTCTCATTGAGGTCCTAGACAAGGGCCACAAAGAGGGCAATATTCCGCGTGGGGGACCATCGAAATGGACTGCAAGACAAGATCGTGCGAATCGCAACAACCATGCTCCGATGCCGGATGGCATCAAGACAGCATTAAAGAAATTGCCTGTGAGGACGAGAAGATTTATGTAGAAAACCTGCTGCCTTTTTGGGAGAAGTCTATCCCGGCGCAAAGCTAAAGGTGGTTGACTGGAAGAACGTGCTCAGTAGACCCCGAGCTAGAGTGTGGGTTTCTGCCAAGCGCGTTTAATCCGAAAGGATCCTTAAACTCTTGCAGATGAGTAACCCTGACCTGGTTACCCAGGGACTAGAGGATCGGCAAAGTCGAGGTGCCAGAAGGAAACAGCCAACAGGTGATCCTCGTCATTAACGACGAGTCTGGCAAGGCCCTAGCCGTGTCTAACGGTGCGGCCCACTACGTCTTCAAGCCAATAGTGATCCGGGTCTTCCGTTCGGATGCGGCTAGCAAGCTTTCGCAAGACGACGCACCAGTGGTGGAGGCTATCGCAGGCGATACCACAGCCAATGGTATCCCCAAAACAGTCACCGAAAGTGACGTGCCGGCAGGAGAGAAGAAGGGTGATGTCCATGCCACCCACCAGTCAAAGGGCTCAGACAAAGCCGACAAAGCTTATAGGATAAGCCTTCTCGACGACGACTAGGACGAGCTCAAGTCTCAAGATGTCTGTGAGACTCCTGCAGATCAACTTTCACCACTGTAAGGCCGCTGCAGCTGCTCTGCTGCTCATTAAGGAGCCTTGGGTTTGAGGTGGCAAGGTTTCTGGACTGGGGACTAAGGATTACAAACTGCTTGTAGCCCGTAATGAAGGTAAAGTCCGCACCCGCATACTAGCCAGAAAACACCTAGATATTTTTCTGCTCCCTTATTTCAGTAATGGCGACAACACTGCTGCGTGCCTTGAGCTGAAGTCGGGACACGTCAGGCTCAGCTCAACCTAGGGAGGGGGCTGTTGGGTGATTGCTTATGCGGACGACTTTGGAATAGCCTTCTTGGGCAAATACCCCCAAAGTTTGTGCGAGCGTATGACCACTGCACTTCGAACCCTGTCCTCATGGGCCACATCACAGAGAGTTCTCAGTTTGAGTGTGATTGACGTGTTTTACTTAAGCTCCGAACAACTTATTTATTTTGCGCTGTTTATCAGGCTTTTTATTTATTTTTTGCAGCCTACTGTGTGTAAAACATAAGCTTACCCTAAGCTGTGCAAAAGTTCCTCTTGTTGTGCATCGCTAAAAATTATCATTACTATATTTTAACTTTTGCGGCGTTAGTTCTGTGTGGTTGTACGTGTCTGTTTTTGTTATTCTGCAAATCTGTCGCTTATTCGTGCATTCATTTGTTTGTGTGTTTGTTTGCTGCGCATACACGTTTGTGTGGTTGTTCGCTTAAGCGTTATCTGCTTTGCTCGTCGTGCTCTCATACATTTTTGTTGTTGCTTATCGCTTCAAACAAGAAGTATTCATGTAACGATATTTCCTTATTTGTGCGTTTGCTCTTAGATTTTCTGTGCGGCGTAAGTTTGACTACAGTTGCAATTATGTCGTGCTGCAAAAAGCCTTGTACATTTAAGCAGTCCGACGATTCGGCACAGCCTCAATTTCTTAATTGCTGGTTGTGTGAGAGTTTTATGCATGCTTAATGTGCAGGGCGTGAGTGTGACAAGATCACTGCTGTAGCCAAGAAAGGCTGTGGCGGCGTGCGTTGGTAATGCCCTATGTACATCGATAAGCAAATTGATTTCTCTAGTATGTATAATTCTGTGAAAAAGTCGGCAAATATGCTATTGACGGACATTGATTCGAGTTTGGAATTTCTCAATAATTTTAAATTTGAGTCACTGTCTACTCTCTGTTTGGCGTAAAACTTGTTGAATGTTCCATTAATGTCTGCCCCTTCACCCTCGTCACTTTCATCCCTGCCTGGTAACGTGGAACTGTCTCCAATGCTATCCTTATCTCCAACTCCAAGCGATTGTCCGAATATATCTCCTGATTATCGCAAAAAATAGTGATCTATCTGTCCCTGTACCCCAACCACCTTCTATTTTAACAGATGTGGCTCCTTGCAAGCAAGTTTTTGTGTCGCGACTTTCCGCTGAAACTACTTGTGAATCAGTTGCTGCCTATATTGCTAGCAAAACTACATCAAGCGTCTCTATAACTTTTCTTCTCCTCGTGAAATATCTTCTTTTAAAATTAATGTCTCTCAAGAATCGTTTTCAATCATCTGTGATCTAGACATTTACGCCGCCACGCCTCGCCGCCGATTTTTGTCATTTATGACGCGCCGCCGCCAAATCACAAAAATAACGACGCGCCGACGGCGTCACTTCCTTCAACCCCAAGCCCCTTATGAGTTTTTGCCAAAAAAAAAAAAAACTGCCATTAGCTGTCAACTTCCAAGCTGCAACCTTTTATCTATTCTGTCTGAATTTATTAAATATTCTTATTTTATTAATACTACCATTATTTTAAATTTTATTGTATATCATCAAGTTGTCATTACTGGCGGCAGTCTCTTATTATTGCCTGGAATTAAGTTAAAATAGGTTAAACATACATATAATATTTAAAAAAAAAACCATTGCTTACCATTTTGTTTCAACATCTATTCAATGTATTTGCTATTTATTTTTTGTTATTGTTTGCCGGCAAACTGCTAAATTGAATCAGTGGTGATAGTTGAGAACGATATACGAAATGGGCAGTTCCTTTTGAGTCAATCGAATGTATTAGTTACATAAATAGAATACACGCAACTACATCCAAACTAAACTCAACTTTTTGTCACCACTAGGCCCCTATGCTATTTGTATGGGCAAGAAGCTGCTTGTTGCCATTTAACGCAAAACGCAACAAGCAACCGTAGTGTAAACACGATATAACTCTCCCTTCACATGCTGTTTATATCAATTTCTCTTATATCCCTCCTTCTTCTGATATTCAAGTTTATATTCAACACTGTGAAGGAGCAAAATAGCTCCCGCACAACATAATATGGTATTTACACTAATAGCCTATTTCCACTGCTCAGTTATTCATTTAACAGTGAGTTAACAGTAACTGAGGTTCAGTTTGCATGTATTCTCCCATAAGGAATTAACTGAAGTAAAACTGACCGTAAATATTAACTGAAGCATAACTGAAGAAAACCAGTTCATTTGAACACTTGTTCGATAAAACATCGCAATGTTTCATCGAAAAAGTCACAAAACAGCTGATTCAACGTTGAAAGGGAGAGCGCAATTTTGAATTATATTTTTAAAATAATTAATATACTTCTTTTTTAGATGTATTTACATTTAAGGCATGGAGAACTTGTTTCAGGGCAATGCAGAGAAACTCCCACGGCGGAAATGCCTTGAAAAACGCATCACTTTTTTGTGGCACATCCAGCTCCCAAAATTTGCCATGCCTTGGCTATTTTCAACATAAATATTGAGATATTATACTGTTTTCAAATATGCTTGCAATTTAATTTTGACTTACTAACGACCACCCAGATAGACGCTCTCATTTTCTGCTATTTGCAATATTCGTGGCCAATGTTTTTATTAAATTACATTGCTCCTTCATAACAAGCAAATCAGCTTGTAGAAATAGCATGTATGTCAATCAAACTGACAAGAATGCACTAACAATTTTCAATAATAAATTTCGCTTACTGATTAATTCGTAGTTTTAGTTATAACAAACCAAAACAAAACAAACCGAACAGCTGATTCATTAACTGAGGTTCAGTTACAGAGCAATGGAAACAACTTTCGTAACTGACTGTTAAATTTAACAGTAACTGAGCAATGGAAATAGGCTATAAGAAGCGGGAACTGGGGCACAACAGTTACAGGTTCACGAACCAGAAATGCTCATCACTAGTAACAATGAGCAGCACTGTTTTCTAACGGCTACAACCAAAGCGACAGCCGAAACATCAGCAGCAAACCACAACAGCAGCACAAAAGCAGCGAAGTGTCACCGCGAGAGCAGTTACAGCTGAAGCGACAACCGACACATCAACAGCCGACAGCGACAGCAGCGCAAAAGCCGCGAAGTGTCGCCGCGAGAGCGGTTACAGTCAAAGCGACAGCAGAGGCATCAGCAGCCGACAGCGACAGCAGCGCGAAAGCCGCGAAGTGTCGTTGTGAGAGCGGCTACAGCCAAGGCCATGGCAGAGGCCTCAGCGGCAGAGGATAGCACGCGCTGAAAATACAAAACGCCAGCGAAGAGTCACGATCGGGAGGCGTTGATGAGCGCAAGTGCAAAGTTTGAGTGAGCGTGATACCCAATCGAACTAGCGGCAGCGACAACGAGGATTTTTAAACAACAACAGCGACGAGCAGCAGCAACCAGCAAAAGGATGGAGCGGGGTAAGCTGACCTGCGGTCTGCGGGGATTTAACTGGGCGGGCAATTGTTTTTGTTGCGGTGTGGTGTTAGGGAACTTATATGTGAAATAAAACTAATCAAAAGATATTGAAATTTAAAACCCAGTGCGACTATCAGTGCTTCTTTTCCCCTCTTATGCTAGCAGCGGCGTGCCGTATGGCCGCAAAGTGTGTTTTCGAGCGTCCTCTGCACGCTTTGCGGGTATGCGGCATTGCCCGGGTACCACAAGCTTCAACACAGCGCGTTTCCGAGGGTTTCTCTGCGCGCTGTGGTGGGTCTGGTGTTTGTCCTGTCGTTTCCTTTTGGGCATCTTTCGAGCGTTTTCTCAAGGTGCGTGGGTTTGATTTGTGTGAGGGTTGCCGAAATGCTCTCTGAGTCTCGGTATTTTATAAATTTTATTGTAAAATAATCCTAGCCTGAGCTAAGCTCTACCCCAGTCTTAGATCGCGACTTTACAACACCTAACCTATATTAATGAAGTTTCTACTCATGTCCGTGACAATGATATTTTTATCGTACTGGGTGACTTTAATTTACCGAGCATATTCTGGTCTTCATCCGACACCTTCAATTATCTTGTGCCATCTGCCCAGCATGACTTCTTAGAAGCCATGCTTGATCTTCCATTGTTTCAGATCATTTCAATTTCTAATCATTTGAGTAAAACACTCGATCTTGTATTTTTTAACAACGACTGTATTGCCAATGTCTCTTGGTCATCCTCTCTGTCTGTCCCAGAGGATGCATATCATCCTACCTTAGAGGTTACAGGCCCAACCAAACGATGCTCGCTTGCTTCGCGTCTCGGAACAAGACTGAACGAAAAGCATCGCGCATGAAAAGGCCCAACCAAACGATGCTTGCTCGCTTTGCCTCTTGTTCTTCTTCTTAATGTAAACAAAACAATGGTACATATGCCATATGCTCTTGTTTTATTCCATTTAAAATAAATGTTAACATTAAATGTGATATAATGTTAAAAATAAGAAAAAAACATTTTATTTAGATGTTGTGCATGATATCAATATGTTTAAAACCATTAAAAAGAACATTTAACAATTTTTTAAAATATTTTCCGTATAACAAAAAAACAGCGACAGCTCTACAGCGCAAAGCATCAAAGCATGTTTTCACGGAGTGAAACTTTGCTTAGGCCTCAAAGCATTCGTTAAAAAAAAAAAACTCAACGAATTCGTGCGCAAGCAACGTTTGGGCAGATACACGACTTAGCATATGTTGAAACTTTGCCAACTTCGATGCTTTGCGCTAGCAAGCATCGTTTGGTTGGGCCTTACATTGTCTGTTAGTAATCCTGTTATGTCTTCTCCTCCAGTGTCTAACCTGCCTCGCCGTTGCTTTTGCAATTCAACGTATTCTGGAAACTCATTAGTCTCTTTTGATGCGGTTGATATAAATACTGCCCTCAAATTGGACGAATGTGTCCCTAATTCTGCTCCGTTGTCCGTTTCTTCTAAGCACCCTTGGTTCACCTCCCAGACTATCAACTTTACAAAATAAATTAATATTATAAAAAATATAATAGGCCTGGCTTGAGTGCTGACTTGCCTAAATACATAGCCAAGCCAAACTTTCTTCTCCTGAATTCTCAGTGCTATGAGAATTACCTTATTCGTTGCAAATGGCAATTTACGCTAAATCCTAAACAATTTTATAATTTTGTCAATTCTTAGCGAAAATCTTCCACATTGCCGTCTTCTTTCATGCTTGGGATGGATAAATCTAGCAATGATAGCGAATCCGCTAATATTTTTGCTAATTGTTTCCAATCAACTTACTCTTATAACATTGATTCTATAAATTCTATTCCTGTCTTTATCATCTCTCAGCCCACTCTGCTTTCAACTTTTAATTCGTTTAAGCCTTCTTAATCTCCTGGGCCTGACAATATACCTAGTTGTCTTCTTAAGGAGTGCAGTGCTTCTGTTCTTCGTCCATTGCTTGAGCTTTTTAATCCATCCCTTGAATCTGCTGTCTGTCCATCTTTTTGGAAAGAATCTTTTATCATCCCTCTTCACAAAAAAGGTGGGAAGTCCAATATTGAAAATTATAGGGGCATTGTAAAATTGTCCGCTATCCCTAAATTATTTGAAAAAATTATCACTTTGTCTTTGCAACATTTCTGCAAATCAATCTTATCCCCTGCTCAACACGGCTTCGTAAAAAATCGATCAACCATGACAAATTTATTAGAATTCACAACCTTGGTAAATGATGCTTTCCTCTCGAAAATGCAAACTGACGTCATTTGCACTGACTTCAGTAAAGCTTTCGACTCTGTACACCATGACCTTTTACTTCTCAAGCTTGACCGTATTGGTTTCCTTCCCTCACTTATATCTTGGATTTCTTCTTATTTAAAGGGTAGGGCACAAAGAGTCCTCCTAAAACTGACTACCTCGAAACAAGTTCAGGCTACTTCTGGAGTACGTCAGGGTAGTTCTCTTGGTCCTTTACTCTTTACGCTGTTTTTAAATGATCTTCCCTCTGTTTTATTACATTCTCGCATTCTTTTGTACGCGGACGATGTGAAACTTATTTTCTCCTACTGTCATTCTCTGAACTATACTTGCTTACAAGATGATTTAAATTCAATGCAACTTTGGTGTAAGACTAATCAGGTGCTTCTCAATTGTTCTAAATGTACATATATTTATGACTTTCAGCCGTAATAGTCCCTTCATTACCAGCTACAATTGACAATACTCCGTTGCAACGTATTTTCACAGTCAAGCCGATTCGTGTTCTTTTTGACACCAAACTCTCATTCGGCCTTCATATTTCTACTATTGTTAAAGAGGCCAAAGGTGTTCTTGGTTTCATTAAACGTTTGTCTAAAGAGTTTAACGATCCTCACGTTACGAAAACTCTGAACACTTCCCTTGTCCGCCATATCCTAGAATACTGCTCTTGTATATGGAGCCCCCAGTATAGAAATAACCAGATCGGATCTGTTCAGAAGCAGTTTCTGCTTTTTGCCTTACGAGGCTTAAATTAGGATAATAACCTTCGCTTGCCTTCATATTCCAGTAGGCTTCTTGTCCTTAACCTCCCGTCGTTGAACAATCGTTCTTTTCTTTTCTTTTTGATGTGTTAACATCTATAGGCGCGGGTAGCACAAACCAAGCGGTTCAATACATGCAAACCTCACACCGCGTTATCTCACACATGATCAGCGTCGACGCTGTAAAAAAACTTTTCGCAGCGTGAGCATAGCAAATAGTATGTGTTTGTTGTAAAAACATTTTCTCTGCTCAAAATAAGTATGATGGTATTGGTGCTTGGTGCAGCGGCAGAGAAGCCACAGCCCGGGACGGTCGAGCCCTGCAGCTGTTAAGCAAAGAGAATGATGACTGTTGAATACCCTAATAAATTATAAGTGCTTTTGTGGACATGTACTTCAAATATATATTTGCTATAAAAGCATACTTTGATTAGTATAAGTTGGCGCTTAGCAAACAATTGAGAACTAAAATAGTTTAATAATATTAATTGATTAATTGATAAGTATAGCAAATAAGCTAGTTAGGGTATGCAGCAATCATCATTCGTCCAAGGCAATTCAGTTTTGCTTCTTCGTGAATGCACAGACACAAAACACACACACACTTCCAGACGAACATAGCGGACTTCTATAATAAGAAAATGAACTGAAGAATGATGAGTGTTAGATACCCTAATATTATATAAGTGCTACTGTGGATATTATATATATATGCAAAAATTTCATACTTTATAAGCATAAGTTGGCGCTTAGCAAACAATTGACAAATTACTGAAAAAAGTTTAATAAATAAATAAAGGGACTTGGGCTAAACCCAGCGAAAACTGACTTAGTCCTCTTCACTAGAAAGTATAGGATCCCTCCCCACAGACCACCAACCATAAACGGGGTGGAACTTACCTTTAGTAAATCCGCCAATACACTCCAATATTCTCGTGGTTAACTCAAACATCCCCTCAAACACTTACTATTGTTGTCCTCAGGAACTCCCCAGAACCCCTTGCCATTCACTAATCCCCCAAGGGACAATTGGTGCTCAGGCACACCAGAGCCGACAGACTCAGTAAAAATTTACACCGACGGCTCAAAGCTAGACAACCGGGTAGGAGGAAGCGTCTTTTGCGAAGAGCTATCTATCAGTAAATCTGTCAGCCTTCCAGATCATTGCAGTGTGTTTGAAGCTGAGATCACTGCAATACACAGGCACTCTCCAGCAGCTGAGATCTGCATATTTTCATAGCCAGGCGGCTATCAACTCTCTAATGGCGATATCATAAAACTCGATGTCTGTCACAAACCGCAGTAGATTTCTGCAGAAGATGTCAGAGCGGTTCGAGATATACCTTATTTGGGAGCACGGACATACAGGCATCGAGAGCAACTGCAACGCAGACGAGTTGGCAAAGCATGGTACTACCATGCCGCTCCTCACAGATAAGGAGAACTTGGGTTTTTCCATGGCCAGCGTCAAGCTTAGAGTTCGATCGGCATCTTACCACCGCCACAGGTAAGATTGCTAGGCAATCCAACTAAACAGATTTGCCTGTGCTGCCGTAATCAAGGCCATTACGTGGCACTGAGTGTCCCTTTTTTATCGGACCTCTCTCAACTGGCGGCTACTAACCCGAAAAATATCCTGTCTTTTATTCAAGCCTCGGGCTGGGACCACGCCCTCGAAAGCGGTGTTACACACTCTAGACGGATTTCTGTGGAGAAAGTCCAAGACGTGGCATCACAACGGGCCTATGTGAGTGGTTGCTTTTTCGAACCTATCACTACCACTCTAACCTAACCCAGGTCGATGCTCTTCAAAAGCTGCTTAATGTATGCCCTAAAAGTATGCTTTGCTTTTTTGAGAGTTTACAAAAATACAAGTGAAGCTAATAAAAAGCTATTAAAAATATCGTAATATAAAAAATCTCCTTATACGAAGGTTAGTTATATGGAAGTTTGACTATACTCTGATATAGAAGGTTAGGGTATTTCTATATGCATAAAGAGTCCAACATGGTGTCCGTGCATGATCCAATCTATTTTCGATACCCGTAAAGATAGAGGCTTGAAACTTTGCAAATATCTTGGACCATGTGTGAACTAGGAGCCTGGGAAAACAAATCGATACACATTGTGATGCAAATGTGGTGGAAAAAGAGCTGGCTACTTGTCGCGACACACGCCTAAATCATTTACTGAGACATATCTTACGATGCCAAGACGATCGATAATATACAACCCACGGTGGGCCAGACCTGTGCTTTCGTCAAGCATTTCATAGTCGCGAGCGATCTTCAAGGACTTATCTGCTAATAGGGGTATGTCCATTTCGCCCAATCCATCAGTTCTCCGTGGCTGCGTCATCCAAGCCGAGTGAACAAAATGACTGTCTGTCGAACAACCAATGATCTCGCAGCCCACATTTCGGAACTCCAGAGCGCGGTCGCTAAACGCTTGCAACTCTGTTGGGCAGACGTACGAAAAGTTTGCCGGATAAAAAAGCAGTAAGACGTATCTGCCGGTATACTCGTGCAGTGTCATTGTTCTATAGCAGTGGTGTCCAAACGCACACAATTAAAGAGTTGCGCTTGTGTGCGAAGCAGCGAAACACGAAGGCAACGAGACGTTTTACTGCTTCACCAAACACATGAGTCGCGAGGGCAAATGCAGCCGAACACGCAGCAAATGCAGCCGAACATGCGCATCGTGAGAGAACAAGCTGAAAGCGCATTTATAGAATACAATATTCCCCTCTCATACATGCGGCTGCGACGCCTGCAGAATGTTTTTTGTCAATCACGCGTGGTCGACTTTTCGAGTTTTGGACACCACTGTTCTATAGACACCGACGGATGTCACCGTTATTTCAGGGGCCTAAAAAAATGGGTTAATTTATTCGTAGTAAGTTAATAATTGTATACTCTGACTTGAAACTTTGCAAATATCTTAAGTCACCAAAATTGGTGGGAAGAAAGCTGGTTTCCCCCCTAAAATCTGCACTTAAAGTTTGGATGCTACTTTCACCCCTGCCGCTCCCAATCCCACCCATTCTGAAAAGAGAAATGCGTTCATCTTCTACTGTTTTCGGGAGATAGCTGACAATTTCCTGAAAGATCTGTATGAGGAATCAAGAAACACTGCCGCACGCCCCACTGCCCTTGAAAATCGTGTATGCCTGTATTTATCACAGATTTAAGCTAGAGTGACCAACTTTTTTAAAAAAGCTGGCAACATTTCTTAAGATATGCAGTGATTTTGATGCCATGCCGACTTCAGCCTATATCTTTTAAATTTAAGTGGGAAAATAGCTGGTGAATTTTTTTAAAGATATGCGTAAAGAATGTTGGAAGGCCACGCCTATACCACCCGTCCTGATACCAACCTTTCCAAACTAAAGCTGCCTTCACACGGTCGGTTTTTCATAGGCTTTTTTATTTTTAAGGCCAGCGCTCTCTTGTGAACACATAACATTTTAAGGTCCGGCCAAAAACCGACGAAAAAATGAGAAAAACAGAACGTGTTCTATTTCAGCCCTTTTTTGCGTCGGTTAAATTTGTGCCACTAACATGTTTACGTAAAAATAGCGTTTTTGGTGCTTTTTAGTAATTGTTGGCAAAAAATAATGTATACAAACTTAAAAATATGTCGGGAAAGGTAAGTAATATAAACATGTTTGATATTTAATATTATACAAAGTATTACATTCAACATTTCATACAATATTTTAGAAGATTATGTGATTGATTGTATAAATAGAATGGAACTTTAAAAGTTCTCTTTTTATTGTATTGTTATCTTTACATGTGTGCTATAACATACATATATTATACTATATTGGTTTTCGCATCAAAGTCGTTGAGGTAGCTGCGTTTGCTTTCCTTAGCTTCATTTTCAAGAATCAGTTACAAGTTTGAGGTTTTTGATTATACATACCTGATTTATACTAATACATATGTATTTATACTATAAATGTAGATGTATGTATATGTCCTTAGGATCTGAAGTGTGGAGCAATTAAACAACATCTCATGATATTTGTATTTTACTATGACAAGGTAAATTCTTATTGTTGATAAACCGATTCTCAACTTTGAAGTTATAACCAAGTAACAAATAATTATCATATTTAGATATTGATTTATACTGGGGTGCCACACAATATTTATATATACTTACATATATTTTTTGTGTTGACGTGTAGTACGTATGTACTACCTGTGTCTTTTAAAATTGTCATTTGAAGAATTTTGAGTATGGTCTTTAAAAAATAAGCCTTTGGCATACAAAAATGTTAGCGTAACGTATGAATTTAAAAACAAATCGATATTATTGATAAAACTAAATTAGAAAATAAAAAAAAACTTTCAAAAATAATAATAATATAAATTATTTATGTTAGTAATTTAGTGGAACATTTTAATTTATGGTGGACTTTGGACTAAAACGAAAGCAGTGGTCGGGTTTCCTTAAAACATTCAAACTTACTTAGTTGTGGGCAAAATATAAAAAGAATCTGGGTTCCTTACACAACCAAAAGTAAAGACAAAAAATAAGCTGCTTAAAAGGGGCTCCGCCAATTTAAAGTACTTTTATCATTAATGAACAATAATAATAAAAGGATAATTTTGGCGGCTTTTTAAACGCAAACGTATTATGTACACATACAGTCAGTCAAATGTTTGCACATCATTAACGTAGAGGCCCCAACACGTTCAAACTGCAAGCTTCGTTAGTTAGAACCATTAACTGCAGACAAAAGAGCGCTGAGAGCTATTTGCAGAACCAAAGACATTATAATATAAAGATACTTTAATTGGAAAGACCAAGCAAAACAGTTAGGTAGGCAATAACGGTATTTTGTTATGTTTTGCCTGTGAGTGAGTGCGAAAGCGAATAGCATGTGCAGCCGTTTTTGTTTCAGTTGCCCTAGCACTCAGCGGCCTGTCAAGCGTCGGGCCAGCGGCAAACCAAAAAGGGTCAAAATGTGTCATGTGCGTTTTTTTTACATTTCGTTCTGGGCCTGCTTGTCGAGATTTTTGCTATTTTTGTTATTTCTTAAGGCTGCGGCCACGCACTGAGCGACGCGCGACCGAACGACCGAACGACGCTCTCTCGAGCGACGTGAGCGAGCGATCGCTTTGAGTGAAGTGGCCACGTATCGAGCGACGTCGCTCAACTTGTTTACTTTTTAAAATGCCTTTATCAAGTGTAATTATGAAAAGTTTGTGCTGTCGTCATGAAGGAGATCTGAAATCATTTCAGTCATTGCGACATCATCTTCTCTTAAATTACCGTACGTTGGATCCGGAGCTAAATTTTTTTTTTAAAATGACATTATCTCCATGTATGGCCATTTTATATTATGACTCGTTGCTCCAGATCCAGATGGTTATTTCGGAATTTATTGTAATGTTCTCCTGTATGTGTCCCTCAGATTTTTCCATTTATTTTGTTGTTACACGCTGAGCGACGCACTGAAAATTAAAACCGATTCTAGCGCTGGACGACGTCGCTAAGTCGTTGAGTGACGTCGCTCGTCGCTCAACAGCTGCGTGGTCACTCATATGCAGTTTCATATGTTTTAATTTTGGACGTCGCTCGAGAGAGCGTCGTTCGGTCGCGCGTCGCTCAGTGCGTGGCCGCAGCCTAAGTTGTTTGTCTCTTTGACAAGTACACTACTGAATACACTTTCGAAATTTGTGTGCATCTTTGCTTAACTGTATGGCATAATTGTTGGCTAGTGCCTTAGAAGTAAATAAAATAAATGTACACAAACAGCCAAATTTCATATTGGCAATTGCTGGTCATTCATACTCTTTCAAATTTTAACTTCTATAACACAAGCCAACATTTATGCCATACAGTTAAGGAAAGATGCACACAAATTCCGAAAGTGTATTCAGTAGTGCACTTGTCAAAGAGACAGACAAAGAAACAAATATTAAAAATAGGAAAAATCTCGACAAGCAGACCAAGCAAGAAATTTAAAAAACGCACACGACACGTTTGGACCCTTTACGGTTGTACGTCGGCTAGCCCGACGCTTGACGGGTCGCTGAGTGCTGGGGCAACTCAAACAAAAATCCGCTTCGTGCTCGCTCACACTTATTGCTTACTGCTTTTGTTATTCTCCATACCGTTCGAAAACACCACAACCAAAGCAAAATACAGTTATGCCTACCTCGGGGGACTGAGACAAGGATTTTCTTAGCAATTGCACACTCTTGTCTTTTTACCTTATTTGGCAGAACTCAATGCGTCGCAAAGTATGCAAATCGAGTTAGCTGCGCAGAAAATGCCAGTCATTCCATTTCCGAAGAACAGACTCGAGTCGCTGGAGCTAGACCATTTTTGTATGCGTTCGAGCAGAAAGTAGATGTGAGCTCACATGTATGTATGTGTCCTTCTTTGACTGTGCTTGAATGATGAGAGAGAGGGTGCGTCAGCGTAAAGTAGAGGTGGGCGTGGGCCTGGTTTCTGAGGCCCGGGCCCGCACGAACACAAAGTCTTCTATAAAAGGCCCTGCCCGGCCCGGCACAATTGTTTTTCACAGAGGCCCGGCCCGGTCCGGCCCGAAACTAATACAAATATATTTACTTTTGTTTAGGATGAAATTTTTTTTCAAATTTGAATTTTTAATCTTGTGCGTTTTCATCCAATACCATTGCCCGATGTTGAAAACAGCCTTTCGCTAGTTGCCGAACTTGCTTGAAAAGCAAGCATTTATTTTGCTATTATTTTAAGTAAATTTAGATCAGCCATTTGTCGGGCTTTTACGGGCCTTACCGGGCCGGGCCATTTTGCTTAGGCCCGGGCCCGCACGAAAATCATTTTTGAGGCCTGGGCCCGCTCCGGGCCTGTGCAAGCCCGCGGGCCACAGAAAAAAGCCCGGCCCGCGCCCACCTCTAGCGTAAAGCGTGTGCAGCGCATATTGTTTCATGCGCTTTTCAGCGGCATGTCTTTTGTAGGACAGGAGTTGCGCCCGCGGATATCAAGCAACGGGTTAACTTCTTTAGTATTTGTGTGCGTTGGTTTCATTTCTTGGTGGTCTAGCTTCCTATTTTTTCTACATATGTCCTGCATTTGTTTGAGTTATACATGTTGCAAGAACAGAAATCCATGTCTTATTGCTTTTTTTTATCGGACCTCTCTTAACTGGCGGATACTAGCCCGAAAAGTATCCTATCTTTTATTCAAGTCTTCGAAAGCGGTGTGACACACTCTGTGTCTGGGTAGACAGATTTGTGCGGAGAAAGTCTAAGATGCGGCATCACAGCGGGCCAAAATATGGTCCATGTGAGTGGTTGGTTTTTTGAACCTACCACTACCGCTCTAACCTAACCTAAGTTTACCACTACCGCTCTAACCTAACCTAAGTTTTGCAAACCGCTCTCAGCGCTCTCTTTTCTGCATGGAGCCAAAGCAAATGGTTTTGAATGATGAAGTTCGACGTACATACTATCTTGATCAAAAAGTTCCCGTAATAACCCCCGTGTGGCGCTCCTATCGTTCCGATTTGAGTTCGTTTGTTGAGTTGGTACATCCATTGTTGATTAAAATTTGCAAAAGTTACTTAGCCAAGAGTAATTCTAAACTTTGTGTGTTGTCGATTTTTTTAAATTTTAGAAATGGATTTAAATTTGCAACAACAAATGTTGCAAATGTTGGTAAATGTGTTTCGGCGACGATTTTCTAAAGAAAATGCTCGTTTACCAGTGGCAAGAGTGGTTCAAAAGTGGTCGCGAGTCAATCGAACGTTTTCAGTCAAAAAAGTAGGCAATGCTCACGGTTTTCATGGATTACAACGGTGTAGTGCATGATTAATTTTTGCCAAAAGGCAAGATAGTAAACAAAGAGTATTATTTGGGCGTTATGAGACGTTTGCGTGAATCAATTCGCCAAAAAAGACCAGTATTGTGGGCAGAAAACTCGTGGTTCCATCATTTTCGAAATTTGTTGACGAAAAATGCTACAAATACCATCCACCAGCCACCGAATTCACCTGATTTGGCTCCCTGTGACAATTGAGTTAAAAAAACCATTACGGGAACGCGCTTCAGCAGTCGAATGTATCCAAAACACTGAATTTTGCTTCAATATTCTGTGTGTTTTGATTTTCATATAAGGCCTGTTGTCACATACAACGGAAACCGAAACCGAATTCACTACATTTGCAGCCGAAACCGAAACAAGTACTTTTGCCTTTATTCGGTTGCTGCCTATCGATTATTTATTTTGTGCTCCTCTGATTTGCGATCAGCTGATTTCTAGAAACGCAGCCAACTTTACGCTGGTCATTTCTGTATGTTTTTTATGCGTAATCACAATTGATAATTGTAAAAATATCGAAAGTAAAAATCGCTATGTACAATTCTTTTAGATACTTTACTTCTTATAATTATAATCGTTACCGAAGGTAAAGAGTATATTAGTTTTTTGCAATGTCAATCATGGTGCCTGTCCTTTTTTTGAAACCCGTAAAGCTAAAGACTTGAAACTTTGCAAATATCTTTATCTATTACTACGTTTGCTTGCTGTATCATGATACGTGTGTAAAAATATCATGATTTTGTGTTTATGCTTGTTTATTTTAAAAAATCATGATCTGAAATAATGATTTTTTGCAAGCATAAACGTGGTATTAGCTACATACGCAACTTTTGCAAATTTTTAGCTACAACGCTCAGATTTTGAGGGAATATCAACAATAGATGTACTAACTCAACATCAAGGTTGCATGTACATACATACGTCTTGCAGCCATTATTTAAATCGTATGATCAGTTTCGCATCAACAGTGCATACCATATTTAGAAATATTAAAATGAAGCGAATAACCTTAAAGAATAACACAAAAATTCAATAAAAATAATTAAAAAATTATATATTTAATTTTTGGCATATCGAAAACCGGTATATGTATCAGTTTATGTAGGGGTTAAAAGTTTTTAATAAATCAATTGAATCGGCAAAGATATTTTGATCGAGTTGATATGCGTTCTTGCGCACATTTGCAATGAAATTGGACAAAAACATTAAAGCAAGTCTGCTTACTCCTTGTAGTATATACATATTATGTACTCGTATGTATATAGTAGCAGCGGGTGTTTAATGCCTTTAGTGCCTTATGGTTGAATTGACTAGAAATCGGAAGTCGGTCAGTATATTGATTTTTCAAGTTTCATTTGAAGAACAACTGTTACACATACATTTTTTTTTTTTTTTTTTTTCAGTGACCCCCATCACATGTCTAAACAAAGAATAAAACGGTATTAATTATCACTTACTCTTCTTATAATGTAGGATTAACAACTATCAATGGGATTCTTTTGCGAATTGTTCTGGCTGTTAACTCGAATTTAGTTTCACTACTTTTATGTTTAACTTGATACCGACAACACACTCTTCGTCTGTTGCTTCCTCAAAGAGCCCCCACCAAACACCGAACAGCTACAAGCAACATAAACATTGCGTGTTTTAGTAGAACGATCCGCACCAGGCATCGCCTGCTGCGGGGCTTAGCATGAGAGTTAAAGTATTAGCAGGATGTGTTTGAACAACGCCACTTCCCATAGACGGAGTAGATGTCGTGTGGGATGAACTCGAGTTGGGCAAGCATTGAAAACAGTAGTTGGCGCTATTATTGCTGTCCCAAAACTGCTGGCCCTGGCATTGGAAACGAACGGCAAACTCCAAACGTTGTCCAACATGCAGTGAATTGCCAAAGAGGACAAACGTAAACTTATCGGAAAAGCCATCGCACGAGTTCTCCACATAGTTGGCCTGCAGATCCGCATAGCTGTGCCAGCCGTCGAGAGTATAGCGTACATGCACCGATTTATGAAAATCTAGATTGCGTACGCGCACCGAACCTGAGATGGTCTGATTGATGGTATCGGTAACGGCTGCATTCTCCAGCGACACCTGTTTTTCGCGCACAGCATCAAGGAATGAGGGCAAACCGCCCGGCTGCTGGAACAGCGGCATCAGAAGCTTGTCCGTCCTTGGGCCTAGCTGCACCGGTTGCTCTGACTCTAGTATTTCCAGATCCTCAAATGCTGACTTGGGTATGGTAGGTATTTCGTCTAGAAAGGTTTTTACATCCGCCAAATCCAAGCCAAGCACATCGGCAAACCGTACAATCTTCTTACGTCCTGGAGTTCCAGGCGGCGTTTTGCCCGTTTTTAGCGATGAACACCTCCGCACACGCTGAGGCCGACAATCATCCTCGTCGTCTGTGGTATCGTTGCCATGACTATGGGATGTATTCTCCGCCAATGAGAAAGTCTCAGAGGTATCCTGTTTGGCATGCTCTAGCTGGGCTAGGTCTCCTCCATCTACATACAGACCTTTAGTGCTTTCTGGGCGCTTGTCTTCCTCATCAGTGCAGCACTTTGGCGCAAGCTGCTCCAGTTTATGTTCCAGTTGCTGAATTGCAGTTGTCGGCAGTATCGTGTCATCTTCTCTTTGGAACAGCTGATCCCCTAATTGTTCCATGTGACCATTGGGCATTATTGGCGCCTGCTCTCCGGGCTCATGTCCTTTTTGATTTTGATTTAAGCTATGCTCTGAATTTTGGATGCTATCGCTGTGCTGCTGCAACTCATTTAGTATTTTTGCCTGCAACAATGTCTCATCCTGGTCCTGACTGTATCTCGCCGGTTTCAGTTTTATGAACTGTTTTACTTGCTCTTCTAGCTCTTGCTCCTCTGTCTGATCACCATTTGTCATAAGATTATGTGTTCCGTTTATTTCCGGTGTGAATTTGCTTACAAGCTCCTCTGGCTCCGGTGCAGAATTTTTCCGGCGCTCTGACTGCGTTTGTAAAGTTATCATTGGCAGATCATTAGGCACATTGTTGCTACTGATGCTGCTGTCAGCCGCCGCATCCAAGTAAGGACCATTGGTGCTGCTGTGACTACTGGCGGCTGAGGCACACGCATTGTCTGTGGAGTTGTGCGGCGTATTTGAAGCTGTTTCTATTAAACGCAGATACTCGCACTCCTCCACCGGACTTCCTGGCGACTCCAGTTCGCAGTCAAAGCTGAAGAATGAGTCGGACTCATGGCGCAGCGGCTGCAGATCTGTGACTGTCTGGTCCGCTTCATGTGCATTTACCCAGGTATTTGTATTTTTGTTGTTTAAAATGGAGTCATCCTCTACATTGACGACGTCCTCGTTTTCCTGTATTTGAAAAAAAAACAAAAAACAACCGAATTAAAATGTTGTTTACCAATTTCACATTGTTAATTCCCGTAATATTTTACGTTGAGGGTCTTTGAATATGAATGGTATTCAAAATAAGAGCTGACTTTCTGTTAGCTGGTTTTTTTTTATACCATGAACCCGTGAAATGAGTAAAAAGGGTATACTGGTTTTGTGCAAAAGTATGTAACAGGCAGAAGGAAGCATCTCCGACCCCACAAAGTATATATATTCTTGATCAGCATCAACAGCCGAGTCGATATAGCCATGTCCGTCCGTCTGTCCGTCCCTCTGTCTGTATGATCGCGTCGATCTCAGAGACTACAAGAGCTAGAGACTTCAGATTTTGAATATAAGTTCTCCTATACCATAAGCAGAACAAGTTTGTTTCAAATTATCGATAACTATTCTGGTTTCCGATATACACATGGTATCGATTACACAAAAATATCGAATTTGGAAAATGTAAAAATTGAGGTTGCAATAATGGCTAACGATAGAACTTTTCTGAAAATTTCGTCACAATCGGTTAAGAAACATCGGAGATATCGAATTTAATAGATTGAAGTTAAGTCAGTTTATTCAAAGTCTTTTATAAATTTGATATATTTATTGCAACTGGATTCAGGGTATCTTCTATTCGGGCTCTCCCGACTAGGGCCATCTTACTTGTTTTCTCTAAAGAATGCAACAAAATAAGTTAGATTTTAAGTTTCCGATTTATTGAAATTGTTTGTCAAAGCATTTTCATAGTTGCATTCAAGTGGCGTATTTAAAATATTCTGCTTTGCCAGAGTCGTCCGGCTTCATGGTCTTTGAACCCGGTCTCCAATTAACTGGACAAACCTCACCAAACTCATCGGCATATTGAAAAGCCTGCACCAATCGCAAAGACTCCTCCACACTGCGACCCACGCCCAAATCATTTACTGAGACATGTCTTACGATGCCAAGGCGATCGATAATATACAACCCACGGTGGGCCAGACCTGTGCTTTCGTCAAGCATTTCATAGTCGCGAGCGATCTTCAAGGACTTATCTGCTAATAGGGGTATGTCCATTTCGCCCAATCCACCAGTTCTCCGTGGCTGCGTCATCCAAGCCGAGTGAGCAAAATGACTGTCTGTCGAACAACCAATGATCTCGCAGCCCACATTTCGGAACTCCAGAGCGCGATCGCTAAACGCTTGCAACTCTGTTGGGCAGACGTACGAAAAGTTTGCCGGATAAAAAAGCAGTAAGACGTATCTGCCGCGATACTCGTGCAGTGTCATTGTTCTATAGACACCGACGGATGTCACCGCCATCGTACTGATTTCAGGGGCCTGTTTTCGTAGTAAGTTCATTATGCTTTTCTGTTGTTTTATTTTAATGTATTACTGTGCTGTGTTTTGTTCGAACTCAAAAAATGTACTGGATAAATACAAGTCTAAAAACAAACACGATTGCTCGGATCTTAGTATAAGTTAAAAGCTTAAATAAAACACAGCCGCACAAAAAAAGTCATGTCATGTCTGCTGGAGTAAACTAGTCATTCTTACGGATTTTGGGCCGAAAATCTTAAGACAGTTTAAAATGCGATCACGTTATCTTAAACATGATAACAATGAAAACATGGTTTTCATGTTTAAGAGTGATCATTTCATATATGTTTTTGCCTGATGAATCCAAATCAGAATTCTGAATGACAGTATTGGTTCTAATTTTTTGTATACGAGTAATCTGAATCACAGTTGTTCTGTCTAAGGTAAGGGGTAGCTTTTAATTCCAATCTTTAGCCTCTAGATCTTTTATTCTAAGATCGGCGTGTTCATACATCCAGATAGAGTGACATGGCTAAATCGACTAGGCTGTTGATGCTGATCAAGAATTTAAATACATTATGGGGTTGGAGATGCTTCCTTCTGCATGTTAGCCATTCAGGGTAAAAAACGAAGAAAATGCACCAAAACGTAAAAACGAACACCGTTTTTGGAGGAACATTGAAACGAGAGCCATTATTGTCAATTTAGTTTCTGATTCAGATCCAGTATGCAAAGTCCATTAGACAAGTATACTCCGTCGAACGACAATAGCATAATTTTACTGTAACTTGAAAAATCTGTACTTTTTTAAATCAGTACAAGCCGGACATGACTGTTTTTGAGTAACTTATATTACCCGTGTTCCCAAGGTGCGCAGCTTGGAAGACAAACTTCTTGCAAATGCCTCGGCACGTCCACGGCATGATGACATTCCTATGCAGGGCAGCCTGTTTTCCGGCGTGCTACTAAGTGTCAGTGTTATGTCGTCGGACTCAGCCATTTACGTCTCATCAATTCCAAAGGCTCGGGCGGGTACAGCATCGAAGCTGCAAAAAATTCAATCAGATCATCAAATTACTTTCGGCTACGGCTACAAAAAAAAACATTTTTTTAAGTTAACAAAAATAAACAGTTTAAAAACACTTTTAAAACGCCCGAAGTTCTTGTCGTAATACTTTTACCATAAAATAGATTTTTATTAAAACCAAAAAGTTTCAAAAGGAAGCATTTTGAGGGGAGACTCAAAAAAAATTAATTTGCTTATTTGATGATTTTTATTTATCTAAATGTTCCACAGCAAGTAAGTTGATGGGTTCGGGTTTCAATAAAAATTATACAAAACACCGAAAGCTAGAAAGATGGGGCTAATACAAGATATCAATTATGTTTTTTGAACTAGTTTCAGGATTGCAAAAAAGCTAAGAGTTGTCCAAAACTCATTTTCACCAATTATTTCAGCCTAACTTTATCCAAAACACTCTCCTAGCTGAGGTGCTGCTGTTCGATGAGCTACCCATCCAAGCTGAAGGTAGTGGACATTACATGTATTCCGTCCGTGCAAAAGCGAAAGTACTTTTCCCTCGGGTCGTCCCAACAGACCAGGCGATGTAGCTATCACTTTGGCAAAACTCTGAAATGCCAGCCGTGGAATGTGATTCCTGTTAGCAAGTCCGACAATAGTGGTCAGCAAATGGTTCTCTATTTTAACATCGGCCGTAAGTAGCGTATACCTACATGGTGGTAGTTCTGGAAGGTGGCAGAGGTGAGCAAATCCAAATGTCAGCCAGGTACGCATCCCCTCAAAAGCTTACACGTCTGGTAGCGGAGGCAGAGAAAACAGCAGCCTATTTTTAATCGAAACAAACAGGCACCAATGAACACCGTGCGCCTTGAGGCAGCAGTGACATAAACGACAGAAAATGTCAATGCAAGATTTTCTACCTCAATCTTATCTTTCTGCACTTCTAGACATCCCAAGCACATTCAACCATGTGTCGGCGGAAGCTATCAGGCACGGTCAAACATCTGTGGCCTAAAAAAAAAGTATACTCCTGAGTCCAGAATCTAATACACAACAGTGAAACCTTGCATTCAACTACTTCTTAGTAAAATTTAAACGGAAAGCCTCGAAGATAATCGACTATGCCGACGACACAGGCAAATGTCCATAGACAATCGAACATAGACTACGCATTTTCAAAAATACTAGCATGGGCTAAGTTTCAATACGCATAATACGAACACCATGCTCTTCACAAAGAGATACAAGGTGCCTCAATTGACTCCGCAAAGAATCAACGGTAAAACGCTGATACCAAAATATAATTTCAAAAATCTGGGGAGAGTAGAATCGCAAGTTAAGTTGGAAATCCAATATTTTTAATTTTCCTACACCAGCAAAAATTAACATAGAACTTCCATATAATGAATTTTTTGTTTATGTGCCATTTTTCCGTATATATTCCTCGATCAATACCTCAAGCACGAAAAGAAAAGCAAATAAATTTCAGTCACGTTCCTCTTCACAAAGGTGCGAAGTACTTTAACTGCTGATGAAGTCTGCTGAACCAATGGTGCCCAAAAAAATTTAGGCAGACCACAACTTCATCTACGTCTTAAATCGATTGTAAGAAGAACAAAAATGTCACCACGGACTTGGCACGCTGAGTGACGTCATAAAAATATGACATTTCAATTCATCGTTCACAAATTTTAGATATACACTTTTTTAACGAACGAAGGGAAATTTATTTTATGGACAGCAAAACACACTGAAAATTTAAACAATAAGCACTGTACTCGAAATAAAAATTTAAATTTAGAAAAGCTTGTTAGATTTAATTTCGTTACATGAAAGATTGACTTTATACTGTGTTTTCATAAAAAGAAAGCTTTTCAGGGGGCGTCACAAAAAATTTAAATTGTTCGACCACTTTTTTGTATATTTATTTTATTGAATTAAAACATTAAGCTTATTATGACATATAGGTTACTATAAAATAGGTTATTATATACTACGTTTATGCTTGCAAAAAAAGTGCAATCAACGTAGTATGCATAATGATTTTTTAATATCACTTTTTTAATATACGCCTGTTTATGCTTTTTTACAAATATCATGATTTTTCTGAAGTGGGGAGCCACCTATGAAAATTATAAAACGAAGTGGCAGCTTTATATGAAAAGGGTGGCAGCACATCAGCACAAACAGCTGATGGATCGAAATGCAAAACGTCAAACGTTTTATTGGCATTTATAAACTAGCTTCCTGTGCAGAGTACGAAGTTGGAGATGTATTTGGCTAGCACAAGAGCACTGTTCACAAATATTTCCAAATATTTCTATTCTTCATTTTTAACGTATTTCTTTTGAACAATATTTTCTGTGCAGGACAGCTGATTTTACACAGTACCGTGCCAGACTTTTTTCCACAAAAAATCATGGTCAAACTACGTGTGTAAAAAAAATCATGATTTTGTGTTTATGCTTGTATATTTTTGAAAAATCATGATCTGAAATCATGATTTTTTGCAAGCATAAACGTTGTAACAGCAAGCATAAAGTGAGTTTTAGTCCAAAAATGTTTATTTGCGAGAGAACTTCGGGTCCTTTCAGGAGCCACTAAATTTGGCACCAAGATACATAGCTGATGATGATCCCCAAAAAACTGCATCAAAACTTTGGACCCACTCATACCGCCCTTGCTCACCTCAGCCGCCCAAACTTTTCGTTAATAGCGGGAATGCGTGTATCTTTCAATAAGTATGGCTCTATTGGAGGTCAATTTTGTCAATATATTCCGAAAAATGTATAAGCCAGCTCTTGCCCGACATGTGGTTGCACTTTTTTCGAAGTGCTCAACATTCATTCCTATCGTAAAAACAGCCAAGCTTTCATTTAACATTTTCATTTTTCAACATTTAGTAACGGCCAGTAACTAACAGAACTAGACGCTCACAAATTAGAGCCTCCAGTCATTTGAATTGTCCAGAAATTAGAATCAGTCTAAAAAATACATTACCAGGGGTGTGCCAGCCATCAAAACCAACCGAATTCCAACCTAAAACCAACCTCGAGCTGGTTTTAGGTGTGCCAGAGCAGAGTTCGAGATGGTTTTAAAATCTCAACAAATATGGTCAGAGATTTGGTTAATTTAAGCAATATTAGATGTCTAATGTATAACAAGTGTTACTTTTTCGAAAGGTAATTTTAAGCTTAGCTGCATATTACAAATACATTTGAATTGAATACATATTTTAATTCATGATTTTTGATATTAATAAATCTGTAACAAATCTCTAAGACTATTTGCCGTTCCGTGTAAGCGTGCAAAACCGTCCCTAACAAGAGAGGTGCCAACTTGTTCGTTTAACAATAACTATTATTCGGAGTCTTTAATAGGTCAATTCTAAAGACACTTTTTTGTGACAAATAAACATAAAAAAATTGTACTCTCAGGTAACAAAATTCCATGGTTGAGCAGTGGACATTTTTTTGTAAATTTAACAAAGTTATTGCAGCAAACTGTTTTTCATAAGTTGGCAGCTTTTGCGGTGTTTGTTCACGAAATACGTAGAACAGCTGTTCAAGCAAGCTATCACGGCAGGGCTGTCAAGCAACATGAGTTATTTGGCGGGCAAAATATGAAATATATATTTTGTATAAGAATTACAAGAGATAAGCCCTTACATATTTTTATTTAACAATTTATTAAATATAACACTAATGCTCTGCGGCCAACCTTGAAAACCATGACAAAATAGCAAATTCCTTTTTGGCAATTTTTACTTTTGAAAGGTAGCAACTCTTTTTGGCCATTTTCGTTTTACGTATTTGCTCCGAAAAATTTAACCGAAAAATGAAATCTTCCTATGTAACTTCTGGCACACCGACGGTTTTGTTTTAGAGATTTGAAAACCTGCTCGAGCCAAAATCTCTAGAGATTTCTGGCACACCCCCGTACATGATATTAAATTAGAATTGAAAATTCGAATTTCAGAGCGTAAATATATAAGTATATATTTTTTTTTTTGAGCACTGGAACTTTCTTATTTGTTCTGTTTTGTTTGTTAAGCTAAAAAGGGGAATCCCCATTTTATGTAAGTACATATGTTATTCGATCTTTGTTGTTGTTTCTTCGCAGTTGTACTCATTTGTGGCTTACATATTCTGTATAAAATTTGATACGATTGAACGTATTTTGGCAGTGTTTGTTTAAAACTGGAGGCATGTCCCGAAATGTTTTTTTCTTGTTTTAATTACTCCAATTTTGTACATTTTTGACTAAAATAAACGTCCAGAAAAAATAATATATCAGAAATAAGAACAACCCCAAGAACCGTCAGGCTCTAATTTCCGGGCGTCTACTATACCAGATTTTCGTATTACTGTACGGGCGCTGTACGAGACCATTTTTTTAATATGAAGTTTTTACGGTACGGGCGCTGCACTGTCATCTGCGTAAAGGCCCTTAGACTGTAAAGGCGGGTTTACAATGTCAGCTTGAGATTGCAAAATGTTTTGTTCCTGTCTGACACACATATTTTTCACATAAGTTCGTCTCACGCACTTTCAATCTCTAACTGGTTTCACTTGTTTCACAGATTGCATTGAGAAAAAGCTATTCGATGAATTAGTTTTAAAAATTGTCAATAGATGGCGTATTATCAAAATTAGTAACAAATGTTACACATATGTGTTTGAAAGCTCCTTAGTTTTTACCTCTATTTTACTCAATACTGAGGTAAATGATAATTGAATTCACTATTTAATATTTATTAAGTACATATTAACGAATAAATAACAATAAAATCATTGTTATATAAAAAAACAAATCGTTAATTTTTGTGCTATTTCACATGTGTTAGCCGAGTTTCAATCAGCTGATTGTATTGTTCACATATTGTAGCCAAGTTCCAATCCATTGTTAACCGATTGTACACGCTGCCAATGTAAACTAGCAACGTGAATTTTAAATTTTTAAAAGCTTCAATCTAGGCCAAGCTGACATTGTAAGCCCGCCTTAAATCTTACAATGTTCTGCTGTCTGTGTGATAACTCTGTGTGACTTACACGTCAAAGTTTGTATGTGTTCACTTTATTGTTTTGCTCTACCCGAGCCTATAGGTGTTAACACCAATGCAGTCACGTTGACTAGGCCAAACACAGTGTTTAGATTAGTCCACATGGGCAAATACTAGTCCACACCATTTCAATGTATTTCTCCTATTCCATTCAACACGGGGATGTCATTGTCTATAGAAGCAACTAGCCCAAACAAAAACCCTAGGGACATCAACAAACACAGCACAGAATGTTTTTAAATAATGCGACGTTTTTATTGTTTTAAAGATTATGCGATTAAAGTTCACTTTGAGAAGTATTTATATAAATCTAATAGAATAGGGACAGACTGATTCGCGTTCACCTGCCATTGCCATGACTTTAAGAGTGTGGGGGCGGCCGTAATTATAAGTGTTGATAGAATTTCCGAATTTATTTTTAGCATTTGCAAGCTAAGCTTACTTTACGAACCAAATTTAATCGAACTCAATAAAAATGTCTCTCTTACTCACACTAACAGCCGCCTGATCTCTTGGTATCCCGTTTCCAAATTGTTGTTTCAGACATTATCAAATAAAAGTACACGTTCTCAGTACAAGGTTCACGAACTCGACTCGAACTGCAGCACGTCTGCAGTTGTTCTGTTGCGAGCATGCACTGAAATATGTTTTTCTGTTTTTGGCATTAAACAAACTTTCGCCTATTGATAAGGCAGCTAAATCAAAACGCATCGAATCGCACCGACAGCGTCTGCCTGTTACTGTGACCATTTGTATCTGTGGCTGTGTATGTACATGTGTATGTACATATATAAAGGCAAATGCATTGGCAGAAGCAGTAGCTGTAGTAGCAGCGACAGATGCGACCCTCAGCCCCACCGGTATTCGCTGGCATTGCTATTAACAGCCGCTTGCATAGAGATATGCTCGTGATCAGCGGCGTCGCGACGCTTCGTCGTCTAAAAGGGTAGAGAAAAAATTAAAACGAAGTAATGTTTTGAAATCAGCCACACGGGTATATTTTTACATGCTTTTAATTAACTTGACTTGTCTGTCTCGGAATCTTGTAATCAAATTTTCACCAAGTTCCCGACTAGCTAGAGCTCTGAAATTTTCACCAAAAATGTGTTTCAAATGACAATACATGTTTTACATACATGTTTGATATTTGTGTATTGCATGGATGATGGTAAAAAATCTATTGCAAATGTATGGAAAGCGTATAAGAGCATGTCTTCAAAATTTTTTTGTATTTACTTGATAAATTTTATTTGTACCATGTTTCCACTTTTTTTATAAGGTGCTTACCATAATGATAAGACACATCAAAATTTTAAGTTTCTTCGCTTCCGAAATATTTGTTATTGGCAATAAAAAAAAAGTAAGTATAAGGAAAGAAAGTGCAAAGTATAGACTATAAAATAGCATCTTCACCTATTATTTTAAGCCTTCCCTGTTAATGCTCCGATAACTTTTAGTAGAAGTGCAAGAGTTTTAAGTTTAAGCACTGTATATTAAAAGCTTTTATCAATGTAAATTTCAATATACATATGTTAATTGTATCATCCGAAACAAAAAATGAAGATGGATTTAGTTAAATAACGAAGGGACTTAAAATATATGAATTTTTGACGAAATCCCGGACAGTCAAAACCTTACCACAAAGGTGTCAGATCATAAAAATTTATATTTCAATTTCACAAAGCTGTGTATGCACTGATTCGCTTAGAAGCAGCTTTTTTAGAATTGAATATGAAATTTATTTTCTTGTTTGAATTTGTATCCGAATTTCTTGCTGGGTGCAATAGCTGGAGTTTTGATTTTTCAAAAACTGTTTGTGCTTCTAGGTGGTGACAAAACGCATGTAGGCAACGATTGAAAGTCGCGTTGGGTCTTCTTCAAGTGCTGACTTAAAAGCAAACCAATAACAAATTTCACTGACGCCGGCTGTCTCAACAACAAATTTTGCAGTGAAGATCAAAGAACAAAGAACACGAAAACGGATAATGCAAAAATATGTTATTGTCGTGTTTTCCATTTTGAATACTTTCGAGCATTATAAGGGACTATAACACCGCTATACAAAAGAATTCGTGTTCTTCGTCCTAAAGTTTAGATTATGATATTCTGGTTAATTATAAACAAAAAAAAAAAAAAAATACCTAATTTTGGTAAAAAGTTTGTTTTTGTAATAATTATAATAAAAAATACAATATTTGGTGTTTATTAAGAGAAAGTACTTACGAACATAAAAGAAAAGTTTTTTGTAACTTATTTTGATAGTTAAACTTAAAAAATAAGAAAAATGTTTATTTAAATGTTTTCATCTTTAATTAAAAATTAAAAAACACGGGTAAAAAAGCAATTTTCATGATATATATATTTTTTTTTCGTCTATTTACGTATATATTACGTATGTTTAATGAATCGAAATTTAATACTTTAAGATCTAGGTAAAGTTTTGTGTTGACCAGTGTGATCAAAAAAGAACTACAGGCAAACCTCGATAGTGTGAACAAAACGAAAATAAAAATTTTGAAATTTGTTCACACTATTGAGGTTGTTCACACTATCGAGGTTTTTTATTTTGTTAATAAATTAATATTTACGGGTACTACATAGTATATAAATCATTTCATTTGTCGCTTTTATTCAAATTCACTTTTAAACATAAAAATAAAGTCCATTTCTATAAAAATTTATTAAAATAACTTTGTATCTAAGAATGTAAAATTTTCTACATATTAAACAAGTTTAAACGTTGCAGTCGGACGCAACCGACTGCGATATACTCGATACCAGTCTTAAATCCGGTAAAAAGGGGCCTGATTGCAAAGGAGTACGGATGTGGGGGTGTAAGCTGCCTCAAAAATTGTCTGATACAGATGGGGATGCCACCAGCTATCTTCCTTCAAAATTTGGTGACTCTAGCTCAAAGTTTGTAAAATGTTCGGGAAGGAGGGTTGGGGCAGTATGGGTGGGCGTGGCTCCAAAATATCTTTGGAGGTCGCTACCAGTTATCTTCCTACCAAATTTGGAGGCTCTAGCGCAAACACTATGAAAGATACACGCATTTCCGTTTTTAACGAAGCGTTGTGGCGGCTGGGGTTGGCTAGGGCGGTGGGGTAGGCGTGGCATCCTAAGTTTTGATGCAGTTTTTTGGGGATTGTCATCACCTATCTTGGCGCTGTAGCTCAAAAACTGAGGAAGATAAAGTCATTTCTGATTAAAAACTGCGGTAGGGCTGGGGGCGGAATGGGTGGGCGTGACTCCAAAACTTTAATGCAGATCATTGGGGTTCAATACTAGCTATCTTTCTAGAGATTTAGAGACTCTAGCTCAACAACTCTGAAAGATACACGCATTCCCGTTTTTAACGAAAAGTTGGGGCGGCTGGGGTCTGCTAGGGCGGTATGGGTTGGCGTGGCATCCAAAGTTTTGATGCAGTTTTTTGGGGATCGTAGACACTTATCTTGGCGCAAAATTTGGTGGCTCGCGCTTAAAAACTAAGGCGTTTCTGATTTAAAATTGCGGGGAGGCTTGGGGTGGAATGGGTGGGCGTGGCTCTTGATGCAATTTTTTCGGTGATGCCAGTAGCTGTCTTCCTACTAAATTCGGTAACTATAACTGTAAGGGTGTGCGGAATAGGTGGATTTATCGATTTTGAGCTATCGAATTTATCGATTTTCCAGCCCCCCAGTTATCGTAGAGCCACAATCTTGACACTTTATCTGTCTATGCCATAGATTAAGACATTTGCAAAGTTTCAAGTCTCTAGCTTGAAGGGTGTTTAAAAAAATTGCGCACATACGGACGGACAGACACCATGACGGACAGACACCATGACGGACATTGCACAAGCCCAATATACTCTTTACCTTCGGTATCAAGTATAAAAATGCATATAAATTCGCAGAAACCGTTATAACTGTTCTTACAAAAGCAACAAAAGGGCAAATAAAATGAATGAAAAAAAAAATGTTCATACTAAAGAGGTTTTGTTTTTTCAACCCCGATAGTATGAACAAAATATTTTGTTCATTTTATCGAGGTGTTCACACTATCAAGGTTTGCGTGTACTCCCTAAAAAAATTCGAAATATAGAAAAATATTTGCTAATTCGTTACTGAATACTGAGTATTTAATCAACATGCGGTGCAATAAATAATATATAGAAAAGTTCGACTGGAGTTAATACGCAATTGCGTTTGTACAGACGAATGGACAGCATGACTTACGTTGCACAGAATAATACAATCTTTATATTCGGTATTATAGTTTACAAAAATTGATTAGATCTTGATCACCTGAATGCTTAAATGATAAATTTGCTAAAACTACAAAGACGGAGTCTAAAAATATATAAAATGTACAAAGGTCATATTTGTTCGGATAGTAATTGTACCCACCTGCTAAGTTTATATTTTCCAGGTTTTTTTTAAAATTATTTTTGTCAATCTCTCTGCCAATTTCTCAGCTCGCACGTTCACGTTTTAATGTTATAAAAAAAAAAATACATTAGTTGTCCAAGCTATCGCATAAATATTAGCTTATTATTGCGTGAATCGTTATCCGACCGGCGAAGGATGTGGGTGGACTGAACTATCCTTTCTTTGTACACGCATCAAACACCTTTAATACACAGAGGCACATTCTTGGGGAACATACGGTTCACGCCCACATTTGGCTTAGGTGTTTTAGACAACACTTTTTATAATAATAATATTTTGTGCACTTTCTATATCTTCCGGATTGGGATAATTCGTTTAAATGTGGTATATTTTTGAAACTGTTTGTTTTGCACACGCGACGGGTGGATTCAGTTGAGATTAACAGGAAAATAAGCTAGGCAGTCTTAATTTATATATTAGGTGGTGGCTGGTGACTAGCGCTCGAGATACAACAACAACTCACGTCATATACTACAATTTAAAAAAAATATTAATTTCATTTTAAATCCATCTTAGCGTATTGCATGCGCTTGTCGTGGCAGCCGTGTCAGCACCACCAGTCTAAGTGGCAACGACGCGCCGCTTGGTCGCAATAAGAGTGTCATTCAAGGGCATTGCAAGGTCGAAGCAGCTGAGCAGATGTCGATGTCGGCTGTTGGCAGTTGCGTCTTTCGCCCACTGACGACGACGTTGCTGAGAGCAATGGGATGGGCCTGAGTCAGATATATAGTATGTACATATGCACAGAAATACAAAACAAATTTATAAACACAATTTACAAAGAGAAATATTGAAAAAAAAAACGAAGAAAAAATGGAGAAAGAGGGTGAGTCGTTGAATAAATCGTACATTGCGCTTTAATTAGGAATCATTTGCCATCCGTATCTCCTTCTGTGCTTTGACTTACGTACTACTTACGCCTTCTAGAATGTTGCCAGTTTGGCCAGCATTGCGATTCTGTTATGCGTGTGCCTGTCCGTGCAGCTGCTCTCTCGTGCGACAACTGACAAGGGCGTCGGAGCGTGTTGCAAGTTTTGTCAAATGCCAAAATTATCGCCGTTCTCGCATATCGGCTCTCCGTAGGCGCTCTTAAGAATGCAGAGAGCATCACAAACGTTCAACTAATATTAGAGAGTTGCATGAATGGCAAAAAAGGCACATTTGAATTAACAACGGTCAAAATGAGTTGAGTTGAATTGATAGCGAAACGGCATGAATTTGAATGAATGAATGCGCTCGGTAACATTCAACAACATTCAAACGAAAAAAGACAAATGGAATGAGTGGGAATGCCGAAGAATGATAGAATGCCGATTAAATGCATTCGAATGCCAAGCCGGCTTGTTGTTGTTTTGTTTTCGTGCGTAAGAAAATAGAAGAATGGAAAAAACTTAAGTCAATGTAGAGATATAAACCAAAATACATACATATATTATATGCATAAAAACAACAGCGAAACACAAACAACATACAATCTCGTCCGCTTTTTTCCCCCGTCCATTTTTGCTGACCGCGTGCTACACAATATTACAACTCGATTAACTCGAGTATTTCACTCACGAGTAAATTTCACTCAATTCGAATGCATTCAGTCAAACGTACATACGTTGTGAGTGAAGACATGCAGCTCTCTAAAAACAGTTTAACTGTTTATTCTTATTTTATTAATACTACCATTATTTTAAATTTTATTGTATATCATCAAGTTGTCATTACTGGCGGCAGTCTCTTATTATAGCCTGGAATTAAGTTAAAATAGGTTAAACATACATATAATATTTAAAAAAAAAACCATTGCTTACCATTTTGTTTCAACATCTTTTCAATGTATTTGCTATTTATTTTTTGTTATTGTTTGCCGGCAAACTGCTAAATTGAATCAGTGGTGATAGTTGAGAACGATATACGAAATGGGCAGTTCCTTTTGAGTCAATCGAATGTATTAGTTACATAAATAGAATACACGCAACTACTACAAACTAAACTCAACTTTTTGTCACCACTAGGCCCCTATGCTATTTGTATGGGCAAGAAGCTGCTTGTTGCCATTTAACGCAAAACGCAACAAGCAACCGTAGTGTAAACACCATATTAATCCAAAAAAAAAGAATCATATAATATAATCGTTTCTTGCCCAAAATTAATCGATTATTTCTTTTCATTCGATTAATCTTTCCATCCCTAATCAGCGAATGTTCTCTGTAGACCTGGTAAGACAGGAACAGCTGTTTAGCTTGGTTGTCAAGAGTATTTTCGCAGATATTTATAATTTTTGTTGACAATTGTTATATACTTAGAAATAAGTAGCATGAGAAATCTTAATTGGGTTTCTTGTTGAGCATTTACCTGTAAACTTTTCTACTGTAAACGCCTGTGAAAGATGTCTGACATTATGCTCTGTGCTCAAAATTCGCAGACGCAGCAGGATTGCGCGCTGCCCTCACTTCCAATTCAGCAGCAGCAACAGCGACACCAATCGGTGAGGAATACCAGGTTATTCATATCTAAGTGAAACTATCCCATAAATCCAAACAAAACAACATGAATATCTAGCCAATGTTCTAATGGCATGGCAGCCATGCCAAAATTTAGTCAAGTTATGGAACCGCGCCATTGTCCAAAAAAAGAATTACAAAGAATATTTGTGTGCATTGTAAATAGTTTTTGCGGTTTCAAATAAAAACTATTGTAATTGTTAGAACAGTTTAGGATAAATGAAAACTACTCTCTTTTAGATGCTTATTGAAGACGAAGTTCACGGAGTCATTGAAATTCCTATTTACATTGAAGAGATTATAAATCACAGAATATTTCAGCGATTAAAAAAAATTAAGCAATTGGGACTACTCTCAGCTGCCGTACCAGGAGCTAATCATACTCGCTATGAGCACTGCATTGGGTAAGCCACATTCCATAAAATTATACAAAAAGTAAAACGCAGTTTATTTGCACAGAACGTACAGGAGCGCGCAAGATCATCTCAATGCATTAAGGCGTAATTCGAATATAGAGCAAGAATTGCCAGAATGGTGTCGACTTGCTATTGAGATTGCGGCGCTTTTACATGACGTAGGTCATGGTCCATTTTCTCATACCTGGGAACAAGTTTGTGGAAAAAGCTTTAATGTAAGTAGTTTTACTTGTTAGTAAACATGCCAATATTAATTTGTAAATATATCTCGTTGGATTAGCACGAGCAGAACGGATTAATTTGCGTGGATAAAATCTTTTCTGACATAAAAACCCAGATCTTGCGTTCCTTGCGCGATGACAACAATGGACGCGGAATTCAACTTATCAAGGCCCTGATACTCGGAAAACGGGAGCTCTTAACCTATCCAATGATGGGGCTGGGTTATGTTTTTGATATTGTGCACAATAGGCGCTGTGGTATAGATGTAGACAAATGGGATTATTTGAGGCGCGACAACAAACGGCTAAACCTGCTAACCGATGAAGAAATTAAAGTTGATGAGATATTTCATATGTCTCGCATTTCACCGGATGGTCAGCGTATTGAATATCGCTATGATGACTACCATCTTATTTATAAGCTTTATGTGGCTCGTTGGCAATTACATATTGGCGCCTATCAGCTGCCAAAGACCTTAGCCGTTTGTGACATATTTTGCAAAATTGTGCGACGAAGTAAGCCGGAGCTGTTGGACATAAGTGCTGGCAATGAAGATTGGCTAGATTTGTATGATGAGCGTGTACTGCAGCTAATCGATAGCGATCCGCTTATAGTTTATTTGCGTTGTCCAGAACGCTTGTTAGAAGCATCATATTGTAAGGGTGAAAATGTCATTTGCGTAAACCGGCAAAAAGTAGGACCCGGAGTTGACATGGGTCCCGATCAGTATTATTCGCTATATGGTGATGTAAGGTATGTATTAATGGCTGACATCTGATGATATTCTTAATTAAAATTTTCTGTTTTTTATTCCACCATGTATGCCCATGCCCTCCGTAGTAAGAAACGCAGCATTGATCGGCTTTCTAAGCCTACATCTATCAACGCATGCTATGAGCTGCTATAAGTTAAGGTAGTTAGCTCACGATGAATGGAAGCTACATCGAGTTACTTTGTCAGCCATTTTTATTTGTTTAATGTTGAATTTTAAATTATTCTTTTTACATGTTTTTTCCATAAGTTCACATATTTTACTAGCAGCTAGTGCTCGTTAAACTATTATTAAGCTTAGTTTTTAATACAAGACTTAATCTCACGATGAATGGAAGCTACATCGAGCTACTTTGTCAGCCATTTTTATTTGTTTAATGTTGAATTTAAAATATTTCTTTTTACATGTTTTTTTCCATTAGTTCACATATTTTACTAGCAGCTAGTGCTCGTTTAACTATTATTAAGCTTAGTTTTAAATACAAGACTAAATCTGTTGAAATAAAAATAAAATATTTTTTGCACTGCCTTTAGAAATAATACATTTTTATGCCAGGATTACTTGACAATCAATCTGTCCATATATAAATGACCGCCATTGTATTTGCGTTTGCAGGTTGGAATTATTAATAAGCAGTTAAGAAGATATAATCAAAGCTATCTCTACATGGGTCTCTTTTGCTCTCTGTTCTGTTGCGCTTTGTAAAATTCACATTTACTGACAATGTTGAAAACAATTATTCAAACTTTGGCCCGCTTGTTGCTCTTATCGAAAAAGTCTCTAGTAGGCTACTTTAATAAAGAGGAATATTGAACTCCACATTTTAATAAGGCTGGGTGCGGCAGAGATGAGCCGATCACGGTGATGCAGATCTTTCTAAAGTGTCATTTAACATCATCCAACCAAATTAGGTCACTAGCTTAAAATTTTGTAAGATAGAGGTATTTAAAGTCAGTGAGACTTCTAACGCAGATCTTTGGATGATGTCACTAGCTTTCCCTCTACTTATTTTGGTAGCTCTAGCTCAAAATCTTTAAAACATTTCTGAAAATCAAATTATCAAATTCCCATTAAAATGTATGTATGTATGTGTGCACAGTCAAACCTGGATGGTGTGAACAAATATTTTGTCCAGGTATGCCTGTATTTACAATAAATTTCTGTGCATTGAGTGTTCGTAAGTCTCAATTGCATGTTTATAAAATTAATTATTAGGTTTAAATGATTACTTACAGTTTTGAATAATCTTTCAGAACGGTAATATTAGATCTGGCTTTGTTTGTATTGAGCCAAAATTATACAGTGGGTGCCATTCACCAATTATTTTTTCGTGATTTGTGTGTCATGCTCTCCATCCGTATGTCTTCCGTAAGAACGCAATTTTTTGCTCGACAATTATCTATCACAAATCAGCAATTTTGGTGGGAAGATAGCTAGTGACATCCCTCTAACATCGGCATCAAAACATTTGGATACCACGCCCACTCCTGCCGCTCCCAGCCCTATATGCCTATATTTTCTTCAGCTTTTGACATTTTGAAGGCTGCGCTTACTCCTCCCGTTTGCATGCAAACCTTACTTTCGGTATCAGTGTATAAAAATCCGCTGTGCAAGCTTTGTTTTGACAAGGATCATGTTGTGAAGCCACCACCGTTCTTTAACTTCGGTATCAGATTTTAAAAAACGAGCCCGTCGAAAGAAAATTTCTTTAATTCCAGACGAGATATCTGAACAAAATACAAAAACATTGCTTAGTAGATCTATGCTTGATAAATAACTTATCAATATCGGCCGATAAGCTTCAGTTGGGTCCAATACGCAGTATCAAGTGCAGCCAGTTTCTTACTTAAAAAGAGTGACTGTATGCGTTACACCTAGGTTTTAGAGTGTCGAGTTTTTTTTTGACTTAAGCCTTCTTACATTTTATTTCCTGAAATTGAACAACCACGTTTGTAAAGAACTTAATATCTCGTTTATTAATTTAAAAGTTAGTGAACTTAAAATTCTCAACATTATTGAAAATTAGACATTTAAAAACAAAATTCCAACAGTAACCTTAAAGTAATTACAATTCCAACTTTTTTTTTTATAATAACTATATTAACAATAAGGGTGTTCAGAAGCTATTATAAATGAAATATGTGATAATTTTATCCCACTGTAGCTAGTGACCACTTTTTAAGTATCCGTTAGCGTATTTGTGATGAATCTATGCAAAATTACATATTCTTACAACCAATAAGTTGTATAAGGTGTATTTGTTGAAGTGACGTCATATATTACATTATCACATAAAACATTTATCATAGCTGCTGAATGTCTTAAATATAAATTTGTTTGTAATCTTATGTATTTGATAAGAATATGAGTAAATTGTATAAACAATTTGATATATACACATTAAAAAACAATTATTTTCTATGAAGTGTGGGTCTAGTGAAGGGTAGCGCAACTGGTCAACTGGGCTACAGGTCAAAGGTATTTTACAAACTGATTTCATTTTTGAAGGGGTACATTAATTTCCCCTCAATGCCACCGGATGCGCTGTTATAATTCTCTGTGGCAAATGGGCGGCCAGATATTGTTTATGTAGTCGCTGGCGGCAAAACTGATAAAATTCAATTTCACTGGTAAAATTTCGACGCACGATATTCTTGACGTGTTCGCTAACTGGAGGCTTAAAGTTGTTTTTGTTGATTTTAATTAGATAATCAGCGCTGTCTAAAATAAATAAACAAAACGAACAGAAGAATAATTAATTATTATTTGAAATTTTTTTTAAATATAGTTAGTATCATTAGAAAAATGTATACCTTATAACTATATATACAAAATTATTTGTTTTTATATTTGTTTGTTCCCTATGATTTACGAAACTACCTGGCAGATTATGCGAAAAAATTTCAGTTTGTTTCTAGGATTTTTTGGATCGAACCAATTCTTCGGTTAAGTCCAGAACACCCATATAGGCTATTTTTTCGAACTATTGTACTGTTCTATATTTTAAGAATTGTGTGTGTAAACTTAAAAATCAGAGAATATGAATAACAGTTTCAACTTTTAACTTTTTTATGTAGAGCTATACTATACAGCTATATGTATGTACATACCGTCACATGTACATATGTATGTGCGAATGTTACAATGTGTGTACATACCTATCAGGGATGTCAACTCAAAATTTGAAAATTACGTAGGCTGGCTCCAAAATCTACGTGTTTTTCCGTACCACAATTTTGCTGAAATACGTAGATCTACGTACTTTTTTTTTAAATTTAAAAACAATAAAAAAAATTAATAAAACAATAAAATTTTAAATTAACTGTCTGTACTTCATTGTTTCTGCTGACGTTTTAAAAAGAAAATTACATTGTTCAAATTGTTTATACGCATTAATGTACAAGTTTTATAAAAATGTATACATACATGTTTTTATTAAAGTATTTTAGGTGGTTGTCAGAAGGCTCTAAGTTTTCCTTTAACCCAATTTTTGTGTGAAGTAAACCTTTTAAAGTGGCCATTTCTAACTTATTTCTATTATTAGTTTTAATTAAATTTATTTCAAAAAATAGTTGCATTTGCTACATCTTCTGCGCTGTCAATTGTTAAATCTTCGATGTCCATTTTTATTTACTTTCACCTTTATTCTGTTTTTCTCCACTTTCAATCACAAATAATCACAAATTACAAAGTAAGCGCTGCCAATCTATTTGCAATTTAGCGCTGCCAGCCTATTGAAAACGGAATTTAGTGCTGCTAACCCAATAAACATTATCATTTTATTTATATAATTTATATTATATTGATATTAACCATAAATGTTAGTTTTTAGGGTATTTTGCAATTTTTTTTTTTAAGTACGTAGTTTTAGTCTCTTTACACGTAGACACGTAGATCTCCGTATTTTAAAGGATCTCCTTTAAAATACGGAGATCTACGTAAAAAGACGTAAAAAGGGTTGGCATCTCTGGTACATAAGTATGTACAATAAATTTGTCTGAACAATGCTCACAACATATGAGCTCAATACAAGTTTGGTCCAGAATATCGACTATGAAAATAGTTAGCTGAACAAATTTAAGAGGCCGAATGGAATTTAAGCCAGGTACCATCGTACCAAGGCTAGATCCGTTTGGCAATTATAAGTGTATTATTTATTATTTATTACTAATCTACTTAAAGGTGAAAGAGTCGAATAATATAAACTGTCCTATTTACAACTTCCCGTTACTTTTCATCACTTAAGGCCCAGTTACCCGAACTTATCTTGAATTGAACTGAATTGAATTGAATTATTGAACTTGAAGCTGAACTACAAGCGATTATCCAAAACTTGAACTGACTGAACAGCTATTTGTATTTTTTTTGACATTCTCAAAATTAAGCGCCAGTTTCTGCCGACGTTTTTGACATTCTCACAATTTCTTTAAAAAAAACTAATAAATTAATTAAAAATGGATGATATGTTGGCAATATATTATATGTATTTAATACAAATGGGTATAATAAGTATGAAAATGCCGTAAATGCGAACGCACCAAGCGAATCAGTCGATGCTCGTCCGCTTTTCAATCAGCTGTTTAACTGGAACTTGAACTTGTCGTGAAACGAATTTCAAATTCTGTTTTCTGCAAGTTCCCAATTCAATTCAATTCAGTTCAAGTTGAGGGTAAACAACAAGCAGTGTTCTCCATTCAGTTGAATGGATCAGCTGTTTTCACAATTCAAGTTAAATAAAAGATAAGTTCGGTAACTGGGCCTTTAATAGCCTATTTCCATTGCTCAGTTACTGTTAAATTTAACAGTCAGTTACGAAAGTTGTTTCCATTGCTCTGTAACTGAACCTCAGTTAATGAATCAGCTGTTCGGTTTGTTTTGTTTTGGTTTGTTATAGCTAAAATTACGAATTAATCATGAAGCGAAATTTATTATTGCAAATTGTTAGTGCGTTATTGTCAGTTTGATTGACATACATGCTATTTCGACAAGCTGATTTGCTTGTTATGAAGGAGCAATGTAATTTAATAAAAACATTGGCCACGAACATTGCAAATAGCAGAAAATGGAAGCGTCTATCTGAGTGGTCAATTGTAAGTTAAAATTAAATTGCAAGCATATTTGAAAACAGTATAATATCTCTATATTTATGTTGTAAATAGCCAAGGCATGGAAAGTTTTGAGAGCTGGATGTGCCACAAAATGGTGATGCGTTTTTCAAGGAGAATTTCCATCCACGTCCCGCATTCCCGCCGTGGTTTCTCTGCATTGCCCTGAAACAAGTTTTCCAAGCCTTGCTCCCAAATTACGTATTTTTTTCGTAAATACATCTAAAAAAGAAGTATATTAATTATTTTAAAAATATAATTCAAAATTGCGCTCTCCCTTTCAACGTTGAATCAGCTGTTTTGTGACTTTTTCGATGAAACATCGCGATGTTTTATCGAACAAGTGTTCAAATGAATTGCTTTCTCTTCAGTTATGCTTCAGTTAATATTTACGGTCAGTTTTACTTCAGTTAATTCCTTATGGGAGAATACATGCAAATTGAACCTCAGTTACTGTTAACTCACTGTTAAATGAATAACTGAGCAGTGGAAATAGGCTCTAACCTTGATTGTTGCTCGAGCAACTATTTAATTCATAAACTATTTCGTATTATATGCTCTGACTATAACAAGTTTTTTTCTCTTGTCTCCTTGGAAACCTCAATTCCAGTACTGAAACAATCGATCCTTTCTTCTTTATCTAATCGAAACCACCAATTACTTATCTAACGTTGGTCTGATTGGGTTTTCCTGGGCTATTCCCAATCCACGCAACAAATATTGGACCACTTATTTTCTTGTTGAATTTCCCATGGCTTTAACGTTAACTTTATAAATTTTTTACTTAAGTTTACTTTCAGATTTATATACAGTCGAACTTCCATATAACGAATCCGAAGGGGACAAGAAAATACTTCATTATATAGAAATTTCGTTATATAGAAATGTTTGAAAACTTGTGTGATTTAAGTATGTAGTTTTATTTAAAACATTTTGGACATTTTGCTTGCTTTCGGACCCCAAGTCAACTGAAGAATCGCGCAAATCTTCACTTTCCTACAACTATTTTAAATACAGTTGACCACAATCCGTTATTCTTTGCTTTGGTGCCTATAAAAAATAACGGAGTAATCCCAACAACAACATCTACGTCTGCATCTATATACATCTTCGACGTGCACTGAGCAGTAAAAAATATTCATAAAAAACTGTGCAGCGAAGATCGGAAAATAAGCAAAACATAACACGAAAACAAAACGGTAAATGAAGAATGTGTTATTGTTTTGTTTTCGCATTCTCAACGTAATTCGTACATAAAATGTAATAACGAAAAAATTCGTTATAGGGAATAGAAAACGCATGAGCGTACGAGCTACGCCCTGAAAATAAATTCGTAAAAATATTCGCTATAGGGAAATTCGTTATATGGAGAACAAATCACACTGAAAGTTGAACCAAAAAGCAGTGTTCGCGAAATTAATTCGTTATATGGAAAAATTCGTTATATGGGAGTTCGTTATATGGAAGTTCGACTGTATAACCAGTGGTCCCGGACCACGCGTTGCTGTGGTGCTTTTTAACGTCTGCTCTCTGAATATAGAACACATAATTTGCTTGTTGATCGTCTGTTTCTCCTCTCAAACATTGATTTCTTTGCTTTTGATTTTTTTGAAGGCATTTCAAACAATTTACAAAGTTAAAATTTTTGAAAACTCTTTACAAAAATATTTTTTCGTTTAAATATAAGTAAGGTTAGAATGACAAATAAGACAAAGTTAGAAAATATCTTTACTGTTTAAATATTTGCGAGAAAATAATGACAGATAAGACAAAATGGTCGTTAACTACGCGTCGACCGATTTCGTGCAAACCATCTACACGACCATACAAACAAACTCGATAAATTTCATCGAATTCGTTGCGTGAGTTATAAAGTCACAACACTCTTGCAACAAAGAAAATAATGTTTTTTTTTAAATTTTAATTTCAATGTTTTAAACTTATTTCATTTTGAATTCATTTGTATTTTATTTCAGCTGACCTTAGTTGACAATAAACAAATAAATAAATAATTAATTCTTTACGCAAATATGGTGGTGTTTTGGAGTCTACAATCCACCTAGAAATCTGCTGCTGATAGCTCCGTTTATTGCAAACTTTACATACCTTATCACATATTGAATATACATAAGTAATCGTTTATTCACTCCACTTCGTGTGGCGTACAATTTGTGACTGACTTCTTAAGTCTAAGACGCGCTACTGTACTGTAGCCGAATATGCATAGAATGTTAAACATATAATAAACGAGAGAAGAATTGCTCGCAGGCAATGATAGTTTAGTTAGGTATGTGGGTATGCTTTATACTGCAAGAGAGTGACAGTGGGACATAATGCGTTGTTTAGTTATTTCATTTATTTTCAAAATTCATTTTTATTGCCTGCATAAGGCTGATGTCAGAGAGGGCGCGATAAACCGCTGCAAGCCTTTTTAGAGGCAATCGCTCAAAATATGTCAGAGTGGGAGTGGAGCGGTATGCGAGTTCAAACGATAAAGCGATAGCGAAGCGAGAGAGCAGTTTGAAATCTGCTTTATCGCTTGAACTCGCTCAAAACTTCAGTTTTTTTTGTTTCATTCTGTGCTTTAATTACCGTTTATTTTCAATTCATGCATATTTGTACTCTATGATCGCATATTTAAATCTTAAATAACTGTATTTTTTTAAATTTTGCCTACTATTTTCTGTATTCGAAAATTTAATTAATGAAATTTATATACTTCCAGTGCTTACCTAAGTATACCTTATCCAGTGCTATGGAATCAATGTAGCAAAAATTATCACAACCGAATTACGGTTGACAAATATTGGAAAGAAATTGAAGCTAAAAATTGTTCGTTCGAATCCATGCGCTCAAATTCTGACTTATAACTAAAATGCAGCAATGCAGCTCGCTTCGCTAAAAGCTTTCACTGTCATCTTCTCGCATTGCTCATAGCTCGAACTATTATCACTTCTCGCATCGCATCGCTTCTCGCGCCCACTCTGACATCAGCCTAAAGCTGGCTCTACTTAATTTTCAGGACTCAGGATTTTGTTGCCGCATTTGCTGCAAGCGATATGCTCTATCATTCTGATTCTGTGGCTGGAAATTCAGCTCTATGCTAACGCACTTGCTGCAAACGATCTACTTTGGCTTGTTCTGACTGTTTGGCTCAATAATTTTTCATATAAAGCTTTCTTTTTGATGTTCTTCTCATTGTTAATAAAAGCAGAACAATTTTGAGAAGCCGAATGGAATTTAAAAAGCAAGAAAATGCCCAGGGAATTTCCTTATTGAAATATTTTATATAATGGCGGCAAATCGAATCATTTTGGAAACAGTTCAGTCGCAATACTTACTTGCATAAATGTCTCGAACACCGTCAAAGAAACGTGGAACATATTTTTCTAGCACTGAAAGGGTTGTATTAAAGTCTTCTAAAACGCCAACAACCGCATACTGTTGCTCCACGGCAAACTTAGCACGCTCCAAAGCGCCAACTGTGTTAAAAGGTCTGTAAACGGCATTCGGCGTTAGTAAAATAAATGTGTTAATTAATAAATTATGAGCTAAGCTTACGTGCACTCGTAATCGTGTCCACAGAAGAACAAGCTTTGACGCCGATGATCGCCAATGCCCTCAACTGAGACACCCTGAGTGTAGGTGCACTCCTGGTCGCCAGTTAGGACGCATGTATCAAAGTCCTTTTTGAGCCATGCTGGGTGCGGCAATGGCAGGTCAGGAAATGCTGCCTTGCGCTCAACAAAATACCATGGGGCGCGTACATAATAGAACCAGCTGATAACACGCTCAACTGGATCACGCACCACATTAAGATAAATCGGCTTTGGTAAATTGAACTTGGTGAAATTGGTAAAGCACACATGCTTTATAAATACAGAAGGCTCAGGCAGCTCACTGATGACTTCGGCCATTTCCTGTTGCTGATCTTCAGCCAGACGAATGGTTTCTACTTTCTGAACAGCATCGCGATGAAACTGAAAGTTGTTGCGCTCCGACAGACGACGAAGAAGCTCCATAAATGTTTGACTGCCCACTTTGGGCACACGATTGAAGAAAACTAGTTCCATTCCAGCTCTTTCTGTGTTATTCAGATTCCGAACATTAAGCGACGACATCTGTATTTAAAATACAACATTATTTTATTTAGAAGTTCATCAATTTAACAGGGAACAACTATTGTGGTATATAATATACTATAAGACCGTACCTTATATTTCTTGGTGTTTGATATTTAGCTGCACCCATCGCTTTGCTTCAAAGAGGCTATAAAAACAATTAGGAAGACTCTAGTCGGGAAAGCTCAACCTAGACACTACACGTACATTCATTATTTGTATGTATATGTGTGTGTGTGTGTGTGTTTGTGCAAGTGTATGGAGAAAGTGCATGCAATACTGTGTTACTGGACTTAGCTTCTTAACTGTAACTTTCGCAGATGATCATTATACTGTCAACAGTTTTTGAATAGTTTCAAATTTTTCAACTTAAAAATTTTGTTCGTATCGGTTGCATGTTAGTATCACAAGCAGATAGATAGATAGATATTCGAAACAACCTTGCCCTGCGCGTGGTATCCCAAGTCTTAAGTCTTAAGCTCTTAGTTTCCGAGATCGTCGCGTTCATACAGACGGACGGACAGACGGACATGGCTATATCGACTCGGCTGTTGATGCTGATCAAGAATATATATACTTTATGGGGTCGGAGTTCGGTACCGATGAACTAGAGAGATGGCCACCGGACGGGTTGCAGATTGCGAATAGCGCAAGGCCTCTAGTAGAGGTTAGCTGCGAAAAGCGACTTGTCGTGAATAAGCAGTCCCGGATAACAGCGGGTACCACACCGTTTGTGGGACCGACAAGGCGCCTGTCTGACCACCTTCAAAACGTAGTCTTACACACACCCTTCTCCTACATGTGTTCCTACCCAATTCCTATCCCCCACATCTCTCACAGGGCAGTGGTGACGTCCTGAGGTAAGGGTGCCACTTCACCACCCTAAGCCATGCCGTTATTTGGTCCATGCTCATTGGCTGGTTTGCAGTCAGGGGTAACCGACTGTATTTGAACGGAGCCTCACCGATACCTGGCCGCCTCGGTAAGTATACCTGGCCCCGGCGTGTTACTGGGGGCTATGACACGCCGGTACTACTTTCCCCTACACTCGTGGGAATCATTTATGGACCAAAAGAAAATTTTACAAAACATGCGGGGTTTAGCCGTAACCTACCAACCTAGCTATACTTGCTCGTGACTTCCCGAGGAAGCGGCTGACCAAGGAGGAGCTGTCGGCGGTGGAGATAGCCCTAGTCGACGAGATGAGGAAGGGCTGGACCGCCAGCCTTAACTTTAATGGCATCCAATTTCGGGATGGTCTAGTCCTAGTGGACTGTCTGGACGAGAATGCCAGAAAGTGGCTGGAGCTGAAGGTGCCCATCATCAGTGCAGCAGTGGGTGTGGAACTCCACACATGCCCACAAGAGGAAGTCCCTGAGACGAACATCGTCACCTTATATCTGCCACGCTCGGCTGGGGAGACGAATTCCCTTGGGCTGCTCATTAAGCAGAACAGAGGTCTTCTCACCGAGACGTGGCGCGTGCTCAGGCGCCTAGAGACCAAGAACGGCAAGGTGCTAACGCTTGGTATGGAGGACGAAGGTTTCACACTTCTCAAGAGCAGGGAAATGATGGTGAGCTTCAGGTTCGGTCAACTGAAGTGCCGGCTGCACAAAAAGCAAGCCGCGACAGTGACGGCTGCGAAGGTGCAAGCAGACGACGTGCCTGGCACTTCTTCTGTTGTAGCCGAGGCAGCACCCACCTGCCCCATCAAAGTGGCAGCAGAAGCCGAAGCCATCACGGTCTGGGAAGCCGAGTTAGACTCGGACTTGTCGCGGCTTCACGTGCGCAGCGAGGAAGACCCCTTGAGCGATGACCAGCCGTTCGATGATGAGCAGACACCCACCGGGACGCTGTCAAAGGCATATCTGACGCTCTCGGAGGGGGAACCGGAGCTCTAAGGATGGTGACCACCAGCGTGGCACAGATCAACCTGCATCACGCGAGGGCAGCTTCGGCTGTCATCAGCAGGCTGATCTCCAGGTCTGACCTGGGGCTGGTGCTCATCCAGGAGCCATGGGTCGTCAGAGGCAGATTCTGCGGACTAAACCATGTAAGCTCGCAACTAGTTGGAGATATGAAAGAGACATCGCCAAGAGCGTGCATTTTGGTGCGAAAGAACACTAACTTTCTTTGTCTCTCCAAATTTCTCAGCAGGGATCTTGTAGCAGTGCTAATCACTGGTGAGGTCGGGAGTATGGTGGTGGCGTCAGCCTACTTCCCGGGAGACACTTCGGAAGCCCCCCCAACAGAGGTTCAAGATCTGGTGGCACACTGCAGCAGCAACAGACTCCCTTTGCTGCTGGGATGCGACGCAAACGCGCAAAGTGTAGCGTGGGGCAGCACGAACAACAACAGTAGAGGTGAGTACTTACTTGACTATCTTGTAGCTAGTGACCTAACGGTGTTTAATGTGGGGGCTGAACCTACTTTTATCACCAAAAATAGAGCCGAAGTGCTTGATATCACTTTCGGAAACGGGGGGCCTCTGAGCTGGTAAACAATTGGAGGGTCTCAACAGAACCGTCAATGTCGGATCACAGGATCATCCTCTTCGACATTAGCAGTAATTTCAGGTTCACTAAGGTCATCAGAAATCCTCGGCGGACCAATTGGTCGCTCTACCAGTCCTGCCTGGGTTTAAATCTGAGCAGACTGAACCATTGTAGGAGGGTCTCTTCCCATGAAGAGCTAGAGCAACTCTCAGTAGAAGTTGGCGAGACGATTTTGAATGCCTATCATGCAAGCTGTCTAGCCAAACCCATAGTGTCCAACAGGGATAGCCCTTGGTGGAATAAAAAGTTAGGGATACTGCGAGCAGAAGTAAGGAAGCTGTTTAATACAGCCAAAAAGAATAGGGACAGATGGGACTTGAACGCCAAGAAGCTAACAGAATATAACAAGGAAATCCGGTACAGTAAGCGTGCTCACTTCCGGAGTTTTTGCTCTAACCTAGGGCAGGCCACACCAGCTGTAAGAGTCTTTAAAGCGATTTCGAAAGGCAAAGTGCTGTCCAAACTCTGTCTAAAGAAGCCAGATGGTTCCTTCACGGAAAATGAGGTAGAGAAGGCAGAACTTCTCCTGCAAACTCACTTTCCACTTTGTAGTACCATCTCCAACGCTGACAGCTGTTACGAAACGGTCCCCAACAGGAGACCGGACTGGAGCCTGGCTGGCAGCCATAGTAACAGAGCAAAAGATCAGGTGGGCCATTGGAACGCTCAGTCCCTACAAGGCCCCAGGTAAGGACGGTATCCTTCCCGTCCATCTTCAGAAGGGGATGGAACAGCTAATAGTGTTCCTCATTCGTATTTTCCGGGGAAGCCTAGCTATGGGCTACATACCTAGGGCATGGAGGACGGCCAGGGTGATTTTTATCCCGAAGGTGGGGAAAAAGGACCCCTTTCACCCCAAATCCTTCAGGCCAATCAGCCTTACATCCTTCCTGCTAAAAACCCTCGAAAAGATAGTTGACAATCACATTAGGCCCTCGCACCTAGTGTCCAGTCCCTTGCATGATCATCATGATCACTGTGCAGAAGCAGCTTCAAAAGCTACCTTTTTAAGAATGTCCGTTGAAGGAGCGGGGAGAGGAAGCCACATACCATCAAATGGTACACCGATGGGTCCCTAACACAACAAGGCTCCGGTCTTGGTGTGGTAGGCCCTTGGCTAACTTACCATGAGCCCCTAGGTATGCACACCAGCATATTCCAAGCTGAGGTATGTGCAATAAGGAGGTGTGTGGACTTTAATTCAAAGCGTAACTATCGGAATAGAGATATAGCCATCTAATCCGATAGCCAAGCAGCAATAATAGAACTTAGTAAGACCGAAATCAGGTCAAAGGTAGTTCGTGAGGTACGAACCAAGCTAGACGCTCTGGGATCACAAAATAGGCTTGCCCTTAGATGGGTCCCGGGACATATCGACATAGCGGGGAAAGAAGAGGCAGATAAGCAAGCAAGACTGGGGGCGGCGACACCCCTAATAGCACCTGAGCCGTACTGTGGAGTGGGAAGAAGCACAATGCGGCAAAAGCTTAGAAATGAAGAGAGATTTCTGCGAAGAATGAGCTGGACAAAAACACCAGGACTCAGACAAGGAAAGCTTCTCTTAGGCAGCTATAACCTTAACCGGTTTAAGCAAGTAATAGCAATGGGTAAAAATAGACTCAGGATACTCACCGGTCTTTTGACAGGACATTGTAGACTAAGAGGTCACCTAGCAAAGCTAGGTATAGTCAGCAGCGAGATTTGCAGATTTTGCCAAATGGAAAGAGAATCGTCCTTGCACATCATAGCAGAATGCGCAGCCTTAGTAAGGAAAAGAAGTAGTTTTCTAGGGAAACACATTGTGCAACTTAGCGATTTAGAAACCATCGACCCAACAAAAAAAATTGCCTTCATGCAAGACCTGGGTCTGATGGAAGAGCTATAGGCCAAGAAGGGGGCACAATAGATCAGTTTGGTCGCAGTGCATTTCCCCCAATATAATAATAATTGATTTGATAGAAGTAACAAGTAAATAATTTAATTTAATTTAATAATTTAAAAGCCACAACAATGTATTTAATATTTGCGCTAATATTTGCTTGTGCGATATTTTGTATCGATAACTTTATGATTCACATCAAACACTGTGCAACCCTGTGTGTACATGCAATCGGAATAAGGCAAAGCAAAATGAGAAAATGTTTCGCTGTTTCACAAGTCGTGAAACATTTACCCCTCTTGGTTTAAACAGTGCCAATTTGAGTTTAAACAGTGCCAATTTGAGTAAAACAGTGCCAATTTGAGTAAAACAGCTTGTCATCCAGTGCAATAAAAACACACATACAAACAAAATTTAAACAGATTTGTTCGCCAACTCAATGCTAAAGCTGCTTGTCAGCTCCAAACATGTCTGCACAACCCGAGTAATTTGCAAAATCATGTCTGAATTTTGCGCACAAATTAAAGCAATAATTTTTGCTTTTTTGGCTTCACTTATGTTGTTTACGTTCGAGCTCATTTTTTCCAATTAAATACCAATACATACAGCAGTCAGCTGTCACTTAACAGACCCTGTTAAATCAAGATGCAACTATGCAATTGGATTTATAATGGAATCGCCTACATCTTCGACTCGCTGTTAATGAAAGATGCAGCCTAATGGAATTGGGGTATTAATTCAAGAGAAAAATTGGGTGCTTTATTATTGGTTCTACTTATTAAATTTACATGTTCGTTTTAGTAATATTAGAAGACTTCTCAATATTGGATCAATAATTATATTCTTACATTAAGAACGTTTTGTACTTAAATAAAGTAAGAAATGTTCAAAAACGTTTCAGACTTAAAATAGATTTTCTGAAGAAAATGTATACTTAGTTAAAGAATATTTGGGGTAGGTAATAACAGAAGCTTAGATAAGCATTAAGTATTTTAATTAAAAAGCCAACCAAAAAAATATTTCAATGAAAATTTCAATAAAATTGTATTTTAAGATCGACCAAACTACGTAAAGCTAAAAGGTTCCAATTCCATCCGCTTTAACGCAATGTATTGCTTATAGAGACGCTGTTTGCAGAAGTAATAGAAGTCGTATTCGCTTGTGAAGTTTCGCCTAACCATAGCTCTAACATCGGCGTCAACTTTGGGTTTGCGGTTGTTGCGATTTCGATTCTTTAGTGCATCTTGGTACACTGTAAAAAATAATGTTTTTCTACAGCACATCACATTCCGTAGGGTATAATCTTACTGGGATAAAGGGTCGTGGCACGCGCAAAATATCGTGGTATATAGTGCTCCAGCACTGTAAGAGTAATATTGGTTTCCTCCCAGGTGCCCACAACTGCATACTCCTCTTCAACCCTACGTTTTGCTATTTGTATAGCTAAAGGGGAATCGAAGGGTCTGTAATTTATTTATAAAACTGTGTAGATATTAAATTTTTGTCGAAAACTTAAAAAACAAAAAATTTTCTTCTTGCCCAACACAATACATTTTTTTTTGATTAAGTGAAAACGGTTTAGTCGGGCGCAAGCGATTGCTAAATATTTGTATACCAGTATTAATATATGTGGTAATTGGTTTGTTGGCAAAAGGCCTTAAAATTTTTTGATGCACATCATCAAAAACAATGCAGATCTTACGAAAACATAACAAGCTGTCAAGTTTTGGCACTCTAACTTAAAAGCAGTAAAAGCCTCATGCTTTAAATATTGATGGGACATGGAACAGAGATTGGAGGCATCCAAATATTGAACGCAGATCTTTGGTGAAAGTCACCAGCATTCTTCTCACCCAAATTTGTGATTTAAAGCTGGCGACACACTTCGTCCAAACGACGAAGGCTAAAATTTGTATAAGGACCAAAGACTTTTCTTCCCTAAGCCAAATTTTTATTTTGATATTTTTATTTTTGTGTAAAAGGTCAGCATTTTATTCAAAATTGTTGACGTTTCCAATTCGATAGATTGACCGAAGGAAACCTTGAAACTGAATTCACAAATGTTGTTATTCTACGGAAAATTTAAAATTTGTATCTTTAATCCAAATACATAATTAAGTTTTTATGGTTTCTGGCTTTAAATGCAGAATGTAAGTTTACTCAAACTTCACGTATTTATCGCAAAAGAGTAGTACTGAAGTGCTTTAAATAAGAAATTACCTATGTTTTACATTGGTGCATTCATGATTTTAAGCAGCTTGCCAAACTTGTATGTTACATTTTTCATTAATTATTTTAAAGCTCACAAGGGTTACCCTTATTTTTATTAAAATAACCTTACTAGTCTAGTCGTGGTTTAAATTGGGAAGAAAAAAATACATTTTCACAAAAAAAATACATTAAGTTTAATCAACCACAAATACTCACAGGCAATCCCGATTGTGACCGCAAAAGAATAGCGACTGTCGCTTATAGTTACCCACATTATCTTCTACTGAGAGGGGCACATATTGACACTCTACATCGCCGCTGCGAACGCAATCGTTAAAGGATTTCTTGAACCAAGCGATAGGCTTGAGGGGTGCCAGGGGATTTTTTCGATAGAAGATGGCATTCAGGTAGGAGTTGCGCACATAATAATACCAGCTGATCATACGCTCCACAGGATCGCGCACAAGGTTTATGTAAATTGGTTTTGGCAAATTGTAGGCATTGAAATCAATCCATGAGGTGTGCTCAATATAAACTGTGGCACTCTTTTGATTAAATATATGCGCAGCCGTTTTGGCCTGCTGTTTGGGTAATAACTGACGTTTTGATTTCTTCCTAAGGCCCGAGTGATCGACATCAAAGTTATTGATGTCCTGTAAATTCTCCATAAACTCCAACAGCGCTTCGCTCCCCACTTTGGCGCAACGTGTGAAAAAAAGGCGATCCAATTCTGCCTTTGCCGTGTTGTTAAGCTTCTGCGGTGTCAGAGAGTGTAACTGTTGGTGGGATTGTCAGAGATTTGGTTATAGCAACTGGGTATAACACACAAGAATCACACATAAAAATGTATAAAGAATTAGACAACAAATGGTGAGCTTTATTTTTTGAAAATTCAAAAGAAGTACAAAATTATTCGGAATATATCATTCAATTGTTCTAGATTTTTAATTTAATAATCCATGCTTTTCCAGCTCAGGCAAATTAAGCGCCAGATATTGTTTATATAAACGCTGCTTGCAGAAATTATAGAACTCATACTCATATGTGAAATTCCGTCTAATCAACTGCTTGACCTCTGGTTCAATGAATGGCTTGCGGTTGTTTTTATTACGATTTGTAATCTTGTTGTTATGCACTAAACGAGACGGAGAGATGTTAAATGGTTGAACAAGATGTTTGCGATAGAATTGCATAATATTTGCATACTTTCATACATCAGCTTGGCACCGCGAAAGAATCGTGGGATATACTGTTCAAAGACGGTCAACGTTATGTTTGTATCCTCCCAGCTACCAACAACTGCATAATCCCTCTCTACATGCTCTTTGGCCATTTGTATTGCAGTGGGGGAATTAAAGGGACTGCAAGTCAAATAACACAGTTGTCGTCAGTAGATAGAATTGGAATTTGGAATTTGGATAACCCGCGATTAACTTACATACAATCATCATGATGACCGCAGTAGAAGAGGGATTGTCTTTTGAAGTTCGGCATAAAATCTTTCACTGTATGAGGCACATACTGGCATTCGGGATCACCACTACGAACACAATCATTAAAGTTTTTTTTGTACCAGGAGGCAGGTTTGATTTTCTTGTTTGGCGACTTGCGAAACTCGATGGCGTTCTTATAGGAGCTGCGTGCGTAATAGAACCAACTGATCACACGCTCCACAGGATCCCTAACCATGTTTATATAAATGGGCTGCGGAAGATCAAACTCGGCAAAGTCCAGCCAATTAATATGCCGTATATAAATAGTGCCCTCCTCGAAGCCTGCCACCAACTCAGCAGCTTCTCGCTGCTTCTTTTTGTTTAGTTGGCGCAAGGTCACTTCATGCAATCCGCTGCGTTCCAATTCGAGATCATCGTTATACTCAACCAATGAATTGAAGAGTTCCAAAAGCGCTTCACTACCAACTTTGGCGGCACGGTTGAAGAACAGTACATCAATTTCGGCATTATGAGTGTTGTTCAAACGCTTAGCGCTCAGATTTTGCAGCTGTGTCAGTTCCATAAGTTTGTTGCAAAGTATAGGGAATATGTTGAATTTCGTTTAGACTTTGACTATGATATAAACTGAGCGCTGGGTTAGTTGCAACATGCGAGGCAGAAACCAAACTAGTGAGCGTAGATCCCGAAACATTTTATATGTATATATGATATAAAATAGTCTTATATTAAAAAGCTATTAGAAAAACTTATGCACCTGTAAGTTCATTATCCGTTACAATTAATGTATAATCCAAACCTTTTGTAAATATGTAGTTTAAAAAAATATAAATGCCAAGTTGATAGAATCTTAAAGCCTAAACCTTTTATTGAGCGGATAGTTTTTCTACATTCTTTTATGCACACTAATCATTCTCTTACGACTAGCATATTGCTAGGCTGCAGTCTGCCTAAGCTATCATCCAGTTTCATCAAATCCTTCAGTTTAAGTGCGAGATATTGTTTATGCAAACGCTGGCGACAGAATTGATAGAATTCGATTTCCCTTGTAAAATTGCGACGTACCATATCCACAATTTCTTGACGTATGTGAGGTTTCATTGGATTATCATTAGCCTTTTGGTTATGTAGACCCGCTGCAAATGGGACATTTCAATTCATTTTCTTATGAGGTGGTCTTTCAATAACTTACAGTTGTACATTTTAGATGCATCCGCAAAGTAGCGCGGTACATAAGCCTCGAATACGGACAGTGTCTCATTTGTATGCTCCCAAGTGCCCACAACCGCGTACTCACTTTCAACGTTCATTTTGGCCAACTGCAGAGCCAGGCGCGAATTAAATGGTCTGGCAAAGGGAAAGAAGTGGAAAGTTGAAGGTACAAACACCACTTTGAAGAACTTAACATTTTGCTGACTCACGTGCATTTAAACTCATTGTGACCACAAAAAAATAGGGTTTGCCTACGATGATCACCCACACGTTCCAGCAGAGAGCCCTCAATATAGTTACAGACCTTCTCACCCGACAGTACACACTGATCGTACTCCGTGTTGACCCATTGGGGATTGGGCATTTGGCGATTATTACGACGACGACCGGGCACAAATATCCATGGGGCGCGAATATAGTAATACCAGCTGATTACACGTTCCACCGGATCGCGTACCATATTAATGTAAATTGGACGTGGCTGATCGTGTTTACTAAAGTTCAAATAGTTAACATGGCTGGTAAAGACTGTGCCATCCTCGAGCTGCACTATATTATCAATCCAGTCGCCCTCCTCGGCGGGCTCTAGTATTGGCAGAATACCACCATTTTGTGGGTCTTGCTCCACCTCATAGTCGTGGACTTTGCCCAGGGCACGCATTAGTTCTATAAGTTGTATGCTGCCCGTTTTGGGTACACGATTATAAAATAGCACATCAATCTCAGCCTTCTTGGTATTGTTCAACTCATTTGCATTCAGCTGCAGTATCTGCAAATTATCGAAGAGTACCGATCATGTTGAACTGAGTTTGGTTTGAATCAAGCAATCTAACCATAAGCCCACAAAGCATTAGTAAGGAAATGAAAGAACTCGTTGGTAACATATAAGTACATATATATTTATACTATTTATAGCTTCCTGTATATGCTTTTACTCAACTTATTCTGCAACTAGGCGTTATCTGCAAATGTCGGCGTTGATTTTTTGATAGCTATGTACTGCTTATAAAGACGCTGCTTGCAAAATTCGTACAACTCAATTTCATGTGCGAAATGTTGTTTTAGATAGGCCTCCACGTCCTCGTCCAAATGATTGTCGTGCGGCATGGTATTTATCGTAAATTTCTCCCGATGCACTTTTCGCACACACAGAGCAATAACAAAAAAAAAATTTTAAAATTAAAGTTAACGATGAGTAGAATCAAAACAAATACTGACAATGATACTGATATGTGGCATCGGCGAAGAAACGTGGAATATACGCCTCCAATACGGCCAGGGTTATATTTGTTTCCTCCCAGGTGCCCACAACGGCATATTCCTTTTCCACATGCAATTTGGCTATTTGTGTGGCCATCTCAGAGTTGAAATTTCTAAAGAATTGCGATTAAATGAGCAACTGTTGTTCAATTCTTTTAGACATTACGTACAGGCAGACGGGCTTATTGCCGCACAAGTGCAAGCTAAATCGCCGCCAGTCACTATTGTAGGGAATATGTGGATCAAAACTACAATAAGGAGCTATCCTCTGTCTTACGCAGTCATTAAAGCTCCTGTCAAAAAACTCCTTTTTTTGCGTAGGCTTATTCGGATTACGAAGCAGACTATTCGCATAGTGAAAGGGATGACGCTGATAGTAATAGGCACTTATCACCTTTTGTACTGGATGACGCACCAGATTTATGTAAATTGGCCGGGGAAGGTCGTGTGCCGTGAAGTTTATCCAGTTTGTGTGCTCTACATAAGCAGCAGGATCTTCGAGGTATTGAAGGTCTGCGGCAAAACTCGCCTCCTCCTCAACATTTTTTAATTCTTTTTTATTTGGTGGTATCTTGTTGCGGTATGTAACAAAACCATGCAAATCGCCCAAATGACCCAATAACTTCGTCATACTCTGACTGCCAACCTTTTCTAAACGATTAAATAAAATGAAATCGCGTTCGGCTTTGGGTGTATTGTTCAGTTGTGCAGCTGCCAGATCAGCCAGCTTAAATGAAAAACAAAATAGCTTGAAGTCAAAATCAACGAAAACGAAGTTGACAGTAGAATTGCGCTCAAATGCATTCGGACTTTAAGCAGAGTAGGGCTTGAATCTATTTTGTTTGCTTTAATCAAAACCAAAAGCAAAGACAGAAAATGTTGAGCAAACAAAAAATATATCAAAGCAAATAAATAGTAAAGCATATGAGAACAATTGAAAGCGCAGGTTTCAAAGGTAGGATTATAAACCAAACCAACTGCCAATTTTAATACACTGATACCAAACGTTAAGAGCATCTTAGTTTTGTATTTTGTCGGTCATGCTGTATGCCTGTCCGTCTACACGTTGGTCTGTCCGTATCAATCCGCATTTTTTGGACACCCTACAAGCTAGAAACTTAAAACTTTGCAAACAATTTGTTCATGCTGAGTTTGCTTTATTTCTTAAACACCCAGTTGAGTTTTTTACATTTGTGTTCACATTTGGCTTACGACGCCTTAATTATAATTAACAACAAATGCTTTTAATTTTTTTTTAATTTTACATTTGTATTGGAGTTCTAACATGTCGAAAACCTAAAAAGAAAGTGAGTAACGTAAATTTTTTATCAAATAAATTTTCAAATTCCTCGTTTATGGCATTTTCTCAGCAGCAAATTGACGTCTTGTTCGATCCTGAAGTGCTGGCTTGAATCCAAGGCAATTTTCAAGGCAAAGACTCACACACAAGCCCAACGAACTTCCATGTAATGGCTTTCCTAGACATAGGGCAACGTTATCCCAAAGCCAAACTCGGATGCTCGAATATCGTCAGATCGAGAGACATTCCACATGCGGCGAGCTTCCTTCTCTACTGTGGAGCTCAGCAATAAACGAACTGTCACGCTTTGTGAAAGGAAAAGGAGGCTTCCGAGTGAACGCTCATGCGGCCGACGCGTCGCGACGTCGCCATTGCCTTCTCGGGCAAGTACCAAAAACCCTTTGCAATCGAATGACCGACGCAGTCATGAAGGCAGCATCAAAAACACTTGGACTAAACCTAGAAAAAACTGACTAAGTCCTCTTTACCAGTAATCATAGCATCCCTCACCTAAGACCACCAACCTTTAATGGGAAGAACTTAACACAAGGCAGCAAACTAGACTGGATTCTTAACACGGAAAACGTGATAAGAAGGCCACAACTGCTGTCGAAGTTCATCGGACTAAAATGGAGCAGGGCACTCCACAATGTACGGAAGGTTGGTATGATGGCCAAGCCTTTTAAAAAAATCATCAATCAATCTAAATATAAAGAATACTGCGTTGATGCTTTTCTTGACTTGAACATTGTGCAACATCTAAAATTAAATGAATTGTTTCTGGAGTTTCACAAGGCGGTGTCTCAGACCCTGTTGAGCCCTTTACTATACCTGTATGGGCATTCCTGCACTTCCGCACTTATAAATAATTAGTTAACTTCAATTTTCAATATCTCCGGTTAAGAAACGATATCCATGAAAGTTTCTCAGAGTTTCAATATTTTGTCTATAGTTTCCAAAAAGTTTTTCCAAGTTTTTCAAATTCAGAATTTTATTGTTATTGATTAAATTTGTATATCGACAACCGGAAAAAGTTTCAATATTTGAAACAATCTTGTATAGTCCATGATCTATGAGAATTTATATTCAAATCATAAGTCTCTTACTTTCGCTTTCATACCGACAGATAGATGGGCTTGTCTTTATCGACTCGGATGTTGATGCTGATCAAGAACAACACGGGACAATACGGTGTTGATGGGATTTTTCGGATCGATTCGCCAAAGCTGTGAAAAGTTTAGGGGCTGTGTGTTGAGACCGAAAACAATTCTAGACAAAGCATGTGTACACTAGAAATATCTAAAGCTGTAGCATTCAAGATTACCTTCAGATTGCTTAAGATCATTAATAAAACTTTTGTGTGTAAAATCTATTGTATTGAACATATGTAAGTAGTTGGCACAGATTAACTTGTGAAGAGCAATTTTTCTTAATACTCGTCCTCATCCTTAGCGAGTTCTCCGTGACGCTCCGGCATCAGCAGATAGTCATCCTCGCGTTTTCCCTGACTTAGTGCCGCATATTGCAGATAAAGACGTTGCTTGCAGAACTCATAGAACTCAATCTCATTGGTCAGATTTTTGCGCAGTATCTGTCGTGTCTCATCGCTAACGACCCGTGTGACATTATTGCGATTGACCCGGGACAGACCCTCCTCACCCACTGCAATAACAGCTTTAAGTTAGAAGTCCTCTTTAAAAAAAAACATCATGTTCTTACGATAATATGCCACCTTGGCATTACGGAAATAACGTGGTATGTAGTTCTCCAAGACGGTTAATGTTATGTTCGTATCCTCCCAAGTGCCGACGACTGCGTATTCCGTCTCCACAGTGCGCTTGGCCTTCTGCATGGCCATCTCCGAGTTGAAGGGCCTAGCATAGTATTATTTTATTATAATCAAGTACTGGGCTTGTTTTTTTCTATCGATCTAATGGTACAACTTACATGCAAAGCTTCTTATTCATGCCACAAAAGAACAAAGTTTGTCGGCGATGATCACCGACGGGATTTACTATCTGCATTTGCTCAAAGGTGCAATACGGATCGTGGTTACGCACACAAGTATCTAGATCAAGGTTGAGAAATTCATCCGATGGCATTGCTATGGAATTTTCACCCAGTTTGGCCTTCATGTCGTTATAATACCACCGAGCGCGAACATAATAATGCCAGCTTATAATGCGCTCAATGGGATCACGAACAAGGTTTATGTAGATCGGACGAGGCAGATGGTATCGGGTGAAGTTGATGTAGGCAATGTGCTGGCTATAGATGTGCGGTCTGTGGCGTGTAAGCAAATCCCCAATTAGATCTTTTTGGCCCTCCTTGGGCAACATTATAGTCTCCTTAACGCTGCCTGGATTCCGGGCATGCACAAAGCCATTAATCTTTCCAAGGCGCCGCATCAGCTCCATCAGCGATTGACTTCCCACTTTGGGCACGCGATTGAAAAATACAAAGTCCACGTTAGCTTTTTTGGTATTATTTAACATATTCGCCGCCAAATTATAGCCGTGCTCATCGGCTTCTTCATCATTATCGTTCGTTTCAGTATCATACCCAAATTCATTATCTTCATCATTATAGTGTTGTGGATGCTTATTATCCGGCAAGGCCAACTGTCTATCGTGTTGAGCCTTGTGCAAATGGTTATCTGTTTTTTGCTTAGCTTTACGATTATTTTGTTTTGTATGCTGTTCTTCGTGGTTTCTAGGTGCATGCACATTGTGGCCAAGTAGCTACATGGAGTAGGCTTTTGATTAGAGTTTAGTTGCAGTACGATTACCTACTACCAACAAAAGGACGCAAACAAAAAAGTTGCAAAAGTTGAGAGTTGACAAGCTGGGCGAAATTCTGATACCGAAGGCTATGAGTATATTGGTTTTGTGCAACGTCCGTCATGCTGTCTATCCGTGTAATTGAAAAAACTAAAAAAAACTACTAACAAAAAACATCGAAATTTTGGATGACACGCTCACCGAATTTGATAATAAAATAGCTAGTGACATCCCACGCCCACCCCTGGCACTTGCTTTTTTGAAGTGGAAATAACGATGTCGTCCCCCAAGATGTGCATCAAATTATCTCAAATTGCAAGCAGACTACTTCCCACCCATTTATATGTTGGTATCAGCGTATACCGCAGTCGATTGCGTCAAACTGAAACGTTTTCACTTTATATTCTTAAAATCTTATACATTAGCTGTGTGATTTGTTTTCAATAACAGTACTTAACACCGCTTTTTCGGACGGTGTTGTGCTTCCTAACAATATAACCCAATTCCAAGCTACAGACTCTGACTAAGCAGCTTTAGAGTGGCATTGTTTATATGCCCTTCCTTAAGTTTTAATTTACAAGCATCATGTCCTCCTTTAAATTAAAAAGACTGTGAAGGTTGTTTGATAAGGTTTGAGTTTAAGTGCATCGTTTTGAGGATTGCTCCATGAGTTATAAGTCAGTTTGACTTTTATTAAATTTAAAATACAAGTCCATCAAAGGCTCTTTTTTGTCCATATGAGTTTTCTTTGACTCTCTTGAAACTTAGAATACCATATGGCTGCGACAGTTTGAAGAAAAGAGTTTGCCTGGATTACTAGAAATATAAATAGGGTTTGCCTTTTATGATCGCTTAGATTCTCATTGCCTGCTACTTTTTTTGACACCCAGGATTACGCTGCATAACACAACGCTTAAAGTCCTCGATTCAGCCTAACTTTGTCATGTTGTAGGACTCCTTAAACGTACCTATTCGAGCCTCGGTGCCGGGGTGCATTTGTACAGTAGAATGAAGAAAGACCATGTGCTTTGTAAATTAATTGTGTGTGCTGAAATTGAGTATCTTCGCGTATATAACGCGTTAGTTGCTTGAACAGCCGATATCTTTGTTTGGGATAGCGAAGTGCCTGGGATTTGTGGTGCTTCGCTCCTCGCTTCCCGCCTTTGGCACTCGATTATTTACTATCAGTTTTGCTTGCAGCGTGTTGTTCAGCTGTGCGCTGTTCAGGTTTTCTAACTGACGTATTGCAAAAGTGGATGCTGTTCGCCAGAGTTGTTACACACACAATCTCAATATAAATACAATTACAGAAAAACGTGTGCTGGTTGGTAGCATACGTAAGTGGGGCACATAGATAGATGGGATGCCATCAGTTGATTTTGGCAGATGCAACAGGCGCAATCAGGTTGTGGGGCAATGATTTACTAACAACCATTTAATTTGGCCGTCAACTGTGTGCTGGCCAGAGGTTTTCTTTGAATCAACTCAGCGAAGCCAGCGCTAGATTTAAATGTTCCCAGCGGACTTACCTTTTAAAAGTTAAATTTAAAAAAAAAATTGTGATTCGAATTTCTATCGGTTTTATTTTGCCACCATTTAGCAACTAATTCAAATAATTGAATCATAAAAAAGGGACTAAGAACAAAACTGAGCTTTAAAAAATCCAAGACTGAGTCAAACCGTTGTTTTATGTTAGTGGATAGAGATTCTAAGAGAGTCACAGCCAGAAAACAGAGTATCCGAAAGACAGAAAGATATATGAAACATTTAAAGACCACCTGATTTTTGGGCTTATGTTTGTGTTGAATGTGTGTATTTATGGTGTAGATGTAGCGAGAGTAGGAAAGAGAGAAAGGAGAGCGTTTTTTCTATAACCTTCAATGAGCGACTTTCGATGCGTAACTGATATGGGCGAACGTTTACTGAATGACGAAGAGCTAGATTTAAACAAATACAAGCTGCATTTGAAATAAATATCAAACACCAAGCTAGATGAAGCTAGATTTCATATGATTTAAGCTTTACTTCAATGCCTAATATGGTAGCTAAAAATGGTATGACCAACTAAAAGTAATGTATGGCAAGTGCGGCAAATACATAAATAAATTAAGAACTCTGCTTACCTGACCGGTGCTTTTAAGATATTGATATGTGCCATGTAGCGTGTTGATGTCATCGTGCTCTAGAAGAAAAAAATTAACAAAAAATGTACAAGTAGAGATATTGATCAAGGCAAAGAGCTTAGAAGGAATGGTCTACTTGACAGTGATCTAGTCCGTATATCTAGGAAAGAGGACGAACATATTTTGTATGAGTCTAAAGTCTTCGCCATAAACAACAATTTGTATCCTAATTACTTCTTTAACTAGTATGTGTTGCTTTTATTTCAATTATAAAAAATTAGTGTATTAAAACTATTCAAAATAAAATTGAAAACTGAAATCAAATGAGTTATTTTTCTATTTAACAAAGGAGCTATAGACATTTCCAGTTTTAAAAGCCTGGGATGAAAGCGTAGGTGGCGTCCAAATTGTTGATGAAAATCTTTGGCAGAAGCTATCATCTCACCAAGTTTGGTGACTCTAGCTGTAGAAATAAATGAAATATGTGTGTTTTATCAATTTGCACCCGATGTGTATTGACTTGTTGTTGATTTCGCAGACACGAACTTGGTGTATGGCCGCAATCTTGTCATTTTGTCCGACGCAGATATAAGTGTGTAGCTTTAAGAGTCTCCAAGAAACGCGAGTTCATGCAGACACACGAATGAACTACATGACAGACATTGCACAAAACTAACATACTCTTCTCCTTCGGTTCAGAGCCAAACTGCGTTTATGGTCAAGCGAATTCGCGTCGCGCGATGCGATTTTTACCAGCGATAAGTGTTTATGGTCAAGCGATTTCACAAGCGACCAAATATTTATGTTCTGATTTTAATAGAGATTTAGTTGTGTTTTGTTTATAAACTTAAAAAAATACCAAGTGCATCCTATTTTGAAAGAACGGGAATGTAAAGGAGAGTTACATCATTTACATTCCAAGCTGCTGTAGTATCCCAAAAAATTTAAGGAATATAATAGAATGAGTAGAGAAACATTTGCATACATTTTGAATGAAATATCTGCTCACATACAAAAACAAACTACTACGTACAGCATACATAGACGTTATAATGGTAATTGCTTCATATGAAGAAACAGTTGTTGTTGTTTTGCTTGCTCAATCGCTCCAATCGCTTGAAAAAATCAAAAAATTTTGGTTGCAATTTCTCGTCGCTTTCGTCGCTTCAATCGCTCGTTGTCGCGCGACATGAAATCGCTTGACCATAAACACTCTCATAAGGAACAATGTATTTAGTCGCTAGTAGCGATTCTCGTCGCATCGCGCGACGCGAAATCGCTTGACCATAAACACAGCCTAAGAGTCATGTCCAAGCAACCTCTTACACATGCTCACCGATTGGGAAAGTCTACGTAAGGTCTGCGAATAAAAACCTTTAAGAATTTTTAATGAATTTCACTTTTCCACTCAATGCTGTTAGGCCAGTACATTTTTATACTCGATACCGAAGGTAAAGAGTATATTGAGTTTGTGCAATGTCCGTCATGGTGTCTGTCCGTCTGTCCGTCTGTATGAACGCAACTTTTTTAGACACCCTTCAAACTAGAGACTTGAATCTTTGCAAATGTCTTTATCTATGGCCGCGACAGATTGGGGTTCTACGATAACTGGGGGGCTGGCAAATCGATAAATTCGATAACTCAAAATCGATAAATCTACCTATTCCGTACACCCTTACAGTTAGAGTTATCAAATGTGGTAGGAAGATAGCTACTGGCATCCCCAAAAAAATTGCATCAATAATTTTGGGGCCACGCCCACCCATTCCGCCCCCAGCCCTTCCCACAGGTTAAAATTAGAAACGACTATATCTCCCATTGTTTTTGAGCTACAGCCACCAAATTTTGCGACAAGATAGGTGATGACGATCCTCACCTACATATACCGCCCTGGCCAGCATCAGCCGCCCCAACTTTTCGTTATAAACGGGAATGCGTGTATCTCTCATAGTGTTTGAGCTAAAGTCTCCAAATTTGGTAGGAAGATAACTGGTAGTGACCCCCAAAGATATCTTGGGGCCACGCCTACCTCAGCCCTCCTTCCCCAACTTTTACAAACTTTGAGCTAGAGTCACCAAATTTGGTAGGAAGATTGCGATTGGCATTCCACAAAGATCTGCATCAAAAGTTTGGATGCCACGCCCACCCAAAACGCCCCCAGCCCAATTGCCCCACCCTTAACAAACTTTGAGATAGAGTCACCAAATTTGGCAGGAAGATAGCTGTATCAGACAATCTTTGATGCATCCGTACCCCTTTCCAATCAGCCCTCTTTTTATTGGTTTTAATACTGGGATCGAGTATATCGCAGTCGGTTGCGTCCGACTGTACAGATAATTAATTTTTAAAATTTTTAAACAATATGATTGCAGTCCAGTATTTTTTTACACATGCAGAAAATGTATCGAGTGTATGTCAAAGTAACATGCAATGTTTTTGGGAAATATATGGATTTAGCATGTTTCAGTTATTAAACTTATTGATTTTTTAGCGCCAAAGTAGGCGTAGAACTACAATCTTGACACTTTATCAGTTACTACGTTTATGCTTGCATCATGCTTGCCACCTTTTTCATATGAAGCTGCCACCTTATTTTATAATTTTCATAGGTGGCTCCCCCCTTCAGAATCATGATATTTATAAAATAGCATAAACAGGCGTATTTTAAAAAGGGTGACTTTAAAAAATCATGATACAGCAAGCATAAACGTAGTAATAGATAAAGATATTTGCAAAGTTTCAATATACTCTTTACCTTTGGTATCGATTATAATTATAAGTATCTCAAAGAATTGTATGTTATATAGGTAGAATTGGTATACATAGCGATTTTTACAAGAAATGCACTAGTTGTGCTATTATTATTTTTTTTTTATGTTTTTACCAGAGGCTTAAAAGGTTGTAGAAATTAAATAATTCCTACAGCAAATTTCGCTATATGAAAATCAAAACACACAGAATATTAAAGCAAAATGCAGTGTTTTGGATACATTCTTGTTTTATAGTTTGTTGTTCGGATGTTCGTTATATGAAACTTAACTGTAATTGTTTGAGGCGGAATGGGGCGTGGTAGTCAAATTTTTTGCGCCTTATTAAGGGACGGTACTTATAGTACATCTTCCAAACACAATGATTTTCGATTTTAAATGGTGAAGGGTGGGGCGCGGGTAATCTAAAATATTACAATTGCGCTTATACAGACGGACAGGAGCAAGACTGACGTAACGCAAAACAATAATGATATTTCGATCAAAACGTTGTTTATAGGCTGTGTCAATGTGGTAACAAAAATCAATTTAGCAAAGTTGCAGTCACTTCTGTGTGTGTGTGTTTGCATGTTTTCGGTTTCCTCTACAGAGCCACTTGTCTCATATTTGAATCTGCATCTTCGCATGCAGCAATATACAATCGAGTTAAACCCTTGACACAGTTGTGACTGGCCTGTCACCAGTTCTGTGCTCAGATTCGTATCTTAACTACTTACTGCCCGCATCATGTCCGGTAACGTGGTTGCCAGTTAGCCCCAGGGCCGAGAACTCGGATGGCTGTATCTTCATCTCCATTTCCTTAAGGCGACTGTTTAGTTTGTTTGTGTGCATGAATAGAAAAAAGGTGCACGATATGGCCAGAAGTGCAATAAGCTCCACTGAACTACAAAATAGAAAAATAAAGCATATTACGCAAAGTAAACAAATTTTTACATTGTTAGTCAAAGGTTGTACTTTGACTTGTTTAGCTGAAGCATTCTTTTTGAATACCCATTCTGCTTTTGTAATTAAATCCAATTCCCCCCGTCGCGTCGGCCGAAACTGTATGCGGTATACTCTGATACCGGTATAAAAACGAATGGAAGAAGTCTGCTTGCAAAATGGAATGTACGAAGGTGGACATGCCACAAAATTTGGTTTCTCTAGCTTAACAACTGTGGAAGATAAATGCATTCCCGATTTTTAGAGGCAGTCTGGCTTGGGGCGTTGTTTGGAAGTGTGGCAGTCAAATTCCATTAATTTAGATATTTGTGGGATGTAACCAGCTTCCCTGCTGCCAAATTTGGTGACTCTAGCTGTTGAATGATAGACAGACAGACAGCTTGACGTTCATTGCACAAATCTAATATACTCTTTAGCTTTGGTATCAGAGAATTCTTTTTCGCATTCCCATTCTTTTGCAACACAACTCTTACTCCTTATCATTTTGCGCCAACTTATTGATAAAGTTAACCAATGGAACAAAAGTAAAAAGGTTATATTTTGTTTGTACTTACTTATGAAACCGGCCTAGGGAATTGTTTCCGACCCCATATAATATATATTTACTTTTGATCAGCATCTAAAGACGAGTTGAAAGTGCCATCTGTGCGTTCGTCTTGATGGACGAACGCAAAGATTTTATATGTAGATAAGTTCCCCAGTCTCATTCCTATGTTGTTGCAATTGCTCCCAAGCAAAAGAAACGAATTTTTGTATATGTATAAAGCGGCTCACCAAAAGTTGTAAAATATTCTAAATAATAATAATTACATATTGTCATTTCATCAAGGTGGGGCAAGCCGCTGATATCGAAGATTAAAAATTACACAAGTGCGAGCATTTTTCGATCACACGCATACAAACAATGACTGTACGTGCGAAGTCTGGGGTTTATGGTATCTTCTAGTCAAGTTTGCTTAACTAGAATATTCTAAAAAAAATTTGTTTATTGTCCTCTCGTATTTGTCCTTTTTTGCCTGAGTGGTAGCATTCGCAATGGATGATGTGGCGCGTAATTGCCGAAAGTAATGTGCTCATTAAAAACATTTTACTCCACTGCGTAAATATATTTTTTTTTGGAAATTTCGTAAAATAGTCATCGCGTTGTGCCGGTGCTCACCCATAAGCTCTTCGACTCAAACTCGGATTCTATTTGAATTCCTGTATCAGTTCGAGTTCTTGACTGGTGACTTCCATGCTGGCGATTGGTGCCTGCAGTTCGTTTGCTTCCATGTAGTAGTACAAGTGCCTGCCTTCAGGGACCTGAACTCGGTTCGTTGATGTACTTGAATTGTGTAAAGTAAACACAACCTCACCTAACTTATTTAATTAAATGATAACCAGTTTTCCCACTAATAAAACAAAAAGCGAATTACAAATAACAGCCATCAACAAATTAAAGCGCATTAAGCATTAGGATTGAGCAGAAAGAAAAATACAAGTGAGTGCCTTTGTGATATTGAGCAAGTGGGGAAGCTGCAAGACAGGCACATTGAACTAATATATGTATGTATATGTAGTCGACTACGAGACAAGAGCGGGAGCAGTTTGTAAAAATGTACATATGCATGTATATGCTATTTGTGTATATGAGCAGATCAGTATTTGCTTAATCTTTTTGGACGCAAGCGGAGATGCGGCACGCAGCGTGTGGCGAAACGATTAAGCAACATATACGGCTACAGCTCTAGTCTTAGCTTCAAGCAATCAATTAATATGCGAACTCACTAGACATAATTTGAAAGGTTTTTGAACCCGGCGAAGTTGGCTCGCAGAGCTAATAGCTAAATTTATTAGCTCGCGGGCAGTTGAATTAAAGTGGCTTAGCAAGAAGAACAAATTTGGGGAGCCAAAGAGCCCATGCGGCAATGACTTTGGCAATAAGATTCTACAAGGTCATTAACATTAACGTATACAAAAACCGGCAGAAGACAAGAAATGACTTTATAAATAAAAACTAGTTTTGGCCCCCGGGTCATTGAATGATTTGGTTTCTATGATATGCGCAAAAAACTCTACTTGAACTTACACTTGCTTTACCAAAGTTCAATAAACTTAAGCTTATTTTTATATTAATCTTCCATTTGCTATTGTTAACTGAGTATTGTTTAATGAGGCCTACAAAAGCTCAAAATCTTTGTGAGAGGCGCTTTGACTATGTTAAAAATTAACTATTTTCTGTTAGATTTATGAATCACGGCTTTAACTTTATTTTGATATGATATTAAACGCAAAAGGCAGGCCAGTAGGTTGTTGTAGCAAGGTTAAAAGTTTAACTTCAAATGTTATGAAAAACGCACAGAACAGAAAAGTCGAATTAACCTAAGAAAAACTTAACAGTAACAAAGAAAGAGAACGTAAAGACATTAACACATAAAGACTAGAAAATAACCCGAACATTAAATATTTTCAGTAACATGTTTATATCAGGATTGGAAAGAGTTATCGATGCAATAAAACAAACTTTATACTATTTCAAATTTGGTGACTGTATATTTTTAAAACTGTGAAATAATGAGTCATCAGAAAAATAAAATAAATAAATTCAAATAAACATAAACAGAGTTCCTCAATTTAAGCTTATAGTTTCATAACAAAACCTCTGCGGCGTTGTTGACTTAAAGTAGCTTGAAGTTTTTAACATGACTTCATGCTGAATAAAATTGCTGTATTTATTGCTGGCTACTTTTACATTAGCTTACTCTCGTGCCATAAACAAAACCAAACATGTGGAAGCGTTGCCGTCGGACGCAACCGGCTGCGGTATACTCTATACCTGAAATCGCGTTAAAAGAAGCCTGATAGCCCCCGCCCACATCTCCCGCTCCCTACTGTGCAAATCAAACTATTGATTTTACTTTGCACCTCATTTCTTAAATTTATTGTCTGAGAGATAGTGTTTCAATGAATAATTACACACAAAATAAAATAATTTTTCTAAAAATTATTGGAAAAAAAAAGTGTTAAAGAACAATACTATTTATTTGTTATAGGCGCACATAGCAATACATACATGTATATATCAGAGAACTGCAACAATCCACCGACACCCAAGGTGCACCGGGTAAATGTAGGGTGATTTTGACACCCTGGTGTTTTTTGCTACCGGACAAATAAGTATAATCGCTCGCCTCGCAATAATGCATGAGTGTTAGGGCACACAAGCATCAAAAGTGAGTAGGTAGTTTTTTGCATAAGTGCGTAGGTCATATTTCGGCGGGTGAGCGTCGCAAGAAGGATGGGTAAAAAGGGAAACCCAAAAATTGAAACGCAAAATGTATTGAGTGTTACAGTTTTTTTGTTGTGTGGTATTTTTTAGTACCTGCTGCTGCAAAACCGTCGCTAAATGCGCAGTTAATAAAAACATAAAACAAAATATGCTCAAAAAATATAAATTTAATTATTAATTTAAAATTATTACTATTATTTATTTATTATCATTTTACTGAACTAAAAATATTTCAATAATATTTTTTTTTTTCCTCAAAATAAAATTAAATTAATTAATTAAATTAATTTAAATTAAATTAAATTAATTTAAATTGCTGGTACGCAATGCACAACCTTTGCCAATTTGTATAGTCTGGGATATACAAATTTTTTTTCTTCCCAATACGTCATTATATTTTGACCCATACTAATGCGCTTTGGCCTATACCCGTTCAATTCATGAATACATGTAAACATTTGTGCTATGTTGCTTGGTTCAAAAGATATTTAAAATCAATCTTTATTTTCAATTTTTAAAATAAAAATTGAAAAATAACTCTTATATTTGATTTTTAAAATAAAAATTGGTAATCAACTTTTAATTTTTTTTTTATTATAAAGATTGAAAAATAAGTGTTATTTCACAATTTTTAATAAAAAATTGAAATTTAATAATTAAATAAAAATTTTTTAATTTAGGTCGAAAAATAAGAGTTATTGGTTAAGTAAAATATAAAAAATTGGCAAATAATTCTTATTTTTAAATTTGTATTATAAAAATTATAATCGTTACAGTCCCTGAATATTTGTATCGCTTCAGTGAATTGATTTAGATTAATAATACTTAAAAAATAAATTTTATATTGCTTACGTTAACCTTTCGCTAGCAAATTCAAAGATTAACTGAATTCGAACGCTAAGGAGCGGTCAAGTAAAAATTGAAAGGGTCCATTATAAGACATTTACATACTCATAAACACCATGGTGTGTAAAAAACACTCGGGTGATACGTTTTTTGTCTACTTCTATCAATTGCGTATTGCTTTTTTTTACTTGCAGTTATTCCTACATTCGTTTTGAGTGCAAGTGCGACCAGCACGCGTTGCTTAAAAATTATTGGGTGGATGCACAAAAAAAAAAAAACGGCACCTTATATGAGCGTAAGCATAATATTGCCGGCACTCGTAGTACACACAAAATTTTTGATGAGTGTTTGTCTTGCTTTGCTTAGCCGGTGGTGAGTGGCACCGGGACACAAATTTTATGGGGTGTGAGGAAGGTGGCAAAAAGTGACACCCTTGCAGTTCTCTGATAGCTATGATAGTATTTTAATAATATGGCTTGTAAAATATCAACAAATATAAGGAAAAAATGATATTTCCTGACAGAATGCTAGCTGAAAGCACAAAATATTATTATTGGTGTTCGTAATAATATTTTGTGCTTTCAAATTAGACATTTACGCCGCCGCGCCACGCCGCCGCCGCCGCCGATTTTTGTCATTTATGATGCGCCGCCGCCAAGTCACGAAAAAAAAAACGCGCCATCGGCGCGCCGACGGCGTAACTAACTTTTAACCCAAAGTTGAAATAAAATAAAAAAAAGTACAAAAAATAAAAAAAAACTTAAATTTATCGTATATAGTTCGATAAGATTGTCTTATCATCTCTAAAAAATTAACAGCTGATCACTTGTTCGTTACTCGATTTTTGTTTTATTTTTTTTTTTTAAATTTTTGTTTATTAATAAAACGAATTATTTCCACCAAGTACTATGTGGGAAAACAACTGAAAAAACTACAAATAAATTTTAAATGTTATTCTTTAAATTATAAAAAAAAATTTTTTTTTCTTACTGCCCACGCCGCCGGCGCAGCCGCCGCCGGTTTTTTTTGGCTCCTACGCCGCCGCCGAAAAAAAATCCATCGGCGTAAACCTCTATTTCAAATATACATTAATTTTATGGTTTAAAAAAAGTATTGTTGAATAATTTAAAAATAAAATAAAAGAAATAATAGCAATGCATTTTTTATGAATTTCTCTAGCTGTTTCCTAAATTGTCAAATCATTAAAGTTGTGGCAAGTCAATAAATGATATACAATTGCCACACACACACATTGAATTTGGATATGCATAGATGTACACAAACAGCCAAATTTCAGTTTGAAAATTGCTGGTCATTCATACTCTTTCATATTTTTAGTTCTATGACACTAGCCAACAATTATGCCACACAGTTTAGCAAAGATGCACACAAATTTCGAAAGTGTATTCAGTAGTTCACATGTGAAAGAGACAGACAACGACAGAAATATCAAAAAATAGCAAAAATCTCGACAGGCAGGCAAAGCAAGAAATGTAAACAACGCACACGACACATTTTGACCCTTTTCTGAGTGCTGAAACAGAACGGCTGCACATGCTATCCGCTATCGCGCTCACGCACAGGCAGAACATAGAAAAGTACCGCAATGCCTAGCTCGGGGGCCTGGGACTAGGTTTTCTTACCAATTGCAATATCTTTATACTCTATTGTCTTTGGTGCTGCATTGAAAATGCACTGTTACAGTAAACATATTTGCTGCTTTTAACGGCTGTACTCCAAGAACTGCATTGTAACCGATATCAGTCGACGACGTTAACCAAAGTAGAGTTAAACACGCACTTGGTTCAAGTTGAACGTCACAGCAGCGAGTCACTCAATTATACCGCTCCCTCTCTCTTTAATTGTTTTGCTTGTAGATTCCATGGCAGTTTTATATCCACAAGATGGAATTGAAATATTTCACGTATTTAATAGAACGTGGTCTCATAAAACGGCAAAAAACGGAACGTGCGCTGTTATGTTTTGTCTGCATGCTCTTTTACCGATTTCTGATGTAGACTTCGAGAAAGTTTTTGAAACGAAAATCGATCATTCGCTGTGGTAGTATTCCATGCGAAGACTTTCAATTACAAATTGCTTTGAGAGTTTTGCAGCTCTCAGCATGCAGTTTTCAACAACCTGCGTTGCAATATGCAGCGACCTGTTGAGGCCAGGTTCAGATAAACGGCAATCGTTTTTCCTGCTGCTTTCGTTTTATGAATCTAGGCTAAAGTTTTTACTTACAGTATTCACACCTACAGTCGCAGTCACATTCACCGTCATGGTCATTGGATAAAAGTGTCAATCTGAGAAGCACTGTCATAAGCTGTCGCAGTTAAAACATCGTTATCATCATTATAATCATTATAATTAGCAAAAATAAAGCCATATATGACAAAAGACTTGTTAATGTGTGGCTTTGTATACTCGATACCGAAGGTAAAGAGTATATTGGGTTTGTGCAATGTCCGTCATGGTGTCTGTCCGTCCGTCCGTATGTTCGCAATTTTTTTCCACACCCTTTAAGCTAGAGACTTGAAACTTTGCAAATGTTTTTATCCATGGCCGAGAAAGATCAAGTTTTAAGATTGGGGTTCTACGATAACTGGGGGGCTGGCAAAACGATAAATTCGATAACTCAAAATCGATAAATCCACCTCTTAAGCACATCCTTACAGCTAGAACTACCAAATTTGGTAGAAAGATAGCTATTGGCATCTCTCAAAATCCTGCATCAAAAATTTTGGAACCACGCCCACCCGTTCCACCCACAGCCCCTCCGCAGTTTTAAATCAGAAACGACTATATCTTCCTCAGTTTTTGAGCTAGAGCCACCAAATTTTGCGCCAAGATAAGTGTCGATCTACAAAAAACTGCATCAAAACCTTGGATGCCACGCCCACCCATACCACCCTAGCAAACCCCAGCCGCCCCAAATTTTCTTTAAAAACGGGATTGCGTTTATCTTTCACATGTTTGAGCTAGAGTCTCCAAATTTGGTATGAAGATAACTGGTAGCAGCCCCCAAAGATATTTTGGAACCACGCCCAGCCCCCCTTCTCCAACCTTTTACAAAATTTGAACCAGAGTCACCAAATTAGGTAGGAAGATAGCAATTGGCATTCAGCAAAGATCAGCATCATAAATTTGGCACCCCCCGCCCACCCATAACGCCCCCAGCGCCCCTTCTCCCACCTTTAACAAACTTTGAGCTAGTGTCACCAAATTTGGAAGGAAGATAGCTGGTGCCATCTCCATCTGTATCGGACTATTTTTGAGGCAGCTTACACCCTTTGCTACATCCGTACCCCTTTGCAATGAGGCCTCTTTTTACCGGATTTATTACTGGTATCGAGTATATCGCAGTCGGTTGCGTCCGACTGCAACGTTTCCCTTTTTTTCAGCTTTTTACCAAGTTAGTTATACAAGCGGTTCAGTACTGGTATGAAACGAGTTTTTAATATTATGTTTACATATCGAGTATTTAGCATTAACTCAAAATTATGTTATACAGCCGTTTGTATCACAGACTAATTGATCAATGGTTGGCATAAATATTATTTATTTGGGCGATGGTTTAGACCGAGTAACATGTTGTTTCCATTGACCCAACGAGTATATAACAGACAGAGCGGAATTCAGAGCCAGCCACATTAACAGAAAATGTTCTGACTTAACTCAGCGCATGGGGCTCTCTGCCTTGTCATATGAAGCATGTTCATAAGTATGCGTATCAATTGTATTGTAATTTATTGACCTGCCTCAACTATTATAATTTGATAATTTAGGCAGTAGTTGAAATGGTAAGATCGCAGATCTAACAAGCGATAAAAAAAAACATGTTAAGCCGCCATCTGAGATCTGCCGCATTAATTTAACTAAAATAAGAATGCATTTTATAGCTATAATTAGAATCATTTAATTTCACTGAAAAACAATATCAATTATTGTTATATTTAAATTTAAAATTCCTATAAGATAACCAATAATTATAATTCCAGATAATATTAATATTTTTTAAGCAACACTTACACCAAATGTATTTTGATTGTGCTCATATATTTACGGAAATAAAATTAATAATATTAACTTCATTAACATTAAAAACTCCGCGCCCAAGCAATGTAGAAACGTTTCAGTCCGCAACCGACTGCGGTATACTTACTCGTTACCTGTATAAAAACCGGTTAAGTCCGGCCTGATTATAAAAGGGTACGGATGCGATAGGGGTTAACGCTGCCTCAAAAATATTCTCATGCAGATGGGGATGACACCAGCTATCTTCCTTCAATATTTTGAAACACTAGCTCAAAGTTTGTTAAAGGTGCAAAAGGGGGGCTGGGGGCGGTATGGGTGGCATCTAAATTGTTGATGCAGATATTTGTGGGATTGCTATCTTTCTACCAAATATGATGACTCTAGCTCAAAGTTTGTTAAAAATGGGGAAAGGGAGTCTGGGGGCGGTATGGGTGGGTGTGGCATCCAAATTATTGATGCAGATCTGTGGGGTAGTTACTACTCTGAAAGATAAACGCATTCCCGTTTTTTACGAAGTGGTGAGGCGGCTGGGGTGGCTAGGGCAGTATGGTTGGGCGTGGCGACCAAAGTTTTGATGCAGTTTTTCGGTGGTCGTCATCACCTTTCTTGGTCGTCATCACCTATCTATCAAAATATTTGGTGGATTTAGCTCAAAAACTGTCGAAACTGTCGGGGATGTCAGTAGCTATTTTCCTACCAAATTTGGTAACTCTAACTGTAAGGGTGTGGGAAATATAAAAAATTATAGATTTTAAGTTATCGAATTTTTCGAATTGCCAGCCTCCTAGTTATCGACACAGCCTCCAATGTTGACACTGTATCTGTCCTGGCCATAGACGAAGACATTTGGAAAGTTCCAAGTCTCTAGCTTGAAGGGTCATGTACGACCAACAAGTATATTTCAGTTGGCAGCTCTCGTTGCCAAGTAACAAAATGTTAACATGTTACAAATAATTTGGAAGGAAGATATCCAGTGACATCCCTAAAAGATTTGTTTTAAAAGTTTGTATGACACGCCCACCCATATTGCTCGCCTTTTAAAATTGGAAATACCTACATCTTGCACAGTTAATAGACGCGTCACCAAATTTGGTGGCAATATAGCTAGTAGCATTCCCTAAAGATCTGCATTAAACTATCTTTAAATGCAGCGTACTCCCTTGCCGCCTCCGTACTCCTCCTCTGCAATCAGGCACCTGTTTTTATACTGGTATCAGAGTTTTCCGCAGTCGGTTGCGGCCGGCTGCAACGTTTTCACTTGTTTGCTTTAATATTTGCATACACTTCCCCAATAAACATTGATGCTTTCAGTTTCAGTAAAAAAGTTCTCTAATAACAAAAGATTTTCAAAAATTGACCCAATTTCGCATTAAATTACAGTTACCTAGTAGGAGAACTAACAATGCTTTTGAGGATTTAAACCAACAATAATTAAGTACATACCTAGTTATTTTGAAATTGGATTACACTCATTGATATATTTCTAACATAATGTACGAATCAATGTATATATTTAATCAAATTATATTAATAATCTAATATTATTATTAATATTTAATTTGTTATTGTTACGCATTGTCAGCCCGACACACTGGCAAGTGATCCTCCCATTCAATTGTCAGGCAACAGCCTTATACATTTTTCAGAAAATATTGAAAATATTATTGTTTTGGCAGTCAACGCAGCGCAGCAAGAAATTAATGAAAATATATAAATTAATTCAGACGATAAAATTTAAATAACATATGTATTTTTATTCTTCAACTCAAGCCGACCCGTTCTGCTAGGGTATATGTATGTAGATCTGTAAGGTGAATTTGGCTTGAGTCTTTTGAGTGGTTTCGGTTATGTTTAGCAAAATCTTTGGTAATTAAAGCTCTGCCCATCAAATTTGGGTTCACTAAAATTTGTTGTTTGCATTTCCAGTCTGCTTTTTTTTATAGTCGCCAACAGCAAGGCGTTTGTTGTACATAAACACGAAAATCATTATTTTAAACTCAGTTAGTTTATTTGGCAAGTAAACAAAACACAGCAGCATTTCCGATTTATTTAGAGAAAGTTATTAGCCTACCGCCAAAATATGTGAATTTTTCAACACTTGTCGTTACGGTCGTAAAATCTGTGCATTACGGTACGGGCGCTATGTACGAGCATCTGCGTATGGGGCTCATTCAAAGCATGATTGTGCTAATTAGTTTTTATCAAATACTCTCTTTTCCCTTTTTCAGTTAAAATGTGCGTACTTGGTTTCCAGCGCGATTTTTGACCATTTTACAAAATTAGCGAGTGGATGGCAGCTGACGTTGTTTTTTGACCTTATACAACATGACTAAGACTTTGCGAAAGTTTATTAGTTATTGTCGCATGCTAACTTATAAGTAGTTGTTATCAATCCACAGTCTGTTTAGGTCTGCGTGGGCGGACTCTGTGTGTGTCTCTCTCTCGCTCTACTCTCTTTTGACGATGAATGTGTACAAATTTACATTTGCAAACGTCGCACATAGTTAAAAGAGCGCTGTTGTTTGTAGCTTTCAAATTCGTTCAACTACTGCAATCACGTAATTTCATACAGCAGTGCGAACAATAGCAGCACAAACACAAATAATCATCGGAGCCGATCGAATATAAATTCATAATTTGGAAACATCGACAACATTAACAGAAGTAAAATGCGATAAAATACAATTTATATTTTTTGGAGTGATAGATAAATACCTCTTTCTATCTAAAAGAGAGAAAATGTGAGGGGAAAGAGAAAAATTATTTTTGCTCTTTAAGTTGCACGAAAGTATCTTATTATGCATTATGCATTAATCATTTAAATTCTCCCAATTCATCGCATCAACTGATCAAATATTCAATAAAAAATGTTTACACTTAAAACACAGTTTTACTGCATGCTTGAAATAACTTCAATCTTCGATCGTTATTTCGTTTAAAGACTTCGAGACTCGTCTGTTGATCCTGTTCGAGAACATATGTATATGTATATTCATTATGGTCGGAGATGCTTTCTTCTGTCTGTTGCATCAAAAAGTATATAATCGAAAGAGTGTGCAATTGGTAAGAGCGAGCAAAATAGCTTTTTCGGGCCGCTGAGCGCAAGGGCAACTGATTTAAAACCATCTGCACATGCTATCCACTATCGCTCTCTCTCACACTTATTGCTTACTGCTTTTGTTACTCTCTATACCATTTGAAAGGTTTTTTAAACGACTGCCCGAAAAAAAGCTTTAATTACCAATTGCACACTCTTTAGATTATATACTCTTTGGTTACATACATTTGCACATAACCGTTACATACGATAATTTCGCGAATCTGCGTTGGTATTTAAGTTTTAATTTCTATTTAATTATATAAGCAAAAATAAGAGATAATTGATTGACAAGCTGACAGACTAACTGACTGATTAACTGGATTTATAAAAACATTAATGACCGCTGCGTGAAATAGTCAAGCATTGTGCCGTCTGCTGAGAAATTTATGACTCTATATTTACATATTTAATCATTAAATATTAATAAGTGCAATATTAATATTTATATCAGTTGATGGGCTTTGTATCGATTTCCCAGCCTCTCAACGAGCGAAGCTCCCATTTTGACACTTTCTGTGACGCACATATAGACCAATAGTTGCAAAGTTTCGAGTCTAATTTAGCTTCTAATATGATAAAGCTAAACTTGACACATTGTACTGTACACATATTAAATCCAGAATAACTTTTAAATAGTGCTATAATCACGATTTCTTATTTTTACGTCTCGAATACCTTAACTCCAATTATGATATTCTTAATTTCGCGTTCACTCGTATACATCTATTATAAATGTTAAGAATATAATTTTATTTATTTAAAATACTAGAAATAGTCGATTTTAGACTTAATAATTGAAGCAACAATATATAGTTGGATAAGGACTACTGAGGAAACCACAATAAAAAGCAAGTGGAAACGTTGCAGTGGGACGCAATCGACTGCGATATACTCGTTACCAGTATTAACACCAGTAAAAAGAGGCCTAATTGCAAAGGGGTACGGAGGCGGCAGGGGTGTACGCCGCATCAAAGATTGTCTGATGTAGATGGGGATGCCACCAGCTATCTTCCTTAAAAATTTGGTGTTACTAGCACAAAGTTTGTTAAAGGTGGGGAAAGGGGGCTGGGTGCGTTATGCGTGGGCGTGGCATTCAAATTTTTGATGCAGATATGTGTGGAATGTCAATTGTAATCTTCCTAACAATTTTGATAACTCTATCTCAAAGTTTGTAAGACTTGGGGGTTGGAGGTTGTATGGGTGGGCGTGGCATCAAACCTTGGGGGGGTCGCTACCAGCTATTTCCCTACCAAATTTGGTGATTCTAGCTCAAACACTACGAAAGAAACACGCATTCCCGTTTTCAACGAAGCGTTGAGGCAATTGGAGCCAGCTAGGGCAGTTTGAGTGGGCGTGGCACCCAAATTTTTGGTGCATATTTTTGGGGGTTGTCATTACCTATCTATGTAAGCACCAAATTTATTGACTCTAGCCCTAAACCGGTCGAAGCTATAGGCGTTTCTCATTTCAATATGCAGGGGGACTGGGGGCGGAACGGGTGGGTGTGGCCCCAAAATGTCAGTTGCAGTTTTTTGGAGGATGGCAGTAGCTATCTTCCTACCAAAGTTAGTTGGTAGCTCTAGCTGTAAGGATGTGTGTAAGAGGTGGATTTATCGATTTTGAGTTATCGAATTTATCGATTTGCCAGCCCCCCAGTTATCGTAGAAGTCCAATCTTCAAACTTGATCTGTCCCGGCCATAGATAAAGACATTTGCAAAGTTTCAAGTCTCTAGCTTAAAGGGTGTGGAAAAAAGTTGCGAACATACGGACGGACAGACACCATGACGGACATTGCCCAAGCCCAATACATATACTCTTTACCTTCGGTAACAATAATAATGAAACCATAAATCCCGAGCACTAGAATTTTGATGGCCTGCGACGGGATGGGAAACTGTGGTATTTCGTTCATTAGTTTGAAAGTAAAACAAAAAGCTTCGGGACGTAAGTAAGATGTCATACTAGATTTTAATATGGTGGTATGAAATGAAACGATGTATTATAAATATTTATCTTTGAATACGGATCAACGTTAAAATTAACATGACATGTTAAAATATATTTCGTATACATTTTGCAGTTTAACTAATTTTTAAGTTGAATCTGAACGTTGTAGCCGCGCCCACCTTTGCCGCCTGCATACCACCCTTACCATTTCCCATTATTTACCATTCTTCTTTAGAAAAGGCCTCTCCCCAACACCCAACACAACAGCCAACACTTATAAATACCCATAAGTTTGAAACAAGTTTGAGTGTGTGTGTTCAATATATCATTAGTGTTCCCCTAATAGGCTGCCAATTTCAACACTTTTGGGTCTAACACAAGTTGCACAATAAGCGGACGCAGTGAACAAGCCCAGTACTGGTCTGGCCAAATCACACTTAACTTTTTTCACGGCCTCTGTACTACCTTGTGCCCAAAACTCAATCAAAAACAAGTGAAAAGAACAAGAAAATAAACAAATGAATACTCTGATACCAGAGAAAAAACTGGTTGTAAAGAGAAATTGGAGGCGGCGGGGATATGAAGCGTTAACAGCTGTATTGCCACCAATTTTTGGGAATCTAGCTCGAAACTGTGGAAGATATTGGAATTTTCTATGTAATAAGGGGGGCATGGGTGAGCGTGGCCCCCCTCACCAGCCCGTTGACAAAGATATTTGCAAAGTTTCATGCCTTTAGCTTCACATAGACGAACGGACATACATCATGACGGACATTGTACAGATCCAAAATGCTCCATAGCTTCAGTATCAAAGTATTCAAAAAAAAATTCAATCAAGTGAGAAAGTTGCTGTCGGCCGCAACGGACTGCATAACATATGTAACCACTATAATGTCATCCAACAACAGGTTGTAAAAAGTCTGGGCATGTGGGCTACAGGGGCGTGCCATATACTAGTTTTTCCATGCAGATTTTGAAAAGAAAACACTAACCAATTTGCCATTTTTAAAATTTGTTAAAATGTGTGAAATTTGTGTTTATATCGAGTTTTATTAAGAACTTATTACATTGACACTAAACCAAGATGTTTTCAAATTTTCAAGTCTCGGGCTTTAAGCGTATCGAACAATTGCGCGGTCATTGAACAAAACCAATGTACTCTTTACCTTCGGCATCAGAGTATAAAAATATGATGAAAACTGGCGGCGCCCAGCAATTGTTGGCAACACGAAATGAATATGCGGCAGATCAGAGCAATTGAACGAAAAATACAAGCTGGCTTCAAATTACATTAAACTGGATCGCGCTTAAAGAATTGTGCTTGGGCAGCAAAATGTAGCAGCTGCAGCTGACCATGAAATGCACTGCAATCACAATCACTTGAAATCAGAAAAAAGTTTCGCCTTTGCACGACGCGACGCTGGTAGCTGCGGCTGTTGTGAAAACCGAAAGTTAAAAGCTGCCGAGCAGAATTCAGAATTGAGTGCACGTCAAGTCGAATGCAAGTTGGCAGAGTTGTTTCCGACAAATAATTATGACCGGTTATGACCAATAAAATGAAATTCAGTCTTGTACAACATACCACGTTTACGTTCAACAAGTTAATATCTATAAGTAAGTACTATTTTTTTGGTCTAGTTCTATTTTCTAATTTTGACTTACCGCTTTGGATAGGGTATCCGTCTATATTTAAAGGCATTTTCAACATCGCGCAGCTTCATTTTGTAGGAACGGTCCGCGTTTAAAGACATCTCGAAACAGCACCGAAAACACAGTTGTCACAGATCTAAAAAGCTTAAACAGCTTTTTGATTTCTTTTTTTATGGTACAGTCACAAATAGCAGTTACAGTTAAATGCTGTAATAGTATTTTATCAGTTTAAGCCGACAAGAGCCCGCGTAGTACCGTGGCTCTGTAGAGAGTGTTACGTGTAAAGCGCACAACGTTTGCGGAACAACTGAATGTTCCTGGGAGCGCTTGGCCGCGTTTTTGGCTAACTCCAAACGTTGATCAACGCTGCTTCAAGCAACAATCCAATGCGCTGCGGCGCGACGTCAGCGTCTGCGCTAAGCGCTTGTTACGTTTACGTTTATTATTTGTTGTCTGTTGTTGTCTTACCACTAGCTGCTTTTACCTTTTTCTTTTGCGTACTCATTCGACTGAAGCTTGCAGCTTGGCATCATCTCCTCAGCAGCAGTAGCTCTCTTTTTCTTTGCAACAGCAAGCAACACAATATTTTGGAAACCAGTGTGGCCATCATTTGTGATGTGTTTTTTTTTGTTTATGTCAATGTATGTACATACATATGTACATACATATTTTTGATTAACTGCTGCCTGACATCAAAATGCATTGTGATGGTGTATTTGGATCTCTAATATTTAAACAAATTGTCAAACCAGCCAGTTGTGTTAATATTTCTTAATGTTTAAACAGTTGTTATTTACGTTTTTTTTTTGGATTTGGTTAGGTACAATTTGGTTGTTTATCATTAGCATTTGATGCCGGTTCGAATGTCTTCATATTTATCCCTCTTTTGCGACTATTCGAGAACGGGTTTAGCATTGAACCGGCCAATAAACCACATATGACTTTATTTTGCTGATGATAAAGATTTTTATATACATATGTATTATTTTATTTGTCTTGATATTTTTAATCTAAAAAGAATTTATTTTAACATTTTTAGTTTCGCACAGAGTTTATTGACCCCACAACAAACAACGTCAAAGCACTAAGAAATTCGAATTAATATATTTTTATGCACTTTAATTACTTTACAAGATGTGTAACGCACAGAATAAAGCTCCATAGTGAACAGATATTTTTTAGTTTTTGTTTTCTGATACTAAAGATAAAGAGTATTGGTTTTGTGCAATGCCCGTCATGATGTCTGTCCGTCTGTATGAACGCTATACTGTAGAGAAAAATCCGTTATCGCTAGAGTAAGATCAAAAACATCGGTTGACAATAGAACGAAAGGGTCTTGAAACAGTTCTTAATGTGCTTGAATTTTGACAACTTGCTCTTATTTTTAAAAAAAATTAATATCGAGTAAAATTCTGAAATAAGTCCATTACATAACATCGGTAGTTAATTCAAGGACAGAATAACTAACTATAAAAAATTGTTTAACTTTATGCTAGGGGCCAGCAGCGATGTAGAAAAGCACTGTTGATAATAACGCGATGCTAAAAAAATTTATGTTGCTGTACTTAATTTTTCTTGTTGTTGTCAAAAACCATATTTTAGACTTTTGCTTGAATCTACTTGCTGCTGCCCAACATCCACCCTTTTATGTTGGGCAGCAGCAAGTATATAGGAAGACGATTTGTTATCAACCAGAAAAGTTAATTTTTTTTATTTAGTATAATTTTACAATTTATAAACAAGTAAGGGGAGTTCATAAAAAAATTAATCTATTTATTTTATTATTTAATTTAATTTATTTAATTGGATTTAAAATAAAATTTATTTCTTTTCTTTTAGTAAAAAATAAAATTAATCTAAAATTATTTAGCTCCATATTGTGAATTTTTAGTGGGACTGGATACTAATAAAAGTACAAAAGAAAAATAAATAAAAAATACATTATCTTGAATGCATTGTTGAGACCGGGTTAAAGATGGTAAGCGCTTATAAAACCGTCTCAAAATAGTCTTGAACATATGCACAAAAACAGATTTGTATTATAATAATAATTTAATTGATTTTATTTAAAATGATACATTTAAATGGATAAGTTACGCAAAATTATAGGCAAAAAAAATCACTTAGTGGCCATGCAATGCAAAGACGCCAGTGAATAACAACAACAAACTAAACTAAACATAGCGGCAATCATCAACACATAAGCTGCTAAGTGGTCTTTAGGTCTTTGCTTATCAAAAATTTAATTAATGGGGTCTAGGATGCTTCCTTTTATGCCTTACAATGTTCAAGTCAAAACCTTAACAACCGTGTGACAGTGTATAATAAAAGGAATTTAAATAACTTTCTTTTTGTAAGTAATCACGCTCGCAAAGCAAAGCCGATAAAACTCTTCGCCAAAGACTTTGTTCAGCTTCTTTACTATACTTACCTATGAAATAGTTTATTCTTACTGATTCATTCGCAATGAACAGGAAACCAGAAGAGTTATCCTTCATTTGAAACACACTTGATCTGCTTTATAGTCACTGAGATAGGTGCGCTTTTACGGACAAATAGACGGACTGTGCATATCGAATCGTCTGTTAATACTGATCAACAATATATATATTTATTGGATATGCTTCCTTCTGTCTGTTACAAAGCCATAATACCTTTCTTATCCATTTAGTTTGCAGGTTCGTTCATCTGACCAAAATTATTAAATTTGAACTCATCACTGAATAACCCTGTGGTTCAAAAACCAATATCCGTGAGCAAGTGCTCCTGTACAATCTCTATGCAACAATTCTTATTTTTATCGTTATTATGCCATTCAAGTTATGCTCCCGAGGCACACGAAAATCGTTTCTGCATGGCATGACTGGCCTGAGAGCAAGCTCTAGCTGCTAAGTGGTTGTGTGTGGTCCTATTTTGGTAAGTCATTTTTTTTTTGCAGGATCCCCTCTCAAAATTCAGTATAAATATATTTCAAATAATGGCTAAGGCATAGAAAAGAAACTACTGCTGCATTGTTGAATAACAGATCATTGCTCAGCTGTAAAGTATGTGGTTAAAATAAGCTGTAGCGTTGATTTTCGTTAGTTTTTATACTCGTTACCAAAGGTAAAGAGTATATTGGGTTTGTGCAATGTCCATCATGTGCAATGTTCCACACCCTAATAGCTATAGACTTGAAACTTTGCATATGTCTTTATCTATGGAACAGACAGATATAGAGTCAAGATTGGGGTTCTACGACAACTGGGTGGCTGGTAAATCGATAAATTCGATTGAAACTAGAAACGCCTATAACTTTGACAGTTTTAGAGCTAGATCCACCAAAATTGGTGCCAGGTGATCATAATCCCCAAAAAAATGCATCAAAACTTTGGATGCCACGCCTACCCATACCGCTCAAGCCGCCTATAACCACTCCAACGTTTCGTTAAAAACGGGAATGCGTGTAAATTTCATAGCGTTTGAGCTTAGGTCACCAAATTTGGTATGAAGATAACTAGTAACGATCCCCAAATATCTGCATCAAAAAGTTAGATGCAACGCCCAACGCCCCTTTTTTCCCAACCTTTTACAAACTTTGAGCTTGTCTAACCAAATTTGGAAGGAAGATAGCTGGTAGCATCCCCATCTGCATCAAACAATTTTTGAGTCAGTCTACTCCCCTGCCTTTTCAATAAGGCCTCTTTTTACCGGTTTTAATACAGGTAACGAGTATATCGCAATCGGTTGCGTCCAAATGCAAAGTTTCCACTTGTTTAGTTTTTAACTATTATAAAATGTTTGAAAAATATTTAAAAAATAAGTTAATTCATGTTTGATAATTTGTAAAATTATACATACAACTCACAACTAAATTATTTTGATATACATTTTAGTTTGGACTTTATGGACACCCAAAATTTTTAACGGTGCTAGTTGAAATGACCCTATGGGGACGGAGATGCTTTGTTCTCTCTTGTACATACATCAAAAAGTATAAAATTATTTACTCTTTGGTTACATATGTACATAAATATGAATTAAACCAATATACTCTTCTACCTTTCGTTTCAAAGTATAATAATTAATTAGGCTCTAGCCAGATAGACAAGATATAACCGTAGAATTTAAGCGTTAAATTTTTGTGTTCATGCGTATGCCAAGATTGGTGCGCTCACCAGGAAGTTTTGCTACTGCATGCTCGATATCTACATTACTTCTCAACCTATGGTTTAACCTTTAACTGTAAATAACTTCTCAAATAATTCCACACGAAATAATACAGTGAAATCGAAAACAAGTCAATTCACCTTTAGGTCAAATTCGATAAGAGAACAGACCGTGTCCATAGAAACGTTTTTACTTGTTTTTTATGTGTAAACTTCTATACGCTCGGTTTCGGTTTCCGTTGTATGTGACAACAGGCCTTAAACATTTTATTCCAATACAAACATGAAAACTCTTCAGAAAAACAAGTGGAAACGTTGCAGTCGGGCGCAACCGACTGCGATATACTCGATACCAGTATTAAAACCGGTAAAAAGAGGCCTGATTGCAAAGGGGTACGGATGCGGCAGGGGTGTACGTTGCATCAAAGATTGTCTGATACAGATGGGGATGCCACCAGCTATCTTCCTGCTAAATTTGGTGACTCTAGCTCAAAGTTTGTTAAGGGTAGTGGAAGGGGCTCGGCCGTTTTTGGTGGGCGTGGATCCAAATTTTTGATGCAGATCTTTGTGGAATGCCAATTGCAATATTCCTACCAAATTTAGTGACTCTAGCTCAAAGTTTTTAAAAGTTGGGGAAGGGGGGCTTGGGTAGGCGTGGCTCCAAGATATCTTTGGGGGTCACTACCAGTTATCTTCCTACCAAATTTGGAGACTGTAGCTCAAACACCACGAAAGATACACGCATTCCCGTTTTTAGCGAAGAGTTAGGTTGGTTGGCGGCAGCTAGGGCAGTATGGGTTGGCGTGGCATCCAAAAATTTTATGCATTTTTTTGGGGATTGCCATCAACTATCTTGGCGCAAAATTTGGTGGCTGTAGCTCAAAAATGAGGTAGATATAGGCGTTTCTGATTTCAAACTGCGAGGTGGCTGGGGGCGGAATGGGTGGGCGTGGCCCCAAAATTTTTGATGCAATTTTTTCGGGGATGCCAGTAGCTATCTTCCTACCGAATTTGGTAGCTCTAACTGTAAGGGTGTGCGGAAACGGTGGATTTATCGATTTTGAGTTATCGAATTTATCGATTTGCCAGCCTCCCAGTTATCGTATAACCCCAATCTTGACACTTTATCTGTCCCGGCTAGATAAAGACATGTGCAAAGTTTCAAGTCTCTAGCTTGAAGGGTGTGGAAAAAAGTTGCGTTCATACAGACAGACAGACGGACAGACACCATGACGGACATTGCACAATCCCAATATACTCTTTACCTTCGGTATCGAGTATAAAAAGTAAAACGTTTTTGATTGGTTTAGAACTGTGAGTGAAAATATGTGTGTTTTCCGATTGATTGATGATTGTATTTCATTTCATATTTACACAGCTGATTTACATATGTATCCTTGGTCGGCTTGTGCCCTTACAATTTTATCAAGAAAAAGTGATATTATCAGGGGTGCCACAGAAAACGCTTTCGTCCGAATTTCATGCCTTTTCTATTTCACGGTGCCACAGACTAAAACGCTCTGACATTTCCAACGATTTGAATTCGTCCGTAAAAAGGCTAGAATCTAATGCTGCCACCTATTCCGAAGCAAATTTTTTGCAGTCAATGCAGTAATGCCACATTTCTCAAGCATAAATTCGGTGTAACGTGTTTAATAAAAATACATGTGGAACAACTCATGTTTTCTTTTAATTAAGCATTAAAAAAATAGCTCTTTGAAGTAAACACAAACTTGACTTCAAAATTTTTTTAATTGTGCAATTTGTGAAAACATTTGTGGTCAGCTGTAATTGTGCCAGGTGGCAACGGCTTAAAAGCGGCATCATCTGAAAACAGGCAGAGCCATAAGAAACCAAGAAAGAAGAAATACCGATCAGATGCGCATCTAATTTTCTAATTGTCTGCCGCCGGAGCTCTTTGATGGCAAATAGAGTCGCTAACGGCATTTTGGTGCAAATTCATTTGAACAGCTGATTGCTGCCAGTCAAAAATATTTGCCAGATAAATGCTAGGGTTGCCGAATAACTTTTAATTGTTTTCCCGCCAAAGTTTAAATGTTTAATTTTTATTTTACTAAGCTAAAAGTAATCAATTACTATACAAAACAATTTAATAATGTAAATAAAATAAGAAAAAACAAGTTGAAAATAAATGAAATCACTTGGAGTTCTGTTGCACCGCGAAAATTTTCAGACGATTTTGCTTCTAGCGAAATCAAATTTCACTGACGTTTTCTGTGGCACCCCTGTATGTAACCAAAATGCAGGTAATATTCATATCCGAGAGCGTAAACGCCAAAAGGAAATAAATAGACTGCGTGAAAAGTTACAAGAACAACAATAACAACAACAACAACATCATGACAATCAATTATCTCTATTACAACCATCAAAATATATACTTACATATGTACATATATATATTGATTTGAAATTTCTATATGTCAATATTCATGCGCTGTGTGTGTTAGATTGTGGTTCCAATACGACCCTAAAGCTATGCCTGCTGGGTACACCAGACACCTTTAATTTTTTAAGTGCATTAATATGGTTAGAGCTCTACCACGCAATATCGATAATCGATATTTTAGCTATCATAAGCCTGTTTGAAGTAGTGCAACACAATGGCTGCGTTCAGGTAACTAAGCGGTTATAAAGCTGCTTACTAAGCGCTTAGTGCTAATCGCTGAAGACTCGTGAACGCACTGCTTAGTTGATCAGCTGATTATCATTATCGATATGTAAATATTAGTAATCGCATGGTGTTTATCGACAGCTTCCTCATAACAAGTAAAAATAAACAAACAAAAGTAATAATCGATTGGTGAAACACATCTTTCAACCCCATGACAACCTCACTTACATCAGTATCCTCGCAACTAAATTGCAGTAACATTAATTTTATTCTTTTTCTATCCATTTGCACAAAACAATTAACAGCTGTTCAACCACTAAGTGCAAAAGCGAACAAATTTTACGCTTACAAAGATGGCGGCCGCTGACTAAACCTGTTTAGCGAGCGCTTACTAAGCAGAACGTTCAGCGAACGATTACTAAACATGTTTTGTAAGCGCTTAGTTCCCTGAACGCAGCCAATAATAAATAAAATATGAGAAATTTAATTAGATAAATATGTATATAATTGACTAAATAGTTCTTTATACTGAACATTTATAAGTGTACACATCTACCTTGAGTTCAAACGCTCCACCCATTTTTATTTTTATTTTATTTAAATTGTATTCGCAGTTTCTCATTTGGTGTTATAGGGTTTTCTCACTAGCACTTTAACAAGATGGAAAGCTGTTCTCATGCACTAGTCCATCTCCGTCTCCATCTTGTTGACAGATTACAATTATAAATTCAGCTAACAAGTGTGTAATATGGATCCGATTTTATTATCTATTTTGGAGAACGACGCTAATGTGGAGGCACAATTAATGTTAAATTTATGTGGGTCGTCGAGCTCATCATTTAATCATAATAGGACCGTTCGTAGCGTATGGAAATATGTATGTACGTATGATATCATATATTGCAAAATTATGCATTTAATTTACTGAAATGCTCTTATATATTTTTTTTATTTTTTTTTTAGTTTGCTGGGCTTATTTATTGAATATTTTCTAGTGAATTAGAAAACTAAGACCCCTTTTACACGGTTTTTTCCTTTTCATGAAACATTTTTTCAATCTGTTTTAAAGTTTCTTCGCAAATCTGGTCGCATTTACACGGTGAAATTGTTTCATGAAACATTTCACTGAAACTTTTTGGTAAATGCAACTCTGATTTAAATTTATGGTTGATAAACATACATATTTGCCATCGACTGTTTAATTTGTTAACATCTAATTGATTTGATAGAAGTAACAAGTAAATAATTTAATTTAATTTAATAATTTATAAGCCACAACAATGTATTTACTATTTGCGCTAATATTTGCTTGTGCGATATTTTGTATCGATAACTTTATGATTCACATCAAACACTGTGCAACCCTGTGTGTACATGCAATCGGAATAAGGCAAAGCAAAATGAGAAAATGTTTCGCTGTTTCACAAGTCTTTGCCTGAAACATTTACCACTCTACACCCTTTGCCCACAAACGAATGTTTCAGTGAAATGTTTCATGAAAGTTTTTCACCGTGTAAAAAGGGTCTAACAATAAATATACAAATCTTAACTAGCATTACATATTTTGACTGTACCCTGGGTGCGCGTCCCTAAAGTTCATCGCTGGGTTGGTAAGTCTTTACGACGAAGACGGGATCGGCTGCGCAGCGTTGTAAGACCTCTCGCGAGAAGATTAGTGTGCGATAAGAGCACGTTTTTTTACCCTTTTTTCTGCTATTTCCTCCTTGACTTTTAGGATGTTTAAGTCTTTGTGAATGTTTTCGTTCCGAACATACCACGGTGCCCCGGTGATGGTTTTCAGGTTTTTTGTCTGGGCTCTCTGGACAATGTCGATGCTGCTGTTGCAAGCGTTCCCCCATAACTCGGAGCCATAGGTCCAGATTGGTTTGAGCACAGAGTTGTGGAGCCAAATTGGTGTGATGGGATTATTTTATGAAGGTTCAGGAATGGATTAATCCGGGACAGCAGACATTTTTCAAAAAGTTTTGATAGACACGATAGTAAATTTATAAGTCTATACGACGCGGGAATTGTGTGATCTTTTCCAGGCTTTGGTATCATAATGATGATTGACTTTTTTAAACTGTCCGTATAGTGGCCAAGTTTTGTGATAGTATTGAAGAGCTGGGCCATTATGCAGACCGCACAGTAAGGCAGCTCAATAATCATCTTTGGGGTTATTAGGTCACAGCCTGGAGTTTTTTTTTGGGTTCAATTGCTTTTTAATGATTCTAACTATTTCATTCGGGCGAAACTTGATTGGCTCATGTTGAAGTTGAGAGTCGTTTGATACAGTCGGTAGTGCAAACGTAGTTGTTGCAGGATTAGGTTGGAACACTTTTTGATGGTGAGTAGCAAATGTTCCATCTCTTTCTTCATCACTGCGGGCCCAGCCGCCTGCGGAGTTTCTTAAAGGCATTACTGTTTTTTTGCGGTGAGCTTAGAGTTGGGTGTGCTCTCCAAAGTAATTTTTTCGTACTGGTGGTTGATAATTGCTCGATGTAACGGCGTTGAGCGTGTTCTTCCTCGTTTTTTAACGCTTTGGTGAGTTTGCGTGAAGCGTTTTTTAGTTTTTGCTTCGCCGATGGCGATCTATTCGATTGCCAGTCTTGTCGTAAGCGCCGCTTTTCAAGAACGAGCTTTTCAATTTGTAGATTTGTTGTCTTTTGGTTGTGTGTTGTTTTGCTGTTTGAGGCGTTGCGGTGCGAGCTGCGGCGACGACGACCGACTCCAGAGTGTTAACAAAACTATCAATGTCAGCTTCATCTTCGAGGCGTGGCTTAAGCTCAATGTATGAGCTTATATATTTTTTGTATCTGAGCCAGTTAGTTTTATGTGAAGTTAACTTACCGGGTCGATTTATGGATTCAGGGTGTCGTAGTTGATTAATTAGAACAGGCGAGTGATCAGATGATAGATCCGAAATGCACTCTGCGCTTATCAGTCTACGCGAAATGTTTCTGGTAACTGCAATATCAATCAAATCGGATAGTTTTTTGGAATCTGTCGGCCAGTATGTAGGTTTGCCAGGAGAAACGTGGTCGAGTTTGTTGTCTGCTTTTATAATTGCATTGTAGAGCTGCTTTCCTTTTGGAGTCACGAGACGAGATCCCCAGTGTGTGTGCTTGCCATTATAGTCTCGTGCTGCTATAAAACATTCTCCTAGTGAGTTAAACAATTCTATAAACTGGTCTTTGGATATAGTATAACACGGGGGGCAGTATACAGCGGCTAGAGTAAGTTGGTTACCACTGTCTAAATATATTTTTAGAGATTTGGCCTGTCAAAAGTTTTCAGCAAACTCTTTAAAGTAGTGGTGCTTGAGACGGCTTCTGATCAAAAACCCAGTTAAACCGTGCGCCTTTCCATCGGGATGATTTGTACCGTACAATACGTATCCGTTTATATTAAAGTTATATTTGTTTGTAAGGTGTGTTACATCGATGTGCTTGTCGAGTAGGAATTGAGCTAACTCAAGTTTATGCTGTGAGACGCCATTAGCGTTCCACGTAGATATTCGTAGCGCAGCCATTGATTATTTTGACTGTTGTGATACAAGCATTTGTACCAAAAGATTTTGATTACGCATTAAATCTTGCATAGCTGAGTGCATGAATGACATAAACTCTTTCATGCTCTGCTGCAGAGTACATAATAGTGCTTCGAAGCTGCTTTGTTGCTGCTCCTGTGTAGCGTTTGTGCTCACTTGTTTTGGTTGTAAATACGGTGTGTTTGAGGCAGGAAGAAAAAGTCGTGATCTTAATGCGCTTGCGTAAGTTGTGTTTTTTGTTGCGAAGTCGGGGCCAATTGAGGATCTAGCTGCGGACGAAAAGAACACGTCTGGGTTGTGTTTCGATGAAGTAAAGGTAAGTGCGTGTTGTGAACGTACAGTTGAGACGCGCTGATGGATTCGACTTTTAAGTACCTTATAAACTTCACAGCCTCTGTAGTTGGCTGTGTGCTTTTCTTTGCAGTTGTTACAAAATTTTTGGCTGGAGTCCTCTTTGCTTGCTGGGCAACTTGCGGAGCTATGCGGTTCCCCACAAAATACGCATACCGAGCGCAATGTACAATAGGACTTTGTGCTCTTGGCAGTTTATACATTGTATCGGACCGTTTCGTTCGTGCGGTTCTTCTACGGAGATTCTGCGGTGAAGTAAAAGCTGATTTTTGTATATTGAGTGCACCTCGTTTTTTGACGTGATAACGACTTATAAATTGACTAGTAAGTGGCCCGCTTACTTCGCTGCGCGGATAGTTTATATAAATTTTAGCAACAGAAGATATAAAATAAATAAATCAGAAAATATTTCACAAAATATTAAAGCAAAGTAAATAACATTCTCTTTTCCACGCCACCATTGAGGTAGAGAATCAGGCGCGTCATTATACTCGATATCGAAGGTATAGAGTATATTGGGAGTATGTCCGTCATGTTGTCTGTCCGTCTGTCTGTATGAACGCAACGTTTTTTCCACTTAATTCAAGCTAAAGGCTTGAAACTCTTCAATTCTCTTTATCTATGGCATAGTAAATTAAAGTGTCAAGATTGGGGCTTTACAAAAACTGGGGGGCTGGCAAATTGATAAATTAGATAACTCAAAATCCACCTATTCGGCACACCCTTACAGTTAGAGCTACCAAATTTGGTAGGAAGATAGCTACTGGCATCCCCGAAAAATTGTGGAGCCACGCCCACCCATTCCGCTCCCAGCCCCCCGCGGTTTTAAATCAAAAACGCCTATAACTTCCTCAGTTTTTAAGCTCGATCCACCAAATTTTGCGCCAAGATAAGTGATGACGATCCCCAAAAAACTGCATCAAAACTTTCGATGCCACGCCTACCCATACCGCCCAAGCTAACCCCAGCCGCCCCAACTTTTCGTTAAAAACGGGAATGCGTGTATCTTTCAGAGTTGTTGAGCTAGAGTCTCTGAATTTGGTAGAAAGATAGCTAGTAATGAACCCCAATGATCTGCATTAAAGTTTTGGAGTCACGCCCACCCTTTCCGCCCCCAGCCCTACCGCAGTTTCAAATCAGAAATTACTTTATCTTCCTCAGTTTTTGAGCTACAGCCACAAAATTTTGCGCCAACATAGGTGATGACGATCCCCAAAAAACTGCATCAAAACTTTGGATGCCGCGTCCATAACTGGTAGCGACAGCCAAAGATATTTTGTAGCCAGGCCCACCCATAACGCCCACAGCACCCTTCCCCAACCTTTTACAATTTTTGAGCTAGAGTCACCAAATTTGGTAGGAAGATAGCAATGGACATCCAAGAAGATCTGCAGGAATAATTTGGATGCCATACCCACCCATAACTCGCCCAGCCCCCCTTCCCCCACCTAAACTTTGAGCTAGTGTCACCAAATTTGGAAGGAAGATAGCTGAAACTGTTGCTGCTGTGGCTGCAGCGGCTGCATATAAAACTGTGGCAGGGAAAGCATATAAAACTGTAGCAGGCAAAGCACCCCAATAATTTTGTATGTTCATTCTTGTATCACTTTTAGAAATAAAATGAAGCAATGCGCAAATGGCACACTAAAGTAAAAATTGTAAAATTCCCTTAGAGTGAAAGAGTTACTGTTATTTATGTGAATTGATCTCATCTACAGAACAATATCACATTTTCATGCTCTTAAGCCAATCGCATTCCTCTTAGTCCTCCTTTGTTGTTTCAAATTCGTGTGTGCATACAACGGCTTATAATAAGCCTGAAGCGATCGACAAAAACAGCAACAACAAATCTTTTGCATTCACAGTTATATTTATACCCTGAAATGGGTAAAAAGAGTATAATTGTTTTGTGCATAAGTATGTAACAGGCAAAAAGAAGCATCTCCGACCCCATAAAAGGTAGATATATTCTTGATCAGCATCAACAGCCATATGCAATATGAAAATCATACCCAACCTGTCACATGTGACGTCACGCAAAACAGCTATTTATGCGCAATGCGTTATCGGTATTTTGTATCATGGTTTCGGATCACTCTCTTATGTATACGCGCGCTCTGCAAGTCAAAAAAAGAGCGTAGTATCGCTGCCTTCTTCGCACGCACTGAATCAAAGCAAAACATATCTAAGAGGCTGCAGTTAAGTGAATTGCATAGCCTAAACTCACACGTACTTTAGCCTTTAGCTTTGACTTAGTGTGTGCGGAGGAAGTAGGGTTATTGAACTTTATGATTGACATGCAAAGCGCGCACATAAAATATAGAGTGAACGTAAATGAGCAACAACAGAGGAGCATGATCGGAGCGAGATTTGAAATTATCAAATTATCATAAGAGCAACGCGCGCACTCTGTTAAATTTTAAGCGGCTCTTTGAGTTTGGGACGAACAACGTACATAGATTTGTGTAAAAACTAATGTGAACGGCCTTTGCTTGTTCGAAATTGTATATTATTAATGTAAGTTATACGTTTTGTCTAAGTTATATTAGCAGCAAGTAGGCAAATCCACCCCCACAACATATGTATTTTGGTGTGCAAAATTTTTCTACACGCACCAAGCTATGTTTTGTTGTTGTTGTTTTTTTTTTAATCAACGACACCAACAAAAAGTAGCAGTGCGGGCCCAAGAACAACACTAACAACAACAACAAACGCTACTTGGGTCGTAAATGAATTGTCAAAGGCACACAAATTTGAGAAAAAAAAAATGTGCACTGTGCGAAAAGATTCATTTACATAAAATATTGAAAATTATATTCAAGCGCATTGTTCACTTACATGTGAATGCACTTATTCATTAAGAAGCGGAAATCCGTTTCTTTTTTTGCAAGTGTACGAACTAATTTTACTTGTTTGAAATTGTATATTATTAATGTAAGTGTGTTACGTTTAGTCTAAGTTATATTAGCAGCAAGTATGCAAATCCACCCCCACATTATTTTCTGGTGTGCCAAATTTTTCTGGACGCACCAAGTTTTGCTTAGTTGTTGTTTTTTTTTAATTCAATGACACAAACAACAGTGATGCCGATTTGGCCTTTTTCCGGACAGATCTGACATGTTTTTAAGTCCGGAAAAAATATCAAACATCCCCTATCCGGAAATCTGGCCTTTTTTTCAGATTTTATTTGATTCATTTATTTCAATATTTTTTTCAAAGTTTTCTTTAAAAACATTGTGGCATCCAATCTATTAAAAATAGCGATCTTTTTACATACTTTGTATGTATTTTCGATATCATTTGTAATCTAATGTACAACAAAAGTGAAAAATAAACTTAAATAATGCCGAAAGATTCGTACAAACAAAAATTTCGTGATTGCTGGCTACAGCAGCCAGATTTTAAAGTTTGGATAAGCCGCGATGAAGCGGACACCAATAAGGAATACTGCAGATACTGCATATGCTTCTTTTTTATTTTCTGGGATTTTTTTGGGTTGTTTTTTTATTTTTTTTGGGATTTTTTGGCTTTTTTTTTTTTTTTTTTGGCTTTTTTTTTTTTTTTGGCTTTTTTTTGGCTTTTTGGCTTTTTTTTTATTTTTTTGTCTTATTTTTATTTTGTGGCTTTTTTTTTTCTATGTTTTGGTTTTTCTTAATTTTTTGGCTTTTTCTGGCTTTTTTTTTTTTTTTGGCTTTTTTTTTATTTTCTGGGATTTTTTGGCTTACTGAACAATTTGCACGATGTTTTATCGAGTTTGCAAATTTCTTATTCACACACATGCTGGACGCTGGGACTGTTCCAATTGCCGCCGCATCTTCCGGGTGGACGACGCTAATAGCTACTCGCGTCGTAAATCAATTGTCAAAGGCACACAAATTTGAAAAAAAAAAACAATGTGCACTGTGCGAAAAGATTCATGTACATAAAATATTGAAAATTATTTTCAAGCGCATTGTTCACTTACATGTGAATGCACTTATTCATTAAGAAGCGGAAATCCGTTTCTTTTTTGCAAGTGTACGAACCTATTTTACTTGTTCGAAATTGTATATTATTAATGTAAGTTATACGTTTTGTCTAAGTTATATTAGCAGCAAGTAGGCAAATCCACCCCCCACAACATACATATGTATTTTGGTGTGCAAAATTTTTCTACACGGACCAAGTTATGTTTTGTTGTTGTTGTTGTTTTTTTAAATCAATGACACCAACAAAAGTAGCAGTGCGGGCCCAACAACAACACTTACAACAACAACAAACGCTACTTGGGTCGTAAATCAATTGTCAAAGGCACACAAATTTGAAAAAAAAAACAATGTGCACTGTGCGAAAAGATTCATGTACATAAAATATTGAAAATTATTTTCAAGCGCATTGTTCACTTATATGTGAATGCATTTATTCATTAAGAAGCGGAAATCCGTTTCTTTTTTGCGAGTGTATGAACCTTTTTTTTATGACTTTGCTTGTGCGACGCGAAGGCGTCACTGCGCATTTGTTTTGTTTTTGTATTCTCGCTCGCGATCAAACTCTCAGCTTGTGCGACAAACAGGCGGCAGTAGTGGAATGGGTAATTTGTTTTGTTTTTGGAGTGGGTAAAAGTGCTCCAAAATGTATGGGAGGTACTCGAAGGGGTTGTCCAAAATAAAATTCCTTTCTTAGGTCAAACAGAATACCTGCATAAAAAATTGTGTGAAAATTTCAGCCTTCTAGCTCTTTTCGTTAAGGCCGATATGCTATCCATTTTAACGCGGACGAACTCTTTTATATATAGAGATGAACACAGGCTGCATGTTCAAAAAAGTCTTCATCATCGTTACAATCATTATGGTTACCATCATTATGGTTCCCATCATTATTACCATCAAAACGTAACCTGCAATACAACTAAGCATTAACGCATACTTAAAGTAAACAGAGTTGTGGCGCTGCTGCGTAGACGCTCCGTAATTGCACATTTGATTTTTTACGACCCGAGTTCAACACCGCGTGGCAATTTCTTGAATATTTATTTTTTTTATTTTGTTTCAACTAGATTATCGACTAGACGATACCCTGAACTTTAGAAATCACGCGAATAGACATTGTGTGTATGCATTCAATTGAATTTAAATGTTTAATAGTTTGTTGATTACATATTTTTATAAAAAATTGTTGTCAACCGGGCTTGCAGAACAATTTCAAATAGATGATTGTGTTGTTTTTGAGCCAACACATCAATATTTATCAAGCCAAGCCAAGCAAAATCGATTAATTTTTATATTTGTAAACAATTTGAGCTGCGTTACAAATATAATTATAGAAAAATAAATGTGTAGGCAAAAGTCACATTCTATACAATAACATGCATAGCAGATATCAAAGAGGAATAGAGATAGAACATAACGGGACTTTGTAAGAGTCATTATGTTTTGTAATTTTTCTTTGTGTTTTTGCATATACATGGTTCGCCACTGAGTTGCAGTTGCGATCTAACAGCGATCTAACAAAAGTATGAAATAATTTTATCAGTGTTCTCTTATGACGTCAGACTATCGACTATCGTCCGTAAACAAACTTTACAGACACCCATCTTTTTTTTTAGCATCTTCGGCATCCTGTTCCGGTTTAAGATGTTAAAGACTGTTTTTGCCCGAAATCCTTTCTCCTGGAGCGCCTGTTTTATTTCTTCTGGCTTTTCATCGGATTTTATATATTTTATTAGGACCTGCAGGCCCTTGGAGCTTTTCAGTTGGTACGTATAATAATTCATTTTTTGGTCGTTTAGATGCTTTATCAAAACTCTGTAATTATCTTCCAACTTTGTCTGGAAATTAATTTCATGAATGTTACCCACTACGAGAGGAACTATGTGAAAATTATCTTTGCCTATGAGCTCAATAACTTTGTTAGCAAAGGCACTGGAGCTTTTCTCACGTATATATATTGGGGGTGGCTTTGGCTTTTTCGTGTCAACCCTAACGGCTACTAAAGGCAGATCCTCAGTGTTCTCTGCTGAGATGTGAAACCTATTGGTATTGTTTGTTGTTTCATGTGAAGGTGTATTTAAATTGCTACGGGTAATTTTTGGTTTATTCGTAGAATTTTGCGGACTTAGGCCTCGGCCACGCAGTAAGCGGCTGAGCGTCTGAGCGGCTATGCGATGAGCAGCTGAGCGGCAATTCGAAGCGACGTGTGGCCTAGAACAGAGCGGCTTCTCTTGAGCGGTTAGTCGTTGAAATGCCGTTGTCAAGAGCAGTTCGCCATATGTTATTGTCGGAAAATCGTTTTTATGTATATAGATTACTTAAACGGGAAAAAAAGAAGATTTGGTGTTCATCCTATTAATCAATTAAGATCAAAATTCGGTGAATTCAATCATTTATTTCAAAATCTTCGAAAATTTCCAGATAGATTCTGGCAATACCTACGTAATATTTTTATTTTTAAAATTAGGCAGTCTATCTTGCAACAAATTTGGTCGCGATTGCACAGCCGAAATTCAATCAATGGATGCAAGTTCTCAATCTCTCTCGGATACAAGTCGGCCTAGTAATGCGACAAAGTCGGTAGCTGGCATAAATCCTAATGTCCTTAGGTCTCAATTAGTAAAAGATTTCGCCGTTATGACATCTTCGGGATCTATCAGCAACATGTCCTAAGATGGGAATGATTTGCCATCGGCTGCTGATCAAGCTATTTCATGGCAGACTCCTGCCAAGTGGTTAACTGTATCTACCAAGCGCAAAACCACCTCCTACTTTGACTCTCCTGCTAACAAGAAGCCGGTTGTGAACGACTTGACCAGCTCGAACCGCTTTGCTATGCTAGCAGATGACTCTGAATCTGCTAATGTTGTCGAGGGGAATGTAGATCATGTCCCTACTCCTCTTGTCCATAAGCCGCCACCTATCTTCGTTGATAATGTACACAACCTTCAGGGCATGCTGTGCATGGTAGAGGAAGCTACTGGCAAGGACTCCTTCACTCACAAGTCGGGTAAAGATGGCAGGATAAGATTGATGCTTGGTAAAAATGATGACTATCGCAAAGTGGTAAAGCTTTTTACTGCCAAGAAGGTAGATTTCCATTCGTACCAAATGAAGGAAGGATGATAAGGCATATAAGATAGTGCTCAAGGGGATGCATTTCTCCACTTCGATGGACAACATAAAAAGCGAGCTCTTTAAGTTTGGTCATAAGGTACGCCATATTGCTGTAGCTAAAAACAGGATCTCCAAGGCTCCAATGTCATTGTTTTTCATTGACTTAGAGCCCAACACAAATTATAAAAAGGTGTACGACATCAAAAGGCTTTGCAACGCAGTGGTGACGATAGAGCCACCAAAAAAGTTTGATGATCTCGTCCAGTCATATAGATGCCAAAAATTCGGACACACGCAGAGGTTCTGCAACAAGCCATTCAGGTGTGTTAAATGATCAATGTATCATAGTACATACATCTGACTGCACCAAAATCAGAGAGGCTGAAGCTTGCTGTGCTCACTGTGGCTTGAACCACACGGCATATAAAGGCTGTCGTGTAAACAAGCAAACAGCCCAACGTCAGTTCCAACGCAGCTCCCCTCATCCCATCATTAGTCCACGTGTTCACTCTGGTAGCCAGCCAAATAACCAAGTCACCGATGGAGTAATGGTAATGGTTCTCAGGTTCCTCATTCGAACTTTCCGAATCCCAATTCAACATCAGTCATCAACGAAGAATCCATAATGAGAAAAGTTGAAGTCTTCATTCAGCAAATGGTTGTGCAGCTAACTACCCAATTCACGCAGATTCTCGGGAACCTCATGTCTTCCCTGTCCCAATGCAAGTTAAACTAAAAATCGCAATTTTGAATGCAAACGGTCTTTGTCAAGGAGGCCCAAAGTCGAGCACTTTCTTAAAACCAACTACATTGATGTGCTCCTTGTTGCACTTCAACGAGCGCTCGTTTCTCAACATATCAGGATACGAGCTTATAGTTTCAACCACCCCAGTGGCGCTGCTAGAGGTGGCTCCGCTGTACTCATCAAGTCGGGTATCTCCCACTCCGAACTTGATCCTATCCAGCTTCCCTGGTTGCAAGCTTCTATCTTACAGATCCACAGCCCTCAGGGTGATATGAAGCTAGCAGCGCTGTACTTCCCTCCTCGGCATAACATATCCCAGGGAATGTTTGAGCAAGAAGCTGACCGATTGGGCCCCAAATTCATCGCTGGAGGTGACTTCAATGCCAAGAATACCTGGTGGAGCAGAGACCTCTCCTGCCACTCGGCCGGTGAGCACACCTACTGGCCTTCTGACCCTACAAAATTGCCAGACGTTCTGGACTTTGTCGTTGCCAACGGAGTTCATCCCAGACTTATCCGCACGACTATCTGCGTGGATCTTCAGTTTGACCACAGTGCTGTTCTATTGGAGGTGAACATGCCCATACTGGCCGCCATCAATCCCCATCGGGTACTAGGCAAAGGCGCCAATGCTGCAAAGTATCGCGCCTGGCTGGAGCAGAATGTTGACAACAACATACCCCTTCATTCTGGCAATGACATTGATGATGCTGCAGAAGCTTTAACAAGGTATATGCACAACGCTGCTAGCATTGCCACTTCTTCTTCCAGGCAATCACATGGCATACCCAAAAGGGACAGACATCTGTGGTCTGGAGAAGTAATGCTGGTAATCCAGGAGAAAAGGCGACTAAGACACATCTGGCAGCTAAGCAGAAACCCCATTGACAAAGCCGCCTTAAACCACGCCACTACGAGGCTAAAGGAGCTGATGCGAAAGCTTCGGAATGATTCTCTGGAAGCATTTCTGTCTGCTGCTCACCCTGGTGACCCTGATAATAACCTTTACCTGGTAACAAGGGAGAAAAAAAGGCATACTTTAAGTTGCCCCCCGATTCAGAGTTCCAGTGGCTCCTGGTGTCGCTCTAGCGAACAAAAAGCTCAAGAGTTTGCTGCGCATTTAGAACGAACATTCACCCCGTTCCAGTTCAGTAACGCGTCTCCTAATGATGACATAAGCAGATTCCTAGACATCCCTTGCCAAATGGACTTCCCAATAGCTGAAATAGTAGAAGACGAGGTTCAAGAGGAGATCAATTCTTTGTCAAACAAAAAAGCCCCAGATTATGATGGGATAAACCACTTGCCATGAAGATGCTGCCACCAAAAGTGATCAGTTTGATCGCTTTCATCTTCAACGCGATCTTACGCTTTCACCATTTTTCCTCCCAATGGAAGTGTGCTGCGATCATAATGGTTCCTAAGCCTTTGAAGCCTTTAAATATTGCCAGCTCTTACCGTCCAATAAGTCTTCTGGTGATTGTCTCCAAAATTTTCGAAAGTTTTACTTTTACCCGTACTTGAAGAGGAACGGCTCATTCCGGACCATCAATTTGGTTTTAGAAGACAACATGGTACACTTGAGCAGTGCCACAGAGTCGCCCAGTATGTCTCTAATTCTCTGGAGAGGAAAAGATATTGATCGGCAGTGTTTCTGGATGTCCGTCAGGCCTTTGACAGGGTATGGCACCCAGGACTCCTCTACAAACTTAAAAAAAAGTCTTCCAATGCCGTACTACCTCGTTCTGAAGTCATATTTGCAAAATGGTAATTTTTTTGTCAGGTGCAAATTCGCTGAGTCGGAGCTGTGCCCTATTCAGGCTGGGGTTCCCGAAGGCAGCGTGCTTGCGCCAATACTTTATTCCCTATTCACTGCTGATCTACCGGTAACTAATTCAGATCGCTCCCTTATCGCCACGTACGCGGATGACACCGCTTTCCTGGCCTCAAGTACCAGCCCATCTGAAGCCTCTGACATTATTCAATTGTAGCTGTCAGCACTAGAGCCTTGGCTTACCAAATGGAATATAAGCATCAACACTGAGAAATCTGTGCAAGTGGTCTTTACTCTGCGATCCCTCTCATGCCCTGAAGTTCACCGGATGATGCTTCCAACAGCGTCAAGTTCTAGGTACCTGGGCCTCACTTTGGACAGCAAACTTAATTGGAGAGCCCACTTGGCTAACAAGAAAGCCCAGCTTAACATCCTTTTAAGCAACTGTACTGGCTGCTTAGACCCGCTTCTCGTCTTAGTCTGCGCAATAATTTACTTATCTATAAGGCGATCCTCAAACCTATATGGGCTTACGGAATTCAAATCTGGGGTACTGCAGCGGTTTCTAATATCAAAATAATTCAGACTTTCCAAAACAAAGTTCTGCGCACCTTAGTGGGTGCACCTTTGTATGTTAGAAACAACGTTTTACATAACGACCTCAAGGTGCCCACTGTTCAGGAATCAATTACGAACTATAGCCAGAGATACATGGTTAAACTAGGTAATCATGTCAATGTGCTGGCGCTAGAGTTGCTGGACACCAGCGACGTAGTCCGACGGCTTTCGAGATTCCACCCCCTCGACCTCCCTCTCCGCTTTGACACCTAACCAGTCATAAATATATTTTTCGCCATTGAAAAATGTAAGTAATCGTCATATGCACTCCTCCCTAAAATTTAGTTATTGTCTTCAGTAGACAGATTCTAAATAAAGATTGTTTATCCTTAAAATAAAAAAAAAAAATTTGTAATCTATGGAAATTTATTATTTTAACGATCAAGTTTGCAAATGTTTGTTAACATCTTTTTCGCGACAGTTGCGAAATATAAAGAACAACATCTGACAGGCGTTGGCCCAAAGTTCTAAGCTTGCTCGCTTGCCTGGCCGGTGTTTTTAGATTTATGCACTTATTGTCATTTGCATGTTATTACGTCAAGCAGCAAAAAACTGCATGTTTTTGATATATCAACAAGCTGAAAATGCATGTTAATTTCTTTATAAAAAAAATTAAAGAAGGCCAGTCAACAAAATATGCTAAAGAAAATAAAAGATAACCGAAGCGTCGGCGGATCGGCCGTAGCCATTGGGGGGTAGGTGGGAGAACATTGATTGAATATTTCTTTAATTCTTTTGCAGTCCTCCATTTGCAAAAAGCTGGCTACGCACTTACCTGTAGTTGACGTTATTAGCAGCTATTCATAATCAAAATAAATGTAAAAGGCAAAGAGTGAAAGGGTGTAGAAACTTGAACGCCAATCGAATGCATAATTATAACATACGTACTAGATTTTGTATTTGGTTTGTCACATTTTACATTTGATCGCCTAATACACTTACAAAACCACAATGACCATATTGATAAAGACAGTTCATAATGGTTTGGAAAATGTTCTTAACAGATTTCTGGTCACATCTGTTATCGAATGAACAATTGCACATTTGATTTAAACTGTCATTGTTAGTCAACAACAATTTGTTATTCCTCGTTGCTTTGTTGTTTTATAGTCGTACTGGCAGTTCAGTTGTAGGCAACATCAATTAGGCTTAACCGGAAAAATCGGCCGCGTGTTTGCTGCGAGGTGTGCTAGTAAAGTATTACAATGCACACTTAAACTAACTATTTCGAATTACTCATTTCAAATATTACATAACTTTACATAATTGTTTTGGTCAGACGCAACCGACTGCAAAATACTCTTATAACAGGAAAAGAACTGGTGGTGGGGTGGGCCTGGCCTTTATAAATTGTTTTATGCAACAATAGGTGACTCTAGCTCAAAAAGGGGGGACCGTGAAGGAGTGGCATCAAAATTTTTGATGTAGAATTTTGGACGACGCGCTGTGGCGCCATTTGACTTTTTTCGTTGCAAAAATCATAAGTTTTGAACAAAACAAGGTAATTTATCGATTTAAAAAAAAAGCATATGGTAAATAATTAATCAACCTATAAAATAAGTATTTGACAAGAATGGTTATACAAAGTTAGAATTGGCGGAAAAATCCATTTTATGGGAAGGGAAAAATATATTTTTCAAAATTTTGAATTTTTATGTATTGTTGTAAAGGCTTTTATGATTTAAAATTATTAATAAAATAATTAAAAAAAAAAAAATAATTTTAAAATATATTTTTTCGTTTTCTGTAAAATATTGCTTATGTGTCATAAATTGCCCAAAACTACATGTTTTTTTTCAAATATCGATTTACCTGGTCAAACGCAAAACAAACAGTAAGTACAACTTTTTTTTATTTTTTTCTTAATAAATATATCCATCAATAAATTCAAAAATAATGACGATCCATACCCTAGTTTTTGACATATTGTATCACAAAGCCGACCAAATTACCTTATGTAACACAAAAAATCAGACAACGTTGAAGGGCTATCTTCTAATCTTCTAAACAAAAAATCTGGTTATATTAAAGATTTCAGATTTGGAATCGTTTGAAAATTTCCTATAAAGTAGGTTCATTCAATATTTTTTTGGGGCACATGCATCTTTGATTTGTGCCACCTCACTTGTTCTACGGGCGCCACTGTGCGACGTTGCCAGCCAAATTATTTATTATACTCTGATACCAAAAATATCAGTAAACCCAAAAATACAGAAAAATAAAAAGAACAAGGAAACGTTGCTGTCGAACGCAACCGACTGGAATATACTCGTTGCCTGTATTAAAACCTACCAAATTTGATGACTCTAGCTCAAAGTTTGTTAAAAATTTGGTAGTTCTAGCTGTAACGATTTGCGAAAAATGTGGATTTATCGATTTTGAGTTATCGAATTTATCAATTTGCCAGCCCCCAAGTTTTCGTAGGACCCCAATCTTGACACCTTATGTGTGTTACTGTGTATGCCATAGGTAAAGATATTTGAAAAGTTTCAAGTCTGTACACAGAAAAAACAAATTGGTTGAAATCAACCAATTTTCTGGTTGAAAACGCGCCAACCGATAAAATAGTCAAAATCAACCGATATATACAGTAAAATTTGACGTAAGAAATGACGTAAAGTGTTATGTGGCACAGTAAAAATCAACCAGAATAATGGTTAAAAACGCGCCAACCGTTAAAAATAGTTAAAAATGACTGTTGTTTTCAGTACAAGTACTATTTTTTACAGTAAGATTTACTATATTACAATAATGCCATTATTTAACAGTAAAGTTACTAATTTACAGTACAGTAACTTATTTTCTGTGATAATACTGCAAAACTTGTTATTTTAAATTTTTTCGGTGATTTTACTATTTTTATTGTAATATTACATTATCATTAACTTTACGACATACCTTTCATATGCTTGAGAAATATAAATCTTACCCATTATGAAAAATGCCACTACCTCTGCCGCGATTCGAACGTGAGACTTGAAACACACAGTGCATGTACACACAATTTCGATCGGTGCCGAAAGGCGAGCATGGTCCTAACGGTACTGATTTGTTTTACTACGACATACATTGACATGTATATGCATGAAAAGTGTTATAGAGAAAGAACATTCCACACAAAATCATTTACAAGTTTTTTCTGTCATATTACTGTTCTCACAGTAACACAGTAAAAGGTACTGTAGAGTATGGTAGCTTTACCATGGGCAAAGTTCATCGCTGCAACAACAAAACACATAAATTTGGTTTTACAAGATTTGCTGTTATAATACAGTTTGCACAGTTCAGGGTTGCTACTTACGTTACAGTAACAATTTTTATGATAAATTAACTGTGATTATCAGTTGCTCCTTAAAACAACAAATTACATCGAATTTTTGTTGTAATTTGTCGGATAGGAGGAATGGCTATAGATTCCAACAAAAAAATATTAGCTAAACTATAAGGCTATAGATTTAAACAAAAAAAAATATCAGCTAAACTATTACGTTAGAGCTACAGTTAGAATTGTAAATGTACTGTGGGCAGCAGTAACTTAACTGTGCCTGTTACTGTTGCGTCGGTTAAATTCAACCGTTGATTTTTTTTTCTGTGTAGCTTTACGGGTGCCGAAAAAAGTTGCGCACATACGGACGGACGGACAGATGGACAGACACCATGACGGCCATTGCACAAACCCAATATACTCTTTACCTTCGTTAACGAGTATAAATATACAAACGCGTATATGCATATTCAAGAAAAATCCGGGCGCACAGCAAATAAGTTTCAAATCCGCTGGCTACGGGCACATAAACACAACATGGCTGGCTGACTGTGCTACGAGAGAACATATCGTAGCAATGCCAAAAAGTAGAATGACTTGCATTTTGCTTACACACAAGTCCACCGAAAAAGTCTACAAATGCGCTCTCTGAGAGTCTACCCACGCTATCAGGTTTTTTGTTTTTCTGTCCGACTCTATTTGTATGCATACTAGGGTGCTGGGTATCTTCTAGGGTGCTGGGTATCTTCTGTTGAGAACTTTGTTTCATGTAAACTCTGTTCAGTTGCACGCCAGAGCTTATTTTGAAGTCACCTGGTTAAGCTGCAGCACGGTATGCTTCATTGTGGATGTTCTTCGTAAGAGCCTCGGCAGCGTTGTCTAGCGGCCGTTGTTAATTGCATGCAATAGCTTAAGTAATTTCGATTTATCTGTGGTCGGAATAGATATCCATGCTTTTACGTAGAGGGAAGCATAAAGCTACAAGCTTTAGGTTGCTCAGAGAACTGGGAAGCGTAGCTTCTGACGCCTCAGCCCAGGGATATTGAATTGGTGTCACTGGGTAAGTTGGCCGTGATGATATCATATCCTTGTATTTTAAAAAAGGATATTTTGCTAAAACGCGTTTCAACTCCTTTTAGAAGTCAATGTTGTTCTTTTAAATGTCCAAGCATCGGCGTGATCTGGGCAGTGAGTTGCACCACTATTTGCTGTATTATTGTTTCACTCTTTTTCATTATCGTTTCCTCAATGATGGCTGGGATCGGGTTGGGCCGGGGGAAAGTGGGTGAGGGCATCTGGATGCCATTGCAGACTTGGCTAACAAATGTTAATCTAGGCTGTTGCAGTTTTGGCCATCCAAAAAATTATTTTCTGTTGTTGGCATTAGGCTCCAGATTTATTAAGAAAATCGTCATGGGTGCTTTAGTATTGTGCCTAGTTTCCACATTGCTTTTGGTAAACTCCAGCGATATTGAGAACTGCTTTGTAAACCAAATCCCTCTTATCTGAAAGATAGGAAGCGAAACGTTTATGGCCAAGAACAAAATCAGCCGGTTGCGGTAATAATTACTCTATTTTTTTTGCTTCAGCCTGACTGACCCACCCCTTGTAGACTTGTGTCCTTGACTTCTTCCACCATGCTGTGCAATCCAGCGATACTCTGAACGTTGTCTTAAAAGATAGGTGGTGGCTTGGGAGTTACGTATGAGGGCGTTCCTTAATTCGTCATTAGACATCGTTTCCATCGACCTCCTGGTACGGCAAAGTGGTTAGTGCGATCCTTTGGGATGATTTGACGCTTCTTTTTCTGGACGGAGCTGGGAGCGTTGATACTAGAAGGCTTTATTAAGGTTTTTTGAGTAGTAATAAGTAGATCGCCAAATTTTGACCCGGTCAAACGCACGTTCATACAGTATGCACAAGTGGGAGTTGTGGAGAGTACATATGTATATATTTCTGGTTTTATCTATGTATTTTCAGTTATAGATTTTTATCGATTTTCCAGCAAGCCAAGCTTGTCAGGTTCCTTATTTCGAACATCTGCTATACACTTCAAAGGCGCATCCAACGCACCCTGGATTGGAAGGTATGAAAATGGATGAATGTAACAGTTCTAATAAGACAAGACGCATTTCTTTTTAAAATTCTCGGTTTTATCTTTATTTTCCCGATTGTCTTCTAATAAATACTCATTTTTTCTATTTAATTCAGTGCGTCATAATTTAATCATTTTTTTTAAATAATACTTTATTATTATCTTTTAAATATAATATCATACAAGAGAAGCGTACTTCATAAAACTTCAAATTGAATGGTGAAGGATATTATTAGACCCCTTTTACACGGTGAAACATTTCACTGAAACATTCGTTTGTAGGCAAAGTGTTTGATGTGAATCATAAAGTTATCGATACAAAATATCGCACAAGCAAATATTAGCGCAAATAGTAAATACATTGTTATAAATTATTAAATTAAATTAAATTATTTACTTGTTTCTTCCATCAAATCAATTAGATTTTAACAAATAAAACAGTCGGTGGCAAAGATGTATGTTTATCGACCATAAATTTAAATCAGAGTTGCATTTACCAAAAAGTTTCAGTGAAATGTTTCATGAAACAATTTCACCGTGTAAATGCGACCAGATTTGCGAAGAAATATTAAAACAGAATGAAAAAATGTTTCAGTGAAATGTTTCACCGTGTAAAAGGGGTCTTACATTCGAGTTTGACAACTTTTCTTTTTTAGTCTTTACCGAACTTGGGAATGGAATCTACTTTAAACACAGTTGGCACAAAATATAGTTTCATTGTTTTGTGTGAGAAGGAACGTAACGTGACTTTTAACTATGACTTAAACCATTAAATTTGCATATGGCAGTGACAAAAACTAAGTAATCGTTTGCTTTAAAGCTACCCATATGTACTATGTGTACATACGTATGTGTGAACATTTTTTATATTTATTTATGTATATTTATATTAACCTAAGTCCCGTGTGTCGACAGGATATTAAATTAATTCTAAGTACTTATTGCTCGAAAACAATATTAAACTTTGAATTTTTACTTTATTGTTTATTTGTATTAAAAACAACTTGTCGTGTTTTCATTCATATATTGTTGTTGTTGTTTATGTGTGACAAATTAATTATAATTTTTCTATAAAATTGTACAAAGTGTACATTCTGACTTTGAAAAATTGTGTTGTTTATGTGCTATGAAAAATGCAAACAAATATTTCTATATTAACTTATTATTCCTAATTGCTTTGCCTTTTTACGATACTATTTTGTATATGTTTTCATTACAGGTTTTTGATTTTGTTGATTTTGCTATGCTAAATAAAGTTGTGCGTTTCTATGATTTTCCACTTCGGATGCGAGAGCTGCAAAAGAATCGATGCCAAAAATGACAGAATCAATTTTCTTATTTCGAAAAAAAAAACGATTAAGTTTGTGGGGAATCAATGTTTACTATGGCCAGCATAACAAAAACTTCACCACAAGCTAGCTGCTTTTTGTTCAAGATTTCCAATTAAGTCAAAACTCCCAAATCTGATACCACAATTGCACTCCGGCAATATTTAAAGAGCCCGCACGTGACATATGTATATATTAGATTCTTATACAACTGAAAGGTTCGTATTTTCAGTTTACATTTTTAATACATACAAATTCTTGATATGCAGGACTTATTCGGACTTCAGATTCGAATAAAGCATGCCAAAACTGATCTGAAAAATATAGTCTGGTTATCTTGTGTGCTATCTTTTGGTCTGTGTTGTTGGCAAAAACATAATAATATCAACTGAATGGTATCAAATTTGATCTTCGCTTTAAATCGATTGTCACCACCATCGATGATTTTGCAGCACTTATTCACAAATACTTATCATTTATTTAGTACATTGAAAATAAAGTACATTCGTCCTATGCATTCACCTACCTGTTTAGATTAACATATTTATTGATATAAATAAATTGGTTTTGTGCCATTTCCGTTAATTGATGGCAAAATAGCTATTGACATCCCCTACAGATCTGCATCAATCTATCTTTCAGCGTAGCGCTCACCATTGCCGCCCTAATACTCACCAGTTGTAAACAGACCTCTTAACAACCGGTTTTATAATGGATAATACCTCAGTCGGTTGCGTTCAACTGCAATAAAATTGGGTGGTAGAGAGTCTGCCAATATACTATTTACTTTCGGAATTGGAGTGTAAAAATATATACATATTTAAATAATATATATATGAAAAATTTAGATTTGAAAACAATTTATGGGGGTTTTTTTTGGTATTGTTTTTTTTTTCGGCTGCTTAACGACGCGTATTTACGCCTCACATATTATGTATGTATTTAGTCATATTATAACAAGTAAATTATTTTTATTTTCTTTGATGTTCCCTACTGTGTGTGTGTGTGCTGTATGAAAAACATACGTGCAATATATCGTATAATCGTATAAAAATTTCCTTAGAAGCTAAATAACTTATTGAATTCCTCTTTTGCTTAGAAAATATAGTTCAGTATGTGCATGCATAATCACAACACTGTCGAGATTTTTCACTTTCCTAATTGAAATGTAGCTAACAGTTATATAAACTTATCTTTATCTATTTTCATAGCCTTATGTCAGGGAGTATTTTATCTAGCTTCTCAATGTCTTTACTTGTATTTTTTACAATTAAATTGTAGTTTATGATCTGTTTGTATTTGGCTTCCAAATTTTAACTAATTTTTCTTTGGTTTTTTTTTGTGGAATGTGTGCTGAACCTGCTAAGGGTTACTTTGAGTATACCACTAATATGATTATAGTATAATCAAAAACTTTCGCATGCCTTTGAAGTTTTTAAAGTAAGTAAAATGTAAAAAACAGAGTAAAAAGAAAGTTTAAGTTTTAGTTATAAAAACTATAAAAAAAATGTTTGAAAACTTAATACAATTTTGGCACGACAAAGAAGTTAAAACGAAACCTATTTGCTTATGAGATGGTCGTATATTAAAACAAAGTTATGTCAATGTGATCAATTTTGTATTCATTTACAATGTGTTGAACTAAATATACCGTTTTTCTTTTTTAATTATATTTAATATCAAGGTTTTTACGGGAATTCGTAGGTTGTTAAAAGTCCTATGTTACAATAAAATATTTTTAAATATTTTTTTTTTTGTAATTTGATTGTTATATTTTTGTATACTTACATTTAGAACACTCTTGGCAGTCATGATCGACTAAATTAAACAAGTTTTTGTTTAAAACCCAACGTTGCTAGTCTTATTCTTTATATCGTGCTTAAGTCTACACACACACATTCACGCTACACTTTTACTCTTTAAGCGCTTAGAAGTGAAACGAAGTTACAAATAAGCTTAAGTTCTCGATTTTCGCTGCCTGGCTCAATTTTAAATCCTTTCGCACTAACGAAACTTATATTCACACTTGCTATCAGCACCATTAAAACCTCCATGCTAGATTCTGCACGGGTTCAATAATCGAAAGGTGCCCTATCTGCAGTTTCTGCTCTTGTTCTCGCTCTAGTTCCTGCTTCAGCTCCGGTCAGGCAATGCTCAAGTCTTGCTCTATTTGCTTGTAGAAGCCATAGCCGGCAGCAACATATCACACGGTGGTTTCTCGATCCACATGTATGTACTCGACCGGCTGTAGTGGATGTCAGGACGCTGGATCAATGTAGAGCGCCTCCTTCTTAAAGTCCGTCCTAAGAGTTCCAATATTACAGGCAGCTGGCACAGTGCTATTGCCATTCGTACCTGCATTAATAAACCCACCACTCTTCTGCACCAGCGACTTTTTTCGTTTGCGGATCAGTCCGAACATGCAGAAGATCAGGCAGGCAGTAAGAGCTGCGGCAATGCAACCCAATGCAGCAAAGACGCCGCCGGGCAGCTCTAGCAGCTTGCGAGCGGTTCCGCACTCCTCCTCGGACTCGTCAAAACCACTGGGACAGTTGTGATGACCTGTAATTGTAGATAACAAACCGGGGCAATGATTAAAACAAAATCTGCTGTAAGATTAAATGACTTTAATGATGAATACCAGCTCGTTTAATTTAAGTGCTCTCTGGTAAATGCTCTTGTATCTGTTTTCTTTTTGCCCTGGGCTGCCCCAATAATTTAGTACACCAAATTTTTGCAAACGATCGGAAAAATAACAAAACTTTTGTGGTAGAAATTCAACTGCTTTTTTAGGGCAACGAGTAGAGATATACCGACGAGCATGAAGTGTGTCCAAACTTTGTTTCAACAGAAGCGGCAATGCCGTATTTTATTGGATATGGAATCCGGGCAGAGCTATATTCTAAAATTCCACTCTAAATAGTTCATGTGGCTGAAAAATTATGGAGTTCATAAAGATTCAACTCTTCCAGCTTCATTACATTTGGTCAACAAAATCTGCAAATTTTTTTGGAATTAGTTAAGCGCAGTTAAAATATTTTTCTAAATTTTTCAAAGACCATTGCCACGAAAAAAAATTATTAATCCGAATTGGGTGCAATCAAACAAAAATCCAAAACAAAACCGCACCGGTACCCGTCATCACCCTGCCGTGACCATTGAGTAATGGTATTAAAACAATTAATGCTGGTTTTTTTTTCCAAAAATCTGCGAGTTGGTTCATGGAAAAAGAATACCCGGCTGTTGAATTCGATTGCACGAATGTTGAAATTATACATGAAAGTGGACGCGTGGAATGGAAAAAAGGCACCGTCTGTTTATTACATTTCAACAGAAGCATTGTAGCTCTTGGGCAAACTTCGACTCGTCTGCCATCAGGTAATTTGAACTTACCATCACACCATAGACTAGCCGATATGCATGCATCAATTTCAGGACATTTGTACTCGCAATCCGCCTCATTGGGATAAAATCCAAAATCATTTAGCGATTCGTTAGCTGCTGTACTGGGTGGTATGCCTTGAGCGCTGACGACACCCGTGCTACCAGATCCGCCCATTTCAGCACCAGGAGCACCACCCGCATTACCAGAGCCACTGGATGGTGCGCCCATGCCGGTGGTAACGCTTGAATTCACATGCAGGTCCAGTTGCTGCAGCAGTGAATCTTTGGTACGATGTATCTCTAGCCATGTAAAGCCTATGTCACCTGGCTCCTTAAGTATGGGCTCCAACACCAAGGTAATGGGCCTGAAAACAAGAACAAACTGTTAGTAAAGTTAAAATGCAATTTTTCCAGCTGTCATGCAGCTGGTTGTTAAGATTCACCTTACTTTGAGACAAGTCACTAAAAACTTTTTAGCCTATAAAAATTCAACATCAAAACATGGAAAATATATAAAAAATGATTTAAATAGGATTTAAATGATGAATGTGTATCAGAGAGCTGCAACGCTCAAAAATTTTTCGCTCATGATCGGATCATTGATCGGATTTTTTGTGAGGAAAAACATTCGATCAGCAAAAATGAGTGATCGGTTAGCGTGCGTGATAGAAGCGAACATTCAGTTCGGATCACAGCCGATCAATTCGTACATGATTGTATTTGATCGAAACTTTTGTATGAGCAGCAAAGAGTGATCAAACATTTTTGTCGCAATCAGTTCGCTCACGATCAATGTTTGCTCATGATCGGGCGGCCCGACTCAACCCGAAATTAAATGAAATTTGTTCCTATTTTGTTAATTTTAAGCATTCTTTGCTTTTATAATGTTAATAAATAAATGAAATAATATGTTTTTGTTAATTTTATTATTTCCTCAAAGACACAGCTATACAGTGACTCTCATTTTACAACGCAACTTTCGATCTGATCGGATCACTCACGATCAGATCAGATCACAACATGATCGAAATCTGAGTTTCGATCATTCGTTCGAGCTGATCGGCTTTTTCATTCCGATCATTTTCGATCATCATACCCGAACCTAAAATTCAGTCTCGATCAGCGGCGCTGAGCAATCATGCCAAACGAGTGAACGAAACGAATGTTGTGATCGAATTGATCAAACATGTTGTTACGAAGCGTTTGAATGGTTGTGATCGGATTTAAGCGAGTTTGATCGAACTGATCCGATCATGCTCAAAGCAGCTCTCTGATGTGTATGTATTTTTCTTGACTCCCTTCCCATCTTCTACCCTTTTTGAGTGAGTAACCTACCAAGCTTGTAGTTTTCTGCGCCTCACCATATGGCCTAAGTGTGGGAATTTTGATGGGTAGAATAGCGAATACTCCGAGTCTTACTCTGGATTCTGCGACGTCTGTCTCTTGAGTATGTTCCACGTGTAGCGGCAAGTGGGTAACTCCCAGGCATTGCGACTGTGAGGGAGTCGAGTGAGGGACGAGTACGCATTCCATGTCTTACTCTCTGCGTGACAAATATTCTCCCTCGGGTCTTTCACACGCGTCCGAGAGATTTATCAAGGAAGCGGCTGGTGACTGGAACGGGCGAACGAAGCAAGACAGTTGGTGCGCAAGCTTCCGGGTCTTACCCTCGGCCTTACTATCTAGCTGTTTCGTTCGCATCCCTCCCCGTGCCTAAAAAGCTTCTTTCGATGCCCTGATCGACACCCCTACCATACCTGCGTCTTCGTCCCATTTTGTCAGCGTTCCAGTCTCTTGACCCGACCCGTAGGTATACCCCAGTATGGCTCTTCCAGTGTCCCAGAAATTTACAAATCTTCTGTAAATAACCCTGCACGAGATTGAGACGTCATCCACGGCAAAGAAATAACGTCCTTACACGATCAAGAATGATGTCTAAATTAGTAATTTCAACGACGCGGTCAAGTGGTGAACCATCCAGCAACTAGTGAGCAGTATGGGGGTACTTCTACAAAAAGACATGACTTTAAAATTTCAACAATTTAAATTGAGTAAGCTATAACGGTTTTCAGTTTTCGTGTTGCCCTGGAACCCTTTGATAACAAGCGAGATGAATTCCAGAAGGTAAATGGTTGTAGATCTACGACTAAGAAAACCGCGTTGATAAGGCGATATAATTGAACTACATATGTGCACAATTGAGAATATAAAATTTTTCAAAGACTTTCGGAATGGCGACAACATGGATATACCCTTATAATGCTTAACGTTAGAACAATTTTAATGAAGTGAAAAAATATAATATTTCTTCAATATATCAGGACACACAGTTGACTTCAACCGAAAAATTAAATAGCTTATGTAGGTGTTTACAAAGTTAAAATCTATAAAAAATCGATGAGTATACTGATTGAAATTATTTAGCAAAGAGATCGGTCACTACCTGATCGAAATTATCGAGCTAAACCGAGGATGGCAAGCATGAAGATTTACTTTTTGAGTTAACAAATTTAAAAATGGTAATAAACTTAGATTTTTCTATCATCTACTAAAATAAATCCATAGTTTTTCCAGATTTTTAAAAAATTTTTAATTTTTTTTTTGTCCTCGCATTTTTTTATTTTTGTAGTTCCCTTGTGAACCAAGGTGGTTTATTTTCACTTGCAGAACAAATTAGGGGAACACAGATACCCAAAAGCGAACTCAAAACCTTATAAAATTTGGCAATGCCAGTTTCTATATCACTACAAGAATAAAGGTGAGACCAATTAGTATGCTGAAGAACATCTGTAGTCTACATAATAAACCTTAAGTAAATGAACGTATGTGCCAATACTTTAATATTTCAAGCTTAATCATTAAAACATGATAAGTACAGTTAAGAGCTTTAAGTTTTCAAGAACACATTTAAACTTTTGTTATAAATACGGACGCTGATTCCAAATGAATTACTCAAAGTCTAGCTCTTCGCCATTTATTATATGGCGATCCTGCCAGCTATTGCCAAATACCCAACGGCAAAGCTGAATAGAGTAGTATGAACGACCACAGAAAGTAGGTACAAGAGGCAATAAAAAGATGCCCAAAGGCTGGACCAAAACCAATCTCTCTTGAAGATTATAAAAGGCGCCAGTCCCACGTTACAGCAGCTCGTGTTAAAAAATAGCAAGAGGCAAGGCTGACGAGCATCCCGGTTGTCAAGAGATCAAAAAGAAGAGGAGAACAACTTGTTAATTTTAGGCGGCAAAAAACAGCGGAGAAGAAACGAAATGGTAACAACGCCAGAAGCAAAAGCGCAGCAAACAGCCGGAAGCGACCTAGATGGCCAGTAGCAGCACAAATTAAATAATAGCAATAAATAATAAATAGGAGTGCATCTGCAATGCACCTTACTGGTAAAAGGAGTGGACCGCCACCACATTGAAAAAAATAACAAAAACCGACAACACCACACAAACTTTAAAAAAAAGAAGAGTCTGACAACATGGGACATACAAGTATAGAACTCATGAACTCAGCTTCAAAGCTGATCCAAGAGTTTGACGGAAGAAGCGAAAACTTGCAATGTTTTATTGAGTCTCTTGTACTATTAGAAAACATAAAGAGGACACATGAAACAACAATATTAATTACTAACGAAACAAAAATCAGTAGTATGATCCAAACTTTGCAAAACAATATAAAAGGTGAAACAGTAGTATTTATTGAAGTAAGATTAATGAATCTAAAGCAAAACGAAAAATCAGCCAGCGAATATGCAACAGAAATAGAAAATTTAACCAAAGCATTAAGACGAGCTTACATACTAGACAGCCTTAGTACAGATACAGCCCAAAAGTATGCCACAAATACAGCCGTGAAAGCAATAACAAATAATTGCATAAGCAAACAAGTTCGTACTATGTATAATGGAAGCAGGCTAGTTTAAAGACATGAATGAAGTAATACCGAAATTTGTAAGCACTAACACAAATATAGGATAAGAAAAAATTAATTTTCTAGCTAATAGAAATTCCTACAGCAATTTCTTAGCAAGGAATAGAAGTAGTTCTATGAAATATGTCATCCAATTATGGGATCTAAAATTAATCGTCCCATAAATTATACTTGCTGTCATGCAAAACCTGGGTCTGATAATAGGTCTCTTAGCTCGCAGTGCATTCATCCCCAAACATTATAATAATAATAGAATAACAATAAAAGTTTGAAAGTATTTAAAACGTAATTGTATCATTTTATATAGATTCAAATTATTTATTATTATATTATATTACTAGTAAGTGCCCCGCTTACTTCGCTGCGCGGATAGTTTATATAAATTTTAGAACAAGAAGATATAAAATAAATATATTAGAAAATATTTCACAAAATATCAAAGTATTTAATAATCTCTCTGCCACGCCACCATTGAGGTAGAGAATCAGGCGCGTCATTATACTCGATACCGAAGGTAAAGAGTATATTGGGAATATGTCCGTCATGGTGTCTGTCCGTTTGTCTGTATGAACGCAACTTTTTTCCACACAATTCAAGCTAGAGACTTGAAACTTTTTAATTCCCTTTATCTATGGCATAGTAAATTAAAGTGAAAAGATTGGGGTTTTACGGTTACTGGGGGGCTGGCAAATTGATAAATTCGATAACTCAAAATCGACAATTCCACCTATTCCGCACACCCTTACAGTTAGCGCTACCAAATTTGGTTGGAAGATAGCTACTGGCATCCCCGAAAAATTGTATTGACACGCCCACCCATTCCGCCCCCAGCAGTTTTAAATCAGAAGCGCCTATATCTTTCTCAGTTTTTAAGCTAGAGCAATTTTTGCGCCAAGATAGATGACGAAAAAAAAAAAACTTACAAACTTTAATTTGGTAGTAAGATAGCAAGTGACATTCCAAAAAGATCTGCAGGAATAATTTGGATGCATGCCCACCCATAACGCGCAAAGCCTCCCTTCCCCCACATTTAAAAAACTTTGAGCTAGTGTCACCAAATTTGGAAGGAAGATAGCTGGTGGCATGCCCATCTGAATCAGAGTTTTTGAGGCAGCTTACACCCCTGCTGCATCCGTACCCCTTTGCAATCAGGCCTCTTTTTACCGGTTTAAATACTGGTATCGAGTATATCGAAGTCGATTGCGTCCGACTGCAACGTTTCCACTTGCTTTTTATTGTGGTTTCCTCAGTAGTCCTTCAATTATTAAGTCTAAAGTCGACTTATTATTATAAACAAAACAAATTAACAACTTAATTTAAAGTAAATATTATAAATAAATACTTCAAAATAAGTCAAAATTTTACTTCACTGTACAACGTGTAATCCACTGACTGCGTGATCTGAGTTTTATCGTTCTTGCGTTTTGTCTAAGTTAAGCAAGTATGCAAATCCACCCCCAGAACATATTCTGGTGTGACAAATTTTTCTAGACGCACCAAGTTTTGCTTTGTTGTTGTTGTTTTAAATCAATGACACCAACAAAAAGTAGCAGTGCGGGCCCGACAACAACACTAACAACAACAACAAACGCTACTTGGGTCGTAAATCAATTGTCAAAGGCACACAAATAACAATGTGCACTGTGCGAAAAGATACATGTACATAAAATTATGAAAATTATTTTCAAGCGTATTGTTCACTTATTTGTGAATGCACTTATTCATTAAGAAGCGGAAGTATGTTTCTTTTTTGCAAGTGTACGAACCTTTTTTTATGACTTTGCTTGTGCGACGCGATGGCGGCACTGCGCATTTGTTTTGTTTTTGTATTCTCGCTCGCGATCAAACCCTCAGCTTGTGCGACAATCAGGCGGCAGTAGTGGAATGGGTAATGTTTTTTGTTTTTGGAATGGGTAAAAGTGCTCCAAAATGTGCTCGAAGGAGTTGTCCAAAATAAAATGCCTTTCTATGTGCCCATTTTCAACCAGCATGGAATATTGTGTGAAAATTTCAGCCTTCTAGCTCTTTTCGTTTAGAATTTGTCAACTTAACGTTAATCAGGACAATCTTTTATAAATATAGATATACTATGTATTATAAATTAGGAAAAGGATTATACATTTCAATGTATTAAAAAACTCAATAAGACAGCTGTGCATAACATTAACAAACCAATTCAGACATGAAATGTCAACAATGCATTGTCATTGCAATGAAGCAACAGTCAAGAGAACAGCTGTTCGTTGTTAAAGGGAAACTAACCGTTCCTCGCTACTTGTGCCCACTTCAATCTTACGGAAACGCTTACAGCACCTTAACAAAAACAATTCTGATTGCTGGTCTTTATGTTTATTCATCTACGGAACTTGTCAAAATTTGAAAATACTTTATGTTTTATACATACTTGTTTATAAATAACGGCTGTCCATTTGTCCAGTCCTCAGAGAATATGTGCAGGGATGTTGGCCGAGGACCACTTTGAGCCGGGCAAACAATACGCATTGGCTTCAGTGGCCTGCCCGAGTATACTATCAACCGATTCTTGGTGTGGCAGCGCATGGCATCCTCGGATGTTGGGTCGACTGGCAGATAGGTGCCCCATGTTTGCACAAACAGCGAACGCTCCGGTGATTGCGCTTCAATATACCAGGCGAGCCCCTCACAGCCAGCATCCTGTGTTTTAAGTGGATACTTTAGTTCATCCTCACCCCCAGCGCCCTTAAGTTTCAGCTGCTTGCGGCAGTCCGCTTGCCGCTTGAACTCATACGAGGCCGTAAAAAACAAATCGGCAAAGTCCTCTGAAATGTTAAGTCTGCTAACTGTAAAGCTTAGCTCCATTATTCTTGAGTGCGAGACAAAAGCCAGCGGCGCGTTACTGTAAAGGGCGCTTGAGTTGTCACAAATGCAGCCCAGTTGTATTTTGACATCTCGGAAAGGAACATCGTAGAGGCGCAGTTCACTTATGCGTCCTTCGGTATCCAGTTGATTGCAACGTGGTCGGCCTGTGTGCAGATCTGAATCGGTGGTGCAGGCGGTTCCATCGCCAATTGATACATTGTGCAACACCAGCTTAACCCGCTCCGAGGTGCCCGCTTCAAAGCGATAAAGGCAGCTGATGTTCTTGGCGCCTCCTCTCCCATAGAGAAATACATTCCTTGGCACCTGAATGTTGCCCTTACGTTTGCGAAATACACGCGAACAGAGTTGCGGCACTGGATCTTCACCTCGCCTACCCGGCCAAGATTCTCCACCCTGTTCTGTGTCCACAAACTCGTAGTTCACTGCAAATTGAGCGGGAAAAAGGGCGGTGCCAGTGTGGGTATGAAATTCCAGTTTCTGCAAATATTAAAAGATCGAATGCCTGATAGTTAGCTATGTACAAGATGTATTTTATTTGATTTTTTAAGACGCATCGAAATGCTTCCAAAATGTCTTTTTCTATTGACGAGACAGATAAAATGTCAAGATTGGGTTTATTAACCTTTATTGGGGCTGGGAAATCGATAAGATCGATAACTGAAAATCGATAAGTCAACATATTTCCCACAGATAAAGTAACCAAAAAACCGCCCCCAGCTTTCCAGCACATTGAAATCAGAAACGCCTATATCTTCCACAGTTGTTGAACTCTAGCCATCGTATTGGGTGTTAACTGATAGAGTCACCAAATTTGGTAAGAAGATAGCTGGTGACATTCCACAAATTCCTTAGCATCTTGTTACCGGTTTTAATACAGGTATCGAGTATGTCGCATTCGGTTGCGTCCAAGTGCAATGTTTCCACTTGTTTTTCTTCAACTCAAGCCGACTTTTACTGCTAGGGTATAGATCAGTAAGGTGAATTTGCAGAGTCTTTTAAGTGGTTTCGGGAATGTTTCACATACGGGGGTGTGCCAGAAATCTCTAGAGATTTTGGCTCGAGCAGGTTTTCAAATCTCTAAAACAAAACCGTCGGTGTGCCAGAAGTTAGGAAGATTTCATTTTTCGGTTAAATTTTTCGGAGCAAATACGTAAAACGAAAATGGCCAAAAAGAGTTGCTACCTTTCAAAAGTAAAAATTGCCAAAAAGGAATTTGCTATTTTGTCATGGTTTTCAAGGTTGGCCGCAGAGCATTAGTGTTATATTTAATAAATTGTCAAATAAAAATATGTAAGGGCTTATCTCTTGTAATTCTTATACAAAATATATATTTCATATTTTGCCCGCCAAATAACTCATGTTGCTTGACAGCCCTGCCGTGATAGCTTGCTTGAACAGCTGTTCTACGTATTTCGTGAACAAACACCGCAAAAGCTGCCAACTTATGAAAAACAGTTTGCTGCAATAACTTTGTTAAATTTACAACAAACTGTCCACTGCTCAACCATGGAATTTTGTTACCTGAGAGTACAATTTTTTTATGTTTATTTGTCACAAAAAAGTGTCTTTAGAATTGACCTATTAAAGACTCCGAATAATAGTTATTGTTAAACGAACAAGTTGGCACCTCTCTTGTTAGGGACGGTTTTGCACGCTTACACGGAACGGCAAATAGTCTTAGAGATTTGTTACAGATTTATTAATATCAAAAATCATGAATTAAAATATGTATTCAATTCAAATGTATTTGTAATATGCAGCTAAGCTTAAAATTACCTTTCGAAAAAGTAACACTTGTTATACATTAGACATCTAATATTGCTTAAATTAACCAAATCTCTGACCATATTTGTTGAGATTTTAAAACCATCTCGAACTCTGCTCTGGCACACCTAAACCCAGCTCGAGGTTGGTTTTAGGTTGGAATTCGGTTGGTTTTGATGGCTGGCACACCCCTGATAATCTCTGGAAATCTCTGCCCATCAAATATGGGTTCAATAAAATGCTACACAAAACACAAAAGTAGCGTTGGTCGTAAATCGTTATTTTAAATTAAGTTATTTAAGACTAGCGAGACTAACGACCCGAAAGGAGAATAAGGAGAAATATGTTGTAATGTTCTAGTTTCCCAGATCGGAACTACAAAGCAAATTTGCTTGATTAATATAGTAGAATTTATTTCAACATTAATAAATTTGTGTAGAATGATCACTTCTAGCATTGATCTGCGATCAGAAAGAGAAGGCCGATTTATTAGTTTAAGAAGGAAAGTAATTTTTGTGTCCCAGCTAAAACCCTTTATAACAAGTTGAAACGTTGCAGTCGGACGCAACCGACTGCGATTTATTCGATACCAGTATTTTAATCGGTAAAGAGAGGTAGGCATGGGGCAGGAATGTACGCTGCCTCAAAAATTTTCTGATAAAGATGGGGATGCCACCAGCTATCTTCCTTCCAAATTTGGTGACACTAGCTCAAAGTTTGTCAAAGGTGGGGGAAGGGGGGGGCTGGGGGGTGTTATGGGTGGGCTTGGCATCCAAATTTTTGATGCAGATCTTTGTGGAATGCCAATTGCTATCTTCGTACCGATTTTGGTGATTCTAGCTCAAAGTTTGCAAAAGGTTGGGGGGAGGGTGTTATGGGCGGTATGGGTGGGCGTGGCATCTAAATTGTTCCTGCAGATCTTTGGGCGTGGCTCCACAATATCTTTGGGGGTCGCTACCAGTTATCTTCCTACCAAATTTGGAGACTCTAGCTCAAACACTATGAAATTTACACGCATTCCTGTTTTAAACGAAAAGTTTGGGGCGGCTGGGGTGGACAAGGGCGGTACGGGTGGGCGTGGCAACCAAAGTATATATTTTGGGGATCGTCATCACCTATCTTAGCGCAAAATTTGGTGGGTCCAGCTCAAAAACTGAGGAAGATATAGGCGTTCCTGATTTAAAATTTCGGGGGGACTGGGAGCGGAATGGGTGGGCGTGGCACCAAAATCTTTTCGGGGATGCCAGTAGCTATCTTCCTACCAAATTTGGTAACTCGAACTGTAAGGGTGTGCGGAATAGGTGGATTTATCGAGTTTGAGTTATCGAATTTATCGATTTGCCAGCCTTCCAGTTATCGTAGAATCCCAATCGTGACACTTTATCTGTTCCGGCCACAGATAAAGACATTTGCAAAGTTTCAAGTCTCTAGCTTGAAGGGTGTCGAAAAAAGTTGCGTTCATTCGGACGGACAGACACCATGACGGACATTGCACAAACCCAATATACTCCTTACCTTCGGTATCGAGTATAACAATAAGCAGAAATTGCGTTATATTATATGTTTTTCTGATACTTCGGAAACCATAAAAGCAGATCGATTTATTTATATATATAGATTAAACGAATTGAAAACTTAATACAGCTTACCAGATCTCTGCCACTGCTCACATAGCTCTCAAGTGGGCTACATGGTCGGTGTTTGTTTCCACCTAGTATAGCGCTGCTGCCGCTTACTCCACTGCCGATGGCCGTGTGATCGCACAATTTGGGTGTCTCATAGTCGTAGATTTCGAGCATGAGACGCCTTTTGCCCTTGTTGTTTATAGGGGACACGGCGCTTTGGCTGTTCTTATCTGAGCTTAATACTGCAGCCGCTGAGGCTCCACCTCCATCGCTGACCGACTTACCACCTGAAATATAGTTAAGGCTATCCTTAAAACCACTCAAGTGCTTTCCAGCTGCTCCTGGAACTGCTACTCCGCCAGCAAGTGCTGCACCCGCAGTGACACTGCTCTGATAGCCACTGTACTTGTTCTCCTGATTAAACACACTTGACTGAGTGGGTCCATAGATGTATGTATCCACTGGATTCCAGGCATTGTCAATGTTTACGCGCAAATTGCGATTTAGTTTTGGATTGCTGGCACTGTAATAGTAGCTGCCATAGCTGCTTTGATTCAAGAGCGTAGTTTTACTACCATCTGCCGAAGAGGCAACAGGTGGTGGAGGTGGCGGCTGTCCAGTCGTTATGCTTGTTGATTTAATGGGCACGTAGGTGCCGTAGCTGTCCCACATGCGCAGACGTGTTATCCAGGGTGGAAGGTCACTCTGAAAAGCGGATGAAATGTATAAGTTGAAAGGTTTTGTGGTTTATACAGACACTGTTCAAAAATGTTAAGATGTGCATGCCCGTGCCCTAGACGAATTACCTAACAAGGCAGGAAATAAGAGCTGGAATGATATGTTGACTTTCAGTCTCGCAATCTCCATAGAATAAGTAAATGTTAATTGGTCAATGACCGTAACGAACAGATCTGCGTACTTAATAACGTTATTCCAATCTGCCCGGTGTACCAGACAATTTTTTATACTCGATACCAAAACTAAAGGTATTTTTTTCTATGGCCGTCAACATTGGATTTCTACGCATACTGGGGGGCTTTAAAATAGAGTTGCCAAATTTGGTTGGGAGGTAAAAACTAATGTCCCTCAAAAAATTGCATCAAAACTTTGGATACCAATCCCAACCACACCGGCCTAGCCATCGCTTCGTGAAAAACGGGGCGCCTCCTTTTTTAACAGGGATGGAGTATACCGCATTCGATTGCGTTCCAATGAAATTGTTTCACTTGTTACACTCGATACCGAAGGTAAAGAGAATATTGGGTTTGTGCAATGTCCGTCATGGTGTTTGTCCGTCTGTCCGTCCGTAAGTGCGCAATTCTTTCCACACACTTCAAGCTAGAGACTTGAAAATTTGCAAATAGCTTCATCTATGGCCGGGACAGATAAAAAGGGTTCTACGATAACTGGGGGGCTGGCAAATCGGTAACTTCGAAAACTCAAAATCGACAAACCCACCTATTCCGCACACCCTTACAGTTAGAGTGACCAAATTTGGTAGGAAGATAGCTACTAGCATCCCCGAAAAAATTGCATCAAAAATTTTGCTACCTCGCCCACCCATTCCGCCCCTAGCCCCCCCCGCAGTTTAAAATCCGAATCGCCTATATCTTCCTCAGTTTTTAAGCTAGAGCCGCCAAATTTTGAGCCAAAATAAGTGAAGACGACCCCCAAAAATGTGCATCAAAACTTTAGATACCACGCCTAACCATACCGCCCTAGCCACCACCAACCACCCCAACGTTTCGTTATAAACGGGAATGCGTGTATCTTTCATAGTGTTTGAGCTAGAGTCTCCAAATTTGGTAGGAAGATAACTGGTAGCGACCCCAAAGATATTCTGGATATTCTTCCCCAACCTTTTACAAACTTTGAGGTAGAGTCACCAAATTAGGTAGGAAGATAGCAATTGACATCCCAAAAAGATCTGCAGGAATAATGTAGATGCCACGCCCACCCATACCGCCCCGCACCCCCTTCCCAACGTTTTGCAAACTTTGAGCTAGAATCACCAAATTTGGTTGGAAGATAGCAATTGGCATTCCATTAGGATCTGCCTCAAAAATTTGGATGCCACTCCCACCCATAACGCCCCCAGCCTCACTTCCCCCACCTTTAACAAACTTTGAGCTAGTGTCACAAAATTTGGAAGGAAGATAGCTGGTGGCATCCCCATCTTTATCAGAAAATTTTTGAGGCAGCTAACTCCCCTGCCGCAGCCGTTCCCCTTTGCAATTGATGTGTCTCGAACCCAACATAGAACCCGACACTCAACAGCGAACAAAGCATACAAATCGGATAATTTTGTTCCTGCAACTCTGCGTGCGGGCCAACTCCACCTTTTTTACTCTTCGTCTCTTTTTGCCAGTCCCAATTGAGTACATGGGGCTGCCTTTGACTTTTTCACTTACCCGTCCCAGCGTATTGTTATCATGTACTGCCTGCTGCAGTATCTGCAGATTGTAGCTGGTGAACGATAACCAAATCAGGTCACCAGGATATCCGTGAAAGTGGTATGTGCATGTTGTGTTCGGCGGAAGCGTGTGACGCGGACTCACAATGCGTCCCATACGGCCACGGCGTGAGAAAATCACGTCATCTGCAAAATAAAGACAAATTCATTTACATATAGTTGGAGCGTGGAGATCAATGTTTCCCAAAATGCGTCAATGACAGAGCAAACAAGCAAAAATAAAGGAAAGCACAACCTTTACATTGAAATTAATTCAAGATGCTGTAAAGAAGCGATCTAAGGCTGGGGTAGAGCTGAGCTCAGGCCAGGATCATTTTACAATAAAATTTATATAATACCGAGAGTCAGAAAGCATTTCGGCAACCCTCATACAAATCAAACCCACGCAACTCGAGAAAACGCTCGAGAGATGCCCAAAAGTAGACGACAGGACACCTACAAGACTCAACACAACGCGCAGAGAAACCCTCGGAACGCGCTGTCTCGGGTCTCGTTGTGCCCCGGGCGATGCCGGATAACCGCAAAACGTGCAGAGAAACGCTCGGAACACGTGTTGCGGACATACGACACGCCTTTAGCCGTCTAGCGAGACAAATACCAACGGACGGGACTGTAGGACACCTACAAGACTCACCACAACGCGCAGAGAAACCCTCGAAACGCACTGTGTTGGATCTCATGTTGCCCCGGGCGATGCCGGATAACCGCAAAACGAGCAGAGAAACGCTCGGAACACGTGTTGCGGCCATACGCCACGCCTCTAGCCGTCTAGCGAAACAAATACCAACGGTATTTCGTCGCTGTTGTGGTTTTAAAATCGTCGCCCACGTTGTCGCTACCGCTATTTCGGTTGTGTATCAACTTTACACTTCTGCTCATCAGCGCCTCCCGATCGTGACTAACTCCTCGCTTTTTGTATTTTTGGCGCGTGCCATCCTCTGCCACTGAGGCCTCTGCCGTGGCTTCGGCTGTAGCCGCTCTCGCTACGACACTTCGCGGGTTTTTGCGCTGCTGTCGCTGTCGGCTGCTGAGACCTCTGCCGTGGTCTCGACTGTAACCGCTCTCGCGGCGACACTTCGCAGCTTTTGCGCTCATAATAGAATAACATAAGGTGGTCCGTTCCACAAACTACAGTTCCTTATTTTGTGGTCGCGACACGTGCGAGTGAGACGGACATAGCAATGTTAGTGTAAATGAAACGCGGACAGCGTCTGTTGATTAACCCTAAGCAGCCCCTCTAGATCAAACAAACAAAACTTAATATTTTAAAGTCTTATTTTTATTAATTTAGAATTAGAAATTAAACGTTGCTTTTGCGTTTGAACAGCTAATTTTTTGTTCAAATTCTTAACTCTAAAATAAATTCTAATTAATTCACTTTTAATTGTTTTTTGAAAATAATTGCAATAGCGCATTTTATCGGCACGTTTGGGTTAAGAAATTGTATAGCAAAAATTCGTCCGCACCCAACCTTATCGTACAACAAGCAGTGAAGCACTGACAATAAGGGACAAGCGAGAGAGCGACTCTGTTACTGCTTTTGTGCTGCTGTTGTGGTTTGCTGCTGATGTTTCGGCTGTCGCTTTCTTTGTAGCCGTTAGAAACCAGTGCTGCTCATTGTTACCAGTGATGAGCATTTCTGGTTCGTGAACCTGTAACTGTTGTGCCCCAGCTCCCGCTTTTTAGTGTAAATACCATAATATGTTGTGGGGGAGCTATTTTGCTCCTTCACAATGCACTTTCATTTACTCTAAAGCAAGTTCTTTACTTGATAAAGATAAAAAGATCTTTTTTGAAATGTCTCTAATATTTAAATAGTTTTGTTAACTCAAGTATCTGATAGCATAGTATGCATTGCCCTTGACTCAAATAGTTTTTGCAATGAAACCACTTTCCAAACCGTCGCTCACCTTTTCTTCAGTTTGTTGGTCTTATTTATACGATTCACGTTTTCTCTGATAACAAAACTAACAAAAAGTATACAAATCTTAGCTAACAGTTCGTTTTTGCACTGTATTCTGAGTGCGCGTCCCTAAAATTCTGCTGAGAGCTTGCTAAAGTATTTTACTTTTTGTTCCGCTAATACCTAATTGACTGGTAGGATTTTGAAGTCATTATAAATGTTTTCGATTCGAACATACTAAGGTGCCCTCGTGATCTTCGACACTCAGCATTCTGGACAATGTCGATGCTGCTGTTGCACGCGTTCCCCCCTAGCTGGGAAACATAGGTCTAGCTTGATTTTTGAACAAAGTTGTAGAACAGGATCTTGTAGTACAGATTAAGCAAAAGGAGGCTATTGGCTTTCAGTTTTAGGTGTGTTCTCTTAGCTTCTATGTGTCGGCGTCATGTAATTCTTCTGTTTAGGTGTAAGCCCAAATACGGTACTATCAGGGGTGTGCCAGAAATCTCTAGAGATTTTGGCTCGAGCAGGGTTTCAAATCTCTAAAACAAAACCGTAGGTGTGCCAGAAGTTAGGAAGATCTAATTTTTTGGTAAAACGTTTCGGAGCAAATACGTTAAACGAAAATGGCCAAAAAGAGTTGCTATCTTTCAAAAATAAAAATTGTCTAAAATTTATTTGCTATTTTTGTCATTGTTTTCAAGGTTGGCCGCAGGGCATTAGTGTTATATTTAATAAATGGTAAAATAAAAATATGTTAGGTCTTATCTCTTGTAATTCTTATACAATCCTAATCATGTCGTGATAGCTTGCTTGAACAGCTGTTTCACGTATTTCGTGAATGGCAAATCTGTTTTGTTTACATTTTAAAGGGGCTACGATAATTAACGTCAAATTAACGAGCCGTGCCAGCAAACGCACATAGGGCGTGGTGACACCAATAAAACAGCAGTTTATATTTAAAACCCGACGCCTGTTAAACAAAATCACGGCCAAAAAAGCAAAAAAGTAGCATTTAGTACCAGTTGGGCCAGCGATACCAGAGTAGATAACAAACCGAAACCACCAAAGACTCAAAAAATCACCTACAGAAACCCGGGCAGTACGGGTATGAAGAATAAAAATTTAAATGTTATTTAAATGATAATGAATAATATACATTTTATTAATTCTGTGTGCAGCATCCCAAAACAATAGTATGGCGCATGGAGTTCAATTTGAATTTTCCGAAATAGTATAGCCGGCTCATGCCCGACCTGTTGTTTACTTTCCACATTTAACGACCGAAAATGCCAGCAGCCGCCGACCAGCCACACGTAATAACATTCCATGTTCAACACTTTTAAAGGCCAGTAGTTAACAACGCACCACTTCGTGAACGGCGCCACCATTTTTTTTATAGTTTAACAGTACGAGACTTAATCATACCTTAAAAGTGCAAAGGTAAAAGTAAAATTAAATAGAAATGCCTCTTGGAAGTTTTCTTTTGGTTGACATGCTTAGAAAAGAAGAGTTGGCGAAAGAAAAGGTTAAGCGCCGGCTACTAAAAAGCGCATCGGATCCACTATCGACTGGTGACAGTACGAATGTTATTTCATTCAAAAACCTAAACAAATAAAACAAACACCACAAAAGCTGCGACCTTGTAAAAAACGGTTTGCTGCAAAAACTTTGTTAAATTAACAACAAACTGTCCAGTACTCAACCATGCAATTTTGTTACCTAAAAGTGAGATTTTTTTATGTTTATTTGTCACAAATAAGTGTCTTTTAAATTGACGTATTAAAGACTCCGAATAATAGTTATTGTTAAACGAACAAGGTAGCACCTCTCTTTTTAGGGAGGGCTTTGCACGTTTACACGGAACAGCAAATAGTCTTAGAGATTTGTTAGAGTTTTATCAATATCGAAAACCATGAATTAAAATATTTATAAAATTCAAATGTATTTGCAATATGCAACTAAGCTTAAAATTATCTTTCGAAAAAGTAACACTTGTTATGCATTAGACATTTAATATTGCTTAAACTAACTTTGACTAAATTTGTTGAGATTTCAAAACCATCTCGAACTCTGCTCTGGCACACCTAAAACCAGCTCGAGGTTGGTATTCGGTTGGTTTTGATGGCTGACACACCCCTGTATGCTTTGCTTTCTGAAGTGCGGTGTTGTTTAACATGAACGGTGAACAGTCTTGCTAGTTGCGCTGTTGCTTGTATTGGTCATCTTGAGCGGCTGAGAATAGCTGCATCATCAGCGAAGTTTGTCAATCGGCTTATTATAGGGTGGGATGTCTTCAGTGAACAACACTGTAAGGTAGGCCCGGCGCAGGCTATCCTCACATTTCATACAGATTATGCTTATTTATTCTACTTTGTTAATTACACATATTGTAGATCGTAAGTTGCATTAAGTATCAAGGTTATTAGCATAACATAAAATAACAGAAGGGCTGGGCGGCCCGACCGGCGGAAAAGCAACGAAGGATGGGTGCGCGATTACGACCCACACTTTTCAACTAGAGGCATCTGTGCTTGCAGCTTGCGGAGTTATGCAGTTCACCACAAACACTGCATACGAAGTGTACAGTAGGACTTTGTATGGCCGTACTCTTGGCAGTTCATACATTGCAATGTATGCATTGTACAGGACCGTTTCGTTTGTGCGATTCTTCTATGGTGATCATACAATCTCAAAAGTATATATTGGGTGCACCTCGTTATTTTTAAGCATCTACGTTTTTGGTTGAAGTTCTACTTTGAAAAGTGGTTGCTGCATCCTTTTCCTGTTTAAAATGTTAAAGACTGTTTTTGCGCGAAATCCTTTCTTCTGCAGCGCATGTTTTATTTCTTCTGGTGTTACATCATACTCCATTCTTTTTACTATGATTTGCAGGCCCTTGCAGCTTTTTATTTTGGACAAGTAATCATTAATTTTTTTGTCGTTAGGTACTTTGTCAAAACTCTGTAATTATTTGTCGATTTTTTCTGGACATTAATTTACCCTTATGAGAGGAGCTCGATGTCGATGTTAACAAAAGCACTGGAGCTTTTCTCGCGTATAAATAATAAGGGTGCCCCGGCTTTTTCAAGTCAACTCCAACGGCTTCAGAAGGCAGCTCACCAATGTTTTCAGCTTGCAGTTTGTTTGCTGACGGCGCAGCATTAGCTGTATAAAAACAAATATTTCTCACATTTTCTAACAAAATTTTATATTTATCAGGGATTAGGAAACGGTAAAGGGTGTCAAAGTATTTCGGAGTCGAATGCATCTGATTTTAATAATTTCACGCGCTATTCCTTGTGCTTACCTGGATTTGATGCGTTAATATGAAATTCACAAAAATTTTTCATTCCCTGCGCAAAATCGTAGGAATCCGAATCAGTGAAGAGAATGTCCACATCTAGTTCAAAGCCTCGATTAGGTATGCCCTGTTGCAGAGGCGCTGAGAAGGGGCTAGAATGAAATGCAACCAGCATTTCCGGACCGCTGCAAGAGGCAATTTGTTAATGAAAATTCAATACTTTATAAGGCAATAAGGCCATTAGGGCCGATTTTCGCGTCCACCAAAGCTCCGTAATGCAAGTTTTGCAAATGCATCGTGAAAATGCTAAAAACAAATAAAAACGTCGCATTCGGGCGCAGCCGACTTCAGCCGACGAAGCATTCGAACATATTTTGTTGCAAATCTTTTGGGGAGGTCAGCAGCTGTTTTCTAACTAAATTTGTTGACACCACAAAAAAAAAAAACGAGTGGAAACGTTGCAGTCGGACGCAACCGACTGCGATATACTCGATACTAGTATTAAAAACGGTAAAAAGAGGCTTGATTGCAAAGGGGAACGGCTGCGGCAGGGGAGTTAGCTGCCTCAAAAATTTTCTGATAAAGATGGGGATGCCACCAGCTATCTTCCTTCCAAATTTTGTGACACTAGCTCAAAGTTTGTCAAAGGTGGGGGAAGTGAGGCTGGGGGCGTTATGGGTGGGAGTGGCATCCAAATTTTTGAGGCAGATTTTTATGGAATGCCAATTGCTATCTTCCAACCAAATTTGGTGATTCTAGCAAAGTTTGCAAAACGTTGGGAAGGGGGTGCGGGGCGGTATGGGTGGGCGTGGCATCTACATTATTCCTGCAGATCTTTTTGGGATGTCAATTGCTATCTTCCTACCTAATTTGGTGACTCTACCTCAAAGTTTGTAAAAGGTTGGGGAAGAATATCCAGAATATCTTTGGGGTCGCTACCAGTTATCTTCCTACCAAATTTGGAGACTCTAGCTCAAACACTATGAAAGATACACGCATTCCCGTTTATAACGAAACGTTGGGGTGGTTGGTGGTGGCTAGGGCGGTATGGTTAGTCGTGGCATCTAAAGTTTTGATGCACATTTTTGGGTGTCGTCTTCACTTATTTTGGCTCAAAATTTGGCGGCTCTAGCTTAAAAACTGAGGAAGATATACGTTACGGATATAAAACTGCGGGGGGCTAGGGGCGGAATGGGTGGGCGTGGCAGTTTTTTCAGGGATGCTAGTAGCTATCTTCCTACAAAATTTGGTCACTCTTACTGTAAGGATGTGCGAAATAGGTGGATTTGGCGATTTTGAGTTATCGAATTTATCGATTTGCCAGCCCCGCAGTTATCGTAGAACGCCAATCTTGACACTTGAATTTTATCGGCCATAGAAAAAGACATTTGCAAAGTTTCAAGTCTCTAGCTTAAGGCGTGTTGAACAAAGTTTCGAACATACAAACGGACGGACGGACAGACGGACAGACACCATGACGGACATTGCATAAACCCACTGTATTCTTTACCTTCGGTATCGAGTATATTTTTGACCTACACCAAACGTTCAGGCGAAAATCTTAGCATTCCAAAAAAGTATATAATTGACACAAATGCACAACCAGATGATTGTTTTTAGGTCGATTAAAAAGTACCGAAGTGGTGTTATATTCAACTTGGCAACTGAATAAATGCGTCGATCTGAAAGACTTTAAATGTTCGACACTTCCGATTTGGAATATAAGCTCCTCTTACCCATCGACAGAACACGTTTTTCGAACTAATGATTATTTTGCCATTTTCTATATAGAGCTGTAATTGATAACAATAAAATCTTAAATATCAAAGCTTACAACTATAAAAAATTTTTGGTAATATTTAGGGTATTCAGTTGCTATGTTATGTGCGTAAAGTACTAAGTTGTTATGTGAAAGCTTTACAACAAACACACAGAAGCATTTTTAACACACCAAACATGGGTCTGGGTATGTTTGATACTATTGTACCATGATACAAAGAATACCGATAACGCATCTCGCATAAACAGCTGTTTTCCAGCTGTTTGCGTGACGTCATATGTGCCCAGTTGAGTTTTGAATTGCATATTGCATACAGCGAATTTGAATTGAGTGAAATAATTGATTGAAAATGCGTTGTGCATATTGGTCACATGTGACGTCAGTAACAATTTTAAGAACAATTTGTTATTATTGTTTCATCTTCAATCTGCACAGCGCATTTTCAATCAATTAATTCACTTTTAACAGTCGTTACTTATTCAAATCCACTACAATGTCTGTATGCAATCTGCAATTCAAATATCAACTGGGCACATGTTACGTAGATGCGCAGAAGGTGAACCCCTGACTGCGCAATCTAAGTTTCATCGTTCTTGCTATTGTACTGTATTGTATTGTGTTATTGAAAGGTTGCCACACTATGTATGAAAACAGCTGTTCTCGAGATTATTGACGTAATGAAATAAGGTTACACTAGGCGAGTTTTGGTTGTAAATGTAATTACATTTTATTATTTATTAATTTAAAAGACTTAACTGATGTTTTTAACATTGGCAGAAGCGACAAAAGCAAATAGAGTGCGGGAGAACGAAATAAAACGCTGGAGCGAAGATGTGTGGAAAATAATTGTATATGTTCAATCGCTTTCAGCTAAACAATTGTTTAATTCAATTTAACTATCGATTGTATTGTCATCGAACTGGCAAACAGCTGACTTAGAAAAAGTACGACAAATGAAACGTAAAAAGTGCACTCACTAGCTAGACTGTGTTATATAAAACATTTTACGCACATTGCATAGCAACTGAATACCCTAATTGATTATTCGTGAAAATTTCGTAGAAATTGCTTGAAAAATATCGAGGATTTTAATTAACTTTTATGGAGATTAATTTGTACCCTGAATGGGGCTCAGGGTATCTAATTGTCGAGCTTTCTTTACTAGAGCCTTCTTACTTTTAAATGATGCATCTTACCGTGAAACCACACGCGGCAACCAATCACCACCACAGTATTTGGCCAGCACAGCATCATTAGTCGAGCTGCCATCATAGAATATCAAATGATCGCGTTCTCCAGTACAGTCCGACCAGGCGCGTATAGAGCGTGAGGTTTTATTGAAGCTGGCAATCGAGCTGAAAGTGAGAAAACTGATACCATTAGATCAATTAAATAAAGGCGACCAAAGTCAATTAAGAAATGCTTTTAAATCTTACACCTGTAATACCAGCTAAAAACAGATTGAAAAGAGACAGCTTACAAAAGCGAATATGGGTAGAAGGTGGGCTGCGACATTTAACCATAAAATAGATTACAGCCTGTGTTAGATCACACGGGCGCATAGGTTAAACGTAGAATACGTCTGTCCTTGTGCAACAAAAATTAGGAAAGTAAACATATGGCCTGTTCAACAGTCGTTTCAACGTTTCAAAGTTTCAAGTTTCAAACGTCAAGCAACAACAACCACATAGAACAATTTCTTGAAACGTTGAAACACCCCAGCCTATGTATACAAAAAGTGTTTCAAGTTTGAACAAAGTAAAGATGGGAAGAGCACGATATTTAACCGATATTTGCTATCGATGTGCAGTATTTATCAGTATATTTGGTGTTTTTTTGTGCAAAAAAGGATGAACACACTTGATTAATGGCTGCCAAACAAAAGTTTTGTTTGAAAAAATTTAATTTTCTTTAGCTTTAAAGCTAAAAAAATTAAGATTTAAAGATAATAAATAAATGAACATGACAATATAATTATTAAATGGTGTTTTAATTAAACATCACTTTATACAAAAATTGCCTTTTCGTGTCTGCCGCCACGCAGCTAAGACTACTAGACTCTAGAAATGTAAACAAACAACAGCTGACTTCACAACTTTGAAACGATTTGAAACGCAAAATCCTGTTCACAAGTTAATCGTTTCAAACTTGAAACTTTGAAATGTTGAAACGACTGTTGAACAGGCCAATAGTATTTATATGATTTGAAATTTAAATAAATTAAACATATGAAATAGCTGAAATGCATATTTATGACTTACATAACAAAAAGAGTTAATATAAGTTGTTCAAGACAGATAACGCATTGCGCATCAACAGCTGTTGAACCTCAAATGTGACCCATTTTTTCAAATTTTTTTTAACAGATATGAATTATTATTGATTAAAAAACGCTTCTCTTATTATATTATTATTATTCAATGTTATTAAAAGCCATTAAAAGCCAAAACATGGTAATATACCGGTAATATACCATGTAAACATGAAAGCATCGGTCACATGTGACGTCATCTGCGCAGAACGTAAACCACTGATTGCGTGATCTGAGTTTTATCATTCTTGCGCAAAGACGAACTTTCCTATAGTCAGAACTATCGATAGTTTATTTCCAGTTTGCTTATATAATTGTATATGATAGCCGCTTCTGCCCTCGATAGTGGCAGCGATAGAATCAGACCATCCCGATAGTATAAACCATCGACTGTCCGATAGTTTGCACAGTGCAAGTGAAACAAATCCATATGCACATGCTGTCAGCTATCGCACTCGCTGACATTTATTGCTCACATCACCATAATAATGAATAAAAAGGCTAATACATTTTTTTTAAATTCATTGACTGATGTTAAGTTCCTGTTTTCATTATTAAGCTTCATACGCAAGAACTAGAAATATTTCTGATAGAAATTTATGCATTTTTTCTTGTGTCCATGTGTGCCCCTTAAAAATACCGAAAAAATCCCAAAAACTCAAAAAAAAAGCCAAACCGAAAAGGTTAAACAGTAATGCCGGCACATTTGTGCTTACATTTAACTACCTACATTTTAAATTGAATTGTGAAACATAAAAATGACTGATGATATTGTGTTATTAGCGGCAGTGGCTGCATTTTTTATTATAAAAAACAAAAATAAGAAGCGAAAGCGGCTGTGTTGGGTCTTAATTATTTATTATTATTTAATTATTTTCCCTCACTGCGATGAAACATTTTTTCTTGTCGTCATTTAAAAATTATTCTACACCACTTTTATTCTTTTTGCCGCTCAAAATTCCCTCCATTTCACAATTGACGCCTAGAAATAATGTGCTGCTCTTTTTTTCTAGCGGAAAAATCAGTTGTTCAATGCAATCCACACGATCCACATCAATGTATACGGTGTGGCAGTTCTCAACTTTTTTTGAGTATACATTTCTAGCTGCTGCGTATACTCATTAGAAACATCTCTAGAAATTATGTCCAGAAATTATTTCTAGCGTTTTTTTATATGCAGTTGGAAACAGCTAGAAATATTTCTAGCTCCTGCGTACAAAGCTTAAGATCAAAAACTAATTTTGATTAGGAAAATATTATTAAGCTATTTGTGCATTAACTGTATAATTGTGAACAATTTGTTATTTAGTTTTTCACTTATTTTGCTTTAATACGTTTAAAACGGCAACTTATAATAATGTTAAATTTGTGTATTTTTATGTAAGTGGAAAATAAAAAAAAATTGCAAAGTTGTCCCGGTCAAGTTCTGTAGATTTATAGCAGCCCTATTCTAGCATCATTATTTTGTCTTGATATATTAACGATACTTATCGATAAGCAACAACCAAATATCGATTCGTATCGATAAGCGAAATTTATTAAATTACATTGTAATGAATGATGTATTGTATCCCTGGTTAATAAAAATACCAGTTGAGTACGATAGTGAGAGAATGACAATAGAGAAGAAGAAGAGAGACGCGCTATAGTAAGAAGCAGGGTTGAATTGAGCAACACGCCAGGTGACTTGCTGTGCTTTCGTGGAAAAATACAATAAAGAAATCATGGATAAAGATTTAGATTTCCCTTCTCCGACATATACATATGTATGTATTTTACGTGTTATTGATTTCCCAGACAGTGGGCTTAACGCTCCAATCTTGCCACTTTCAAACAAGATATTTGCAAAGTTTTAGTCTGTTACCTTAAGGGTGTCATAATGTTGCGGTCATACGGTCGGGCGGAATGACGGCCGGTATTAGAGTAATCGTTTTTTGCACCAAAAACAAAACACTGCACTTTTGTAGTCTAACCTTTGCACAGCCCTTTTCGTACCTTTCATAGATAAGGTCTCAATCTAAAAAAGTTGTTGTTGTAATATGAGAGTTTCACAAAATCGCTTATTGCTTATGAACTAATGGATAAATTTTCCCCAAATTAATTGCATTTTAAAGCCAAGGCTTCAAACTTACAATAATATAATACTTACATATATATGTATGTATTGATTACATTTTCTGTTAAAAAAATGAAATCAAAAACATGTATATTTTTGCTTCATTTCGAAGGCTTTGAATTGCTCTAGCAATCTCAATAATTCATCAATTACTCTGCTTTTTGAAACAATAAGTTGAGATGAGTTAAACAAACATTCCTACATTGAAATTTTATATACTTTTGCCAAATTTTTGCAAAAGTCACTGTTTTTTTTTCAATTGCAAATTGCTTAAAAGCTCATCAGTAAATATTTTTTAATTTTTTTTCATTATAAAACTTGGTTTCCTTTCGTTTGATATATCACGATTGTAATCTTCTAAATGTTAAAATTTCATTAAGATATTCGGTCATAATTAAATTTTTGTCAAATGTGTGTTTTGCTTACGGAATTCAAATCTGGGGTACTGAAGCGTTTTCTAATATCAAAATAATTAAGACTTTCCAAAACAAAGTTCTGCGCACCTTAGTGGGTGCACCTTTGTATGTTAGAAACAACGTTTTACATAACGACCTCAAGGTGCCCACTGTTCAGGAATCTATTACGAACTAAAGCCAGAGATACATGGATACAAAAAAGAAATCTGCCTGTACCTGTTAACCTCCAAGCTGTATCCTTTTCAACTAAGAATTCTGTCGATCCAAAAAACTAAATTCTGACGAAATATCTATTATATATCAGAATGTTAGGGGTCTGGTTTCAAAACTTAAAAACTTGTTTTTGAGTAGCTTTTCACTCCATTCAGATATAATTTGTTGTACTGAAACGTGGTTAAATCCATATATATCTAATTGTGAACTTTTTTCAAATAATTTTATTGTCTATAGATCTGATCGACCGTCTCGCCGAGGTGGTGGTGTATTAATTGCTGTGAAAGCTACTCTCCAGTCTGAACTGTTCTGTTTTACTTCTGTTAGTGATGCTGAGATAATCTCTGTTAAAGTAACTCTCCCCTCACATGCTGTTTTTATCACTTGCTTCTATATCCCTCCTTCTTCTGATATTCAAGTTTATTTTCAACAATTTACCTATATCAAAGAAGTCTCTACTCATGTCCGTGACAATGATATTTTTATTGTACTGGGTGACTTTAATTTACCCATCATATTCTGGTCTTCATCCGACAATATAAATTATCTTGTGCCATCTGCCCAGCATGACTTCTTAGAAGCCATGCTTGACCTTCCATTATTTCAGATTAATTCAATTTCTAATTATTTGAGTAGAACTCTCGATCTTGTATTTATTAACAACGACTGTATTGCCAATGTCTCTAGGTCATCCCCTCTGTCTGTCCCAGAGGATGCATATCATCCTACCTTAGAAGTTACATTGTCTGTTAGCAATCCTGTTATGTCTTCTCCTTTAGTGTCTAACTTGCCTCGCCGTTGCTTTCGCAAAGGAAATTACTCATTGTTAAATCATCGTATTCTGGCAACTGATTGGTCTTTTCTATATGATGCGGTTGATATAAATATTGCCCTGAAATTTTTGTATAGCACCTTAAATTCTCTATTAGACGAATGTGTCCCTAACTCTACTCCGTTGTCCGTCTCTTCTAAGCCCCCTTGGTTCACTCCAAGACTGTCTTTACAAAATAATAAATCTAAATATTATAAAAAATATAATAGGTCTGGCTTGAGTGCTGACTTTTCTAAATACATTATAGCCAATGTCAATTCTAGCAATGATAGCGAATCCGCAAATTTTTTTGTTAATTTTTTCCAATCAACTTACTCGTCTGCATCCCCTATTAACATACTTGGGCCTGACAATACACCTAGTTGTCTTCTTAAGGAGTGTAGCGCTTCTCTTCTTCGCCCATTGCTTGAGCTTTGTAATCTATCCCTTGAACACCCTTGAATATCCTTTGCAACATTTCTGCAAATCAATCTTATCCCCTGCTCAACACGGCTTCGTAAAAAATCGATCAACTATGACCAATTTATTAGAATTCACAACCTTGGTACATGATGCTTTCCTCTCGAAAATGCAAACGGACGGAAACCATGACCTTTTACTTCTCAAGCTTGACCGTATTGGTTTCCCTCCCTCTCTTTTATCTTGGATTTCTTCTTATTTAAAGGGTAGGACACAAAGAGTCCTCCTAAGACGGGCTACCTCGAAACAAGTCCAGGTTACTTCTGGAGTACCACAGGGTAGTCATCTTGGTCCTTTACTTTTTACTCTTTTTATAAATGATCTTCCCTCTGTTTTATCACATTCTCGCATTCTCATGTACGCGGACGATGTGAAACTTATTTTCTCTTATTGTCATTCTCTGAATCATACTTGCTTACAAGATGATTTAAATTCAATGCAACTTTGGAGTAATACACCAATCAGTTGCTTCTCAATTGTTCTAAATGTATGTTTATGTCTTTCCCCCAGTATAGAAATAACCAGGATCGTATCGAATCTGTTCAGAAGCAGTTTCTGCTTTTTGCCTTACGAGGCTTAAATTGGGATAGTAATCTTCGCTTGCCTTCATATTCCAGTAGGCTTCTTCTCCTTAGCCTCCCATCGTTAAACAATCGTAGGATAGTCCTTGGTGTTGCCTTTCCTGCAAAAGTTGATTGCTGGCGATATAGGTTCTTCTTTTCTTTTAAGTCAACTACGTTTCTCTATTCCTTCCAGACCCACTAGAAACTTTCGCCCTTTATTTTTGAAAACGTGCACAACAGATTTCGCTATGCACAACCCATTTCGTATATTATGCGTTCAATATAAAAGCCTTTACCACGTTTTCTCTAATGAGACCTCTCTCTCCCTAATCAAATTATTGCTTTCAGGATATCTTCGGGAAGTTAATGACCGCTCTCAGCTATGAAACGGGGCATAGCTTGCTGGACTGGCTAAATTCTTTTCCCCCAACGGGTCATTAACTTCCCCCTCAACCTATCTCTATTTAATACACTTTTCTATTTTATATTTATTTATATTTATATATTTTTATTCCATTTATTTTTTTTTTTTTATCTTTTATTTTAAGTTTTCATATTTAAGTTTTTCTTTTTTATTTTCTACTTACATCTCTGTTCTTAGTATAGGGTCTTATAATGTCACTGACAATTTAGGCTGTGTAAAGGGGCATAGCTGGCCGGCCGGGCAAATAAAACACCCCCATCGGTCGGTGATGTTATTAGACATTTTTGTTCTCTGCTTAGGCTGTTTACTTCAACTATATTACAGTAAATTTTTTTTTTTTTTTTTAACTCTTAAGTTGACTCTAGATTTGTTAACAATTTTGAATAAATAAATAAAAATAAACAAATAAATTACTGTCTCTTTCAACAGCTTTTCTTTCACCCATTTCATTACTGTCTCTTTCAACTGCTTTTCTTTTGATTACTATCAAAATCTCTCAGACTCTTGCTGCATCCATGCAATGCTATCACGCATTCTTTGCGCCCTCATTTTTCGACTCTGTCAGCCTACAGTTGTGCCATCGGCCTGATCTACGTGGTGCGGTCGCAGCCTTTCAAATATACTCAACTTTTTGCACCCATTAGTGCGTTCAGTGTATGGTACTTCTACACCTCATCTGCGAGTGCCTCATTCAGCGTCTCTCTCACTTTATCAATTTGCATGTACCTCAGTCGGCATCGCATGCAATTATTCATCATCATCATGTACCTCAGTCGGCATCGCTTGCATTTCTCCATCAGCTGCATATACCTCAATCGGCATCGTTTGCAACTATTCATCAACTGCATGTACCTCAGTCGGCATCGCTTGCTTTTCTGTTATTATAAATGGACCTCTCAATTTTGAGTCTAACTTCGATTCACTTTTGAACAAGACATGGTCAACCACATAGAATTTTATAATTTTCGATTTATTCTTATCGAATCTCTGCTTATCATATTCTGCATAACTAATCATATTTTGTTGGGCTCTGGTTCTAAATCATTGAAAATCTACTATTTCTTCATTAATGGCATCATTCCCATTGGTCTTGCTTCTTAGCCAATTAGTAAATAAGTATTTGCTGACATTTGTATCTCGATTGGTCGTACAATTCAAAACCAACTGCACATCTTTTAAGGCCTCTTGCCAAGATCGCTTTCCTGTCTCTACAGCTATCAGCATTGCCTTCATGGTAATAGGCTGATAAAGTTGTAGTAGCACAGATCGATACTCTACCGATGAATGTGAAGGTCGGTAGATCGACTATCGAGTAGAAGAAAGGGACGCGATAGTTATATAGCGTACCCAACTACTAGGGATGCAACATCGAATAGAATAACATCGATGGATGTAATATCGATGTTATAAATTGGTAAACATCGAAGCTTTGATGTATCATCAAAATAAACATCGGTATATCGATGTTTAATATATATTTTTTTTTTGCATTATTTCAAAGCTACCCCACTGCTAAGGAACGCTGAAGTAATAAAATATTTTTTCTAAAAATCAGTTCTAGCATTCTTATGTCCTAAAAAACTAAAGTAAAAGAAAAAACAAGTGAATCAAAAAAAATTTTGAAGACATGCCTTTATACGCTTTCTTGCATACATTTGTAATTGATTTTTTACCATCATCCATGCAATTCCCAAATAAAAAACATGTTTTTGTAAAAAAAATATGAAAAAAAAATATATTAAATAAAAAAAACTTTAAAAACATGTATTGTCATCTGAAACACATCTTTGGTGAAAATTTAAGAGCTGTAGTCGGGAACTTGGTGAAAATTTAAGTACAAGATTCCGAGACTGACAGACAGACAAGTCAAGCTAAATAAAAGCATGTAAAAATATTGCAATTATTCTTCTTTATTTTGTAACGAATTTGGGAACAATAACTTAGAAAGCCTTTTTCCTTGCAATCGGTTGCGCGATTGGGAAACAGTTGCTCCAGCTTTAGAAAAAAGACGTTCGCTTGGCACCGATGTAGCCGCAGCGGTTAAATATTTTTGCGCAAGTTTGTACAGATTGGGAAATAAAGCTGTAAAAATGTAAATTTGTTTTATTTAGTTTACTTTATAGTATAATTATTTTAATTTTACCTTTTATTCCCTCCCAAGCTTCGAAAGCACCTTGATGAACCCTTTTCGATGCAATTGGCTGATAAGTACATCTGAACTTTCCTTCTGATATACCCCATTGGTTTTTTGATTTTTGCGTAAATTATCCGACGCTTTAACGGAACATTTCACAAATTTTACGATGTCTTTCACCTGCGTAATCAAATTTGTTCTAGAACATCGAATAAAAAACATCGATGCTCGATACATCGCTTTTTGTTAACATCGATGTAAAAACATCGAAAACTTGAAAAGAAACATCGTTGCATCGAACATCGGTGCAGTGTTGCCATATTAGCTTATTTTAAGCTAGATTTAGCTTATTTTAAAATCAAATAGCTTGGAAAATAGTTGAAATGCTTATAGCTTGAAATCTGGCTTATTTCAAATTTCATATAGCTTATTTCGGCTTAAAAAAATTGATAACACAACAAACTTTGTTTTTTGATTGTATTGTAATTTTTTTTAATTTTTTTCGATTAGGACTGATAATATTCTATCCCAATTTGGAAAAATTCACCTAATCAATTGGGAAAAAAAGGAACACACCATAGAGTTTTGGTCAGAAGTTTTGATTTACAAAGATGCTGGCCAAAACAAAGTTTTTGAGCAACTGGCGCTATTTGCTCTGCATATCCTTTCTCTGCCATAGTCAAATGCTGTGGTTGAGAGGGTATTCAGCCAAATGAATATTGTAAAAAAAAAAATTGGCGCAACAAAATGTGTTTGAAAAGCTTTAACGCAATATTAACCATAAGGTTTGATTTTGAAATGTTAAATTATTTAATATAAACCAAGTATATTCTTTTGAATGTTATAGATATGGATCGCGACGTCATGGCAAACGTTGTAATGATTACAAACTTCCTAACAAATACCTTGAATTAATTAAATCATCCGATCATCATTGATGAAGTTGATGAAATCATTTCTTTACTATAATAAATAAATACCAATAAAATTCAAAAGTCAATTATTTTGATGTTTTTTATGATAAGCTTATTTTTAAGCTTTAATTTTTTTTATTTTTAGCTTATTCTAGCTTAATTATACTCGATACCGAAGGTAAAGAGTATATTGGTTTTGTGCAATGTCCGTCATGGTGTCTGTCCGTCTGTATGAACGCAACTTTTTTCCACACCCTTCAAGCTAGAGACTTGAAACTTTGCAAATGTCTTTATCTATGGCCGGGACAGCTAAAGTGTCAAGATTGGGGTTATACGATAACTGGGAGGCTGGCAAATCGATAAATTCGATAACTCAAAATCGATAAATCCACCGTTTCCGCACACCCTTACAGTTAAAGCTACCAAATTTGGGAGGAAGATAGCTACTGCCATCCCCGAAAAAATTGCATCAAAAATTTTGGGGCCACGCCCACCCATTCCGCCCCCAGCCCCCCCGCAGTTTGAAATTAGAAACGCCTATATCTACCTCAGTTTTTGAGCTACAGCCACTAAATTTTTCGCCAAGATAGGTGATGACAATCTTAAAAAAAATGCATCAAAATTTGGATGCCGCACCCACCCATACCGCCCTTGCCCACCTCAGCCGCCCCAACTTTTCGTTAAAAGCGGGAATGAGTGTATCTTTCATGGTGTTTGAGCTACAGTCTCCAAATTTGGTAGGAAGATAACTGGTAGTGACCCCCAAAGATATCTTGGAGCCACGCCTACCCAAGCCCCCCCTTCCCACACTTTTAAAAACTTTGAGTTAGAGTCACCAAATTTAATAGGAATATTGCAATTGGCATTCCACAAAGATCTGCATCAAAAATTTGGATCCACGCCCACCAAAAACGGCCCCAGCTCCCTTCCCTTACCCTTAACAAACTTTGAGCTAGAGTCACCAAATTTAGCAGGAAGATAGCTGGTGGCATCCCCATCTGTATCAGAGAATCTTTGATGCAGCGTACACCCCTGCCGCATCCGTACCCCTTTGCAATCAGGCCTCTTTTTACCGGTTTTAATACTGGTATCGAGTATATCGCAGTCGGTTGCGCCCGACTGCAACGTTTCCACTTGTTTTTTCTTTAATCTAGCTTATGGTGTCTCCGAAAATCTGGCAACACTGGTCTATAACTCTCCATTTGCCATCTACCTTGTGCATCAGTATCGCGTCATACCCCTCAGCACTAGCATCAGTATGAAGTTCGATAGGATGTTGTGAATGATAAATAATCAAAACAGAATCACTTACTAGAGCAGATACAACTTCTTGGCGCACCTGTTCATGCTTATGTTGCCTTTTAAATTATGACTACCATATTGTTTGAACGTTTGCCCATGAATTTATTGAGCTTTTCTTTTATTATTGAGCACTCAGCTCCCGAATCAAAGAATAATGGAATGGGCTCCCTCAGTTAAAACAAAGTCTTAAATGTCTCGTCAATATTGCATATATTCACTCTTCTCCCGTATGCAGAACTTTTGTCTGATGATGTGCCCACTGTGCATATTGATGCAATGTGACCAAGTTCGCCACATTTGAAGCACGTCACTGCTGGCCTGTCTCTATTTGATTTTGAATCTTTGTGAGCTGAGCCTGTCTTGAATGCACTTGAGTCTGCAGATTTCCTGGTGCAGCACTCAGCCATTTTGTGGCCGCAATAATGACACTTAATGTGCGACTTCATTATTGGTATCTTTCGCTCGAGAACACCAGCACGGTCTGGCGACATATCATCATTTCGTTTGCCAAATGCATACGCACGTTACTGCTGCTCCATTTCGCTACGCGATCTTATGTTTGTGGTAAATAACAAACGCTGCAGCTTGTTATCTATTTGCAAAGTATGTGCGAGCACGAAGGACACCGCTATTTCTTCTATGACCCCTTTTACACGGTGAAACATTTCACTGAAACAATTTTTCATTCTGTTTTAAAGTTTTTTCGCAAATCTGGTTGCATTTAAACCAACAAGAATATATAGGCGAAATTCTTACTGCCAGTTGGAACCTAAAATATTTTTGATCAAGGGTACACCTCTCTCAGAGAGCGCATTTTGTGGCAATTTTTGCTGGACTCGCGAGGCGCGAGAAAAGTGCAAGTCATTCTTCTTTTTGACTGCGATACGACATGAGCTCTCGTAGCACTGCCGGCCAGCCATGTTGTGTGTATGCGCTCGTATACCAGCGATTTTCTAGCGCGCAGTAGCTGGTTTGTTTGCTGTGCGCCCATATTTTGCTTGTATATGCTTGTGATCGTGTGTATATCCTTCATGTGTTTTTTGTTTGTATGCTTGCTTGCGTGCATTTTATATATATAGTAAGTATATATATAATTGTGCGTTTGCATATGTATGTTTGCTGTTTTGCTAGACCTGGGCTTTGTAGTGATTTAAGTTTTTTTTGTTTCGGCTGGGAACCATAAGCATGTGTGTGTGTCCCTGTTTATCTACATGTGCATATTTAAATGTATGCGTAGCATTTGCCTTGGTTCATTGACCTTTTTCAACTATAATGATTTTCGACAAATCCTGAACAGCCAATATTTAGATTTCAATTTGGTGCATATTTGTTTCTTCCTAAAAAAAACCTAAAAATCAATACTTCCAAGGCAGCCAAATTTCATTTTTGGTGCTGATCGACCACTTGCAGGATCAGGCACACAGCATAAAAAACAAGCGTCTAGTAAATTCGAGGCAAATATCAGTTTTGCATTGCTGGTCCTACATACTCTTTCATGTTTTTAGCTCTATGACCATTTTTAAACATCTTTGCCATCGCAACTACTACACAACTACCGAAAGTGTATTCATTAGCGTGCTAGTGCCGTAGACACGAAGTCTGGGTTTTTGGTGGCCCTAGCCGATCAGCAGCGAAATGTCTTGAGCGTATGTACACCACACATACATACATATAGATATGTGTGTGTATGTGAAACACTTGCCCAAACATTATTTTATTTTATTTTTCCTTACTCAGAAGTTTCGGCAAATGTCTAATACAAATGCACTACGGAATACACTTCCGGTAGTTGTGTAGTAGTTGAGATGGCAAAGATGTTGAAAAATGGTCATAGAGCTAAAAACATGAAAGAGTATGTAGGACCAGCAATGCAAAACTGATATTTGCCTCGAATTTACTAGACGCTTGTTTTTTATGCTGTGTGCCTGATCCTGCAAGTGGTCGATCAGCACCAAAAATGAAATTTGGCTGCCTTGGAAGTATTGATTTTTAGGTTTTTTTTAGGAAGAAACAAATATGCACCAAATTGAAATCTAAATATTGGCTGTTCAGGATTTGTCGAAAATCATTATAGTTGAAAAATGTCAATGAACCAAGGCAAATGCTACGCATACATTTAAATATGCACATGTAGATAAACAGGGACACACACACATGCTTATGGTACCCAGTACCCAAAAAAACCAAAATCACTACAAAGCCCTGGCCCAGCAAAACTGCAAACATACATACATATGCAAACGCAGTTATATACATATATATGTAAATATATATATGCTGGTATGCATATGCTCTAGTGTTTTGTAGTTATACAGCTAGTTACACAAAAAACGAAAAGGAAGGATTAACAGGCGATCATCCCAAAAAACAAGGGTCAGCGCGCTAGAAAATCTCTGGCATACGAGCGCATACACACAACATGACTGGCTGACTGTGTTACGCAGTGGCAGTCAGCAAGCAGAATGCCTTGCATTTTTTCCGCGCCTCGCGCGTCTAGCAAAATGGTTGCCAAATGCGCTCTCTGAGAGAGTCCACGCCAGATTTTGAAAAACCCAACTGGCAGTAAGAATTTCGCCTCATGGAGACTCTATTTGTATATATTCTTGTTGATTTAAACGGTGAAATTGTTTCATGAAACATTTCACTGAAACTTTTTGGTAAATGCAATTCTGATTTAAATTTATGGTCGATAAACATACATCTTTGCCATCGACTGTTTTATTTGTTAAAATCTAATTTATTTGAAAGAAGTCATCAGTCTGGTGTGAAAGCTTGAGCCGTACGCACGTACCACCGCTTTATCGCGACACAAAGCAAATATCAAATTACAACAAAGAGTAATCCAAATAAAACAAAATTAAGAGACGAAGAGGCGTAGGCGGTGCCGTAATGTCACCGCGTTCGAAGAAAAAACTGTTCAAATCTGACACCGGTCAGCGCGTAGTCGTAGACCAAAATTATTTTTCGCCCTTGCAAACTGTGGACGACGCAGACATTGCTGATAAGAATGAAGATGAGCACGAGCAAATCTTTAAAAAGAGAGAGTTTGTCCCGCCTATTACGGTTCTTAAATGCACAGTGGAAGAGCTGCATAACATTTGCAAAGAAATTAAATGTTCAAATTACTCGATCAAAAAAATTTCAATCGGAGTAAAATTACACTGCGTGGAAAAAGACGACTTTGTTAAAGCCTGCGAGCTTATGAAGGAGATCAAAATTGAGTTCTTCTCCTATGCTGACAAAAATGATAAACCATATAAAGCCCTACTGATGGGGCTAGATGCTGTGGAACCCTCAGTACTAAAAGACGATCTCAACAAAATGGGACTAAAATGCTTGGATGTCAAGAGAGTGCAGAGAAAGAGACTTAATAACTCGGTCTTTATCTTTTATGTGGTATACTTCGCCAACAAAACAATCTCACTAAACGAGCTTAGAAAAAATCACGCTGTTATAAACTATGTTAGAGGTAAATGGGAATATCAGAAGAGACACAGCAACCAACTTACTCAGTGTTACAACTGCCAAATGTTTGGACATGGTTCAAGCCGATGCGCAGTAAGCTCGTACTGTGCAATATGCGCTGGAAGCCACAAAACCGTGGACTGCACGAAGACATCAACTGTAAAGTGTGCGAACTGTAGTGGGCCGCACAAATCAAATTCTCATGAATGCCCTAGTAGACTAAGTTATATCAAGTTAAGGTCTCAGACACAGCTAAATCATGGCAAGCACCAAGCAAATACTGCCATAAATCCCCCTCGCTTAAATGATTATAATATGTTCCCTAATTCACTTAGACAACCGAAGGTGCAAGCAAACGCAGGCTGGTCCAATACTCAACGTCCAAATCCACCTAAAAACAATGATGAACTCTTCACTATTGAAGAAATCAAGACACTTACGTTCGAGTTAATCAACAATTTGAGACTGCAAATCCAAGGCAGACCAGTTTGAAGTTATTACTTCATTAGCGTGCAAATTCCTTATATAATGTTCAATCAAATATAATATCAATTATTACTTGGAATGCCAGAGGCATCAGAAACAAAAAGGACGAACTATTTAATTTTCTTAAAATGCAAAATATTGATATTTGCCTACTCACTGAAACTTGGCTCAACGACAGTATCTCTATTAAAAACAATATGTATGTTGTCTACAGATATGACAGAAGTAGTAATAGAGGGGGGGGGGGTTAGCCATACTTATTAAGAAATCTATTCGCCATTGCCTGCTACCCCTCCCGACCACCAAAATCATAGAATCTATTGGCATTAACGTTTTTAGCTCTACTGGATACCCAACTACAGTATACTGCTGCTACTTCCCCGGTGGTCGAGCGGGTCCAGAAAGTAAACAGATGTTTGCCAATGACATACGGCTACTAACCCATGGCACTGGAAATTACTTAGTAGGAGGAGACTTAAATAGGCGACATAGTCTTTGGGGCTGTTACCGTGCAAATGCATGGGGACAAATCTTGCACAAACACATCTCGTCAAATGGTATTGAAGTTCTCTACTCAGCAGAGCACTCATATGTGCCGGCCAATAGTCGTAACGCCAACCGACCTGAATGTTATTCTAACACTGCAGCAATAAATGACTTGGGATCAGATCATCTACTAGTACGTACATTACTCCTGTTTGCTCCAAACTTGGTAATTCCATATCGTTATGATTACAAATCTGCAAGCTGGGTCGAGTTCAGTAGGCTTATAAACTTATCTTTGCCTTGTTACGATCAAACGCCTATAAACAACCCAAATGATATAGATAATTTAATCATTAAATTCAACGAAGCTCTTAGCACTGCGAAACAAGGCAGCATCCCAAAAAAACGTGTCCAACACGTCTCCAAACCCCTTCCTCAAAGTATTATATCGCTAATTAAATGCCGAAATTGACATCGTCGAAACTGGCTAAGACACAGGAATAGGGCCGACCTTGTCCTGGTCAGATGGCTGAGTCAAACTATAAACAGCAATATGGCCACTTTTAGGAATGAAAAGTGGAACAATCTACTAGCTTCCCTGGAGAAAAATTCTTCTCCCTTTTCGAACCTAACAAAAGTAATAAAGAAGAGACACGTTAGCATACCGACCTTAAGACACAATGCAAGACATTTCACCACACTCGAACAAAAAGCGGACATATTAGCAGAAACGTTTGAAATAAATCACTATTACTCAGCCAACCTCAGTGACCAAGCGACTGAAACCGAAGTCGCTAATTTTGTGTACGAGCTGAATTCTTCAACCCCATTTCCAGATGAACATTACTTCACCAACTGCTCAGAAATCTCTTCAATTATAAAAAGTCTTAAACTTAAGAAATCTCCAGGTAAGTAAGTAAGTAATTCCCATTAAGAAACCAAATAAGCCTGCCGAAAGCTCATCGTCTTATCGCCCTATAAGTTTGTTGTTGTCGTGAAGCAAAATCCTTGAAAAAGTGATTAAAGCAAGATTATTGGTGTTCATCGACGATAAAGAGGTCCTTCCTCCAGAACAATTCGGCTTTCGTAGTGAACATAATACACTACACCCGTTAACTAAAATCAAAAAAATAGTCAAAACCAATTTTGCCAGTTCTAAGTCAACTGGTATGATTTTACTGGATATAAAAGCTGCATTTGACTCGGTCTGGCACGATGGCCTCATCTTCAAAATGAAACAGTTTGAATTCCCCACAGAACTTATCAAAATTATACAAAACTTTCTTAAAGATCGCGCCTTTACAGTATGCGTAGGTGAGGCACATTCTCGCAAAATAGATATCGGTGCAGGTTGCCCTCAAGGGTCGTGTCTATCTCCTATCCTGTACATTATTTTTACAGCAGATTTTCCTCAGCTACGCGATTGCACAGCCTCCATTTTCGCGGATGACACCGCAATACTCTGTTCTGGCACTATTGCAGCGGACATTTCCGTCTCGCTTCAAGAGAACTTTAACACGCTCATTACATACTTTAAAAAATGGAAAATTCTAGTAAATACAGAAAAAACGCAAGCAATTTTTTTCACAAGGAAACGGAAAAGCATCTTTTTTCCTCCCAGTCACATCACGTTAAACACCGTTGACGTCAACTGGGAAAAAAATTTACGATACCTTGGACTGATACTAGACTCGAAACTTACTTTTAGAGACCATGTTGAACACATCAATAAAAAAACAAACATATTAATTCGAACGCTTTACCCGTTCATAAATAGAAAATCATGTCTTAGTATTTCAAACAAAATGTACCTATTTAGATCAATTTTCCAAGCAGTATTGTATTATGGGGCCACAGTATGGGCTGACGCAAGGCATACTCAACTAGGTAGTGTCATGCGAGAGAGCGCCCTCTTTTTTTCGGTACCAAGCGTCAGTCGGAAAGTGCTTGTCATTGTGGTAAGACGTCCGTGCGGACGAATTTCGTTCTGTTTGTTATTTTTGTTCTAACGTTTTAAAACATTTGCAAAACACGGCACAAAATGTTGACTTGGCCAATGATATTAAGAAGATTAGAATATATTTTCGTATAAAAAATCTTAATAATAAATTAAAAAAACCAAAAACATAAACAACAAATAATGGGAAATAAAAAACTATTAAAAATATTACTTTAAATTAATAATAATATGCGTTTTTTATTTAAATATGAGTATTTATTGAAATGTTTTTATGTTACATGAATCGACAGCGTTTTACGTATGAAAAATGAATACTGAATGATACGCACACACACGCACATTTTAACTAAGACTGCGTACACACGGTGCTTTTTTGACGCTGCAACTTTGGGCTTGTAGGCAAGGGAGGTGAGGAAAGCAGTGTTGATAAAAAGTTGCACTATGACGAAGACCTGCAACTCTTAACGTGCGTTCCCTTTTGTGTTTATTCCGATTTGTTGCCTGCAGGGTTGTCATTTTCAATAATCACTTGGCTTCAGGGTTGCTTATTTCGATAATTATTTACAATTGCGGTTATATGTTGTTTTTGTTCAAAGTTACAAAGCATAAATAACAAAAGTATATGGAATCAAGCGAACACGGAATTGTTGCTGTCAAAGTATGAGCAGTACGAAAATCTTTATTATGTACGCCATATAGATTATAAGGATCGCATTAAGCGTGAAACGTCTTTAAATGCAATATGCGATGCATTAAAAGGATCAGTGCCAAAAATAAGCCCGGCGGACATTCGTCGAAAAATACACACTTATCGTACGCAATTTATGAAAGAGGAAGCTAAGGTCCGAGCATCAAAGAAGAGTGGGATTGGGCGGGAAGACATTTATGTGCCAACGCTTTGGTTTTACAATAATTTGCAATTTTTGCGCTCCTACGTCGTGCCTCGGGAGTCGACATCCAACATTCACTCGTTGAATTGTGAAATCAATTGCTTCCACTGCAAGCATTGTAACATCTAAAAGTTCTTCAGCAATTTTGTAATTTTCACTCATTTTTTTATTTTATTTGACGCTCTGTGCAATTTGAGCTATAAACCGATAATCAAAATATATCAGTGCGGCACAATCGAAAATTTTATCGGAAAGAAGCAGCAACTAAAAGCATCGTGTGTGTGTGAGTTGCAACTCGAAGCAACTTTCAAAAGAAAATCAACAAAAATGCATGCTTCAAAAAAGCACCGTGTGTACGCAGTCTAACCCACAAAGAATTTTCGTCTCTCGTTTCTTTCATGTTTCGTTTTGTGTTTTGTGTGTATAGTGCTAAAGTGTTTAAATACAAATGCATAATTGCATGTGTGTGATGACTTTTGTTTTCGTTTTACCCACGGCACGCGTCATTTTTACTAATTTCTTGTTTTGTGTGGACGCATTTTTCGCAGTGAGCTGGTATGTAAAAAAATCTTTATTTTATTTTCAATAACAACAAATTAATTATGTTAAATTTACAGATGCTAATAAAACAGAAGGGTATATGCGACGTGAACATCGACCCATGGGGGCTGGGATACAAAATCGTGATGAAAAAGCTACGGAACATAGTCAACACACTGTTTCCCACGCATGTTGCAAGACCCATTAGGACAACTTGACGGACGATGGAAGCGCAAATCGAGCTTTTCACCAACGAGGAACTGGCAGCAAAAAGCTTAAAAAACAAGAAAGCCCCAGGACCCGATAACATCCCCTCGGAAGTTCTGAAAGTAATCGCAGAAAGTCGGCCAAATATACTGCTCGACATTTATCCCGTGTGTTTATTAAATGGGAGTTTTCACGATACCTGGAAAGTACAGAGACTAGTACTGATAGGAAAAGGAAAAGGAGACCCTACGACTCCATCCGCATACCGCCCTCTTTGCATGTTAGACACAGCAGGGCGATTAGCAGTGGCAGTAGAACGACCTGGAGGCCTCTCTCCTCGGCAATACGGCTTTAGACCAGGCAGGTCTACAGTAGAAGCTATCCAAGAGGTGGTTCATGAGGCGCTCAAGACACAACGAGGAAAACACTACTCGAGACCCATAGTTCTTCACGTTGGATGTGAAAAACGCGTTCAACAGCGTCAGATGGATGAGAGACGATCTCACATCCCGGAATACCTGATGCGCATTATGGATAGCTACCTCAGCAACAGGAAATTAATATACCAGACTAGCTCAGGCGAAAAGCGTATAAATATTAACTCAGGAGCTGCACAAGGTTCCATTCTGGGGCCGGAACTCTGGAACATATGCTATGATGAAATCCTCCGCATAGAAATTCCTGATGAAACTTTTCAATTGGGGTACGCAGACGACATTGTAGCAGTGATCACGGAGCGAAACACAGACAACGCACAGAGACAACTCACTCAGGTGATGATACGAGTCAAGGACTGGCTGGACACACACGGATTGCAACTCGCGACGGAAAAAACAGAGCTCATTCTAATCACCGGTAGACAAATCCCGGTAGAAGTGGACATGAAAGTCAACGACAGTAATATAAAGACACAAAGAGTGATCAAATATCTGGGCGTTAGACTAGACACACAATTGACATTCGGGGCACATCTTCAGTGTGTTAAAAAAAGAGCAGCCGAGACAATAAGAAACCTCAGCAGGCGTATGGCAAATGTCGGCGGACCAACCCAAACAAGAAGAAAACTCTTAATGGATTATATTATATTATATGGATTCGAAGTCTGGGCAGACACTTAGGGAACCAAATGTAGGCTGAAGCCACTACTTGCAATGCAGAGGACGAGCGCACTGAGGATAACTAGTGCATACAGAACGGTTTCCGGCAAAAAAGATGGTAAGGCGAGAGTATAGGCAGATGGACAACCAGACTCATACCTAACCTTCAGGTATGGGCCCTACGGCAGCATGGGGAAGTAGACAACTACATCATCCAAATGTTAACAGGCCACGGATATTTCAGTGACTTTCTACACAGGATAACAAAAAGCGCAGAGGCTAGATGCGTATATGGTGACGCCGAGACTGACAATGTGGAGCACACAATCTTTTACTGTTCGCGCTTTACATTGGAACGAAGATGATTCACGCAAGCGATCGATCAAATATCACCGGAGAACCTGGTGTCAAAGATGACCAGCAGAGATGACGACTGGAAGAAAGTGGCGGCATTCATCAACGAAATACTAAGAAACAAGAAAAAAGACCTAGATGAGAGGTCGGAATAAGGTTTCTGGACGCAGATTATAACTGAGAGTTCACGCTTCTATAAGAAGAAGGCGCTTGGCGCATAAAGGCCCCACTTCGAAGTATTGCGAAAGCGTTTCCGAAGTGGAGAAAGGCCCAACGGGCAGGGGTTGTAAGTGGGTATTCTACTCTGTAGCGAGCCCCACACTCCCTTACTAAGACGTTAGTAAGAAGTGCGTAAATGCATTTTCCACTCCCAACCCAAAAAAAAAATAAAAATTAAAACAGAAGGGTATACAACTAAAACCTATTCAACAACGATTCTACAAAAAGGTCAGCTAGCAAATCAAAAATTTGATAATAATCCTAAAAATGCAATTAAAAATGAAGAAGAAAATTAAAAATAAATATTAAAGCTAAAATTTGAATACAAAAAAGTGTTTATTCGATTACATTGCAGCAAAGTATGCCCCTTTATATAGTGGGAAATTGCGTTGCAGGTATATTGTCATGTAATGTAAGCACATTACCATCCCATAAGCGATTTTTAAATTGTATGCTGCGTTTTATACAGACTGCAGAATTTCTGCGTTACAATATTTTATAAGGCTACGCTTTGGTAATGGAGACCCTTTCTGCATTACGAAATTCAATAAATTCATGCACCGTGCCTACAAAGCAACCATTGTGTTAAGAATGTAATGGAGCTTGTACACGGTTTTTGAATGCATACATTAATCGATCTAATAATGAGCATTTGCGCCACTGGGCACGCTCATCCGAGGCGAATATCACTCTCGTACTCAAATGCATTTGATAGTGCTTTTATTTACCAGGGATACAACACATCATTCATTACGATGTTATTTATTGGCTATTAACATGTTACTTGCTATTGAACAAGGTTACTCACTTAATTTCCGACATATATGTATTTCGATCTTTTCTATAGCTTAATACACCAAATTTTATGGGAAAAGAAGTGGATATGCATCAAAGACAGTACGCTCTCAGTTAGTTAATTGATTGTTTCCATCTTATTTAAATGCTTAATACATGAATTGCATGAAAAAATTTAATGGGATTATAAAAAAAAAACCTGTAGCATTGCATTCGACTGACTAATAACCAATAATCCCCAACCCACATATATAGACTGCACGTTTCATTCAGTCTTTAACTTACCGCTTTACTAATGCCTTGTGCTGGTTTTCCTGACTAACTGCAATCATGGCATGCTTGCTGGTTGGAACTTCTTTCTGTCGTATGGTCCAATAGCAAGTTACATTCCTTGGATACATACCAGGATAATTTGGACTTTGCAGTCGACACTTGTTACGATAACATTCATCGAATTGCCTTGTACAATACGTGCCAGGTGTGACACGTCCCAATTCCAATGGCTTTTCGGGAAGTCCATACCTATAATGTTATGTTAGTTCATTTCCATTAGTAAATATATGTATATACATATGTTCATATGTGTGAGGAGGTTTTCAAACTGTCGTTTGAGGCGTGTACGTTTAGCGTTTATTCAGTTGGGCTGGCTAAAGTCAACAGTAAAATAATTCTGCCATTTGCATAAAATAAATAACGCAAATGTACATACACTGAGAAAAAAAATTAGAACAAACGTTCTTAGTTTTTCTTACTTTTCGTTCTTGTTTTTTGATGTGTTAACATATGTATATAGGCGCGCATAGGGCAAAGGTAGGGCAAAAACACAAAGTGAACACATGCAAACCAGAAAGCTGCAACGAGTGTGTTCGAGTTTGTTCGAACAACCTAGTCGAACTTTTGTCAAAATGTTCAATCGAGTTCGTCACTCGATTCCAAAACGAGACTTTCTCGAAAATGGTTCGAACTTGTCGGCACTCGCAGCACATTCGTTTGATTGACACCGAGCCACTCCTAAGCAAGGTTGAATTATACATGGTTGTGTCATACGTAACAGAATGAGCCTGTTGATAAGACCACGCGAGTGCTAGAGAGATAGCATAAGTGCTCACTCGATATTGCTTTATCGTCTTGTTTTTGTGAGCAAAAAAGAGATAGAATGATGTGTAATTTTGTTTACATTTTTCAACCGCGGTTCTAATTTCAGAGCGTTCAATGCTTTGCGACTAACAACAGGCTCCTAAAAATTGAGCGAGCTCTCTCTCTTGACATAACCATGTATAGTTCAATCATGCTCCTAAGCATGATGGAATAACATATTCCATCATGCTCCTAAGAACATATCTCTACCATGGCGAAACAATAACAAGGTGTTCTATTCCGAAGTGGCGACGAACTTATTTTACGAAGAGAGCAGTGATCAAGAGAGATATAAGAAAGAGACAGCTATGACTTCATATACCGCACTGCTCTTGCTAGTGTCATTGTTAGCTGCAGTAAATGAAAGAATTTGAAATGAAAAATATAAAACAAATTTGTTCTTGGAATTAATTTTTTTAAATAACTTTTTATTTAACAATATAATACTAAAACTAAAGTAAAAATGAATTTCGCAAATTTTGTTGCCAGCAACCAGCGTTTGATTTGCGCTAACTTCCCACAACTTCCTTTTTTGAAAGACATAACAACAATATTGTTTTGACATTTTCTAATATATAATTAACAACTTTCCGCAACACGACTGCTCACTTCAAAGTGTCAATGCGTACTGACAAAAATTAAGTACGTCCAAAAAGAGCAGGAATGCGGAATAGAACACCTTTTATTGTTTCACCATGATCTGTACGTCATCATTTTAGTGGTGAGAGTCCGTCGTGCCAGTATCGATACAACATTGAAAATCATGACGATGATGTTAAAATTGTTGTTGGCTTATTAATAAATTGAAATATTACACGTTCTTTTAAAAAGCTATTTGTTGGCACACATTTACGAGCTGCTTTTGTCGTGCATCAAACAATTGTTTGCTTCAAGTTCATGTTTGAAACGAGTGTCGAACGCTCACTACACAAAATTTTATGAACAGAAACGAGTTCAAGATCCCCCTCGAGTGTGAGCCAAAATTTTACACTCGTTGTAGTTCTCTGGGGATTACAAAAATTTTATCAAGGGTGGCTTGAGGGTTAACGCAACTGACAATTTGACAACTTACCTTACAACTGCGTCAGTCTGGCTTATGAATTTGTATCGTATACTGAACTCAAACGGTTTCTCGTCTCGTAAATTTCGTGGTGGATGAAAAACCTGCGCAATTGGCAAAGAATAAGAGTCAATAAAAATTCTGTGAAATTTACTTAATTATGCCACGATTGTTAAAATGAGCATATGCATATTAATATGTAAACATGATGAAGGTGTTGACATGTTAGAGAGGAAGGGTGCTTTATATTGTGCGAAATTACATAGCAAACGTTGCAGTCGGATACTCGATACCTATTTAATAACCGGTAAAACTAGGCCTGATTGCAAGGAGGTACGGATGCCACGAGATATATTAGCTAACAAGTTTTGTGAATCTAGCTCAAAAAGAATAAATGCTGAGTAAGGAATATAATATAATATAATTTTCAATGCAGTTTTAGGGGTGCGCCAGTGGCTATCTTCCTACCCAATTTGGTAACTCGAACAGAAAAGTGTGGGAAATATAGGGATTTATCGCACATAGCCATAATACTCTTTAAATTCGAAGGTACAGAGTATCATGGTGTCTGCCTACTCGTCTGTACGAACGTTACTTTTTTTCGACACACTACTTCCAAGAAACTTAAAATCCAGCAAGTTTTTTTTATGGGCAGGACATATAAGGTTTCTAGATTGGGCTTTTACGCCTTCTGGGAAGCCAATAAATTAGATAACTAAAATCTAAAATCCCATATCCTTACAGCTAGAGTTACCAAACTTGGCAAAGAGATAGTTACTGAAACAAAACGTTCGATGCCATGCGCATAAAATAGGAAAAAAGGGTATAATGGTTTTGTGCAAAAGTATGTAACAGGCAGAAGGAAGCATCTCCGACGCCATAAGGTGTATATATTTTTGATCAGCATCAACAGCCGATATAAGTTATACCACAAGCAGAAATTATCAAACTATCGATAGCTGTTCTGGTTTCCCTTATACACATAGTATCCATCAGAGCTGCAAACCCACGAAAAAACGGCAAGGGTTCGGTTCGGGCACTGAGCCCTAGGTTGACAAATCGCAGAGGTTCTAAGACCGGGTTCTGAATATTTTGGAACCTCGGGTTCGGTTCCAACCCCGGGTTCGTCGAGTCAAAAAATGAAAAGACATTGGTTGAATTTTAAGAAAACATTTTCACTAAATTATTGTTAGCTTATTCAGCACTAAAGTATTCAGAGTTGCCACCGTATGACGTTTTTCTTATAAAAATTTGAGCCATACAAATGATACAGATCGTCACATTTTGTTACAAATGTATGTACATTCATAAAATTTTTCCAAGAAATTGTGGCCGAGCTTCGATCTTTATGCTGGGTGAGCACAGCCTGTATGCAAAATGCATGTACTTTGTATTTGCGTGCTCGCATGGAACCGGTCGAGACAAATGGAACCGGTTCGGTTCACGGTTCCAATACATTGCTTGGGTTCGGTTCTACATAGCAAGGAACCCGAAGAGAACCGGTTCCACTCTGTTCGGTTCCGGACCGGTTTGCAGCTCTGGTATCGATTACAAAAAAGATCGAATTTGAAAAATGTAATAATGGGGGTTGAAATAATGGGTCTGAAAATTTCGTCGGTTAAGAAACACCGGAGATATCGAATTGAATCGATTGATGTTAAGTCATTTTTTTGTTATTATTTATTTATTGCAACTGGTTTCAGGGTATCTTGCATTCGGGCTCTCACGACTAAAGCCTTCTTACTTGTTTTTATCAGAAACGAGTATATCTTCCACAAACTTCGGTGCCAAGAAAGCTAGTAACGACCCCCAAAGATCTGCACCAAAACTTTAGATTCCACGCACACGAAAACCGTCCCCAGCATCTTACCATTTAGAATCATGTATGCGTATAATGTATAATGAATTTTCAAAGACGTGCGCCCTTATATATTTATATGCTTGATAATAAACCAACGAATAGATAGTTGGTAACATCTGACTAAGATATACATAAAAAAATTTTGGGTGTCTTTAAAGTTGGTTTACGGACGATAGTCCTACGTGACAACGTCATAAGAGAACACTGATAATCGAAACCGATAGACGATTGTGTTAGATCGCAACTGCAACACATTGGCGAGCCCTGTATATGCACAAACACAAAGCACAAAGAAGAATGACAAAACATAACGGCTCTTACACGGTCCCGTTATATCCTATCTCTATACCTCCTTGATATCTGCTACGCATGTTATTGTATGGAATGTGACTTTTGCCTACACATTTATTTTTGAACAATTATATTAGCAACGCAGCTCAAATTGTTTACAAATGGAAAAATATTTTGATTTTGTTTGGCTTAGCTTGATAAATATAAATGTGTTGGTTCAAAAACAACACAATCATCTAATTGAAATTGTTCTGCAAGCCCGGCTGACAACATAAAACTAATACCAATACTAAAACCATAAAACTAATCAACCAACTATTAAACATTTAAATTCACTTGAATGCATACAAACAATGTCTATACGCGTGATTTTTAGAGTTCAGGGTAGCGTCTAGTCGATAATCTAGTTGAAAAAAAAAATATATATTTTCAAAAAATCGCCACGCGGTGTTGAACTCGGGTCGTAAAAAATCAAATGCTCAAATACGGAGCGTCTACGCTGCAGCGCCACGGCTATGTTAACATTATGTAGGCGTTGATACTTACTTCTATTGCACCTAACTTGACCGATGGTAGCAATGATGGTAATAATGATGGTAACCATAATGATGACTTTTTTGAACATGCAGCCTGTGCTCATCAATTTATAAGACGTTATCACGTCAAAAACTTTTGGATGCCAAGCCCACCTTTACCGCCCACAGCCCCCCACTTTTTAAAAACTGGTAAGCGAATATCTTTTTGATCGAGTTTAACCAACTTTGGAAGAAAGATAACTGTTGACATCCCACAAAGATCTGAGGCAAAAATTTAGATGCCACAAACGGTATTGCGTGTATCTTTCATAGTTTTTAAGCTAGAGTCACAAAATATGGTGGCAATATAGCTGGTGGCATCCCTAAACAATCTGTGTTAGTCAATCTTTGAACATATCTACCCTTTTGCAATCAGGTTGCTTTTTATCCGTTTAAATATATATTTATAGCTATGAGGATTTTTTTTTAAACGTAATGAAATTGAAATTGTTTTAAGTGGTAAAAATGCATGTTGGATTAACACACACATATACATGGCTATTATTTTGTCAGATTTCTGTGTTCTAACTTCGTTATGTTCTTTGAATTTGTTAAATATATTTTAAAATTTTTTAGTATAACTCGGGAAAGTTCGATTTCTTCGCATTAGAGTCCGAAATTTTTGTTTTGGTCTGAATGTTTGCAAAAGATTGTTCGCCAAATGCATTAATATTTCAGTGATCTAATTATTTAAACATTCAATACAAAATTTGAAGTACACATTGATCCTGGACCTCTAGTTTACTGGTATTCATTTCTTAGAGTTGTTCAAAGTATCCAATTTTGGTAGACGCCTATTGAGGAAATAATAACAAGTGCCTGCACCTAATATACATAATTGTCTTTTGCAATATTTTAAAGCACAACTATTCAATAGTCTTATAAGCTTAAAAGAGGTTTCTTGATTAATATAATAAAAAAATTTCGTGTTTATATTAGCTTGCGGTAATTTGCATGTCCGATTTTGAGGCTATCATTTACTTACCTTTACCGATGCTGTCACCGTGGATGTTTCGCTGAAGTATAATTGCGGTCCAGTAGCCTTGCCGCACCAGGAACCACCTGTAAACGGTCTTCCCAGTTCACTGAGCTGCCAAGTAAATGTGTTTAACTTTATTAATAAAAAAATCAACCATTCCCCAAAATGTTATTTTAGCAATACGCCAACATCCAATTGAAGCCGAAGTTCCTTTTTTTATTGGATTTGTGCTATTTTCGTCAAATTCTCTGTCCGTCAGTGTCAACGTAATATATTCGACATACTTAATGCAAGAGATTGGCAGTTTGAAAATATCTTGGTCAATATGTGCTTCAGACTAAGTGTCAAAACTGGGACGGTAAAAAAATCATTAAGAACAGAAAACTCAAAATCGTTAAGACCAACATTTTAACAGCTAAAGTCACAAACATGGTGTCAAGATAGCCTTTTATATCTCCCAAAGATGTACATAAAAATATTTGAATATTAATATTTTACAACGATCGATAAAAACCGAATATTGCTTTTTTCAATTTTCCAGTGCATCAATTATATTGGGGGTATTAACTTGTCGTTGGAAAGTTGTAAAGCGTAATTTTGGCACACACGATCTACTGAGCGCCCCCTTGTGTTTGACAGTTTTAATTGTCGTGTTAAAACAGCTGTTTTTTCAAGCTATTAATTGAGTGCCAAATTTTTACTCGTGACAATCTATATATATTAAAATGAATGTCTGTGTGTATATCCTTTATGGACCGTAAACTTTGCATTTGATCATCTGGTGATCTTCGGCAAAGTTGTTGTGCATGTGCCGACGAAGGTTTCTGAGTTGGTACGACCAATTTTTACCGTGCATTTTTCATATTGAGTTAAATTATTTTTCAATATTCAAAAAATCTACTTAATACCGGAAGTGAAGCTAGAATTTCTCACATTCAGTATAGCCAGCTATTCCAGTTATATTAATCTAATTTTTATACTCGATACCGAAGGTAAAGAGTATATTGGGTTTGTGCAATGTCCGTCATGGTGTCTGTCCGTCTGTCGGTCAGTCCGTCTGTCCGTCTGTCTGTCTGTATGACCGCAACTTTTTTCCACACCCTTCAAGCTAGAGACTTGAAACTTTGCAAATGTCTTTATCTATGGCCGGGACAGATAAAGTGTCAAGATTGGGGTTCTACGATAACTGGGGGACTGGCAAATGGATAAATTCGATAACTCAAAATCGATAAATCTACCTATTCCGTACACCCTTTTAGTTAGAGTTACCAAATGTGGTAGGAAGATAGCTACTGGCATTCTCAAAAAAATTGCATCAAAAATTTTGGTGCCACGCCCACCCATTCCGCCCCAGCCCACCCGCAGGTTGAAATTAGAAACGACTATATCTCCCACAGTTTTTGAGCTACAGCCACCAAATTTTGCGCCAAGATAGGTGATGACGATCCTAAAATGCTTCACAATTTGGATGCCGCACCCACCCATACCGCCCTTGCCCACCTCAGCCGCCCCAACTTTTCGTTAAAAGCTGGAATGACTGTATCTTTCATGGTGTTTGAGCTACAGTCTCCAAATTTGGTAGGAAGATAACTGGTAGTGACCCCCAAAGATATCTTGGAGCCACGCCTACCCAAGCCCCCCTTCCCACACTTTTAAAAACTTTGAGCTAGAGTCACCAAATTTGGTAGGAATATTGCAATTGGCATTCCACAAAGATCTGCATCAAAAATTTGGATCCACGCCCACCAAAAACGGCCCAGCCCCTTCCACTACCCTTAACAAACTTTGAGCTAGAGTCACCCAATTTAGCAGGAAGATAGCTGGTGGCATCCCCATCTGTATCAGACAATCTTTGATGCAGCGTACACCCCAGCCGCATCCGTACCCCTTTGCAATCAGGCCTCTTTTTACCGGTTTTCATACTGGTATCGAGTATATCGCAGTCGGTTGCGCCCGACTGCAACGTTACCACTTGTTCAATCTGTATGTGTTTTTTTTTCTTTATTTTTTATTTGTAAATAAATTTAAAAAATTCTCTAATGGGTTGTTGATGTATAAAAACGGTATTTGGATCGAAAAATTTTACATTTGAATTTGTTTTTTCTGTTTATAGAGTAAAATTCAAAAAGCGCCACAGCAACGCGTGGGTGAGTTGCAGTCGGACGCAACCGACTGCGATATACTCGATACCAGTATTTAAACCGGTAAAAAGAGTCCCGATTGCAAAGGAGTACGGATTCGGAGTGTAAGCTGCCTGAAAAATTGTCTGATGCAGATGGGGATGCCACCAGTTATCTTCCTACCAAATTTGGAGGCTCTAGCTCAAACACTATGAAAGATACACGCATTTCCGTTTTTAACGAAGCAGTGGGGTGGCTGGGGTTCGCTAGGGCGGTGGGGTAGGCTTGGCATCCCAAGTTTTGGTGCAGTTTTTTTGGGATTGTCAACACCTATGTTGGCACAAAATTTTGTGGCTATAGCTGAAAAACTGGGGAAGATAAAGTCATTTCTGATTTGAAACTGAGGTGGCTCCAAAATTTTTGATGCAATTTTTTCGGTGATGCCAGTAGCTGTCTTCCTACCAAATTTGGAAACTATAACTGTAAGGGTTTGCGGAATAGGTGGATTTATCGATTTTGAGTTATCGAATTTATCGATTTGCCAGCCCCCCAGTTATCGTAGAGCCCCAATCTTAACACATTTTCTGTCTATGCCATAGATAAAGACATTTGCAAAGTTTTAAGTCTCTAGCTCTTAGGGTGTGGAAAAAAATTGCGCACATACGGACGGACGGACAGACACCATGACGGACATTGCACAAACCCAATATACTCTTTACCTTCGGTATCGAGTATAATAAGGATATAGAAAAACAAGCCCAATTAGCAGCTGTACAAGCTGTTAAAAATTTTTATTTGACGCTTATCGCGATATCTGATAGTGCAGGTGGGCGGCCAGATCTGGTATTATTTTTGATGCGCCCTTCATATTTAAAGCGCCCAATTACTGTTTGGATTGTTGATTTGCTTCTGGACATTATTCTAGCTATTTCTGCATACGATTTTTGACCCGTTGTGTGGAGCTGCAAGATCCGTCCACGTTCTTCTAGGGTTAATTCCCTCCGCGAAATTTTTATTATTAAATTTGCTTATTTCGACCAGCTAATGCAACCCCAAATATTGTGAAATAAAATAACATTGCACACATGTCTCAAAAATCCACGTTATTTCTAAGCAGATCGTTGGTGCCAGACAGTGCTTGCAAGTAAGAGTACGTAGACTTTTGTGGATGCCAATTTTTGAGATTTCTTAGATTAAAAGCTATAATAAAAGACTGAATTAAAATGTAACCATTCTGTCAACGCTATTTTTAAGATAATAGTTTGTTTAATAAATCTGCATTTAATATTTTGAAATTTCATGAAGATTTGACGAAGTTACAGTGTGTTTTGTGAAATTGTATAGGGGGTACGGTGACTTTAGTGGCACACTGTATATAAAGACGTTCCACATAACTTACTGTGCATGTCAAAGACGCAGGCTGTTGGTATGGCAGTCGAATTTAACTCCAAAGGAGTCTAAATTTCAAAGAGTGGACAGGTGGTTTTTAAGGTATGTGTTTAGAGGAGGCACTTTTTTGTATTCACCTATGTTCGAGTTGGTTCAGAAGGTTAGGGTCTTTTTGTGAAAAAAAAACGATCTGGTTATACTCGATACCGAAGGTAAAGAGTATATTGGGTTTGTGCAATGTCCGTCATGGTGTCTGTCCGTCTGTCAGTCTGTCCGTCTGTCTGTCTGTATGAACGCAACTTTTTTCCACACCCTTCAAGCTAGAGACTTGAAACTTTGCAAATGTCTTTATCTATGGCCGGGACAGATAAAGTGTCAAGATTGGGGTTATACGATAAGTGGGGGACTGGCAAATCGATAAATTCGATAACTCAAAATCGATAAATCTACCTATTCCGTACACCTTTTTAGTTAGAGTTACCAAATGTGGTAGGAAGATAGCTACTGACATTCTCAAAAAAATTGCATCAAAAATTTGGTGCCACGCCCACCCATTCCGCCTCAGCCCCCCCGCAGGTTGAAATTAGAAACGACTATATCTCCCACAGTTTTTGAGCTACAGCCACCAAATTTTGCGCCAAGATAGGTGATGACGATCCTAAAAAAAATTCATCAAAATTTGGATGCCGCACCCACCCATACCGCCGTTGCCCACCTCAGCCCCCCCAACTTTTCGTTAAAAGCGGGAATGAGTGTATCTTTCATGGTGTTTGAGCTACAGTCTCCAAATTTGGTAGGAAGATAACTGGTAGTGACCCCCAAAGATATCTTGGAGCCACGCCTACCCAAGCCCCCCTTCCCCAACTTTTAAAAACTTTGAGCTGGAGTCACCAAATTTGGTAGGAATATTGCAATTGGCATTCCACAAAGATCTGCATCAAAAATTTGGATCCACGCCCACCAAAAACGGCCCCAGCCCCCTTCCCCTACCCTTAACAAACTTTGAGCTAGAGTCACCAAATTTAGCAGGAAGATAGCTGGTGGCATCCCCATCTGTATCAGACAATCTTTGATGCAGCGTACACCCCTGCCGCATCCGTACCCCTTTGCAATCAGGCCTCTTTTTACCGGTTTTAATACTGGTATCGAGTATATCGCAGTCGGTTGCGCCCGACTGCAACGCTTCCACTTGTTTTTATTTGTATTTTTATATGTAAGAGTTTAATTAATTTGTGATTTCTTTGTGTTTTGTACAGAAGTGTTTCTTTTGTTCTTATTTGTACGAATGTATGTACGAGCGTGTTTGGAAATAGTTTTATACGCGTGGGTTTGTGCCGATACACAACCGCAGCGAACGAGACGAAAAACGAGAGTGAGTGCAAGCGTTGTCTATGCTAAGCAAACGCGAGAATGGTTATCTAAAAAAATTTTTTAGAAATTGTTCGAATTAAAATGTTTTAATAATAATTTAATAAAGAAATGTATGAAGCTTGCATAAATGGTAAACAAGCTAAACTCCCATTTGAGAAATTTAAGAAAATAGAGCATTTAACAAGACCTTTATTTTTAATTCATTCCGATAACACCTTCTAGTATTGATGGCAAGGACTACTATGTAGTATTTGTCGATCAATATTCACATTACTGTGTAACCTATGTGGAAACTTATAAATCTGATGTGTTTTAAATTTTCAAAGATCTCATAAGATGTTATTAAAATCTTAAAGTTGTAAATACCTACATTGACAATGACAGAGAATATTTGTCAAATGAGATGAGAGTTTTGTGTAAAAAAGGGCATAAGCTACAATTTAACTGTTCCACATACAACTCAATTAAATGGAGTACCCAATCGCATGATAAAACTCATAACAGTAAAGGCCAGAGCAATGGTTAGCGGGGCTTTAATGGACAAATACATCACTTACAAGTAAGCCAAATTATGAAGCCTTGAATTCAGATCAAAAATTTTGAAAATGATGGGGACAAATTGAGCGTTGGCCAGTCTTGTGGGACTTAACCAGCAAGCTGCATTTTAATAATATTTTAATAAGAAGCGTCCCTTCTTTTTTTTATAAGTGCCAACAGTATGGTGTTGGTTGTGCACATTATTGCTAATAAATTTTGTTGTTCACAATCCATTTTTCTTTAATTTAATTGATTTGCCCAAATGTAAACAAACAGCAAAACACAGTTGCATTTCCGATTTACCGCCACAAAATGTGAATTTTTCAACACTTGTCGTAACAGTCGTAAAATTCATGTATTACTGTACGGGCGCTGAGCATCTGCGTACAGGCCTTTAAAATTAACTTTTGTTAAAAATACAAATTTTAGATACACTATTACAGTATGTGTAGATTCTGATTGTTCAGGATGTGAATCCGATAGGAAAAGTACGACAGGTTATGTATTTAAAATGTTTGATACGTTGGAATACAAGAAAAGAAAACTCAGTAGCTGCTTCATCTACAGAAGAGGAATACTTAATTTTACATATTTTTGTTGACTTACTTGTGAGGCTACACCTTTTGTTTATTCATCAAATGTGATAAACACGTTTTCGTGTATAAATTAATAATATTTAGTACAATACACTTGTTATTAGGTATGATTATTAATTATAGATCGATTTCATGACAAGGATTATGTTATTCCAAAACACTGCGCAGATATATTTATATTTTTTTATATATAATTATGGAACGATTCTTAAAGGGGCCTACGCAGATGACAGTACAGCTCTCGTACCGTAACAACTTCATATAAAAACAAGTGGAAACGTTGCAGTCGGGCGCAACCGACTGCGATATACTCGATACCAGTAAACCGGTAAAAAGATGCGGCAGGGGTGTACGCTGCATCAAAGATTGTCTGATACAGATGGGGATGCCACCAGCTATCTTCCTGCTAAATTTGGTGACACGAGCTCAAAGTTTGTTAAGGGTAGGGGAAGGGGGCTGGGGTTGTTTTTGGTGGGCGTGGATCCAAATTTTTGATGCAGATCTTTGTGGAATGCCAATTGCAATATTCCTACCAAATTTGGTGACTCTAGCTCAAAGTTTTTAAAAGTTGGGGAAGGGGGGGCTTGGGTAGGCGTGGCTCCAAGATATCTTTGGGGGTCACTACCAGTTATCTTCCTACCAAATTTGGATACTGTAGCTCAAACACCATGAAAGATACACTCATTCCCGCTTTTAACGAAAAGTTGGGGCGGCTGAGGTGGGCAAGAGCGGTATGGGTGGGTGCGGCATCCAAATTTTGATGAATTTTTTTTAATGATCGTCATCACCTATCTTGGCGCAAAATTTGGTGGCTGTAGCTCAAAAACTGTGGGAGATATAGTCGTTTCTAATTTCAACCTGCGGAGGGGCTGGGGCGGAATGGGTGGGCGTGGCACCAAAATTTTTGATGCAATTTTTTTGAGAATGCCAGTATTTATCTTTCTGCCACATTTCGTAACTCTAACTAAAAAGGTGTACGGAATAGGTAGATTTATCGATTTTGAGTTATCGAATTTATCGATTTGCCAGCCTCCCAGTTATAGTATAACCCCAATCTTGATACTTTATCTGTCCCGGCTAGATAAAGACATGTGCAAAGTTTCAAGTCTCTAGCTTGAAGGGTGTGGAAAAAAGTTGCGTTCATACAGACAGACAGACGGACAGACTGACAGACGGACAGACGGACAGACACCATGACGGACATTGCACAAACCCAATATACTCTTTACCTTCGGTATCGAGTATAAAAATGGTCTCGTACAGCGCCCGTACAGTTCTACGAGACCCTTGTACGCAGTATGTTAGTTACTGGCCTTTAATAAGTGTTGAACAATGAAAATGTTAAATAACAGTGTGGCTGTGTACGGCCAGTAAAGAATGCTGATCATATCTTCACGGCTCGTTAAAAGTGACAAAAAGTAAACAACATGTCGGGCAAGAGCCGGCTTATACATATTTCGGAAAATATTGACAAAATTGAACTCCAATAGCGCCATACTTATTGTTTTGGCAGTCAATGCTGCACAACAAGAAATTAATAAAAATATATAAATTAATTCATATAATACAATTTAAATAACATATGAATTTTTATTCTTCAACTCAAGCCGACCCGTACTGCCCGGGTAAAGATCTGTAAGGTGAATTTGCTTTGAGTCTTTTGAGTGGTTTCGGTTATGTTAATCATAATCTCTGGTAATTTCAGCTGTGCCCATCAAACATGGGTTTACTAAAATGCTACTATTTTTTTTTTTTGCATTTGCAGCCTGATTTTTTTCTTTTATAGCCGCCAGTAGCAATTCTTTTGTTGTACAGAAACACAAAAGTAGCGTACGTTGTTCGTTAATCATTATTTAAAATTCAGTTAAATTTAAAAAAAACACTGCTGCATTTCCGATTTATTTCGAGAAAGTAGTCAAGCGACCGCCACAATATGTGCGTTGTTTAGAACTGGACGATACGGCTCGTTAAATGTGTGCAGTACGGTACGAGAGCTGTACTGTCATCTGCGTAGGCCCCTTAATGCAACAGTATTGCTACTATAAATTAAAGCATTAATCACAGATATTTAAATGTAAAATGTAAAAGTATTATTTTACTATTTTTATATATTTACTAGTTAGTTCCCCGCTTACTTCGCTGCGCGGATAGTTTATAAAAAATTTTAGCAACAGAAAATAAATATAACATAAATAAATTAGAAAATATTTCACAAAATATTAAAGCAATATTCTTTTTTCCACGCCACCATTGAGGTAGAGAATCAGACGCTTCATTATACTCGATACCGAAGGTAAGGAATTGTGCAATGTCCGTCGTGGTGTTTGTCCGTCTGTCCGTGCGTCCGTCCGTCTGTAAGTTCGCAAATTTTTTGCACCCTTCACACCCTTCAAGCTAGAGACTTGCAAATGTCTTAATCTATGGCCGGCACAGATCAAGTTTTAAGATTGGGGTTCTACGATAACTGGGGGGCTGGCAAATTAATAAATTCGATAACTCAAAATCGACAAATCCACCTATTCCGCACACCCTTACAGTTAGAGTTACCAAAATTGGTGGGAAATTTTGGCATCCCCGAAAAATTGTGGTTCCACGCCCACCCATTCTGCTCTCAGCCCCCCGCGGTTTTAAATCAAAAACGCCAATATCTTCCTCAGTTTTTGAGCTAGAGCCACCAAAATTTGAGCCAAGATAGGTGATGACGATCCCCAAAAAACTGCATCAAAACTCAAACCCAAAGATATTTTATATCCAGGCCCACCCATAACGCCCACAGCACCCTTCACCAACCTTTTACAAACTTTGAGCTAGAGTCACCAAATTTGGTAGGAAGATAGCAATTGACATCCCAAGAAGATCTGCAGGAATAATTTGGATGCCATACCTACCCATAACTCGCCCAGCCCCCCTTCCCCCACCTTTAACAAACTTTGAGCTAGTGTCACGAAATTTGGAAGGAAGATAGCTGAAACTGTTGCTGCTGTGGCTGCAGCGGCTGCATATAAAACTGTGGCAGGGCCACAACAGGCAAAGCACCCCAATAATTTTGTCCGCTAATTCTTAAATCACTTTTAGAAATGAAATGAAGCAATACGCTAATGGCAAACTAAAGTAAAAATTGTTAAATTCCCTGAGAGTGAAAGAGTTACAGCTATATATATATCTTCAGAACAATATCACATTTTCATGCTCTTAAGCCAATCGCATTCCTCTTAGTCCTCCCTTGTTGTTTCAAATTCGTGTGTTCATACATCGGCTTATATTAAGCCTGAAGCGATCGACAAAAACAGCAACAACAAATCTTTTGCATTCACAGTTATATTTATACCCTCAAATGGTTAAAAAAGGGTATAATTGTTTTTTGCAAAAGTATGTAACAGGCAAAAAGAAGCATCTCCGACCCCATATAATATATATATATATATATATATATATATATATATTTGTGATCAGCATCAATAGCCATATGCAATATGAAAATTATACCCAACCGGTCACATGTGACGTCACGCAAAACAGCTTTTTATGCGCAATGCGTTATCAGTATTTTTTGTATCATGATTTCGGCTCACTCTCTTATGTATGCGCGCACTCTGCAAGTCAAACAAAGAGCGTAGTATCGCTGCCTTCTTCGCACGCACTGAATCAAAGCAAAACATATGTATCTAAGAGGCTGCAGTTAAGTGAATTGCATAGCCTAAACTCCCATGTACTTTAGCCTTGAGCTTTGATTTAGTGTGTGCGGAGGAGGTAGGGTTATTGAACTTTATGATTGACATGCAAAGCGCGCACATAAAATAGAGAGTGAACGTAAATGAGCAACAACAAAGGAGCATGATCGGAGCGAGATTTCAAATTATCTAATTATCATAAGAGCGACGCGCGCGCTCTGTTAAGTTTTAAGCGGCTCTTTGAGTTTGCGACGAAGAGCGTGGTTCACACGTACGACGCAGGCATGCACAGATTTGTATACAAACTTATGTGAACGGCCTTTGCTTGTTCGAAATTGTATATAGATTAATGTAAGTGTGTTACGTTTTGTCTAAGTTATATTAGCAGCAAGTAGGCAAATCCACCCCCATAACATATTCTGGTGTGCAAAATTTTTCTAGACGTACCAAGTTTTGTTTTGTTGTTGTTGTTTTTTTAAATCAACGACACCAACAAAAAGTAGCAGTGCGGCCCCAACAACAACACTTACAACAACAACAAACGCTACTTGGGTATATAAAATTATGAAAATTATTTTCAAGCGCATTGTTCACTAAATTGTGTATGCACTTATTCATTAAGAAGCGGAAATCCGTTTCTTTTTTGCAACTGTACGAACCTTTTTTTAATGACTTTGCTTGTGCGACGCAAAGGCGTCACTGCGCATTTGTTTTGTTTTTGTATTCTCGCTCGCGATCAAACTCTCAGCTTGTGCGACAAACAGGCGGCAGTAGTGGAATGGGTAATGTGTTTTGTTTTTGGAGTGGGTAAAAGTGCTCCAAAATATATGGGAGGTACTCGAAGGAGTTGTCCAAAATAAAATTGCTTTCTTAGGACTCACTTACTACCTGCATGGCAAATTGTGTGAAAATTTCAGCCTTCTAGGTCTTTTCGTTTAGGATGTGGCTCGTCCATTCTTAACAGGACAAACTCTTTTATATATATAGATTATTATATTATATGGTGCAGTGAGTGAGTTAGATTTTATTAACGCGCTGGGCAGACGTGCCTCAGCGAAGTCAAATTAAATACTAAATTGACATTAAAAAAATTCCTAAGAGCTAAGATAGAAAATTGGCCACTTGAATGCATAACAAGATGCAGCCAAGTCGTGGACGGCAAGCCGACCTAGCATTTACAGCGAATGCATTTATATTAAAGCACCACTGAGATTGTGGGACCGAAGGCTGCTGACTCTATTTTAACGCTTTTGGAAATGCATCATCAGCAAAAAAAACAGGCGTTGGAACGTGCAGTGACTTATTTTATAACTACTGATCTTTGGCCAAATTCTGTGGTCGAAAACAGTTGAGCAGTTCTGTCAACTTCAAAATTAAAGGATTAAACTAACCATTCCGCAGAAAACATTGCCAGGTATTTGCACGGATCACGCATCTTACATAAAAAGCGCTTGCCAACTTCTTTCAAAAAGGAATGTTCAATGCGTTGCGCATTCGATAAATTTGGTTGTTCAGGACTGTCTGCCAAATGACGGTTCAAAGACTTTTTTAGGAAAGTGTAAAAAAATTGTGACTTTTTCAAGAGTAGTACCATTGCAAAAGCAATGTTCAGAGATGAACAAAATACAGAAAACCCTTGAGCTTTAAACAAGAATGTCCAACGCGATGGATGGTGCGTTTCAGATGGTGCAACGATTTCTGCAAGCCAAATATGCCATTTGTAAGGTGTTAAGGTGTTACTTAACACTCCAAAAGGATTACCGCCATTATCTGCGGACGAAATTGCCATTCTTGAAGACCTAGAAAAGGTTCTGTCTCCGTTTGGGCACACAACTGTTGCCACATCACCGAGCAACATGGTGACCGCGTCAATAGTCATTCCTAGTTGCTGTAGACTTATTCACAATCTGGAAATTATCAAGGCCAACCTGGCTACAGAGGAGGGTAAGCTTGCGTATACAATTCTAGTAAATGGATCGAAAGACAGCCTATTTAAGTACGAGACACGTTCTAACACAAGAATCGCCTCGCTCCTGGATCCCCGATTTAAAAAGGATGGATTCCTATCAATGTTTAATGTTACTCATGCTGAAAAGTTAATAGGACAAACTATCTGCTACCAATGCCATTTCAGGACCAAGTCCTTCTTCTTTCAGCCAGCCAGCTTCATTTTCAACGCGAACCAGAATAAAACCAGATACAACAATGTCTATTATAGTGTCAGTCCATCCGTCAGTTTTTCTGTCTGAACGGGAACCTGATTTTTTTTTGACAGAAAAGCTAAGGTCCTTAAATTTTACAAAATCTTGGTGCATATGTGCGATAGACATGTTTCTCCGACAGTTTTTAATCCAGAATGACCAATATTCGTAGAAAAATAGATGGAAACGTCTTTCTATTATCCTGTACAGTTTGGTAGAAAGATAGCTGGACACATCCTTCGAACACAACCAACATATATCGTTTACAGCTTTTAAGCTGGTAGATAGATAGTTTGTGACGACATTATAGTATTCGCAAAAAAAACTGTTGAATTTTGATATATCATTCTGTGTGTTTGGGTATTTATTAGCTGGCATAAAAAACCACTTGATCTCTAGTTGAAGTGCAGCAACAGCAAATGATGAGTAGGTAACCTTGTGTTCAATTCGAAATTATACATTAAATTTGAACTTACCTGCATAAAACCCTCGGGACAGCCGGGTAGCTCGCCAGTTGGACTAAGATTTGTGTCATAGCCATCCAAATCCGAATCGATCATGCCCTCATCAAAGCGTCCCACCGAAAAGCCATCAAAAATTATCTTTAGCGAAATAAACAAATATATACACATAATACAGTTGCTGTTTATTTGTTTAAAGCCGCCTGCAACGTTTCCAATTGTTTTATTGTCGGGTGATTCAAAATATACAATTTTAAGTAATAGAAGGACCGAAGTTTACTTTACTATGCTCCCCGACTATGCTCGTTTCGATTCCGAGCGTTTTGCATTTCTACATTTCGATTCCGAGTACAAATAGATCGGTTTGAAAACGCGTGACAATTAGCACTCGAAATGAAAACGATTATGTTTATTAAGCAACTAATGCGTGTTTTCAAACCCTGAAACTATTTTTTACTTAATTTATATACTATTGGCAATCATTTTGCATTATCATTCGTAAGGCCTGCATATTATTTTTCATTTGTTTTTTTTTTTTTTTGTTGTACACCTAAAATTTACGTGCGTTGGCAAAGTCAAAGCGATCGGAACCAGTCTTATACAAATTGTAGCGCTGTCATGTTTAACCAAAGAATTAGATAAGTTTTTTCTTAGTTTTATTAACACAAGATTTTTGTTAAAATTACTATAAAAACTTGATTCCTATATTAGCTTAAGCAAAAACGAGTACTTGATTACACGAATATAAGTGAACTAAAAATATATGTGCTGTGTAAGGGCAGCCCTAATACTCGATGATACCGAGTATTTATGAGTTATTGTTGCGGAAAACAGCTGATCTCAATCATATATTCAAAGTGTAAGTAAGGGAATAATTATTTGTGAACATTTAATAAGATTTTTAGGGGCAAAAAACAAAACGCAGAGCAGGAAAATAGCTTATTTCAATAAACAACTGTTTTCATTTTTTTGTTTGATTTACTTAATCAGCTGTTTGTATCGATACAAAATTGGTATCGGAAATTGAGTATAATATGGTGTTTACACTACGCGTAATATGGTTACACTACGGTTGCTTATTGCGTTTTGCGTTAAATGGCAACAAGCAGCTTCTTGCCCATACAAATAGCATAGGGGCCTAGTGGTGACAAAAAGTTGAGTTTAGTTTGGATGTAGTTGCGTGTATTCTATTTATGTAACTAATACATTCGATTGACTCAAAAGGAACTGCCCATTTTGTATATCGTTCTCAACTATCACCACTGATTCAATATAGCAGTTTGCCGACAAACAATAACAAAAAATAAAAAGCAAATACATTGAAAAAATGTCGCAACAAAATGGTAAGCAATTGTTTTTTTTTAAATATTATATGTTTTTTTAACCTATTTTAACTTAATTCCAGGCTATAATAAGAGACTGCCGCCAGTAATGACAACTTGTTGATATACAATAAAATTTAAAATAATGGTAGTATTAATAAAATAAGAATATTTAATAAATTCACTGCGGCTTAAATTTGAATTGTTTATTTAATTTGCATTCCATTGAACATAATAATTCCAAAAGATTGCTTAAATTCATATTACAAAAGACGCTCACTAATTAGAACTCTCGGAAATTAGAATCTTCCAGAAATTAGAACCCGTGTTTTAATTGCATTGAACGCTCTGAAATCAGAACCGCGGTTCTAATTTGAGAGCGTTTTTTTTTTATTTTTCTGGTGAACTTTTATTTTGGTTTGCCTTTTAACAAATTGCATATAAAAAGGGGATTCACCCAACTGCGTGTGTTCCGATTCTATTTGTGTGCACTCATATTTGGTCAATCATATGCAAACTTTTGACAAGCAAGCACATATTCGGGGATTAAGGGAAAACTAATTTAAAATGTCGAATAAGAATAAATGTCGTATGAAAAACACTTTGTCTTCGGAAACTAAAGCAAAAATATTAAAACAACTCGATGAAGGCGTTCCAGCAAACCGTTTAGCCTTAGATTACAATGTGGCAAAATCTGCCATCAGTTATATTAAATCGAAAAAGGAGTTAATCTTGAATGCCGTATCAAACACATACCAGGAGGCAAAAAATAAATCCTTGCACAATGCTGAATATCCTGAAATAGAAACTCGTCTATATGAATGGTTTTTAAATCAACGGCAAAAGAAGTGCACTATGACTGGACCAATTTTACAAGCGAAAGCTAAAACCATATTTTGTGAAGTGTATCCCAATAAGGATGAACGATCCACCAAATTCAAAAATCGACATGGCATTCGTTTTTTAAAAACATTCCCTTCGAAGCATTTTTAGCAAAATAGAAGCCATTTCTTGCCTTACACGACATTTCAAAAATGCGTCCAGAAAGTAGAACTTTTCAGAAATTAGAACTACCCCAGGAACCAACTGGTTCTAATTTGCGAGCGTCCACTGTATTGTTTTAATATAATTATTGTGTATCAGCGAAATCAAAACAAGGCAGCTGCTGTTCACCTCACGCATAACGCACTTTTGTGCCAATGTAAACACCAATTCTGCTTGTTTGCGTCGATGACGATATCGATAGCACACTCACTGTAGTATAAATGCCCTATAAGAAGAATATAAGTCGATCGAAATCTGGGAATGCAAGCATCGAAATGAGAATCTTTTTCGATTCCGTTTCGACTCGGAATTTAGAACAGGCCTGAATATTTATGTAGTCCCAGTTTTCCGCAAGATGCTTTACTTTGACCACAGGTTGATATTAGATGTTTATTTTAATTTTATAAATCAGTGATTGTATATAATGGTGTATTTTATTATTAACATTAAAGTCTTAACTTTGTCGAATTAAATTTAGTGTGCTTGTGCGTGCGTAGTTGGCAAGATCTCGGCATCGACTGGTATTTCGCTCTTCTTTAAAAGCGATGGCCACTTATAGTGGTTCTTTTAGCTGCACTATCGATAACTTGCTCTCTTGGTTTCTCATCGATTCCCACATTCGGCCCTCCTGACACTGGATTCGACCCGAATTCCTTCATAAATTCTGCTACTGTAAATGTCCTACCTGGGCCTTCAAAATCTCCCACTTTTTCCTCATATCTGCCGTGCCTATGAACCTTCAATATTTTATACCGGGGTATTTTCCTTTTAATATGACCTACTGCGTTCGTCTTATCGTTACCAAATCATTGACTTTATAAATCTTTTAAGCCTTACGCTTTGCATCAAATACCCTTTTTTCTTTTCCTTTTCCTCTTGACGCATGTTTGAACGATCTTCATCTAGCTACTGAAGCAGCGCTTCTTGCACTAGTTCTTTCAACCCTGCAACGCCCACACAACGCATGTCTACACCAGTCAAGATTTTAAAAGGTGTCCTTTGGCTGCTTCTAGGCTCGATATTGTTTATAAGCTGCTGTACGCCGCCAACATGCTTGTACCATAAACCTGGACTCTCTATGCTTAACTTTGACAGCAAAGGCACCACGACTTTATGCATACCTCCTACCTGTCCGTTACCACGAGGTACTCGTGTAGCTATCAGAAAATGCTGTATTATCTGTCTTTCACAATATTCCTTGAAAACATGTGACGTAAACGCTGCACCCCTATCTGACACAATCCTGTAAGGATTATCAAAGTTCACGCCTGTTTTTCCAAACACGATATTACTTCCTCGACTCCCGTACTACGCGTAGGATATAGCCATACATATTTAGAAAATCCGTCAACAATAACTAAAATGTGGTTTTTCCCTAACATTCCGCTCAACTATAAGCATACACAATCCATTAAACTCCTTGAACAATTCTGCACAACTGTTATTAGATTTTACATTTCCTTCTTGTCTGCATACCAATTCATATTGACTTTCTCCAATATGGTTCTGCCAAGAATCGCTTCGAATAATATATACTTACCAAATATATACCAAAACAATCATACTTCGAAACGTTACAATCTGACTCTCACCGATACCTTTCAAACACTTTTCACGCCCTTCTAGCTGTCCATCCCCTAACTTCAAGAACACACTACGACGTAGCAAGCATAGATCTGCACCTGTATCAATAAGTCACTTTTAAAGGACAGAACAGCTACATGAACAATTAACTTTAATTCAAGACTCGAAGCTGTAAACACGCTTGACCTGACCACGCGTTTTTTGATATACTTCAATTTGTATTTTTAACTGTCTCAGGTTTTTGGAACTGTTCAGTATACCTTTATTCATTCTCGAATCGGGAATGCTTTCTACAAAGTAGTCTATTAAACTTTCATCCTCCAAGTCAATGGGCCTTGATATTTCCATATACAGATATTCAAGCAATGTTTCATTCCTATTTTGTTTGCGTTTCGATAATCTTCCATGAATTTCTGCTGATGATACTCTCACCCCAAATTCATCCATCAATGCACTTTTCAAAAAAGTAACTGCTTTGCAGTAACTGCTTTGCATAAATGAAAGTCTGTAACTGGCTCCAACCTACAGTTACTGCACATTCCTCAAGCTCCTCAATCCACTGATTAATGTCTGGCAATATTTACCCGTAAACTGCGAAACGCTTCCCTCAACGTCTTTCAACGTGAACCATACCTGACATTCCTTGCTGTTGGTTCTGCAAACCTCTATTCACACTTTCTACATTGTCGCCTTGCTGTGATGCAATATCCGCCCCTGTTTCAAACGATCCTTCGTTCTCATCATAATCTGAATCGCCGTGCGTCTCCAATTGAATACCATAGTGAGCAAGCAATCTGTTATGCAGTTCTGATTTTTTTCCACTGCTGCCCAATCCAAGTTCAATCAATTTAGCGCGCAACTCCGCTACCCGCAATGCCGAAATCTCCTCTCTATTCATTTTGTCTTATCTTAAACTGTAACAAATAGCAAGTAAATTATTTTAGTATATAAGTACTTTTCTTGGTATGTCTGTTATCCGCCGACGCTTTGAATTACCGATTGTCTGCCGCCTCTCTTGTCTCGCACTTCTCGACTTGTACCTTTCCCACAGCAAACCGCTTTTGCCTTTTGCTAACGTCGTCTGCTCAGTCACCAGTCCTCAAGTACAGATTCTCTGCGACTCATCTTTCGCCTTTTTTACGCGTCGTTCTCCGTTTCTTTTTTGGGTCGATATTTCGTCGTCGCTTGCCTCTAAACTTTTTGCCTTTAGCAAGACTTTTGTAAACATTTTTTTAAATTATAAACACAATTTTTAGACAGCCACTACACAACACAAATCACACCAGATTTAATGTTTTAATATATAGATTTAATTACAGCGTAAGCCACAATGTAAATCCTTGTTGAGCCCCCAAAATTTGTAGTCCCAGTTTTCCGCAAGATGCTTTACTTTGACCACAGATTGATATTAATTGTCTATTTTATTATAATACATCAGTACTTATATATGTGTATACTAGTAAGTGGCCCGCTTACTTCGCTGCGCGGATAGTTTATATAAATTTTAGCAACAGAAGATATAAAATAAATAAATCAGAAAATATTTCACAAAATATTAAAGCAAAGTAAATAACATTCTCTTTTCCACGCCACCATTGAGGTAGAGAATCAGGCGCGTCATTATACTCGATACCGAAGGTAAAGAGTATATTGGGAGTATGTCCGTCATGGTGTCTGTCCGTCTGTATGAACGCAACTTTTGTCCACACAATTCAAGCTAAAGACTTGAAACTCTTCAATTCTCTTTATCTATGGCATAGTAAATTAAAGTGTCAAGATTGGGGCTTTACAAAAACTGGGGGGCTGGCAAATTGATAAATTAGATAACTCAAAATCCACCTATTCGGCACACCCTTACAGTTAGAGCTACCAAATTTGGTAGGAAGATAGCTACTGGCATCCCCGAAAAATTGTGGAGCCACGCCCACCCATTCCGCTCCCAGCCCCCCGCGGTTTTAAATCAAAAACGCCTATAACTTCCTCAGTTTTTAAGCTCGATCCACCAAATTTTGCGCCAAGATAAGTGATGACGATCCCCAAAAAACTGCATCAAAACTTTCGATGCCACGCCTACCCATACCGCCCAAGCTAACCCCAGCCGCCCCAACTTTTCGTTAAAAACGGGAATGCGTGTATCTTTCAGAGTTGTTGAGCTAGAGTCTCTGAATTTGGTAGAAAGATAGCTAGTAATGAACCCCAATGATCTGCATTAAAGTTTTGGAGTCACGCCCACCCTTTCCGCCCCCAGCCCTACCGCAGTTTCAAATCAGAAATGACTTTATCTTCCTCAGTTTTTGAGCTACAGCCACAAAATTTTGCGCCAACATAGGTGATGACGATCCCAAAAAATCTGCATCAAAACTTTGGATGCCGCGTCCATAACTGGTAACGACAGCCAAAGATATTTTGTAGCCAGGCCCACCCATAACGCCCACAGCACCCTTCCCCAACCTTTTACAATTTTTGAGCTAGAGTCACCAAATTTGGTAGGAAGATAGCAATTGACATCCAAGAAGATCTGCAGGAATAATTTGGATGCCATACCCACCCATAACTCGCCCCGCCCCCCTTCCCCCCACCTAAACTTTGAGCTAGTGTCACCAAATTTGGAAGGAAGATAGCTGAAACTGTTGCTGCTGTGGCTGCAGCGGCTGCATATAAAACTGTGGCAGGGAAAGCATATAAAACTGTAGCAGGCAAAGCACCCCAATAATTTTGTATGTTCATTCTTGTATCACTTTTAGAAATAAAATGAAGCAATGCGCAAATGGCACACTAAAGTAAAAATTGTAAAATTCCCTTAGAGTGAAAGAGTTACTGTTATTTATGTGAATTGATCTCATCTACAGAACAATATCACATTTTCATGCTCTTAAGCCAATCGCATTCCTCTTAGTCCTCCTTTGTTGTTTCAAATTCGTGTGTGCATACAACGGCTTATAATAAGCCTGAAGCGATCGACAAAAACAGCAACAACAAATCTTTTGCATTCACAGTTATATTTATACCCTGAAATGGGTAAAAAAGAGTATAATTGTTTTGTGCATAAGTATGTAACAGGCAAAAAGAAGCATCTCCGACCCCATAAAAGGTAGATATATTCTTGATCAGCATCAACAGCCATATGCAATATGAAAATCATACCCAACCTTTCACATGTGACGTCACGCAAAACAGCTATTTATGCGCAATGCGTTATCGGTATTTTGTATCATGGTTTCGGATCACTCTCTTATGTATACGCGCGCTCTGCAAGTCAAAAAAAGAGCGTACATAAAATATAGAGTGAACGTAAATGAGCAACAACAGAGGAGCATAATCGGAGCGAGATTTGAAATTATCTAATTATCATAAGAGCAACGCGCGCACTCTGTTAAATTTTAAGCGGCTCTTTGAGTTTGGGACGAACAACGTACATAGATTTGTGTAAAAACTAATGTGAACGGCCTTTGCTTGTTCGAAATTGTATATTATTAATGTAAGTTATACGTTTTGTCTAAGTTATATTAGCAGCAAGTAGGCAAATCCACCCCCACAACATACATATGTATTTTGGTGTGCAAAATTTTTCTACACGCACCAAGCTATGTTTTGTTGTTGTTGTTGTTTTTTTAAATCAATGACACCAACAAAAGTAGCAGTGCGGGCCCAAGAACAACACTAACAACAACAACAAACGCTACTTGGGTCGTAAATGAATTGTCAAAGGCACACAAATTTGAGAAAAAAAACAATGTGCACTGTGCGAAAAGATTCATGTACATAAAATATTGAAAATTATTTTCAAGCGCATTGTTCACTTACATGTGAATGCACTTATTCATTAAGAAGCGGAAATCCGTTTCTTTTTTGCAAGTGTACGAACCAATTTTACTTGTTTGAAATTGTATATTATTAATGTAAGTGTGTTACGTTTAGTCTAAGTTATATTAGCAGCAAGTATGCAAATGCACCCCCACATTATTTTCTGGTGTGCCAAATTTTTCTGGACGCACCAAGTTTTGCTTAGTTGTTGTTTTTTTAATTCAATGACACAAACAACAGTGATGCCGATTTGGCCTTTTTCCGGACAGATCTGACATGTTTTTAAGTCCCTTGTCCGGAAAAAATATCAAACATCCCCTATCCGGAAATCTGGCCTTTTTTCAGATTTTATTTGATTCATTTATTTCAATATTTTTTTCAAAGTTTTCTTTAAAAACATTGTGGCATCCAATCTATTAAAAATAGCGATCTTTTTACATACTTTGTATGTATTTTCGATATCATTTGTAATCTAATGTACAACAAAAGTGAAAAATAAACTTAAATAATGCCGAAAGATTCGTACAAACAAAAATTTCGTGATTGCTGGCTACAGCAGATAGATTTTAAAGTTTGGATAAGCCGCGATGAAGCGGACACCAATAAGGAATACTGCAGATACTGCATATGCTTCTTTTTTATTTTCTGGGATTTTTTTGGTTTTTTTTTTTTTTTTTTTTGGGATTTTTTGGCTTTTTTTTTATGTTTTGGCTTTTTTTTATTTATTGGCTTTTTTTTTTTTTTTTGGCTTTTTTTTTATTTTTTTTGTCTTATTTTTATTTTGTGGCTTTTTTTCTATTTTTTGGTTTTTCTTATTTTTTTTGGCTTTTTCTGGCTTTTTTTATTTTTTTGGCTTTTTTTTTATTTTCTGGGATTTTTTGGCTTACTGAACAATTTGCACGATGTTTTATCGAGTTTGCAAATTTCTTATTCACACACATGCTGGACGCTGGGACTGTTCCAATTGCCGCCGCATCTTCCGGGTGGACGACGCTAATAGCTACTCGCGTCGTAAATCAATTGTCAAAGGCACACAAATTTGAACAAAAAAAAAATGTGCACTGTGCGAAAAGATTCATGTACATAAAATATTGAAAATTATTTTCAAGCGCATTGTTCACTTATATGTGAATGCACTTATTCATTAAGAAGCGGAAATCCGTTTCTTTTTTGCGAGTGTATGAACCTTTTTTTTATGACTTTGCTTGTGCGACGCGAAGGCGTCACTGCGCATTTGTTTTGTTTTTGTATTCTCGCTCGCGATCAAACTCTCAGCTTGTGCGACAAACAGGCGGCAGTAGTGGAATGGGTAATTTGTTTTGTTTTTGGAGTGGGTAAAAGTGCTCCAAAATGTATGGGAGGTACTCGAAGGAGTTGTCCAAAATAAAATTCCTTTCTTAGGTCAAACAGAATACCTGCATAAAAAATTGTGTGAAAATTTCAGCCTTCTAGCTCTTTTCGTTAAGGCCGATATGCTATCCATTTTAACGCGGACGAACTCTTTTATATATAGAGAAGATAATGATTAATTTACATAAAGTTTTCAAGCATTTCAAAGTTTCAAGTTTGAAACGATTAACTTGTGAACAGGATTTTGCGTTTCATCGTTTCAATCGTTTCAAAGTTGCGCAGTCAGCTGTTGTTTGTTTACATTTGTTTTACTTCAACGTGCAGAAATCCATCGATTGGCGCACCAACATTCTCAGCACATTCGACGACAGGCGATTTAAACAAATGCTTCGTGTTATGTTCATTTATTTATTATCTTTAAATCTTAATTCTAGCTCAAGCTAAAGAAAATTAATTTTTTCAAAAAAAACTGTTGTTTGGCAGCCATTAATCAAGTGTGTTCATACTTTTTTGCACAAAAAAACACCAAATATATTGAAAAATACTGCACATCGATAGCAAATATCGGTTAAATATCGTGCTCTGCCCATCTTTACTTTGTTCAAACTTGAAACACTTTTTGTATACATAGGCTGGGGTGTTTCAACGTTTCAAGAAATTGTTCTATGTGGTTGTTGTTGCTTGACGTTTCAAACTTGAAACTTTGAAACGTTGAAACGACTCGTGAACAGACCAATAGAGATTATTAGTAACATTATTAACTTTGTTGAATCCTGGTCTAAAGAACCTGTGGGATGGTTCGGAGGGGGCTAAGCTGAGGCCACCAGGCGGGTCGCGGGTTGCGGATAGCGAACGGCCTCTTTATGAGGTTAGCTGCGAATAAGCGAGAATCCTTGCAAATAAGCAGTCCTGGACAAACAGCGGGTACGGTACCGTTCACCGTACCGACAAGACGCTTGTGTCGCTGTCTTTAAAGCATAGCCTCACACACTCCCAACTCCCCCACACACACCTACCTCATCCTTACCCCTCACATCTCACTCCGGGCTGGACTAAGGTGTCACTCGAACCGTGCCGAGAGTCAACTTGGCTGGGGGCCCGGACTAAAAACTAGCCCAGTCGCTTACGGTGAGCTCAGGCAGATGGCGACCGCCTGTTTTAATTAGCCTTACCCGGGTATAGCGGATCTCTGCCCGGGTGGACCTCATATTTCTCCGCAACTCGTGGGATATCATGAAGAAGCATAATAAAAATATAGTACAGCGGGATACCCCTGCTGCCAGTGTCGCAAGACAGTACGAGGACCGCCTCCTTGACGGGGAGCGGCCCGACGTGGGACCACCCCCACGGCGCCCTCAAGCGCAACCAAGAAGGCCGCAATCGGCAAACGCTACAGTGCGTGCCCAACCGATGGGGGAAGCCCCTCGTCACCATGTCGCCCCTGCTGTAGGTAGAGGAAGCAGAGCTGGACCATCCCAGCCGATGCGACCGAGCCTCAATGCAGTTCGGCGACATGGCGCGCAGAGCCAGCAACCAAGGATGCAGTTGCCAAAATTGGGAGAGCCGGGCGGTTTGGATGACCCGAACCGGAAAAAACTCAACGGCTCAAAGACCAAATGGTACCTAAGGTACCTTCAGCAGGGACTACCCCCAGCTGAGGCACTGCGCATGGCGATGGCAGGAAGAGACTCGGCGAGCCAGGCACAGGGACCAGCCCCCAAACGCCTCAACAGCACGCTGACGCCACCCACTGCACCCCCCAAGAGGGTGTGTCTGGAAGAGCGACCAAGCACGTCGGCTGCAGTGAGGTCTTCCTCCCCGATGTCCACCGAGGCTCGCGTATCGTACGAAGCGATTGCGAAAAAAGTCAAGGTGGCCGTGTTACCTGTGGAATACCCGCAGGTGATGCTCAGCCATGGGGACTTGTCCGCATTGGAGGAGGCCATCCTGGATGAGGTTTTCCTAACAGGATGGGACACCGCGGTCGCGTTCGCGGGCATCCACTTCCGGGTTGGCTACCTGGTAATTGAATGCTCTGACGAACACTCAGCTGAGTGTCGAGGCTGCAATCGTGAAAAGGTGCTCCACTAAAGGCGGAGGTGCGCTGATGGTGATCGGCATCGAAGAGGCATCCAAGGACGCGATAGTGGCGAGAGATCACCAGATTTCATTCCGCTACTGGATCATCTCCGTTAGCGGGCTGAAGAAAAAGAATGTTGGCGCGAGGACTGCCCCTGCAGCCCCCACCCCAGCCGCGGAAGTCGCAGGCTCGGCACCCGCACCGCCACCGCCACTGTTCTGATTGCTCATCCGGCAGTTGACGACACATCAGAGGATGTGGCGGATGATGAGGAACTGGCCGACATGACGCTCGGTCCAGCAGAGCTGGATGGGATGGATGAGGTGGTGCCGATGTCCTCGCAGGAGTTGGCTGAGGAGCTGCATATAGCAGAATGCGAAGAAGCTGAAGTCATAATGACGAGCAGCGGTGATGTGGATAGCTATCAACCCGCATCACCAGGACCTGGAGCGGCGGATAAGTGATAGTGACGCCCAACGTCACCGTCACTGGGCTAGCCCAGATAAACCTCCATCGTGCTAAGGCAGCCTCTGCTGTCTTGGCCAGGATGTTTATCACCCAACTATTCCTGGTACAGGAGCCATGGGTCAACAATGGCATAAAAGGCCTGTACACCGCTGACTCGAAGGTAATCTGGGATCAAAGAGATCCTATACCTAGAGCATGTATAATGGTAAGAAAATGTATTAATTTTACTATTCTTTCAGAATTCCTCACTAGGGACTGTGTACCACTGCAGGAGAGAGAAGCTGCCGGTGATAATCGGCTGCGATGCCAATGCGCACCATACCATATGGGGTAGCACTGACATTAACACAAGGGGTGCGTGCCTTACCAACTTTATATTCAAATATAATTTAGAAATTGGTAATGTCGGATCGTCACCGACATTCGTAACTAGAGTTAGAAAAAAAGTATTAGACATTACTCTGATTAGTCGGTCCCTTAGGCTACATTTCAGAGAATGGCACGTCTCTTCAGAAGAATCCATGTCTGATCACAGGATCATCCTATTTAAACTTCAGGTTAATACGGATAGTAGTGGGAAAACAAACTGGGAAAAATTTAGGTCTACCCTAGAACTTAACCTAGCCACTGAAAACTCTGGAATACCCAGATACACGGGTGAGCTAGAAAGAGTTGTTAGAAATTTGAATAGTAGCATTAAAAATGCTTACGAAGAAAGCTGCCCACTAGGGAAAACGCGCAAAGAAAAAGATGCCCCATGGTGGAATGGCAGTCTTGAGAGACTGCGGCTCACCACTCGTCACCTCTTCAATAAAGCCAAGAGGGACGGGTCATGGGATACATACCGCGAAAGCCTCACCTCCTACAGCAAGGAGATTAGGAAGGCCAAGCGTAAGAACTATAAAGACTTCTGCAAAAGCGTAGTAAGTACGAGAGAAGGTGCCCGACTGCATAAGGCTTTAGCAAAGCGGGTGCCGGTGGCTAATGTAGCCCTGAAGCGTAGAGATAACTCATATACGAGCACAAATATGCAGAAGCTAGAGCTTCTGTTTGAGACGCACTTCCCAGGGAGTATCCCCCGGCAACAGTGCGTATCGCTTGAAACAGAGGGTCAGCACAGACCAACGGCCATCGACTGGGCATGTGCCAAGTCGGTGGTCACAGTGGAGAGAATAAAATGGGCAATTGGAACCTTCCAGCCTTACAAATCTCCCGGTCTGGACTGCATATCACCGATATTCCTTCAGCAGGGACAGGGAATACTCCTACCCACTCTAAGGAAAATTCTGGTCAGTAGCCTAGCACTTGGTCATGTATCAAGCGCCTGGAGTAGAGCTAGGGTGGTCTTCATCCCCAAAGCAGGGAAGACAGATACCACCAAGCCAAAGTCCTTCAGACCCATCAGCTTAACATCGTTTTTGCTGAAAACGTCGGAAAAGTTGGTGGACTATAACATTAGGAGTACTCTGCTTACACAGAGTCCACTGCAAGCAACGCAGCATGCATACAAAACAGGAACGTCAACAGACACTGCTCTGTATGAGCTGCACCGCACTCTGCGGGCGGCAGTAGTAAACAAAGAAGTAGCAGTCTGTGCATTTTTAGACATTGAAGGGGCTTTCGACAACACATCACATGATGCTGTCAAGGCTACCTTGAATAGAAGAGGGCTGGACAATACAACTAGTAGATGGATCTCATCTTTACTAGGGTCCAGACAGGCTACGGCTACGGCTACGGGGGGTCTTATCACCCCTTTTATGGAGTATACTAGTAGACTATCTATTAAGTAGACTTGCGAACAGGGGCATCCAATGTCAGGGCTATGCAGATGACATTGTGATAATAGCTCGGGGCAAGTATGAAGAAACTCTTTGTGATACTGTTCAACTGGGACTAAGGATCACGCATGATTGGTGTAGGGAGGTTGTCCTCAACCTAAACCCTGCAAAAACAGTCATCGTTCCATTCACCAGAAGATACAAGCTAGGAGGGAGATAAGGCTCGCAGGGAGTCCAATAGAAACAAGCAAGGAAGTTAAGTACCTTGGGGTCACTTTTGACAGTAAATTAAACTTTGGCACCCATGTTCAAAATACGATTGCGAAGTGCTGGAGAGCGCTGTACACGTGTCATAGCATAGCCGGGAAGTCGTGGGGAACATCCCCAAAGATAATAAGATGGCAATACCTTATGGTAGTAAGGCCCATGCGCACGTACGGAGTGATTGCATGGGGTGATAAGGCACAGCAAGTCACTGTGCAGAAGCAGCTTCAAAAGCTACAGAAAATGGCCTGTGTAGGAATTGTTGGGTCAAAACCCAATATGTATATTAATTTATATTGCCTATTAGTCAATGAATAATGTTATTGACAATAGTTGACTTCGAATATTCGTATCGATTACAATTTTACTCATTTGTAAACAACTATCATGTTTAAACTATCGAGTTGCGCTCGATCAATGTAATTGAATCATCGTAAAAAGAAAGACATCACTTGTAAAAAAGAAGAAGAAGAGAACAATTTTACAGCGTCGGCTAATTAAAATATAATAAGAATAATTAATATCACCCCCAAATAAATCTTTAAATTCATCAAGAAAAAGCTCTTGATCAGACATTTTGGCGCCCAACGTGGGGCTAGTGATATTGTTATTATAAAATAAAGTGTTAATTTGCCACCTTACATGTGTGGACGCGAGTACGTTCAACATAACCTGCAAAATAAGTGATTTTGCAAGCCGCTTCGCAACTGTCGCAGCGTTCGAGTTGGTTTCCTACAACTGCTTGAACAGTCTACGCATCATTGGAAGCCAGTCGGGTACCTACCAGCTAGGCACAAATATCATCATCGTTGCCGGCGTGTGCTCTCACGCCACCCGCACCTGCACACACAATCGCAACATTGCCGCACATTACTGTAGCCGATATTGTTCGGGCCAGTAATTGCCGTACATTGCTGTAGCCGATATCGTTCGGGCCAGCAACTGCCGTACATTCACCTCGTCGTTGGACATTTGACGCTACCTGTTGCCCCGCGTACACTTGGTTGCCGGCCAAATAGCCAACACGTTGCTGCATAACCTCACTTTCGCACATTCACCTCGTCGTTGGACATTTGACGCGACCTGTTGCCCCGCGTACACTTGGTTGCCGGCCAAATAGCCAACACGAAGTTGCATAACCTCACTTTATCGCACATTCGTACGCTCAAGGCTGTATTTGTGTGTGATCCACGCTATTCTTTGCTAACTTTTGGAACTCGTCTTCGCCGCTACCCTTGCAGTATTTTACATAGTTTGCAATTGTCCTGGGTTTATCCGTGATCAGTCAAAATGGCAGACAAAGAACAATTGGAACAGCTAAAACAACAACGTTCAAATATTCGCAGAAACATAACTCGCATCAAGACTACGGTGGATCCAAGGAAAACGCTCTCATCAGCAGAACTCACATGCCGTTTGTCAATACTGGAGGCGTATTTCAAGCGGGCTCTGTCGCTTCAAGGAGATATTGAACAAATAGATGCGGAGGAGTCGCAGCGCACTATCTACGCAGACTTGGAGGAATTGTTCGTTGAAACTAAAGTTTGCATTCAGGAGCAACTTGGACCGGATGCTCACAGCACTACTGTAGAAGCCACTCATCTGAACACGGCATATACGTCATCCATAAGAGTGCCGAAACTATCGTTACCGGTATTCGACGGCAAGTACTCAGAATATCAAAATTTTATAACATCATTTAAACAAATCGTTGGTAACCAGGGTATGCTGTCGCCCATTGAGAAATTTAACCAGTTGCTGAATTGCCTTCGAGGTGCAGCAATAGAAACCGTCAAGGCATTTCAGATAACTGCTGATAATTACCCAAAGGCTCTCGAGCGCTTGAAACAGCGCTACGATAATCCTACGCTCATATTTCTGGATAACATCGCATCACTGTTTGCATTGCCTAATGCAACCAAATCAAACGCAACACAATTACGTAGCCTTGTCGACAATGCATCGGCATTGTACAACTCGCTTCAGTCGTTAGGAACTGAATCACAAATCGCTCAGATGATGCTCATCTCCATCGTCATCAACAAGACTGACCAGGAAGCCAAACGTAAGTGGAACGAACCGCTAGACTATACGACTCTACCGTCGTGGGCTGGTTGCGTCCAAATGCTAGAGCGTCACTGTCAATTCTTGGAATCTGTTACCAAGCCCATGTCTGACGGCAATGGAAACCCTCAACATGGCAAGCCAAACTCATCAAGGCCACACCCTGGCATGAGCTTCAACGTCGCCTCACAATCGTGTCAGGCTTGCTCCAGCACGGAGCACAGAACCTTCAAATGTTCTCAACTCACTGATTCGTCAGTTGATCATCGGATCAACGTCGTAAAACGCTTAGGACTCTGCATCAACTGCCTCAGTAAAGGCCACTTCGCTTCAAGATGCCCTTCAACGCAAAGATGTCGTCTCTGTTCGCATCCACATCATACACTCTTGCATCGGGATAGGACCGATTCGTCCGCACTACAGCGCCCTTCTCCAATTCAATCAGGCATTGAACAATCTCCAGATGCAGTTGCTCACACACATCTAGGTGAACAAGTGGAGCGTGTCATTTTGGCCACGGCTTTGGTTCGTGCCTTGCTAGACTCTTGTTCGCAAGTTAATTTCATGTCCAAGGAGTTTGCGCAAGCTCTTCGCATACCACGAAAGCAGCATCACATGGAAATTCGCAGCATTGGGAATTCAACTCGATTAAAACATCGTACATCTACTGAAATTAAATCACGGTTCAATGAGTTCGAAATGTCACTCGACTTTTGCATCACATCTCACATTGCATACCACCCAGATTCGGAGATTGATATCTCAACATGGAAACTACCGCAGAACACGTCATTGGCAGATGAAAGATTTAATAAGTCGCGTCGCATTGATCTGCTCTTAGGGACGGAAACCTTCTTTGAGATACTATCTGTTGGTCAAATCAAGCTTGGAGCTAACTTGCCGTTACTAAAAAAACCTTACTAGACTGGATCGTTACAGGTCGGTGGAAAACAAACCCGTCAGTGGTACATCAGTATTCTACAACCGTGTACGATGCCATCAATCAAAATATCGAGCGCCTGTGGCGTATTGAAGAAGTTGCTAAGCTCTCGGATATCTACACTCTAGAACAACGCCATTGTGAAGATAATTTCGTAGAGACTGTAGAACGCAAAGACGATGGGCGAATTGTAGTTCGCTTGCCATTTAAAGACGACCCTCATGTGCTGGGTGACTCACTGGACACAGCCACAAGAAGATTCAAGGCTCTTGAACGTCGATTAAATCATTTACCAGAAATCAAGAAACAGTACGTGGAATTTATGCATGAGTTTGAAATATTGGGTCACATGAGCTTGGTTGAGCAGCCAACGATCAATGAACCTCACTACTACATACCGCACCATTGCGTGCTCAAACCAAATAGTACGTCTACTAAATTAAGAGTAGTCTTCGATGCGTCCTGTCAGACGACAACGCGAAAATCACTTAACGATTTGCTACTGGTCGGACCAACAATTCAACCGGACTTATACACACTGCTGTTACGCTTTCGTACATATCGTTATGTGATTACGGCGGACATAGTAAAGATGTTCAGACAAGTCGCGATGCACCCTCAGGACCGTAAATTTCAGTACATTCTGTGGAGAAAAACAGTTTCCGAAAGTATAAGAACATATCAACTCAACACGGTTACCTATGGCACAGCTCCAGCACCTTTCCTAGCTATTCGCAGTCTTTCCTACATAGCAGACAAATACTTCGACACACATCGCATCGGTGCAGAGGCCATCAAGTCATCATTCTACGTAGATGATTTTCTTTGTGGAGCAGACACCATTGATACTCTTCGGCAAATTAAGAACGAAGTTCTATATATTCTTAACTGCGCTAAATTCGAACTTGCAAAATGGCATTCGAATCATGAGGACTTCATTGACGACAGCACTATCAAAGACTTAAACTTGGAAAACGACCTTATAACCAGCACACTCGGTTTGAAATGGGATCAGCAAGCTGATAACTTCTTATTCTCGTTTACACCCAGACAGACATCGGAACAGGTCTCAAAACGAACTATCTTATCGATCGCTTCGTCGTTATTCGACCCGCTGGGAATCGTGTCGCCCATCATCATCGTAGCTAAACTCATACTCCAAGAACTCTGGCTTTTAAAGCTTCAGTGGGACGAATCGGTTCCACAGAACCTTCATGCTGCATGGACATCATTCTTATCATCACTCTCATCGTTGGAGTCAGTCGCCATTCCGCGCTACTGCTTACAGCCCAACATCCAATCGGTACAGTTGCATGGATTTTGCGATGCTTCTATCAGAGCTTACGGCTGCTGCATATACGCTCGTACGGTTGGGACGACTGGCAAAATCAGGGTGCAGATCATTACTTCAAAATCAAGGGTGGCACCAATTAGGAAATTGTCATTACCCAAATTAGAGCTGTGTGGTGCACACCTACTTGCAAGGCTCTACAGCAGGATAATGGGAATCTTCGACAAGCTACAACCAACAACGTTTTTGTGGACAGATTCCCAGATCGTACTTCATTGGATAAATCAACACTCTGCCACATTATCAACATTTGTCGGCAATCGGATTTCAGAGATTCAGGAACTAACTACAAGTTGCCGCTGGAGGCACGTACCAACAGACTGCAATCCTGCAGATCTACTCTCTCGGGGCTGTACAGTCACAGAGTTGCAACACTCAATTTGGTTTGAAGGGCCTGCGTATCTTCGAGAGGAGGAAGCCCAATGGCCAATAACCAAACGAGGCAATATTGACATGGATGAGGTACTCTTGGAAAAGCGCAAATCTTGCTTTGCCTTAACTCACACGAACAACTACCTGCTCGACGTCGTAAGCAAGATCAGCTCACATCATCGCTGTTTAATTGTTGTCGCTTGGATGCTTCGTTTCGTACAGCGCACGCAAATCCAATCGTCGTTGAAGGCACCGTCACTTACGACCCAGGAGTTGACACGTGCACTACACTGCATAATTTGGAATTTGCAGTCAAAACACTTCTCCGAAGAACTGAGCCTACTAAGAAAGGGCAAGTCAATTCACACTAACTTAAAAAATCTTTGCATCTTCCTACAGGTCACTGATGGTTTCGAGTTAATCAAGGTTGGAGGCCGTTTGGAGCTGGCAAACATTCCTAGTGCCCAAAAACATCCAATCTTGCTTCCAAGCACGGATCATTTTGTGCATCAGTACGTCAGGTACATGCATCTAGCTAACTATCACGCTGGTCCAAAGGCATTAGTCGCTCTCATCCGCCTGAAATTCTGGATCATCAACGTTCGGGATGTGGCACGTCGAGTTGTACGTTCATGCATACACTGTGTTCGCTATCGACCTGTTTTGCAGAAACAGATCATGGGTCAGCTACCTATCGAAAGGATCACTCCGTCTAGGCCGTTCTCAAGATGCGGCGTTGACTTCTGCGGACCAGTAAATCTGTACTTGCGCATCCGTGGAAAGGCGCCCACAAAGGCTTATATAGCTGTGTTTGTATGTTTTGCTACTCGAGCAATACACATCGAGGTCGTGTCGGATCTGACTACAGATGCTTTTATTGCCGCCCTCAAGCGCCTAAACGCTAGACGCGGATTACCCTCAGACATATTTTGTGACAACGCCACCAATTTCACGGGTGCAAATAACAAATTGGAGGCCATCAAACAGTTCCTGTTCAAGCAGGAAACTATCAAATCAATCACCAGTTTTTGTAATAAGGAATTAATTAATTTTCATTTTATTCCTCCCAGAGCACCTCATTTCGGAGGTCTTTGGGAAGCTGCCGTAAAAAGTGTAAAGGGATTATTAAACCGAACACTCAAGGATGTCCGATTCACTTTCGAGGAGCTCACGACGGCAACTACGGAAATCGAAGCCATTTTAATTTCTCGACCGTTGTGCCCACTTTCGTCAGACCCAAACGACCTAGCAGCTCTCACCCCTGGTCATTTCTTGGTGGGTGACTCGCTTCGTGCCTTACCTGAAATACTAATACAAGAAACAAAGTTGGACAACATGAAACGCTGGCAACAAGTCACTGTCATCAAACAGCACATTTTACAACGCTGGTCACGAGAATATATCAGCGAATTACAGACACGCAGTAACTGGACCAAGGCATCACCGAACGTACGTGTAAACGATTTGGTCATCATCCATGAAGATCACGTACCTCCCCAGCGCTGGCTCTTGGGTCGTATCCAAGCTGTTATACCAGGCAAGGATAACATTGTACGCGTAGCCGATGTTCGAACCAGCAAAGGAATAGTTCGTCGCCCTATTCACAAGCTAGCAGTGCTGCCTGTATCTTGAAAGCACTATGTTCTTTCAATGGGGCCGGGATGTTGGGTCAAAACCCAATATGTATATTAATTTATATTGCCTATTAGTCAATGAATAATGTTATTGACAATAGTTGACTTCGAATATTCGTATCGATTACAATTTTACTCATTTGTAAACAACTATCATGTTTAAACTATCGAGTTGCGCTCGATCAATGTAATTGAATCATCGTAAAAAGAAAGACATCACTTGTAAAAAAGAAGAAGAAGAGAACAATTTTGTACAGCGTCGGCTAATTAAAATATAATAAGAATAATTAATATCACCCCCAAATAAATCTTTAAATTCATCAAGAAAAAGCTCTTGATCAGGCAGGAATCACGAGCGCGATGAGGACTTGTCCCACATCAGCGCTTGAGGTTCTGTTGGAGATAACACCCCTCCATCACACAATTAGGCTACAACAGAAGGCAACCCTTTTAAGAATGTCCGTTGAAGGAGTTGGGAGAGAACAAGTTCTTAGTCGAGTAGAGGCAGATATGCTATCGGGTGAACTTCCCCTACTGGCACAGCCAAGGGACGAAATGAGAGCCGAACATATGTTCGTGCAAAAGTTTCAAGTTCACCTCTGTAACAAAAAGGTGGACATCTCTAGAAGAGGTCCACAACATGAAGCCACATACCATAAAATGGTACACCGATGGATCCCTGACACAACAAGCCTCCGGTCTTGGTGTGGTAGGCCCTCGGCTAACCTACCATGAGCCCCTAGGTATGCACACCAGCATATTCCAAGCTGAGGTGTGTGCAATAGGGAGGTGTGTGGACTTTAATTTAAAGCGTAACTATCGGAATAGAGACATAGCCATCTTATCCGATAGCCAAGCAGCAATAAGAGCACTTAGCAAGACCGAAATCAGGTCAAAGGTAGTTCGTGAGGTACGAACCAAGCTAGACACTCTGGGATCACAAAAGAGGCTTGCCCTTAGATGGGTCCCGGGACATGTCGACATAGCGGGGAACGAAGAGGCAGATAAGAAAGCAAGACTGGGAGTAGCGACACCCCTTATAAGACCTGAGCCGTACTGTGGGGTGTGAAGAAGCACAATACGACAAGAGCTTAGAAACGAAGAGAGATTTCTGCGAAGAATGAGCTGGGCAAGAACACCAGGACTCAGACAAGCAAAGCTTCTCTTAGGCATCTATAACCTTAAATTGTTTAAGCAAGTAATAGCAATGGGTAAAAATAGACTCAGGATACTCACCGGTCTTTTGACAGGACATTGTAGACTAAGAGGTCACCTAGCAAAGCTAGGTATAGTCAGTAGCGAGATTCGCAGATTCTGCAAAATGGAAGGAGAATCCTCCTTGCACATCATAGCAGAATGTGCAGCCTTAGCAAGGAAAAGAAGTAGCTTTCTAGGGAAACACATTGTGCAACCTAGCGACTAAGAAACCATCGACCCAACAAAGATACTTGCCTTCATGCAAGACCTGGGTCTGATGGAAGAGCTATAGGCCAAGAAGGGGGCACAATAGATCAGTTTGGTCGCAGTGCATTTTCCCCCAACATAATAATAATAATAATAGCTTTGTTGAATTAATTTCTAATATGATTGCGCGTGCGTAGTTGGCGAAATCTCCGCTCTCGCTTTTCTTTAATAGCGATGGCCACCAGTGTTGCCGTTTAAGCGTTTTTCCCCCCAGATTTGGCGTTTTTTCAATTGTGATTGCGGGAAAAATTGTAAGGCAGCGGGAAGAAGCTAATTCAGCTTTATTTCAGATCGATTTAGCGTTTTTCAGTGTTTTTATGTATATATATTTTCATACATTTGCATTTTTTTAAGGCTTTTACAGCACTAACGCATCATCGATAAAATATGGATAGAATTCTTAGAACTCCATGTGACATGTCTGAAGCTCCCAATGTAAACATGTATTAACCGTTCTATCTCAAACTTTCGTAAAATTGTGTGTTTGTCCTTATCATTGATTTGTAGCAAACTAATATTTATTACTTGGTTTCCTAAAAGGCCCTGCTTAAAATACCAAAAGTGTGCGACACGAGATGGCTTTCTATTGAAATGGCTGTCAAACGAATAGTAGAATAGTGGGAGGAGTTAAAACTGCATTTTCAATTGGCTGTGACGTGGGAGAAGTGCTATCAGGCACAAAGTCTGCTCTCGCTTTATAAAAACGAGACGAATTTTTTATACTTGCTTTTTCTTAAGCCAATTTTAAAAGAAATGCAAAATATAAACAAATGCTTCCAAAGCAAAACCGTCGACGCAACAAAACTACTTAACGATTTAATTTTTGCCATAATATCACTACAGCGAAAAATATTACCACCTGACAACGAAATAGATGTTCTGACCGACAATGATTTTGAAAAACATGTCGTCAATGACTTATACTTGGGCTATGATTTCGAAAAACAAATAAAATACTCGAATATAGCTACAAGTGATGAAAAATTCATTCAAAATACCACCGAAGTTCTTAATGATGATCGGATTATCTAAAAATATCTACTCCGACGAAGAGGCTGTCGATATTGAAGAAATAATAAAAAGCTTTGACTAAAATGATTTAAAGAAAATCTATTGTATTTTTTTAGCTTTTTTAAAAGGATTTTTGGGTTTTTTGGCTGTTTTTTTTTTTGCTAATCTAGGGTTTTTTGCGCAAAAAATTCGAGTGGTTCTCTCAGCTGCACTATCGATAACTTGCTCTCTTGGTTTCTCATCGATTCCCACATTTATATAATTCAAATCTTATACTCTACGTTAAGGGGAAACGCATTATTCAGTGAAAAAATTGCAAAAGTTGCGATCTGTCGTTAACAAAGCGCCTCAATCTTGTAAAATCTTATTTGCATAGGTTCAAGGTTGAGGATCCGTTATGCATACATATGTGCTTTGTGACAGTACATAGCGCAGACCATGCCTTTTGCGTCTGTTCTATATTTTCTTCTGGATTGGAATGGCTAAGCCTTAGAATGGGAAGGTTATTTACAGTAATTGACTTGCTAAATATCTTTTTCACTAGTAGACAAACATGGCTGCAGAAACACTTAATTGCAGCGTAACCTGAATTCAAACTTTCGATGAGATCTAAACGAAGCCTTCATATAAGTACATAGTATATACCCGCAAGGGTCTCCGGTTGTGGACTTACCTGAACTATGTCGCCTTGATCATGGCCGGACGCAGTGAATGTCAAGTGACATAGGAATGGTAATTTATTCCACTGTGGTGTTGGCACCTTTAGGGCATAGGTGCGTCCAATATCACCATAATATGTCCGATTGCATACTATTAGCGTTGTGCAAATAAAAAAATAGCACAAGTTACAGCTTCATTTCTTTTTATTTTGGTACAGCATCCTACTTACCAGAGCAGTGTTTGGGTTCATCACTGCCATCGGCACAGTCGCTTCGTCCATCGCAATATTTGTCCAGTGGTACACATATGTGACCATTGTTTCCGTTGCCCTTGCACGAGAACTCCGAGACGCGACACGCAAAGCACAAACTAAGTGTAACCAACAGGGACAAAAACAGCCAAGGCTGACTTAAAATATTTTCCTGACCAAGAACCAACATCTAAAATGAGTGAATATAAGAAGAATTATGATATTTTATTTAAAAATTTGAACGAATATGCATGATAACTTCCCGAAGGTGAGCCAAAGTTTTCTCATTTAACAAAAGAACTAAGAACTGTTAATAACTGACTGTAAGGAAATAAATTAATTGTTTATATAATCGCTTTCTTTACGAGAGTTCTTATGTTCAAATCCTGTAAAAATTCAATTGCTGTATTCAACAGTCGCTTCAAAGTTTCAAACGTCAAGCAACAACAACCACATAGAACAATTTCTTGAAACGTTAAACACCGAAGCCTATGTATACAAAAAGTGTTTCAGGTTTCAAGAAAGTAAAGATGGGAATATATTTATATATTTTTTTTAATATATTTGGTATTTTTTTGTGCAAAAAGTATGAACACACTTGAATAAGGGCTGCCAAACAACAGTTTTAAAAAAAAAAAATTAATTTTCTTTAGCTTGAGCTAAATGGTGTTTTAATTGAACATCATTTTATACAAAAATGGCCTTTTCGTGTCTGCCGCCACGCAGCTAACACAACTAGACTCTAGAAATGTAAACAAACAACAGCTGACTGCCCAAGTTTAAAACGATTGTCACACAAAATCCTGTTCACAAGTAAATCGTTTCAAACTTGAAACGACTGTTGAATACAGCAAATGATTACTCGTACAAAATAATAAGCTGCAAGGGCCTCCAAATCGTAATAAAAGGAATAGCGAGAAGAAATGAAACATGCACTGCAAAAGAAGGAATTTTGCGCAAAACCAGTCTTTAACATTTTAAACAGGAATGGGATGCCGCAACCAATTTTCAAAGTAGAACTTAAGTCAGAAACGAAGATGCTTAACAAAATGAAGTGCACCCAATATACTCTCTTCAGATTGTATGATCACCGTAGAAAAATCGCACCAACGCGTTGCAACGAAACGATCCGGTACATTGCATACATTTCAATGTAGGAACTGCCAAGAGTATGGCCATACAAAGTCCTACTGCACACTGCGTATGCAGTGTTTGTGGTGAACTGCATAACTCCGCAAGCTGCAAGCACATCTGTGCCTCTAGCTGAAAAATGTGTGGCAACTGCGGCGACAATCACACAGCCAACTACAGAGGCTGCCCAAGTTTAAAGAAACTTAAAAACTGCATCAATCAGCGCGATTCAACTGTACGCTCCCAAAACTTCACACTTGCAGCAAGAGTCTTACTTGGCCCTGAATTCGCAACCAAAAAAGCAACTTACGCAAGCGCTTTAAGATCAGGACTGGCTCTTCCTGCCTCCAACACACCATATTCGCAAGCAAAACAAGTGATCACTAAAACGGCGAAGGACAACAAGTAAAATTTGTTTGCTTTTGCGCTTTGTGGTTGAACAGCTGTTAATTGTTTTGTGTAAATGGATAGAAAAAGAATACAATTAATGTTACTGCAATTTTGTTGCGAGGATACTGATGTAAGTGGGGTTGAAAGATGAGTTTCACTTTTTACTTTACTTTTTTTACTTTTTACTTGTTATGAGGAAGCTGGCGATTACTAATATTTACATATGTATCGATTATGATAATCAGATGATCAACTAAGCAGTGCGTTCACAAGTTTTCAGCAATAAAAACTAAGCACGTAGTAAGCAGCTTTATAGCCGCTTAGTTCCCTGAACGCACCCAATTTCTTTGTTACGAATATCAACGTGGAACGCTATTGGCGTTGAGTAAGCTTGAGTAAGCTCAATTCATAATCAATAAACACATCGACGTAATGCTACTTTCCGAAACACACCTTACAAACAAATATAGCTTTAATATAGAGGATACTTATTCTACGAAACATATCACCCTGATGGTAGAGCACATGGTGGAACTGGTATTTTGATCAGAAGCCGTCTCAAGCACCACTACTATAAATAGTTTGCTGAAAAATTTCTACAGCCCACATTTTTAAAAAAATCTTTCGATATTTTTAACCAACTTACTCTTGCCGCTGTCTACTGCCCCCCGCGTTGCACCATATCTGATTACCAATTTATGGAATTCTTCAACTCACTAGGAGAACGCTTTATAGCAGCAGAAGACTATAATGGCAAGCACCCACACTGGGGATCTCGACTTGTGACTCCAAAAGGAAAGCAGCTCTACAATGCAATTATAAAAGCAGACAACAAACTCGACCACGTTTCTCCTGGCAAACCTACATACTGGCCGACAGATTCCAAAAAACTACCCGATTTGATTGATATTGCAGTTACCAGAAACATTTCGCGTAGACTGATAAACCCAGAAAGCATTTCGGATCTATCATCTGATCACTCGCCTTTTCTAATTAATCAACTACGACACCCTGAATCCATAAATCGACCCGGTAAGTTAACTTCACATAAAACTTACTGGCTCAAATACAAAAAATATATAAGCTCATACATTGAGCTTAAGCCACGCCTCGAAGATGAAGCTGACATTGATAGTTTTGTTAACACTCTGGAGTCGGTAGTCGTCGCCGCAGCTCGCACCGCAACGCCTCAAACAGCAAAACAACACACAACCAAAAGACAACAAATCTACAAATTGAAAAGCTCGTTCTTGAAAAGCGGCGCTTACGACAAGACTGGCAATCGAATAGATCGCCATCGGCGAAGCAAAAACTAAAAAACGCTTCACGCAAACTCACCAAAGCGTTAAAAAACGAGGAAGACAGATGGATAAAGTCAAAAATCGTAATGATACCAATGCCGGAAAAAGATTACACAGTTCCCTCAACTAACCGATAAACTTATGATTGTGTCTATTTAAACTTGTTGAAAAATGTTTGCTGTCTCAGATTAATTTATTTCTGAATCTTAATAACATAATACCATCACACCAATTTGGCTTTCGTGAAAAGCAGGAATCAATTGAGCAGGTCAATCGAATAACATCAGAAATACGAAGTGCTGTTTAAGTCGTACATCTACGACTGGTAAAAAGTAAGATGTAACACTGCAATGTCTGACACAGTATTGAAACTGGTGTTCCATAGACTGCGTACTTGGACCAACTTTTTATGTGCTGTTCGCAGAAATCCCTATAAGTAGCCTATTGACAACTTCTACCTTTGCTGATTATGCAACTATTCTCAGCCGCTCCAGATGCCCAATACAAGCAGCAGCGAAACTAGCCCTTCATTGGGCAACGTGTAAAAAGGGTTATACGACCGGTGAATTAAGGTACTCGAACGAACGAAATGTAAGCAAGTAACTTTATCCCTTAACGAGCAAGATTGTTCACCGCTCACGTAAAACAATGCCGCACTTCCGAAATCAATCTAAAAAACGTATCTGGGCGTACACCTAGACTGAAAGTCAATAGCACTCATTGAATAAAAGGTTCTGCTTTACAACTCTGCTCTAAAACATATCTGGATCTTTGGTTCCCAGTTATGGGGGAACGCTTGCATCAGCAGCATCGACATTTTCCAGACAGCTCAATCGAAGATCTACAGAAACATCACCGGGGCACCGCGGTATGCTCGAAACGAAAACATTCATGAAGACTTCAACATCCTACCAGTCAAGGAGAAAATAGCGGAACAGAACGTAATATACTTTAGCAAGCCCTCATCGCGCCCTAATCATCTGTAAGTTAAGATATATCAAAAAGATTTTTTATTTTTTTTTGCTAATTTATTATAATGTTTCTACTCTAATGCCCTGTCCTCATTAGGGCTACATCTCACATCTTCGCATCTTGAACCAAGATGTTGAACATATCCCATACAAATTGTATGGGTGCTAGATATGGCAGATGTTGGCTTCTAGCCAAGATGTGAGTACATCTGGTGTTAACAGTACTCGATACTCTAAAAAAATTTCTGTTATGCTCGGTAATTTCTTTTATCGGCATGGTGACACCACTACACCAACGTTAAAATTTAAATTTATTTTATTAAACTAAATAATTCAATAATAATAAAAATAATAATTCGTCTGCCAACTTGGAAATGACTTCCATAAGAAAATCAATCAGTACAGAGGCAACCATCCAATAACTTAGCTTAGCATATCATAAAATTAAATGCATTATTTTGCAATATGGGCTATATTGATTATGATTTAATGATGAGCTCGACGATCCACCTTAATTTAACATTAATAGCGCCTCCTCTTTACGGTCGTTCTCCAAAATAGATAATAAAATTGGATCCATATTGTACTCTCGTTGGCTGAATTAATAATTGTAAGCTGTCAAACAAGATGCATATGCTGATGTTGTGTATGAGGACAGCTCTCCGTCTTGTTATCGATAATTGCTGTAAATGTTGATGTAAACTGCTATTGAGGAAACCACATTATAAACCTTATTATATTTATTTACATAGTCTTACTGTAATAGTCCCAAAAGGGCTATCTAGAATTTAATTATAGTTATAAATGGATCCTTTTCCAATTATTATAAGTATTTGTAAATTTATTGTTAGTTGTCTAATCACAAGAAAAGGTGCAATAACTAAGACCAGCCTCTAACTTCTACAAATGCTCGATACGGTCCCTACTAACACAACACCCAAACATTAAAATACTATGGATACCTGGACACCAAAATATAAGAGGGAATGAAATAGCAGACCAGCATGCAAAAAAAAGCAGCCAATTACCCCCTCATACCATTCACAAAAAATAACAGTACCTCTGATATCACAAAGCTAATATAAAACAAGCGGAAACGTTGCAGTCGGACGCAACCGACTGCGATATACTCGATACCAGTATTTAAACCGGTAAAAAGAGGCCCGATTGCAAAGGAGGGTGTAAGCGGGGGTGTAAGCTGCCTCGAAAATTGTCTGATAAAGATAAAGATGCCACCAGTTATCCTACCTTATTTGGTGACTCTAGCTCAAAGTTTGCAAAGGGTTGGGGAAGGGGGTGCGGGGGAGTAACGGGTGGATGTGGCATCCAAATTTTGGATGCAGATCTTTGTTTGATGCCAATCGCTATATTCCTACCAAATTTGGTGACTCTAGCTCAAAATTATAAAAATTCGGTACTAGCTCCTCTTGGCGGTTTGGCTCCAAAACTTTGATGCAGATCTTTGGAGATCGTTACCAGCTATCTTCCTACCAAATCTGGCTCAAACACTATGGAAGATACACGCATCCCCGTTTTTAACGAAAAGTTGGGGCGGCTGGGGTTGGCTAGGGCGGTGAGGTAGGCTTGGCATCCCAAGTTTTGATGGGAATTGTCATCACCTATTTTGGTGCAAAATTTTGTGGCTGTAGCTCAAAAACTGAGGAAGATAAAGTCATTTCTGATTTGAAACTGCGGTTGGGCTGGGGGCGGAATGGATGGGCGTGGCACCAAAATTTATGATGCAATTTCTTCGGTGATGCCAGTTGCTATCATTCTACCAAATTTGGTAACTCTAACTGTTTGCGGAACAGGTGGATTTATCAATTTTGAGTTATCGAATTTATCGATTTGCCAGTCCCCCAGTTATCATAGAACCCCAATCTTAGAACTTGATCTGTCCCGGTAATAAATAAAGACATTTGCAAAATTTCAAGTCCCTAGCTTGAAGGATGTGGAAAAAAGTTGCGAACATACAGACGGACGGACAGACACCATGACGGACATTGCACAAACCCAATATACTCTTTACCTTTGGTATCGAGTATAAATATCAAGATATACACAAACGAAAATTACACGATTACGCCTTGGACATACCAAACTCACCCACCAAATCTACATGAACAATAATCTAACATATGCAACTTCTGTACAACGAACACAAATACATCTATTACACACATACTAACCGAATGCCCTAAAATTTTTCAACATAAAGTTCCCATTGAAATGTTAGCCAATCCGACACTAAAAAATTTAGAAATACTAGAAAAATACTTAAAAGCCTCAAAACTGCTTAAGCAACAATTGTAATTAATCAGCTCATGGCCACAACGGAGCCATGCTATAAATTTAGGTTAGGTCCCAAGTTTATAACTTTAACCTAACTGTATATAATAATAATAATAACTAAGACCAGCAAAACTTAAAAAAGAAGAGATGTAATTACGAATTTTTTGCAAGTTATATCAATTTATTAACGCTTAATATGTGAAATGACAAGCTATAAAGTTTGAAAAGTAAATAGGAAGTAGGCTGGCAAAATCCTCAACTGAACCCTCCACGAGGGTGCCGCCTGGGCAATGGGTATTGTTTGGTCTCGCCGCTATTTAATCACCATTAATCTTGTCTCTTAAAATTAACTCTCTTAATCTATCATGCTCTGCGTAGCATAAGAGCAACATAACGTAAAATCATAATTATTTGCTTGCATATGGTCATCTTCTTAGTCTTGTCTGTTCGTTTGCTTGCCCTTGGTCTGCTGAGTGAAATTCGTCTGATACTCAACATCGATCGTTTTTGTCTTTTTCGCGACAAATCAACAAATAATTATTGCACAGCCCAAATCGGGGATAGTTGGCAATAAATTGTTAAACATTGTTAATAAAATAAGTTCAGCCACGAAGGTAAAATAAACCTAATTAAAATATTATAATATTAAGTCATTTAAATTAACTCTTCGTAATATTCGACAGCGATTGAAAAAGCTCAATAGCTCAACAGGCTTACAACCTCGAGACAAACGAGGGGTACTTGGTGCCATTTGCCTTGCGGAGAGACAGGGCGGCGTCTTGCCTAAGTAAACCAAAAACCACTCAAAGGCTCCGGCACTGCGAGGGCGTAGAGCAAACCATGGTTCGAGGTCTTTGGCAGTAAGGATAAAATGCTATGGGTAGACCCCCCAGAGAAAAAATCAAAATGGAGGTGACTAAGGAATAAACTCGGGTTGGGATGTCAACCCAAACGTCGGTGGAAATGGGTGCTACAACCAGCGGGCACGGGTGGAGAAATCCTCTGCGTGTCGCCAGCAACCCACCCTCCGTACTGGTTGGAGCAGGCCAGGACGGTTTCATAGCTACTGCCACTACTAAGCCCAAATTGTGGCGCGATTCCGCAGTCCATGAAGACTCGGATTGCGAATCACAAAGAGGGTCACACACTTCAGAAGCCGAAGTGGGCATGAGAGCCAAAGCACAATACAAGGCCGCCGCAAAGATCCGGGCTCGGCTCGCCGACTGCAAGCGAGACCTCACACAAGATGAGATTCGCCAGCAGAAGTGGGCCGACGAAAGGATCGAAGAGGGTAGAGCTCACTTTAAACAGAAAAAGAACATGGCGCCTGAGAACGTCAGTTTTGCCAACAAGGTGGAGGAGAGCTTGGCCGTAAAACGTTTGATGCGCTTCTGAGGCGTATGGGCGAATCGGGCTCGCTTCCATTCTCGTTTGAGCGGGCTGGCTCTCAGGTGTCAAAACCTTAAGCTGTAAAGGCCTATTCCCAGCAAAAAAAAATTTCATTTATGAAAAGTAGTAAATTATTTCGAAAGGTTCCACATAAAGTTAGAGTGACCAGCTGTGCCGAATATTTGTATGGCAAAATGCAAATATTTGTTGGTCACATTGTTTGATTAAATTGTTCATTGTGTAGAAAAATAAATAAAAAAACATGGAAAACAGTGAAATAGTGGTATTAACTGCTTACATTATTCTAAGGAGAAGGAGGAAAGCTAATGAGCTACAACGAATCTTGCCGCGCCGTAAATGTTGGGTGAACCCATATTTACTTAAAAGGGGTGAAAAGGGACGCTACAAAAACGACGTAAGTTTTGTGATAACTTATACATATGTATGTAAATTATCTTATACATATTAAATAGTTTCAGAATATGACCTACACCCCAGCAGTGTTTTACCAAAATTTTCACATGAATGAGACGTGTTTTAATTGGCTATTTAACTTGGTTGAGCCGCAATTGGTGGCAAAAATTAATACTCGTCCTGATGCGATACCATTGAAAGCCAAGTTTGCAATGGTTTTAGAGTGAGTATGTTAATAATATAATTAAAAGTACACAATGAACATATGGTACAACGTTTTCTAGATATTTTGCGACTGGAGATCTGCAAAGCCATGTTAGCTGCATATACCGTATTAGTCCGCAACATGTTGGTCGGACGATTGACCTTGTATGTAATGCTATTTGCATTGTTTTAAAAGCCGAGATTCCATTTTGGACACAGGCAAATATGTTAATGTGGGCCAACGATTTTATGACCAAATGGAACTTCCCAAACACAGTTGGCGCAATTGATGGCAAGCACATAGCCATAGTAAAACCAAAAAACAGTGGCAGCGCCTTCTACAACTATAAAGTAAGTTACACAACATGAGAATTTACGCATATGTATAAACGAATCAAATTATTTTTCATCTAGGGTTTTTGTTCCATTATTCTAATGGCTGTTTGCGACGCATCTTATCGCTTTACCTACATTGATGTTGGTGCTTATGGAAGCGAAGGCGATATGAGCGCCTTCTCACATTGCACGCTTGGGAAAGCTATTTTGGCAGATAGTCAACATTTTCCGCCAGACAACGTTCTCAATGGAGTTGCAACACCATATTTTATTGTTGCAGACGATGCGTTTCCTCTACACAAGAGGATTATGAAGCCATACGGGTTGCGCTCACTCAGCATACCCGAACGTGTTTTTAATTATAGGCTCAGCCGAAGTCGCCGATGCATTGAAAATGCATTTGGCATTTTGACCGCCAAATGGATGGCTGTGCAAGGGACATTGAGGTGTCAGCCTGATAGAGCACAAAAAATAGCTTCAGCCTGCTGTTATCTACACAATTTGCTAATACGCCTTAATCCAAATGATTATAGGGCTCAGGATCAAGAGTATCAAGTTGAAAGCACTCTTGATTTTGGGTCGGATAGCATCAGGGGACGCCTGGAAGATTATCCCAAATTTATTAGAAATAACATTAAGGACTTTGTTAACTCCAGCGAAGGTTCTGTTCCTTGGCAAAATAATTTGGCAGGTGTTTAAATTAAATAAAACATTAAAATCAATTATAATTTAATTTTATTGTTGTTCTTTTTGTTGCTCAAAAGCCTTAATTCTACTATGAATTAAATTAGTTATCTCTATTTCCATATCAGTGGCTTCGTTTGGCGGTAGTCGACTTAAGAGACTATTCCAAAATGGAAATATATCCCGATTGGCAGGTTTTGGGGCATTAAGGTATTTATCTAAAATGCCCACCAGTTCCTGATCGGTTTGGTCCACCTCCTTGGCCTTGGACTTCTTTCTGCTGTAACTATAAGAACCAGATGAGGCGGGTTCGATGGTTGTTACACTTGCGCTGCTTTCGTCAAATAAAAACTCCAAAGAGTTGGCAGCCGGTGACGCCAAAGGTGTCGAGCAATATGCTGGGCTCTCAGTCTCTACTAAATCGCTGCGTGTTGTTGTCCTCTCCGCAGCCAAACTTGGCAAAAAAATCCATATATTGGGCAAATTCCCAATCTATGGCGTCTCCCACCCCTGGCTGTTTCTGCCGGGTTCCACCAGCGCTTCCACTTTTTAATTGCTTGTTGCGATGGTAACGCAAGCTGTCCTTCAACCTGTTCCACGCGGTCTTGCATGCGGCAACTAAAAATTTATATATATTTTTTTAAAATAAATGCCTATTAATGCCTACCAATCAACTCACCATCTTTATTTATTTCCGCGCCAACACATTCCCAGGCGCTTCTTATAGCAATTTGGTCGCAGTATTTTTTGGACTTTATATTCCAAATTGGTTCATTATCTTTAATTGCATTTATTAATGCTATTTTTTCTTCACGCAGAAAGTTTTCTATATGCTTTCGCTTCAAATTATTTTGCGCGTCCATTTTTGATGCTGCCCGAAATAATTGTGAAGCTAGTATTCCGTTTTTAAGAACAGCTGATTATGGAATCCACAATAGTTCCACTATCGCAACTATCGATTAACTTTTCTGATGATTGCTGGGAATTTAAAAACGGAACACAGACAGGAAAATTTCTGACAACTGTTTTTTTTATATAGAGTTGCACATAAAAATTCCGTTTCGGAGCTGCTGGGAATAGGCCTTAAGGATGACCACACCCTGAAGTGGGTCACCGGCGTCATGGCTGCCCTGGACGCTCCGTGGGAGGGTGCCATGTTAGAGGTAGTGGACAGAACTTGTATTATGTCCCTACCGAAGGCAAAAGTACTTTTCCCGCGGGTCGTATCAGCGGACCAGGCGCTGCAGCTCCTAAAATTGCAAAACACGGACATGCCAATGGTTGATTGGAAGGTGATCCACGTTGCGAAGGCCGATAATAAGGGTCAGCAAATGGTGATCCAGATCAACAAGGAGGCCGACGATTTGCTAAACGGAAGGTTTGGAAAGATGGCGTGGGGCGTAGGTAGTGTCTACCTGATACTCAAAAAGCGCCACCCGGACGAAAAAAGACAAACACGTTGGAGGCGGGTGAGGTGGAGAGCGACCTAGCGGAGGTCACCCGCGCCACCCAAAGTCTCGAAATAAAGGATGATGAGGACGCGGACATTACCGTGAAGGAAGTCCCATCCGTGGAAGACACTACAGCCAATAATGGAGCTGAAATCAACCTACATAAAAGCAAGATTTTTCGGCGGAGCTCCTGATAATCCTGGAGACAGGGCCCGCCGACGTCGCCTTAGTCCAGGAGCCTTGGATAGCCTCGGGAAACAAGGTTTCTGGACTGAAGAGCCCCAACTACAACATATTCTACCCGACAACAGTGAGTAGAGCAAGAACCGCGATCCTAGTAGGGAAAGGTATCTATGCTTACTTATTGTCTAATTACAGTACTGACGACCTCACAGTGGTCGCACTAGAAGGTGGCAGAAACGAGCCAATCTTGATGGCATCCTGCTATATGGCGCACGACACCGACGCGCCCCCACAAGAGCTTTCCCGACTGGTGACAGAGGCTGACTCCAAGAAGCAGTCCCTCACCATCGGAGCAGATGCCTACGCTCATCACACGGTATGGGGAAGCGGAGACATCAACGAGAGGTGAGTCACTGCTTGATTTCATACTTCAGACTAATCTAATAGCCTATTTCCACTGCTCAGTTATTCACTTAACAGTGAGTTAACAGTAACTGAGGTTCAGTTTGCATGTATTCTCCCATAAGGAATTTACTGAAGTAAAACTGACCGTAAATATTTACTGAGGCATAACTTAAGAGAAACCAGTTCATTTGAACACTTGTTCGATAAAACATCGCAATGTTTCATCGAAAAAGTCACAAAACAGCTGATTGAACGTTGAAAAGGAGAGCGCAATTATGAACTATATTTTTAAAATAATTAATATACTTCTTTTTTAGATGTATTTACGAACAAAATACGTAATTTGAGAGCAAGGCATGGAGAACTTGTTTCAGGGTAATGCAGAGAAACTCCCAGGGCGGGAATGTGGGACGTGGATGGAAATTCTCCATGAAAAACGCATCACTATTTTGTGGCACATCCAGCTCCCAAAACTTTTAATGCCTTGGCTATTTACAACATAAATATAGAGATATTATACTGTTTTCAAATATGCTTGCAATATAATTTTAACTTATAAATGACCACTCAGATGGACGCTTTCGTTTTCTGCTACATATTTGAAATGTTCGCGGCTGTTGTTTTTATAAAATGACATTGCTCCTTCATCCCAAGCAAAACAGCTTGTAGAAATTGCATGTATGTCATTAAAACTGAGAATAATGCACTAACAATTTTCAATAATAAATTTCGCTCCATGATTAATTCGTAATTTTAGCTATTATAAACCAAAACAAAACAAACCGAACAGCTGATTCATTAACTGAGGTTCAGTTACAGTGCAATGGAAACAACTTTCGTAACTGACTGTTAAGTTAACAGTAACTGAGCAATGTAAATAGGCTATAAGATAGCAAACGAGGGACAAGAACCAACATATGTTGGCCCTACCTCATCTTACGTCGTAGATATAACACTCGCGTCGGTAACGAATATTGTGGTTAAAGATTGGAAAGTCCTTAGTAGACATTCTTTCTCGGACCACAGGTACATTCAATTCCGTGTTAATTTTGAACGAATAGTGGAGAAAAAAATGTGGACAGAAACCCTCGGAATACGGACTGGGAGCAGTTCGCTAAAGAGGTCGATAGTAAACTACCACGACCGCCCAAGATAGCCTCCACAGATAAATTAGAGAAGTCCCTGGAGACACTCAACAAAAATATGCTGGCGGCCTATCACAAAACATGTAGACCGTTCCAAGAGAAGAAGAGACACAAGCCCCCCATGGCGCACTCCCGAACTCAAGGGACTAAGTAAAGACGTACTAGAACTCTTCAAACTTGCAAAACAAGCGGAAGAAGAGCACAGAATACGTCTCCGTGACTTTACGAGTAGCTAAAAGACACGCATGGCAAAACTTCTGTTCAGGCATTAAGAAGACAGCCGACACCGCAAGGTTAAGGAAACTGCTAGCTCGCCAACAGATCGTACAAAGCCAATTAAAAACCGAAGTCGGTAGATGGACGGAAAACAGTGAAGATGCGGCAAATGTGCTCCTGGAAGCGCACTTTCCTAACTGCACTAAAGTCAACACAAACACACAAACGATGCCTTCATCCAGAAGGGTGGAATTTCCTGAAGGTATCACAACAACGCAACGGATAATGTGGGCTATAGACTCCTTTGAGAGCTACAAAACACCAGGTCCAGACGGGATATTCCCGGCCATGATCAAGAAGGTCAAACATGTGATCACTCCATGGCTGAGAGAAATTTTTAGGGGATGCCTTAGTTATGGCTATAAGCCGGTGGCCTGGAGGACAGCGCGGGTAATTTTCCTTTCAAAAGCAGGAAAATGTAGCTACGTGCTGCTGAAAGACAACAGACCCATTAGCCTGACTTCGTTCCTATTAAAAACTCTAGAAAAACTGAAAGATCTCCACATCAGAGAGAATACACAAATGAATCTAGAACAGAACCAGCACGCATATACAAAGGGCAAGTCGGTGGAAACAGCGTTATACTTATTTGTAGCAACCATAGAGAAATCACTACACCACAAAGAGTACGCCCTAGGCGCATTTCTGGACATCTCAGGCGCATTTAACAATGTGTCGTCAGAAGCAATAATGCACAGCCTAAGAGCTGTGACCCCAACAGAAGCAGTTTACTCCTGGGTTCAGAACCTACTGAGCAGCAGGAGAATACTAGCGGAATGGGGGAACCACTACCGCAGTCAGGGAAGCCAAGTGTGGCACTCCCCAAGGAGGAGTGCTCTCACCCCTACTGTGGAACTTGGTGGTAAACGAACTACTCAGAAAATTTAAACGGAAAGCTCCGAAGATAACTGCCTATGCGGACGTCATAAGCATACTTATCACGGGCAAGTGTCCATCGACTATCAGCTCAGTCATGGATCACACACTCAAAGAGATACTAGAATGGGCCTTGGTCCTTGAGCCGGTCTAAGTATCAACGCGGACAAGATGGACCTGATTCTCTTCACAAAGAGATACAAGGTACCTCGCTGGACTCCATCAAAAATAAACGACAAGGCACTGATACCGAAAGAAAGTATCAAGCTCAATTTGGAAGAAAGGGTGAAGAAGGCCACCAATGCACTCTATACATCGCAAAAGATGTTGGGTAGCACTTGGGGACTCTCAGCAAGACTGACACATTGGATTCTTATCTCGAATGTGCGCCCCATACTACTCTACGGAATACTGGTATGGTGGGAAGCCACAGAGAAGTCCACATACCTAAAAAGAATGGAAAAAACTCAGCGACATGCACTTATATGCATCACAGGGGCAATGAAGACCACACCAACTAAAGCACTACAGACCATACTGAATTTCAACCCCGTAGACATACAGGCACGCCTAACAGCTAAAACGACTGCTCAAGACTTGGAAGAGGGATACAAGTCGAAAAAGACTATATGACCCCAAAAACAATTTTAACTTTACGCCCACGCTCCTAGGAAAAGATGATTAGCGCTCAGGAGCTGAGCAGACGGCCATTAACATATATACAGACGGCTCAAAAATGAGGGAGGGTGTCGGTGCAGCAGTGTACTGCGCCGAGCCCCCCTTGAGCCTGTCATACAAACTCCCAGATCACTGCAGCATATTCCAAGCTTAGATATTCGCAATAGGGAAAGCAGCAGAAGCATTCCGACAAATAAACACAACGCAGGATATGGTAAACATATTCGTGGACAGTCAGGCGGCTATCAAAGCCCTGCAGGCTTACTACATAAACTCTCGGAATGTCCTGGCTAGCAGGGAAACGCTAGATGCACTCAGCACCCTTAAAAAAATGCGCATCTACTTGATTCCAAGCCATCAAGGCTTCGAGGGCAACGAAATGGCAGAAACTCTGCCAAACAAGGTGCAACGGGACTCAAAAGTGATACTGCGGAAGATCCGATCTCCCTGCGAACGCTACAGTCCTACATGGAAACACAAGCACGGGACGCAGCAGTACTAAGGTAGACAAACACCTCTGACTGCAAAATCTCAAAAATAATGTGCAAAACCTACGACGAAAAACTGACGAAATATATGCTAAAGCTACAAAGCCTTGACTGCAGAAGGCTAGTTGGTCTCCTGACAGGCCACTGCCTAGTTGCAGTACACGCAAAAAAGCTAGGCATTACAAACAACGACGAATGCATGAAATGAAAGGATACAGGTGTCAAGGAAACGCTAGAGCACCTCCTTTGCAGCTGCCCAGCACTGGCAGCAAAAAGACTACGCTATCTACAAGTTCACTTTCTACCTTCGCTCGAAAAGGCCAGCAAGCACACATACTCCGCAGGACTACACATCGAGTTAGTCCATCGAGTTAGTCCTAACTATCTCCAACCACTGGCCTCACTAGACCTTAGCGGTCTATGTGGGGCACACCCCATGTCAAGTGTCAGCCGGTTTAACCAAACCTAAATGGGAATTATTCAATCGTGTATTCTGCATCGATGAGAAACGTAGAAGTTACATCACAAGACTTTCTAATAATAAAAATTGATTTAACTTTAGCTTCAGAACTGTTGTTGAAATTTTGATTATATGTATGCGTATGTGTGAAAGTTTCATGACATTAGAAAATCTACGCAGTAGTCTCGCATGTGAATGAGCGAAATGAATCAGTCACTGACCAAAAGTACTATGATTATGCCAAGTAACATAAAATGCTGTGTAATTAGCACACAAAAAAGAAGATAGACGCTCAAAAAATACATTATGAAGATAGAAAGTACAAAACTTTTTGCTTTTGAGTGCCATAAAGAAACAAACACATACACAGACAGTAAATGTATGTTGGCGTAAAAAAAAAGTGTTAAAAATATATAGAAAAATCAAGTGTTCGTAAAAAAATTTTTTAAACGTTTTCTAATATTCCGATTCCACTTGGCATTCGTATGAATGTAATTGGAACTCGGGAATGTTGCTTTATTTTGTATCGGATTCCGTTATGCACAATTGGAATCAAATACTGCTGCTTCACTCGTACGCGTGCTAGAGATGATCAAAAATATTCTTCTTCTTCTTATATCGCATCGATCAACTATCGTATGCCCATCGAAGGTTTTCCGGTAGGTGGCGTTTTCTGGGTCGCCACAGTACTCCCTCTCTAGTGATGATTCACGATTAATGAAAGAGTACTTGGGCTTTTCATTTATACGTTTGTGGCGAAGTGTTGTCTTATTTCTTTTCTAGTAATTTGTCATCCTTGACAATGAAAGCGGGTTTGAGTCTGTCGACGGATACGGTGTGCAGTCTTCGATGCCTTTGATTAAAAACATTTAATGCTTTATATGGTGGGCTGTAGCAGTTGGTCTGATGAGTCGCATGTGTTCGCGAAAGTTGATGATAAAATCCAATGAATTGGTGGTTGCATCCAAATCGTCAAAAAATTCATTGGGCAAGCGGATTGGCGCTCCGTAAAGCATTTCTGCAGCAGATGATTGCAGGTCTTGCTTATAGCAAGTTCGGGCCAAGAAAAATCGTGGGCAAGAGTTTAGGCCATGGAATTTCCGTGTTGCACATCAAAGCACTTTTTAATGATCGATGCCATCTCTCAATAAGCCCATTTGACTGTGGGTTGTAACTTGTTGTGTGTATATGTGTGCTGCCAGCGATGTGGCAAGCTCCTTGAACAAGGCCGATTCGAACTGTGGTGATGGTTTTAGGTGCTCCAAAACGTGCTATCCATTGTGCCCAGAAAGCATTCGCCACCGTTTCTGCCGAAATGTTAGAGAGTGGAACTGCTTCGTGTGAAGCGATCGATCATGGTTAAACAGTACCGAAGATTTAATTCTTGGGGCATAACTATTATGTCCAGAAGCACATGATCAAATCTGCCAGCGGGGACTTCTATTTTGTTAGGAACCAGATGATTGTGTTTGCTGATTTTGGCGCGTTGACAGAAGCTCTGTTAGTTCTGTTCTGTTAGCTTGAGCCTGTTCAATATCGTTTAATTTGACTGCTTCTGTCGTGAAAATTCATCGGCAATGGCGTTGTCTGATCCTTTTATGTGGATTGACGATTGAAGTGCAGAATTGAGAAATATAACTCAATTGCCGTATTTGGCGGGGCGACGCTTTTCGGGCCTTTGCTTGAATGCATATATCAGTGGCTTGTGGTCGGTTTTAATGATGAATGATCGAGCTTCAAGCATGTGCTTGAAATACTTGATTGCTTCGAAAATTGCTAGAAGCTCTCTATCGTATGTGGTGCTACACCAATCAGCTCTCAATTGCTGAGTTTCTCAGAGAAAAAACCAAGGGGCTGCCAAATGTCGTTTATTTGCTGCTCCAGAACAGCACCAATAGCCCCATCAGATGCATCACAGATCAACGAGAGATTTGCTTCTGACGAAGGATGTGCCAACAATACTGAGTCGGTCATACTGCGATTACAGGCTTCAAAAGCTGTGATTAAATTGGGTGTCCATTCAATCTTGCGCTGATCATTCTTTTTAACTTTTCTAAGCAATTCTGACAGGAAGGCATCTGCAGTAGTAGTTGATGATGCCAGGAAAACATCCAAGCTCGTTGAATGTAGCAGGACGTGAGTATTTGACGATTGCATCAATGCGATTGGTGGGAGGTTTGATTCCATGCTCGCTGATTTCATAACTGAAGAATTGGACCTTGCGCTGAGCAAGTTGACATTTAC